>OY750782.1:8435000-9640000 GCA_963556745.1 Catoptria pinella | reverse complement strand
TGTCAGTATCACCGCGGATGCGGTGCACCGACAGCGCGGCGCACAAATGCAACTACGAGCTTTTTAACCGCAACAATTTTAGTATACGCTATTGGAGCTGGAATTACCGCGGCTGCTGGCACCAGACTTGCCCTCCAATTGTTCCTCGTTAAAATATTTAAAGTGTACTCATTCCGATTACGAGGCCTCGTAAGAGTCCCGTATCGTTATTTTTCGTCACTACCTCCCCGTGCCGGGAGTGGGTAATTTGCGCGCCTGCTGCCTTCCTTGGATGTGGTAGCCGTTTCTCAGGCTCCCTCTCCGGAATCGAACCCTGATTCCCCGTTACCCGTGACAACCATGGTAGTCGCAGAAACTACCATCGAAAGTTGATAAGGCAGACATTTGAAAGATACGTCGCCGGTGCTGGACCGTGCGATCGGCAAAAGTTATCCAGATTCATCAAAATTAACGACTTCGGACGCGAGGCCCTCCGTCGATTGGTTTTGATCTAATAAAAGCACTCATCCCATCACTGGTCAGAGTTCTGATTGCATGTATTAGCTCTAGAATTACCACAGTTATCCAAGTAACTGAGTAAGATCTAAGGAACCAAAACTGATATATTGAGCCATTCGCGGTATCGCCTTAATACGGCTTGCACTGAGACATGCATGGCTTAATCTTTGAGACAAGCATATAACTACTGGCAGGATCAACCAGGGAGCTTTCATTCGTCTTTCGACTAGAGCGCGCCCGCGAGAGAGCACGCAAATCAGCGTCCCCGCCGGACGTTGAACCGTCCAAGACGAGGAGTGACTTCCGTAGCTGCAACAACACGTGACACACCACCAGTGCGAGAGATGAAATTAAACACTCTCCTCGGTGATATGAATACATGGTGTGTGGTGGTTTGGTGGCAGGAGTACAAATGAACGAAAGTATTGTTTTTATATGCAACACGACGTCCATTCGATCCGTACCAGAAGCGCCCTGAGAGCGCCCACACTGAACGTTCGCATAGAAACACTATTCACTTTTGTATAGTTATTCTAACAATCATCGTAAAACATATACGACATCGAGCCCGGTACTAGAGAGGCCTCCCACCCCATTATCAGATTTATAACACTTTGGACGAAAACGTCCTTAGTGGGCACGAGCCGGTGACAAATCGTCGCACAATCTCGTTTTTCGTTCAAAGACCGCTTACACGAACACGTACAATAATATATGTATCCGTCGATCCCATACAATGTGCTGCACACAATAAAACTCGAAGTCGCCAGAGGCTAGTGCACAGCGCCGCCAGCCGCTTTGGAAAGGCGGCACGTGTACAAATCTTCCACACAACAGAGATCTCAATTCAATTTGCTCTCGACATGATAGTTGACAACACGATTGTTGCGTGAGCATGTATGTGCCGCGCGGTTTCGGGGCAGAGCACGCGTCTAGGTCACACAAAATTTTTTTTTTTTTGATGATCATCATCATCATCAAATGTATGAACGTATTGTTTTTATATGCAGCCAGAAGCGCCTTGAGAGCGCCCACACTGAACGTTCGCATAGAAACTTTTGTATAGTTATTCTAACAATCATCGTAAAACATATACGCCATCGAGCCCGGTACTAGAGAGGCCTCCACCCCATTATCAGATTTATAACACTTTGGACGAAAAAGTCCTTAGTGGGCACGAGCCGGTGACAAATCGTCGCACAATCTCATTTTTCGTTCAAGGAACGCTTACACGAACACGTACAATAATATATGTATCCGTCGATCCCATACAATGTGCTGCACACAATAAAACTCATTCACGCAACCGTGGATTGCGAGCGCGCCCCATCAGTCGATCGAAGTCGCCAGAAGCCAGTGCACAGCGCCGCCAGCCGCTTGGAAAGGCGGCACGTGTACAAATCTTCCACAACAGAGATCTCAATTCAATTTGCTCTCGACATGATATTTGACAACACGATTGTTGCGTGAGCATGTATGTGCCGCGCGGTTTCGGGGCAGAGCACGCGTCTAGGTCACACAAAATTTTTTTTTTTTTGATGATCATCATCATCATCAAATGTATGAACGTATTGTTTTTATATGCAACCAGAAGCGCCTTGAGAGCGCCCACACTGAACGTTCGCATAGAAACTTTTGTACAGTTATTCTAACAATCATCGTAAAACATATACGCCATCGAGCCCGGTACTAGAGAGGCCTCCACCCCATTATCAGATTTATAACACTTTGGACGAAAAAGTCCTTAGTGGGCACGAGCCGGTGACAAATCGTCGCACAATCTCATTTTTCGTTCAAGGAACGCTTACACGAACACGTACAATAATATATGTATCCGTCGATCCCATACAATGTGCTGCACACAATAAAACTCATTCACGCAACCGTGGATTGCGAGCGCACCCATCAGTCGATCGAAGTCGCCAGAAGCCAGTGCACAGCGCCGCCAGCCGCTTGGAAAGGCGGCACGTGTACAAATCTTCCACAACAGAGATCTCAATTCAATTTGCTCTCGACATGATATTTGACAACACGATTGTTGCGTGAGCATGTATGTGCCGCGCGGTTTCGGGGCAGAGCACGCGTCTAGGTCACACAAAATTTTTTTTTTTTTGATGATCATCATCATCATCAAATGTGTGAACGTATTGTTTTTATATGCAGCCAGAAGCGCCTTGAGAGCGCCCACACTGAACGTTCGCATAGAAACTTTTGTATAGTTATTCTAACAATCATCGTAAAACATATACGCCATCGAGCCCGGTACTAGAGAGGCCTCCACCATTATCAGATTTATAACACTTTGGACGAAAACGTCCTTAGTGGGCACGAGCCGGTGACAAATCGTCGCACAATCTCGTTTTTCGTTCAAGGACCGCTTACACGAACACGTACAATAATATATGTATCCGTCGATCCCATACAATGTGCTGCACACAATAAAACTCATTCACGCAACCGTGGATTGCGAGCGCACCCATCAGTCGATCGAAGTCGCCAGAAGCCAGTGCACAGCGCCGCCAGCCGCTTGGAAAGGCGGCACGTGTACAAATCTTCCACAACAGAGATCTCAATTCAATTTGCTCTCGACATGATATTTGACAACACGATTGTTGCGTGAGCATGTATGTGCCGCGCGGTTTCGGGGCAGAGCACGCGTCTAGGTCACACAAAATTTTTTTTTTTTTGATGATCATCATCATCATCAAATGTATGAACGTATTGTTTTTATATGCAACCAGAAGCGCCTTGAGAGCGCCCACACTGAACGTTCGCATAGAAACTTTTGTACAGTTATTCTAACAATCATCGTAAAACATATACGCCATCGAGCCCGGTACTAGAGAGGCCTCCACCCCATTATCAGATTTATAACACTTTGGACGAAAAAGTCCTTAGTGGGCACGAGCCGGTGACAAATCGTCGCACAATCTCATTTTTCGTTCAAGGAACGCTTACACGAACACGTACAATAATATATGTATCCGTCGATCCCATACAATGTGCTGCACACAATAAAACTCATTCACGCAACCGTGGATTGCGAGCGCGCCCCATCAGTCGATCGAAGTCGCCAGAAGCCAGTGCACAGCGCCGCCAGCCGCTTGGAAAGGCGGCACGTGTACAAATCTTCCACAACAGAGATCTCAATTCAATTTGCTCTCGACATGATATTTGACAACACGATTGTTGCGTGAGCATGTATGTGCCGCGCGGTTTCGGGGCAGAGCACGCGTCTAGGTCACACAAAATTTTTTTTTTTTTGATGATCATCATCATCATCAAATGTGTGAACGTATTGTTTTTATATGCAGCCAGAAGCGCCTTGAGAGCGCCCACACTGAACGTTCGCATAGAAACTTTTGTATAGTTATTCTAACAATCATCGTAAAACATATACGCCATCGAGCCCGGTACTAGAGAGGCCTCCACCCCATTATCAGATTTATAACACTTTGGACGAAAACGTCCTTAGTGGGCACGAGCCGGTGACAAATCGTCGCACAATCTCGTTTTTCGTTCAAGGACCGCTTACACGAACACGTACAATAATATATGTATCCGTCGATCCCATACAATGTGCTGCACACAATAAAACTCATTCACGCAACCGTGGATTGCGAGCGCACCCATCAGTCGATCGAAGTCGCCAGAAGCCAGTGCACAGCGCCGCCAGCCGCTTGGAAAGGCGGCACGTGTACAAATCTTCCACAACAGAGATCTCAATTCAATTTGCTCTCGACATGATATTTGACAACACGATTGTTGCGTGAGCATGTATGTGCCGCGCGGTTTCGGGGCAGAGCACGCGTCTAGGTCACACAAAATTTTTTTTTTTTTGATGATCATCATCATCAAATGTATGAACGTATTGTTTTTATATGCAGCCAGAAGCGCCTTGAGAGCGCCCACACTGAACGTTCGCATAGAAACTTTTGTATAGTTATTCTAACAATCATCGTAAAACATATACGCCATCGAGCCCGGTACTAGAGAGGCCTCCACCCCATTATCAGATTTATAACACTTTGGACGAAAACGTCCTTAGTGGGCACGAGCCGGTGACAAATCGTCGCACAATCTCGTTTTTCGTTCAAGGACCGCTTACACGAACACGTACAATAATATATGTATCCGTCGATCCCATACAATGTGCTGCACACAATAAAACTCATTCACGCAACCGTGGATTGCGAGCGCGCCCCATCAGTCGATCGAAGTCGCCAGAAGCCAGTGCACAGCGCCGCCAGCCGCTTGGAAAGGCGGCACGTGTACAAATCTTCCACAACAGAGATCTCAATTCAATTTGCTCTCGACATGATATTTGACAACACGATTGTTGCGTGAGCATGTATGTGCCGCGCGGTTTCGGGGCAGAGCACGCGTCTAGGTCACACAAAATTTTTTTTTTTTTGATGATCATCATCATCAAATGTATGAACGTATTGTTTTTATATGCAGCCAGAAGCGCCTTGAGAGCGCCCACACTGAACGTTCGCATAGAAACTTTTGTATAGTTATTCTAACAATCATCGTAAAACATATACGCCATCGAGCCCGGTACTAGAGAGGCCTCCACCCCATTATCAGATTTATAACACTTTGGACGAAAACGTCCTTAGTGGGCACGAGCCGGTGACAAATCGTCGCACAATCTCGTTTTTCGTTCAAGGACCGCTTACACGAACACGTACAATAATATATGTATCCGTCGATCCCATACAATGTGCTGCACACAATAAAACTCATTCACGCAACCGTGGATTGCGAGCGCGCCCCATCAGTCGATCGAAGTCGCCAGAAGCCAGTGCACAGCGCCGCCAGCCGCTTGGAAAGGCGGCACGTGTACAAATCTTCCACAACAGAGATCTCAATTCAATTTGCTCTCGACATGATATTTGACAACACGATTGTTGCGTGAGCATGTATGTGCCGCGCGGTTTCGGGGCAGAGCACGCGTCTAGGTCACACAAAATTTTTTTTTTTTTGATGATCATCATCATCATCAAATGTATGAACGTATTGTTTTTATATGCAACCAGAAGCGCCTTGAGAGCGCCCACACTGAACGTTCGCATAGAAACTTTTGTACAGTTATTCTAACAATCATCGTAAAACATATACGCCATCGAGCCCGGTACTAGAGAGGCCTCCACCCCATTATCAGATTTATAACACTTTGGACGAAAAAGTCCTTAGTGGGCACGAGCCGGTGACAAATCGTCGCACAATCTCATTTTTCGTTCAAGGAACGCTTACACGAACACGTACAATAATATATGTATCCGTCGATCCCATACAATGTGCTGCACACAATAAAACTCATTCACGCAACCGTGGATTGCGAGCGCGCCCCATCAGTCGATCGAAGTCGCCAGAAGCCAGTGCACAGCGCCGCCAGCCGCTTGGAAAGGCGGCACGTGTACAAATCTTCCACAACAGAGATCTCAATTCAATTTGCTCTCGACATGATATTTGACAACACGATTGTTGCGTGAGCATGTATGTGCCGCGCGGTTTCGGGGCAGAGCACGCGTCTAGGTCACACAAAATTTTTTTTTTTTTGATGATCATCATCATCAAATGTATGAACGTATTGTTTTTATATGCAGCCAGAAGCGCCTTGAGAGCGCCCACACTGAACGTTCGCATAGAAACTTTTGTATAGTTATTCTAACAATCATCGTAAAACATATACGCCATCGAGCCCGGTACTAGAGAGGCCTCCACCCCATTATCAGATTTATAACACTTTGGACGAAAACGTCCTTAGTGGGCACGAGCCGGTGACAAATCGTCGCACAATCTCGTTTTTCGTTCAAGGACCGCTTACACGAACACGTACAATAATATATGTATCCGTCGATCCCATACAATGTGCTGCACACAATAAAACTCATTCACGCAACCGTGGATTGCGAGCGCGCCCCATCAGTCGATCGAAGTCGCCAGAAGCCAGTGCACAGCGCCGCCAGCCGCTTGGAAAGGCGGCACGTGTACAAATCTTCCACAACAGAGATCTCAATTCAATTTGCTCTCGACATGATATTTGACAACACGATTGTTGCGTGAGCATGTATGTGCCGCGCGGTTTCGGGGCAGAGCACGCGTCTAGGTCACACAAAATTTTTTTTTTTTTGATGATCATCATCATCATCAAATGTATGAACGTATTGTTTTTATATGCAACCAGAAGCGCCTTGAGAGCGCCCACACTGAACGTTCGCATAGAAACTTTTGTACAGTTATTCTAACAATCATCGTAAAACATATACGCCATCGAGCCCGGTACTAGAGAGGCCTCCACCCCATTATCAGATTTATAACACTTTGGACGAAAAAGTCCTTAGTGGGCACGAGCCGGTGACAAATCGTCGCACAATCTCATTTTTCGTTCAAGGAACGCTTACACGAACACGTACAATAATATATGTATCCGTCGATCCCATACAATGTGCTGCACACAATAAAACTCATTCACGCAACCGTGGATTGCGAGCGCGCCCCATCAGTCGATCGAAGTCGCCAGAAGCCAGTGCACAGCGCCGCCAGCCGCTTGGAAAGGCGGCACGTGTACAAATCTTCCACAACAGAGATCTCAATTCAATTTGCTCTCGACATGATATTTGACAACACGATTGTTGCGTGAGCATGTATGTGCCGCGCGGTTTCGGGGCAGAGCACGCGTCTAGGTCACACAAAATTTTTTTTTTTTTGATGATCATCATCATCAAATGTATGAACGTATTGTTTTTATATGCAGCCAGAAGCGCCTTGAGAGCGCCCACACTGAACGTTCGCATAGAAACTTTTGTATAGTTATTCTAACAATCATCGTAAAACATATACGCCATCGAGCCCGGTACTAGAGAGGCCTCCACCCCATTATCAGATTTATAACACTTTGGACGAAAACGTCCTTAGTGGGCACGAGCCGGTGACAAATCGTCGCACAATCTCGTTTTTCGTTCAAGGACCGCTTACACGAACACGTACAATAATATATGTATCCGTCGATCCCATACAATGTGCTGCACACAATAAAACTCATTCACGCAACCGTGGATTGCGAGCGCGCCCCATCAGTCGATCGAAGTCGCCAGAAGCCAGTGCACAGCGCCGCCAGCCGCTTGGAAAGGCGGCACGTGTACAAATCTTCCACAACAGAGATCTCAATTCAATTTGCTCTCGACATGATATTTGACAACACGATTGTTGCGTGAGCATGTATGTGCCGCGCGGTTTCGGGGCAGAGCACGCGTCTAGGTCACACAAAATTTTTTTTTTTTTGATGATCATCATCATCATCAAATGTATGAACGTATTGTTTTTATATGCAACCAGAAGCGCCTTGAGAGCGCCCACACTGAACGTTCGCATAGAAACTTTTGTACAGTTATTCTAACAATCATCGTAAAACATATACGCCATCGAGCCCGGTACTAGAGAGGCCTCCACCCCATTATCAGATTTATAACACTTTGGACGAAAAAGTCCTTAGTGGGCACGAGCCGGTGACAAATCGTCGCACAATCTCATTTTTCGTTCAAGGAACGCTTACACGAACACGTACAATAATATATGTATCCGTCGATCCCATACAATGTGCTGCACACAATAAAACTCATTCACGCAACCGTGGATTGCGAGCGCGCCCCATCAGTCGATCGAAGTCGCCAGAAGCCAGTGCACAGCGCCGCCAGCCGCTTGGAAAGGCGGCACGTGTACAAATCTTCCACAACAGAGATCTCAATTCAATTTGCTCTCGACATGATATTTGACAACACGATTGTTGCGTGAGCATGTATGTGCCGCGCGGTTTCGGGGCAGAGCACGCGTCTAGGTCACACAAAATTTTTTTTTTTTTGATGATCATCATCATCAAATGTATGAACGTATTGTTTTTATATGCAGCCAGAAGCGCCTTGAGAGCGCCCACACTGAACGTTCGCATAGAAACTTTTGTATAGTTATTCTAACAATCATCGTAAAACATATACGCCATCGAGCCCGGTACTAGAGAGGCCTCCACCCCATTATCAGATTTATAACACTTTGGACGAAAACGTCCTTAGTGGGCACGAGCCGGTGACAAATCGTCGCACAATCTCGTTTTTCGTTCAAGGACCGCTTACACGAACACGTACAATAATATATGTATCCGTCGATCCCATACAATGTGCTGCACACAATAAAACTCATTCACGCAACCGTGGATTGCGAGCGCGCCCCATCAGTCGATCGAAGTCGCCAGAAGCCAGTGCACAGCGCCGCCAGCCGCTTGGAAAGGCGGCACGTGTACAAATCTTCCACAACAGAGATCTCAATTCAATTTGCTCTCGACATGATATTTGACAACACGATTGTTGCGTGAGCATGTATGTGCCGCGCGGTTTCGGGGCAGAGCACGCGTCTAGGTCACACAAAATTTTTTTTTTTTTGATGATCATCATCATCATCAAATGTATGAACGTATTGTTTTTATATGCAACCAGAAGCGCCTTGAGAGCGCCCACACTGAACGTTCGCATAGAAACTTTTGTACAGTTATTCTAACAATCATCGTAAAACATATACGCCATCGAGCCCGGTACTAGAGAGGCCTCCACCCCATTATCAGATTTATAACACTTTGGACGAAAAAGTCCTTAGTGGGCACGAGCCGGTGACAAATCGTCGCACAATCTCATTTTTCGTTCAAGGAACGCTTACACGAACACGTACAATAATATATGTATCCGTCGATCCCATACAATGTGCTGCACACAATAAAACTCATTCACGCAACCGTGGATTGCGAGCGCGCCCCATCAGTCGATCGAAGTCGCCAGAAGCCAGTGCACAGCGCCGCCAGCCGCTTGGAAAGGCGGCACGTGTACAAATCTTCCACAACAGAGATCTCAATTCAATTTGCTCTCGACATGATATTTGACAACACGATTGTTGCGTGAGCATGTATGTGCCGCGCGGTTTCGGGGCAGAGCACGCGTCTAGGTCACACAAAATTTTTTTTTTTTTGATGATCATCATCATCAAATGTATGAACGTATTGTTTTTATATGCAGCCAGAAGCGCCTTGAGAGCGCCCACACTGAACGTTCGCATAGAAACTTTTGTATAGTTATTCTAACAATCATCGTAAAACATATACGCCATCGAGCCCGGTACTAGAGAGGCCTCCACCCCATTATCAGATTTATAACACTTTGGACGAAAACGTCCTTAGTGGGCACGAGCCGGTGACAAATCGTCGCACAATCTCGTTTTTCGTTCAAGGACCGCTTACACGAACACGTACAATAATATATGTATCCGTCGATCCCATACAATGTGCTGCACACAATAAAACTCATTCACGCAACCGTGGATTGCGAGCGCGCCCCATCAGTCGATCGAAGTCGCCAGAAGCCAGTGCACAGCGCCGCCAGCCGCTTGGAAAGGCGGCACGTGTACAAATCTTCCACAACAGAGATCTCAATTCAATTTGCTCTCGACATGATATTTGACAACACGATTGTTGCGTGAGCATGTATGTGCCGCGCGGTTTCGGGGCAGAGCACGCGTCTAGGTCACACAAAATTTTTTTTTTTTTGATGATCATCATCATCATCAAATGTATGAACGTATTGTTTTTATATGCAACCAGAAGCGCCTTGAGAGCGCCCACACTGAACGTTCGCATAGAAACTTTTGTACAGTTATTCTAACAATCATCGTAAAACATATACGCCATCGAGCCCGGTACTAGAGAGGCCTCCACCCCATTATCAGATTTATAACACTTTGGACGAAAAAGTCCTTAGTGGGCACGAGCCGGTGACAAATCGTCGCACAATCTCATTTTTCGTTCAAGGAACGCTTACACGAACACGTACAATAATATATGTATCCGTCGATCCCATACAATGTGCTGCACACAATAAAACTCATTCACGCAACCGTGGATTGCGAGCGCGCCCCATCAGTCGATCGAAGTCGCCAGAAGCCAGTGCACAGCGCCGCCAGCCGCTTGGAAAGGCGGCACGTGTACAAATCTTCCACAACAGAGATCTCAATTCAATTTGCTCTCGACATGATATTTGACAACACGATTGTTGCGTGAGCATGTATGTGCCGCGCGGTTTCGGGGCAGAGCACGCGTCTAGGTCACACAAAATTTTTTTTTTTTTGATGATCATCATCATCAAATGTATGAACGTATTGTTTTTATATGCAGCCAGAAGCGCCTTGAGAGCGCCCACACTGAACGTTCGCATAGAAACTTTTGTATAGTTATTCTAACAATCATCGTAAAACATATACGCCATCGAGCCCGGTACTAGAGAGGCCTCCACCCCATTATCAGATTTATAACACTTTGGACGAAAACGTCCTTAGTGGGCACGAGCCGGTGACAAATCGTCGCACAATCTCGTTTTTCGTTCAAGGACCGCTTACACGAACACGTACAATAATATATGTATCCGTCGATCCCATACAATGTGCTGCACACAATAAAACTCATTCACGCAACCGTGGATTGCGAGCGCGCCCCATCAGTCGATCGAAGTCGCCAGAAGCCAGTGCACAGCGCCGCCAGCCGCTTGGAAAGGCGGCACGTGTACAAATCTTCCACAACAGAGATCTCAATTCAATTTGCTCTCGACATGATATTTGACAACACGATTGTTGCGTGAGCATGTATGTGCCGCGCGGTTTCGGGGCAGAGCACGCGTCTAGGTCACACAAAATTTTTTTTTTTTTGATGATCATCATCATCATCAAATGTATGAACGTATTGTTTTTATATGCAACCAGAAGCGCCTTGAGAGCGCCCACACTGAACGTTCGCATAGAAACTTTTGTACAGTTATTCTAACAATCATCGTAAAACATATACGCCATCGAGCCCGGTACTAGAGAGGCCTCCACCCCATTATCAGATTTATAACACTTTGGACGAAAAAGTCCTTAGTGGGCACGAGCCGGTGACAAATCGTCGCACAATCTCATTTTTCGTTCAAGGAACGCTTACACGAACACGTACAATAATATATGTATCCGTCGATCCCATACAATGTGCTGCACACAATAAAACTCATTCACGCAACCGTGGATTGCGAGCGCGCCCCATCAGTCGATCGAAGTCGCCAGAAGCCAGTGCACAGCGCCGCCAGCCGCTTGGAAAGGCGGCACGTGTACAAATCTTCCACAACAGAGATCTCAATTCAATTTGCTCTCGACATGATATTTGACAACACGATTGTTGCGTGAGCATGTATGTGCCGCGCGGTTTCGGGGCAGAGCACGCGTCTAGGTCACACAAAATTTTTTTTTTTTTGATGATCATCATCATCATCAAATGTGTGAACGTATTGTTTTTATATGCAGCCAGAAGCGCCTTGAGAGCGCCCACACTGAACGTTCGCATAGAAACTTTTGTATAGTTATTCTAACAATCATCGTAAAACATATACGCCATCGAGCCCGGTACTAGAGAGGCCTCCACCATTATCAGATTTATAACACTTTGGACGAAAACGTCCTTAGTGGGCACGAGCCGGTGACAAATCGTCGCACAATCTCGTTTTTCGTTCAAGGACCGCTTACACGAACACGTACAATAATATATGTATCCGTCGATCCCATACAATGTGCTGCACACAATAAAACTCATTCACGCAACCGTGGATTGCGAGCGCACCCATCAGTCGATCGAAGTCGCCAGAAGCCAGTGCACAGCGCCGCCAGCCGCTTGGAAAGGCGGCACGTGTACAAATCTTCCACAACAGAGATCTCAATTCAATTTGCTCTCGACATGATATTTGACAACACGATTGTTGAGTGAGCATGTATGTGCCGCGCGGTTTCGGGGCAGAGCACGCGTCTAGGTCACACAAAAATTTTTTTTTTTTGATGATCATCATCATCAAATGTATGAACGTATTGTTTTTATATGCAGCCAGAAGCGCCTTGAGAGCGCCCACACTGAACGTTCGCATAGAAACTTTTGTATAGTTATTCTAACAATCATCGTAAAACATATACGCCATCGAGCCCGGTACTAGAGAGGCCTCCACCATTATCAGATTTATAACACTTTGGACGAAAACGTCCTTAGTGGGCACGAGCCGGTGACAAATCGTCGCACAATCTCGTTTTTCGTTCAAGGACCGCTTACACGAACACGTACAATAATATATGTATCCGTCGATCCCATACAATGTGCTGCACACAATAAAACTCATTCACGCAACCGTGGATTGCGAGCGCACCCATCAGTCGATCGAAGTCGCCAGAAGCCAGTGCACAGCGCCGCCAGCCGCTTGGAAAGGCGGCACGTGTACAAATCTTCCACAACAGAGATCTCAATTCAATTTGCTCTCGACATGATATTTGACAACACGATTGTTGCGTGAGCATGTATGTGCCGCGCGGTTTCGGGGCAGAGCACGCGTCTAGGTCACACAAAATTTTTTTTTTTTTGATGATCATCATCATCATCAAATGTATGAACGTATTGTTTTTATATGCAACCAGAAGCGCCTTGAGAGCGCCCACACTGAACGTTCGCATAGAAACTTTTGTACAGTTATTCTAACAATCATCGTAAAACATATACGCCATCGAGCCCGGTACTAGAGAGGCCTCCACCCCATTATCAGATTTATAACACTTTGGACGAAAAAGTCCTTAGTGGGCACGAGCCGGTGACAAATCGTCGCACAATCTCATTTTTCGTTCAAGGAACGCTTACACGAACACGTACAATAATATATGTATCCGTCGATCCCATACAATGTGCTGCACACAATAAAACTCGAAGTCGCCAGAGGCTAGTGCACAGCGCCGCCAGCCGCTTTGGAAAGGCGGCACGTGTACAAATCTTCCACACAACAGAGATCTCAATTCAATTTGCTCTCGACATGATAGTTGACAACACGATTGTTGCGTGAGCATGTATGTGCCGCGCGGTTTCGGGGCAGAGCACGCGTCTAGGTCACACAAATTTTTTTTTTTTTGTTTTTTTCTTTTTTTCTCCAATCATTTCAAAACAAATCGAGACGTTAATAATACATTTCATTTAAAATTTTCAAAACATTATTTTGACCGCCGCCCCCCGCCTCCGTGGCGGCGCGCAGTGCGCCTCCAGTAGACAGTCGCGGCCGGCCGGAGACCGACGACGCTCTTTCACAATTTTGCTCGACATCATACTGCAACACGACTGAGTGTGAGCATGTGCCGCGCGGTTTCGGGGCAGAGCACGCGTCTAGGTGTCGGTGTGCTTATATTTATTTCTAAGTAAAATTTTATTATAAGTTTTTAATCTTTTTAACAAATCAAGAGAAGCAAGCGTTGACGAAATAATACATTTCATTCAAATTTTCAAAACATTTTTTTGACCGCCGCCACCTCTGTGGCGCGCAGTGCGCCTCCAGTAGACAGTCGCGGCCAGTGTTGCCAGTGGCAGATAGTCAAATATAACATGAAACAGCTCAAAAAGTAACATTTTCACGAGAAAAGTAATATTACCTAATATATCATTTTATTACACGAGAAAAGTAACATTACCTAATATGGCATTTTATTACACAAAAACTAAAATAAGTTTCCTGTCCCATTTGTTAAACATCGAAAAAAATCGATATAATTATTGATCGAATAATCGACTGGCGATGCTGAAAAATGCTTGATGTGGGCCCCTATCCACTAGTAAACTAATTTTTTAGTATCAGTCTTAAAAAAAACATTTTAGTTAGTTTTTTATATTAAAATTCTACATAGGTGGGTTGTGTTTAAAAGATGGCTACATCTTTGTACCCATTAGTGTAAAAGCCTAGTCGCGGCGTGCGCAGCGCGCCGCACGCTCCGGGCCCTGCGGTGATGACGGTTTGGTCAAAAAATCATTACAATCATCAACCAGTGCCTAATGATTTTGTTTATGCATTTAAAATTTTAAAATCGATTGTAATCATTCGCTGCTAGTCATAGGATGGGAAATTGAGAAATACAGGCGAGTGGGTGAACAAAAAATCTTGGATGCGTTCCATTTCACGATATTTTTTGTTTGCTGGAAAATCTAAAAAGTAACACAAAGTAACATATTGAGTGTAACATGGAGGTAACATGAGAGGGTCAAAAGTAACGTAAAATGTTACTTTTGTAACATTCTGGCAACGCTGGTCGCGGCCGGCCGGAGACCGACGACGCTCTTTCACAATTTGCTCTCGACATCATACTGCAACACGACTGAGTGTGAGCATGTGCCGCGCGGTTTCGGGGCAGAGCACGCGTCTAGGTCACACCAATGTGTGCTTATGTATATATTTTTAATAGTGTTTTTATAAGTTTTTAATCTTTTTAAACAAATCCAGAGAGCGTTGACGAAATAATACATTTCATACAAATTTTCAAAACATTATTTTTCGTATTTAATGAACTGTTTATAATGATACTTCTTACACACTAGTACAATATATTGGTTTAGATAAATAGTGCAACAGCTAAATTGGCCATGCCAATTTTTTATTGATTGATTGATTGATTTATTTATTTATTCATCTATTTATTTATTAGTAAATTTGTCCTCCCGCTCCACTCGATCTTAATACACGTGTTTTATTAATTTGATATGCGTAACTATCATTAGATTTGAATATTATTTCTTGCTTTTTAGAGGTATTTAATTTTGATATTTTTGGTTTTAGGTCTTGTTTGGTTTTAGTCAGTTTTCTGTTTTTTAAACAATTTTTTATTTTTAGTGTATCCTGTCCTGTCAGTAGACGTACGGGTGCGTACTTTATGGTTCGCGTCCTGCTGCTATCATATGAAATAATACGACCGCGCTAATTAGCACGCGGCGCGAAATATCATTACGAATGAATTCGTCTCCGATATGAAATAATGCGACTGCGATAGTTAGCATCGCGCCGCGAACTGTCGGCTGCTGCTAAATAATTTCGTTCGTGAATTAATTTCCGACAGTGGACGATGATTTATCGAATGTATACGAGTGAGTGAGTGAAAGGGAAGAGTGCACGCATGCAGTGCAATTTCTTAAAAAGTTAAGAGAAATGCTTTTGTTAAGAGTTCATTATTCTTTGGTTAATTTTGTTTAGAAATGATTTACTTGTCGCAGGTTGTAGGCCAGTCAATTATTTAATTGCTGTGACATCGATCGCGTCGCGTGTGATTAATTGGCATTTATACTGACGTGTTGTGTAAATGATAGATTTGATTTTTACGTGTAAATACGTAATTCAAATAATTGTTTGGGTGTCATGTCAATAAAAATTAAAGAAATAGTGTAAATCAAGTGTTATTTAGTAAATTATTTACAAAATAACATTGTATTTACTTATTTAACCTAACTAATTTTTAGTGTTTTTGTGAAAATAAACTCATGAGTACCTAAATAGTGAAAAAACACAAGCATTTCACAAATCACAGCTACTATTAATTCATGATCGTATTAAAAGTCATATTAAAAATCATATTAAAATTTATATTAAAATTCATATTAAAATTCATATTAAAATTCATATTAGCAATTAGCATAGCAATATAGCATGCTAATTATGAAAATTAGCATGCTAATGAAATTAATTAAAATTAGCATTAATTGCCATAACTACCTCAGACTATACATGTTGACCTTGAGACCGCCTTTATGCCTTACGTAATAAAAGCTGTTTTCGCAGTTTAACTGTATAACCTGACGTGCTGTCGTGTGTACCCAAAGGAAAAAAAACCGGCCAAGTGCGAGTCGGACTCGCGCACGAAGGGTTCCGTACCATTATTTAGAGCTGTTTATTTTTAAAGCTGTTTTTGTTAGGTTTTTTTGAAGGAGGGTTTGTTTTTTTTCATTAGTGTAATGTAAAACTTTTTTGAAACTTGGTATTGAAATTATTTCTGGATATGCTGTTCTACAATTAAATTGTAAGTGAAGCTACTACTGATTACTAAGTGGTAATATTTGAGATGGTATAAAACTAGATGGCGCTGCGCGGTGTCGTATCGGTATATTAGGAAACATCGCGAGCACGCCTTTGAATGTGACATCTATATTTGTTTTATTTATTATTTTTATGTTTGCATAATACCTATTTAGGTACCTATGGAGGTACCAATTTAGAATTATGTTTAATTACATTACAATATTATAAAAATAGGGCTAAGGGGTGGGGTTTATCTGTGCTACTCGTTTGACCGCAAAATTAAGCTGGTTTGTAAAAGGAAAATGAGGGAATTTAAAAAAAAAAATAGAATTATCAATGTATTGGTATTTGTTAGTAAAAACCACGTAATAATAAACATTATCACCAAATTTCAAGTTTATAGGTCAATTAGAAGTTAAATTATGACCACGCATACCGTCGTTTAACCTCGATGTTCGAGTACGTACTTTAATGCCAATTTTTTTTATGATATAATTATAAATGTATAGTTTTCTGATTTTTCCCTGTACTTGTAGTATAAGACGATATTACTTGCCAAAGGAAATTGCCCAAATAGTATGGACGAAAGTACTGAACTAAATATTTTCGTGTCTTGTTAAAATTGGGTTTATTTAATTGGGCTATCTTAACGAATAGGGTCGGGTCGGCAACAGTGGCACGGATTTTTTCGGACACACAAATTATAAAGAAACAGTTGGAGTACCGACCTGAAAATCTCAGTCAACATGCTTTAGTTATTAATGTTGCTCCCTTCATTATTACTTTTTTAAATAAGGCATTATTATAGACGACCGATATTTATTTTTAAAAAATGGGAAATGGGCCACTGTGTACTGGTACTAGGCTACTGTGACTCGACCCTGTAGTACACAGAGACTCTAACAGTACACAGTTGCTCAACAGTACAAAATTGCATGGAAAACATTTATTATATTTAATCACATTTATTCGTTTAGGTATGTCAGAATTATATTTTAAACATATTAGGCATCAAAATCTGTCACGTAGTAGCTATAATAAGAATAAAATACTGACAAAATTGAGATCAACCAATTTCTCAAATTTTTTTTTTTGTTGTTTGAGATCCTTTAAATATTTTTATTTTCAAGCAAGTAATCTAAAAGACAACATAATAGCGATTAGAATTTAAAAAGTCAATAAAATTAAAAAAAAAAGTTTTGTGCAAACAGTCGAGTGCAAAAGTGCTCGACCCTGTAGTACACAGTGACTCTAACAGTACACAGTTGCTCATCAGTACAATATTAAATAAAAAACATTTATTTATCCAATACTTTGCCATTTATTAATCCTTACTTTGTTGATGCTGAAGTGCATCATTGTTTATAGACTTTTTTATATAAAATTTATAGCAAATAATCAGATTTTATTACGTTTGTGCGCAAATAATTGTATTTTAAAAACAAACTTTCAAAAACATTACATTATTTTAGTTAGGTATAAACGGCTTTAAAAGATTGTTTCTCGTTTTGATAATTGGTAGGAACTGCATTATAATTAGTTTTTATGGCATAAAATATTATTTTTTCCTTTGTAACATTAAACTTTTCTATTTATATGTACAAGTATACAGTGACTCATGTAAGTATACAGTGACTCACCGAGTCACTGTATACCTCTGTTTTTTGAGCCACTGAACAAGCTGTCGCCATTTTGATTTCATGGACGTACCAATTTTAACAGATTCGACGAAAGGCGAGCAATTTTATGCCATTGCCTAGTATAATAACGTCACTTTCCATATACACACTAACAATTATCAAAATCTTTAAATTTTAGTGTATAAAAACACGTGTAACTTACCTTAAATAGTATTTTTTAAGCACGAAGACAAATACAGACTCGTATCACGACCGAACGGCGCCAGAGCGGGGGGATCACTGGTTTGTACGTGTTTGGCTGTTAAGCGCTACCGATAAATGAGAAATATAGATAGATATTGCTGTTCTTTATGGGAAATATCGTCGCGAGTCATTGTACCCGACTGAGTCACCGTTCCCTACCTGACCCTACAACATACCAACTTTAGTCAATTTTAGTTTTTGGACTTTAGAGATATTGAACAAAAAATGGGTTTTAGGGTTATAGCAACCTCAATGTAATATGGACTTTATGTAACCGTATTTAAGATTCGTGTCTGCGTTTGTATTCGTGTTTTGGATGTAATTGACTAATGCAGTCCTCCTAGCTCATAATTATGCAGGAAAATAGTGCAAAAAATGGTTCAAGGTGATTATATATAGGTAGGTATATAAATGGAACAAATCAAAAACATCTTGTCACGCGTAGATACCTACGCGTGACATAAATATTATTCAATAAATACATTATCGAGTTCTGGAGCTGGTACCCTTACATCGTTATAACGGGCCCAGCTCAAATACCACAATATACACATTACATGCGCGCAACAACCAACCGTTCGTTTTCCAACGAGACAAGAGCAATAATAACCAGATATGGCATCCAATGTATCTCTTACATTGTCATTTTTATTTATTGAAATGTATGTATAATATACTTTGCTTGATACATGTCTTGATTTTATTCTTCCACGAACTAAATAATTGTCAACTCCTAATACCAAAGGCAAGTCTTCTTCAATTTCTTCGGACACTTCTATCTGATAAGTTCCGTTTTGTCTAATATGTTCACCATAATAAGACCTGGCTTGTTTGATTTGGTATGTACCTAAGGCAAATCGCTTTAAACTAGCCATGTCAAGCTTTGGGAAGCTACTTAAATGTGGAATATTACCGCAAACAGAAGTAAAAATGACTCTCCTTCTATTAATATTTTCTCTGATAATGTAATCACCTAAATGATTCGGTAAGTTTAATCTACTTTTAGCTATATTAACATATTCTTGGTCTTCAGGACGATCCTCAATGAGCTTGTGAAACTTATTTAACAGGGCACATGCTATTTTAAAATCATCCATGACATGTCCCATGGCGCGATTAAAGAATTCTTGCCTAAAGAATTTGAAGTCTCTTTTAATACGTCCATTTACAATTTCCACCACCCAGCGACACATTGTGACACATCTTATTGCTCTGTAAAGTGGTCAACTGATTTTCTCCTTCAGATAAAGATTCAGGCATATGTGCCTTGTAACCTAATGCGTCTAATGTTGGTAAGGCATCTCTAAATCCTCTGTCCAGAATAAAGACATCGTTATTTCGAAAATAACGTCTTAGCTCATTTTGTTCATCTAATAAAATATCTGATAATATGGAAGAATCATTTTTTGTAGCTTTGTAAGGCCCTAAACAATCTAATATAGTGCCATCACAACAAACAATCAAAAAAGGTTTTACAAGGTTACAATATTTATGTAAGCTATATGTACTTTTTTGGAACTTGTAATTACTACTACTTTGTACATAGACATAAGTACCATCACATAAGACAATAGCTGGTTTTTCGTTAGGTGGCAAATTCAAATCCCCAAAGAGCCCCCCTGGTATTATTTTGTTTTTAGCTGCCACTTCCTGTATTGTTCTACAAGAAACTCCTAAAAACAAAGGAACAAATTGTTCCATCAGACAATTACGCACAATATTCATATACCTTTCTAAAGTACTTCGAGGTACACTAAAAAACTGTGACAGCCTTTGATTACTATCGCCCGTTCTGATCTTAGCTAAGTAAATACTAAGAGCCAAAGACGGTGATGGCACCTTTCCATTTAAGGATGGAATCAGTGACAACAATACTTGCAACTGTTCTATAGTAAATCCTAACCAAAAATGACACATTTTGGGATCGATAAGATTGAAATCTGTGAAATCTAACTTCCTTTCCATTGCTCTCTCTAATATTGCCATCATATCATCCATCTGATGACCTGTGAAGTCACTGTGTGGTGCCAGTAACTCATCCCATAAATTACTATTTACATGATGTCTACAAATACGAGCACTTAAAGGCACATATATTTTATAAAAGCGCAATAAAAATTCTTTCACCACTGATGGTACTAACAACCTTTCTATATGTTGGCAGTCATAAAATATACAATGATTTGGTGTTGCAGCCACACGTTTATACATATTGGAATTAACTTTGTGTATAGTCTGCTTAACTGGCTGAAGAACGGCCTGGATTTCTGGTAATGGAGGCGGTGCAGGTATGTTGATATCAGCATCCATTTGCTCTTGGAACACTTCTGGAATTGATGGATTATCCTGCCTCTGAGCATCTTGAAGCTGTTGCCTTTGAACAGTCCTTGTGGCAGCCATCCAACATGCACGACAAACTCTCACCAATCTATTTATCTGCAATAAAAACGTATGTTAGAGTGGTTAATAGATTTTTTACAGGTGTCAGTTTGTATACATTGGCTATTAATATTAACATGATAGCTCTTTATGTCTTTACATATTTGATTATACTTGAGAAACCATACTGAGTTGCTAATAAGTAACAATGTTTAGTGTTAACAACATTATTTTGAATTACCTATATTTTTTTTCATAAATATTATTTGCCAACTAACAACTTACCAGATGTGGTGGAACCCATTCCAATATAAGCATCCTTTGTGGACTATCAAGTGGCACACTATGCGTTCTGGATCTCAATATAGAAACTCCACAGCCGTAACAAACACTTGTATGTCCGACAGCAGGTGTAACAGGTTCTTGGCTACCATTTGCATTTTGCAATAGAGTGTAACAATTATCACACACTATATCTCCATTTGAAAACTGAAAATAATACAGTAAGGATACTGGTCTATATCATTATCTTATAAATCTGTGAGATGTGTACGCATATTAAGTATCTATTTTATTAATATACCATTTAAGTGAAATGAAAAAATCTATTAAAAAGTGCTGGGTTATTAACGTTTACTATAACGTTGCAGCTATTTTACTGTAATGATATTGGTTTATCAACAGACAATTATTAAAGTCATTTTATTAGTGATGGATGATATGTTACATTATAAAGTATTATTCTTACCGGTGTAGGTGTAATCCAAGCTTGTAGTATGCTAATTAAGTTATTGGGAATCTCAGTCAACATGTGTCTGCGCATAAATGGCGCCAACATCAAGGAACAATTGAGACACCGTCTTCGCGCTGTAGCCATGTTGAAAATCACAAATATAAAGTCCTGTCTTATTTTATCACTATTGAAAGCACACACGGTTGTGTTGATAATATAATATGTTATGTAGTTAGTAACGGAGGATCAAAAAGCTCAACTCGACGCGACGCACAAACAAAACATATTACGAGATGACAAATGAACGAGTAGTAGTTATATTTAGTGATGTGCCGAGTACGGCTTGACTCGAGTCAGACTCGATTCCTGCCTTGGACTCGCCTACTCGAATACCAATTTATTTTGATTCGAGTACGCTGGACTCGAGTCCGATAATCGAGTCAGGAAGAATCTCGCTGGCCACGGTATACCTGTCCCGTCTGCACTACACCGTCACCGCGGGGGACGACCGGCGGGTCTATCGGCTAAATACAGTGAAGTGTAAACTGTGTTTTGACAGATGTATGTGATACATTGCTAGTGCAACTTTGTTTTGGCACTAATAAACACTTACCAAATAAAAGTAGCAATGTATCACATCCATTTATCAAATCAGAGTGATTGCGATAGCAATGTAAGTTAGCCGATGGAGCCCCGGTACGTGACAGAGTACATCAAGAAAAAGGCCAACTTCTGCTTCATAGTTCAGTGGCTGAACTAGACTAGACTAGACTCGAGTCAACTCGAGTACTGGACTCGAATCGCGGAATCGAGTCAGGATTCGAATACCGTATAAACCGACTCGAGTCGACTCGATCCACCAAAACAGCGACTCGGCACATTACTAGTTATATTCTTCCTTTTTAGGACAGGCGAAGGTACAAATGAACGAGATGATTTGATTGATTGATTATTGACATTGACATATGACAGCTAGGGGTGTAACCTATATCACTAGTAATGTAATGTTATTTCGACTATCTGTATTTCAATAATTCAATAATAACGCTACATTTCAATATTTAAGTTTTAATATAAATCAACAATTAGAAAGCAATTGATTCACTATCTATCGAAAGCTTTCAAAGTCGATGAGTTTTTATATAGTTCATTGCGAAATCGTTTTTTTCGATTTTAAGTATTTTTATAAAACGGACGTATAATAACAGGCTTACTAGATAAATAGGAGATCATCATACATTTAAGAAATAAAGCCACAGTCGCATAATGTAGGTATCGTAACTAAAAAATATGATCAAAAACGCAGCCGCAGTGGATGACATTTCAAGTTCATTCGTTTACTGCTGCGCAATCACAGAATGAATGAGTAAATGTTAGTTAAACACACAAATCAATTTCATAATCAGTAACTGTTTTACACTAAAGCTAAGAATCAATTCGATTCTTTTGTACCGAATCGATTTCGATTTCAGGACCTTATAAGCCCAACCCTACCATAACTTAAATGGCAGAATGAGAGAATATGTCATAATACGGAAGTACTAAATAGTCAGTTGAATGTCGAAGGTAATTCCTTCTACATTGGTGAGATGGCGCTGGCTTGCAGCGTAAGAGTTGATATACTAGAAGAAATTCGACGTTCTCATCAGTGACTCGGTAGCTCAGCGGTCAGAGCATTAGACCGGATATCCAAAGGTCGCGGGTTCGATTCCCGTCCGAGAACATGATCTGGTGCGAGTCCTATTTTTTCTAGTATATTATTTAGTATTACTAAATAGTAACTTAATAATTCAAAAAAATTAACCCCAAAAGGAATCTTATTAAAAAGAAGCCGAAATATTCGAAATATTTTCATTTAATTTTCGGTCCAAATAACATTGAGACACTACGTTTTTATCTAAAGTACTGGCCATGGGCAATCTCCTTTAAACAATTAATTGGAGATTTTTGTCAGTTTCGTATCACTTGATGTGCTGTTGACTGTATTTATGAAATTTCGGTCTGTCTCTTTATTCTTACTTGTCTTATTTGGTCAACAGTCTTCACCCAACTCTTTATTGAAAAAATCAATTATAAAACACAACAAATGGTTGTCACACATAGATTACGAAAGTCATTTTTAACCGACTTCAAAAAAGGAGGAGGTTATCAAGTCGACGGTTTTTTTTATGTATCTTTTAACATAACTTCACCAGTTGTTAACCGATTTCAATTATTCTTTATTTATTTGAAAGAAAATAGTTCGAGTGTGGTACCATAAAAAAATACAGAGATCTGGCTAGTAATTTTTTCATAATCCTGAAAAATATCAATAATTTAGCTTACCATCGCACGAGTTTTTACGGATTTCAGGTACCTTTCAGGTATAATTTCTTTGTTTATGAACCGATTTTCAAATAACGATTTAAATTTTAAAGACGTATGACAACTGAAAAGCTGTTTACTAAATAGGACAAGTAAGGATAAACCGACTACATTAAGTACAGTTTAGAACTTTGTAACTTTGTTGTAGTTGTCATTTGGCATTGATTTCTGTATAAAAAGTTTTATAGTGACAAAATTCTAAACTGTATACATACTTATTACATAATAATATTTATAGACGTGACTAAGTATACATATTTCAAACACAATATTTAAAAAATTTGGGTACTTGAGAACATTTTTTTTATTCCATCAATTAAATTAGTGCATCGTAAAAGAAATGTCAGTGAAATTTTTTTTTTCTGCAATCAATATTTAGGTATGATGCTCTGAATGTGACGTCACATTTCTAACCGCGCAGCCCATAATTAAGTATGGCGCGCAAAAGAAATTTGTGATTATCTAAGCAAAAAATGATTTTACTATAATGTTTCCATAACAAAACAACATCTTTTTAACCGACTTCAAAAAAAGGAGGAGGTTCATGTTTTTTTTTTGAAAGCTTATAGTTACAAATTGGTCCCCTTGTCACAAGGTCAGGATCCGATGATGGGATCCTGGAGAAATCAAGGAAACTCTTCAAATATTATAGGCACGTCTATAGCGGTTTTGATATTTTCTAAAGTAACTCGTGCATTTGCTTTAGGGAGTACCATTTTGATGAAGTGGAACTGATGATGAAGACCATAGACCATATTCAATACTAAGTATTTCACTAGTGCGATACGATTACTTCAATATGGTTGCTAGGCTATTTATGTTCTTCATAATATATATGGTGAAGTGGAGCTGATAATAAAGTACCAATTGGATTTCTAAAGTTAGTACATGTATTTTCTACAATTTGTACTTCTTTAATATCCTTAAATTGATCGAAATATCCTTAAATCTAGCATGGTCGTGCCAGAAAACTCGTCCCGGGCACGACCACTTTAGGTATGCCGGAACGTCTAAACTAGACAAGTACAATTTTTTTGTTCAAAAGCACATTAAAGTACATTTATTTTTATGAATATTTACCACAAAAATAATAAGAAAAACTTTCGTGGTCATGCCAGGAATCATCACGTATTGGTCTGCCATAACCTCAGCATCAGAAAAACAACATTTTAAATGTTTTATATAGGTAGGTATAACAATAACTTAAAAGCTCATTCATCACATTATTAAAACATAATATAAATAATATAATGTAATATGTTATCAATAACAACACAGTGTGTAATAAAATAAAAATCTTATACAAAAATATACTGTTACCGACTGCAACATTACAGCCTTTTTAACCGACTTCAAAAAAAGGAGGAGGTTCTATGTTCGACTGTTTATTTGTTTTTTTTTTTTTTTCTTTTTTTTTTTTATGTATGTCCACCGATAACTCGAAAACGGCTGAACCGATTGACATGATTCAGGATTCCACTTTATCAGGTTTGCTCCCCAGGTGGTCCCATTTTTTTTAATTTTAAATCGGTTCAGTAGTTTTTGAGTAATCCTGAAAATACTGTAATTTTTTAGGTAACTTTTGCACGAGTTTTAACGGATCTTCAGGCATAACTTCTTTGTTTATAAACCGATTTAGATGATTCTTGTTTTGTTAGAAAGGGGATACTTTAAGGATGTTTTAATTCAAATTTCCTTCACATTGGACTTTGGACTTCGAAGATACACAAGAGAACTCTTCAAAATCAAATATGATAGTGTATTAGTGATTACTCTACGTTATTGAAAGGTTTCGCATCAGCTATTTTTATTGTCACTACTGAGGCTGGGATACAAGCCTTACTTATGGGCTGATGAATAGGATGGACCATAACCCACCGCGCGGGCCCAATGCGGATTGGTGGGTGTTAATATGCAAATGTAGCTGGAATTAACGGCTTAACGTGTCTTCTGAAGCACGGAGGAGCACGAGATAATACACTTTGGTCACCTACCCCATGTCCTACCACAAAAAAGTTAAAAATAAAAAAACTTTTAAAAATTAAAAAGAAAAACCTCCTTCAAAAAACCTTAAAAAAATTAAATCAAATTGAGAAAGTGGACTGTGTGGACACAGTGGAGAGTGCTTCATTGCGGGTTAGCGCTTCTAACCATGGTGCACTAGCACCAGCACTACCCCGTAAGCCTCACTCCACAGGCCACAGTGCTAAGATAGCTACTAAATCCCGTTCCATTGCCAACCAAAGTGCCCCAGCACCGACTAATCCTACCGCAGCCAGTCCTGCTGTTGCTTCATACAGCAGCACCAATAAAGCTTTGTACCGAACCCCCCAGGATGTCGCCGATATCCTCGAAGCAATTTGCCGCCCTGTCCCCTATCGACACCGCATGCTGCGCGAACGAAAGACTCGAATAGATCGTCACTCCGAACACGCTTCTAATCGACTTTTCACCGAATTTGATGGTGGGCGGTCGCTGGAGTTTACCCCTGATCGTCATAGTTTTAGACTTTGCAGGTGAAAGTGAAGCAAGTCGTCCATGAGCAGGTTCCAGAGCGTCGGTCCCAGCACCGAACCCTGCGGGCAACCCATCGTTGCAGCCTTCCACACAACCCGATCGCCGATGAACAGGCCCATACGGCGATTGACGAAGTAGTCCGCCAACATCCTGAAGATGTTAGGCGGGCATCCCCCGCGTTTCGCCTTGAGCAGGATCATCGGCCACCAAGCGTTGTCGAAGGCACCAGAAATATCCAAAAATATCGCTTGCACATACTTCGACGAACTCTCTCTTGCCACACTGAAGATCGTCTTCAGTGCGGACACCGTCGACCGACCCCGAGTGAACCCATGCTGGCGGTCCGATAGCCCCAATGCTAATTGCGGGGCACACCTTATCATTACGCGCTCTAAAATTTTCCCAAAGATCGACAACAAAGTGACGGGCCGGTAGGCTTTCGGGTCGGTAAGCTCCTTGCCGTTCCCTTTCGGGAGGACAATTAGCCTGCCGTCCTTCCACGTATCCGGGAAAACTCCCTCACGAACACATCGCCTAAACACTTCTGCAAACTCTACCGACGCGGCTGCCCAAACGAGCTTGATGATACGAGCGGAAATCCCATCGATACCCGGTGCAGTGTTAGGTAAGTCCCTGACTATTTCTGCAATAACGTCGTCGGTCGGAGGCGGCGCATCTTCTCCTGAGGGTATGAGCGACGCCATAATCCGCACTTGCCTGTGGTACTCGGTATCCTTGGACACATCGTCGTCCGGACATAGAGCATACATTAGGCTGTGCATGGCCTCGTCCACACTCCCAGCATACCCTTCGGCGAATTTCGTGCCATTGATTACGTTACGGGGAGGCCTAGACCTCCCACTCGCGGCTCGGTAAGCCTGTCCCCAAGGGTCCAGGTTTCCGGAATCTGCGATCTTCCTAAATTGCAAAAGCGGCGCCTCCTCCATGGCCGCCCTATACCTACTCCTATGCACATGGAAGCGCTCCTTGGCTTCTTCCTCGGCCGGGCCACCTGCCCGCCGAGTCAGTTGCCAGGCTCTCCGTAGCTGGTTGTTCGTCCGACGCATCTCATCGAGCTCGGGCGTCCACCCCTCAAGTCCCCCGTCCGAGTTCCTAAGTTTCACCAACCCCAGCGTCTGCTTCGCGGTGCTCAAAACAAGAACTGCGAATTTATCACAGACCGCCGAGGCGGAACGCTTCCACTTCAAATCACCCACCCGCCCATGGATCCGGCGCTCAAATAGAGACCAATTCACACCCCTATCCCGTATTCTCAAAGGCTCTTCTAGCAGCTCAGCGCGTGGAGTGCTCGTGCTTGCTATATCGTACGTAATGAGACGGTGGTCGCTCTCAATCTTGTGTTCCCACACTGTCCACCCCGTCACCGGGATGCCTCTAGTTGTTAACGTGAGGTCGATGTTGGACGATCCGTTCGCAGTTGAGAATGTCCAGGGTTGCTCCTCTCGATTCACCAACTGCAGGCCGCGAGCCAGGATAAACGCCTCCATGGATTCACGGCGGTGCGTGACGTCTGGCCCCCGTCCGGTATACTGCCGCGGTTCGCAGTACCACATCGGAGAGTGTGCGTTGGAGTCTACCCCTACGATCACCCTTTTCCCTTTCAGGGATTCGAGGACTCTGCCTAGGTGTTCTAAGTGTGCATTTATGTCGTCGCTGTACTGAAAGTACGCGGACACCATGTAAATACCCTCTTCGTCGGTGAGAACATGACACACTGTGCAGTGCGTGGTCGACAGATGGTGCAGTAGGGCACACGGGAGGTCCTTACGACGGACATATATGCACGCTTTCGGCTGCTCGCCGCACTGCAGTACACTGCTCGCGGCGATCCAGCTGGATCCAGGGTAATGCTCTTGAATCAGAACGACGTCTAGATCCATCTCTGCCGCAACTACCGGTAGCTCCAAAGTAGCAAGCTCCGCCCCCGCAAGATTTATCTGGCCGACTGTACACTTTGACGGAGCCATTAGTAAGCCGTAGTTTCCACCATACGGCGTTCTGCGTGAGTCCTTGCAGGACAATCCCTGGCACCTGTCACGTGGGTGTTGGCATCCTTTTGTCCAAACCGGTGGCAAGTGGCACACCTTTCGGACTCAGCTTTGCACTCAGTCGCCTTGTGGCCTGTGATGCCACACCTCGTGCACGTGAAGGCCTCCTGTTTGCACCGCCTTTCGTTGTGGCCGTAGGTGCTGCACTTGGCGCAGCAGACGGCCGTGGTGAAGTCCTCCACCCTACATACTTCCCATCCAACGTACAGTCGGCCTTTGTCCACTAGGGCCTTCCTCAGGGCTGGGCTACATGCCAGCACCATCGAAGAGTTCCCCCCCCCCCCCCCCCAAGCGGCTCTTCCTGAAAGCTAACCGACTCTCCGCCTTCATCTTCTCGAGCGTCCACGTCTTGTCGTCCTTAAAATTCTGCTCCTGGACCGCCGCTAGGACCACAGCAACGTCAGGGTCCTTCCCTTCAAGGTCCCGGATGACTACCAGTGGAGCCCGTCCTTTTAGCTCGTTGCCCTTGAGGGTCGGAGGTAGCGCCGCCTTCAGCCTGTCCATATCGGCCCTAGTCTGGGTCTGGACCACAACTCCTGCGTTTCCCACCCTCCGGACCTTATCAACTTTTATCTGTAGCTGTGCGGGGGCTATGGAGGTCTTCAGCGTCAGCTTGGTCTCCTCCGAGGTCTTCAGCGTTGAACCCTCAGCTGGGTACACCGCCATCACCGGACCTGCTGCTGCAGCCTTTAATTTCGCCGCATACGACATTGGGGCAGCTGCAGTGACGACCGCTGCCGCCGACGCCGCCACGGCTTCCGCCCTCGCCGACTTGGCGTCCGCCTCCGCCTGGACCGCCCTCTCATGCTCCCTGGCGTAAGCCTCCCCAAGGGTGTCGACCTTTGCCCTGGCCGTTCTGATTTGGCCACGGTCTTCCTCCGCAATGAGGCCCAAGTGGCCCACAATCTCCATAATTATGGATAGTTTCGAATTTATAGCCGCCCTATCACTATTATTTAACTTATTCGAGGCTCCCGCAACGGTCGAAATGGCGCGCGCCGCCGCATTGGCCATGGCCAACAGCTGGCGAGACGTCGCCCTGTCCATCGGTGGCTCGCCTTCCGCGTCCCCCTCACTAGAGCACGCCGTCCCATACTCCGTCGCCGGAGTGGCTGGCTCCAAATACATTCTGGATTCCGTGTGTAGGCGCCGAACACTGCGCTTTTTCCCCTTGCCTGTCGCCGTCGCTTCGTCCGGGGACAATATTCGTTTTTCCCCGCGAGTTCCGCCTCCAACCGGTGAGCTGGGAGTGTTCACGGGTGGCGGCGGCGAGGTCTGCGGAGATCCGCCCAACGATGTGAGAACGGCGTTGTACGCCGCTGCCGCCATCTCGATAGCCGAACGCGTGGGTGATGGTGTAGGGATCGGCACTGTTCCGTCGCTCTCCTCAAATACAACACGGGGCTGCGGAGGGGAGCGATAAAGTGACGACCTAGGGCGGAAGTACGCCCTTTCTGCGTTCTCCGCCTCGTCGTCAGTGGTGCTCGCCATTATTTTTGCGTCGAACGAGTCTCCACGCTTGGCAGCACGTCAATGTTACTGTCAGACGTCAACCGTCAGACGTCAATGTCAACTGACAGTGACAGCCGTCAATGCCAACTGTCAACCGACAGTGACAGTGTCAGACGTCACCGTCACACGTCACTGTCACCTGTCACTTTCAACGTCAATGTCAAAACACAAAAATAACTATGTACAATAAAACAAAAAAATAATAATAAGATAGCCTAAACTAACTAATCTATGTAAAGAAACGTTCGTGTAGCACGACGCCTAACCTAAAAAGCACGTGTTCAGTCGACCACGTGGTCCTAACCTAAAACTAACCTACAAATTGCACTGAAAAGTGTCCAAAAATAGTCTAAAAACGAAATAAAAGTCAAAAATGGGTACTTCCTGGTATGGCCCGCTCCTGCTCTCAGCCCTCACTAAAGAGGCGAGTCACAGGGGACGCAAATCCTGGAGTACACCAAAAAACCACGTGTCTACTATCACAAACCATACACTAAACCATGGGTCGCCAAACTTTTTAGCCTCAGGGCCAGACTAACTCCTCCACGAAGCCCCAAGGGCCAAACCTAGCTACCAACATACAGTAAATAACAGTATGTTGGTACGATCCGGACCGCTTCCGCGGGCCGGATTGTTGGTGCTCGCGGGCCGGAGCTGGCCTGCGGGCCGTAGTTTGGAGACCCCTGCACTAAACCACTAAAAACACAAATAATGAATTAGCGAGATTAAGCACTGTCACTATCAGAATAATATATAGATATAAATAAACAAATTTCAAAAGAAAACCCGTAGAAAACTCAAGGAAAAACTATTTTCACCGAGTTTAGTAGCGGAGAGTACTTCGAAAGCGTGCGCACGCGACGGCGGTCGGCACCGAAGTACCATCCAACGTACAGTCGGCCTTTGTCCACTAGGGCCTTTCTCAGGGCTTTCAATGATCTTAGTAATGTTGGATATAGGGACCGTAGTGTTGCTTTCGTTTTAGTATTCAGCTGCTTTGTTATTAACTTACTAATTAAAAAGATAGCGCTGGTAAAATTGATAATCATTAAATTGTAGGTGATACGAAGTTCACAGGGTCCACTAGTATTATATACATAGGCACTTATTCGGTATAAAACAATGTATAATGTGACATTTGACTAATCATTAAATTCTATGCCTCCGACTGCATGTCATTATGTTGCCTTTAATATTTGATCTTGTTACCATCCTTTCAGTTGACTTGTCTTTTGATACAGGCGGTTTTTTTTGCTTTTTTTACTCTTTATGTTTGATAATGGTATTGTTTTTCCCTAATATATTCGTTGAATTATTGTATGGTGGAATCACAATGTCCTTTTTCCACAACATTTTTCTTGACATGTTCATAATAATAATTTTATCAGATGTTAACCAATTGTAACTAGCAGAGTTCACCAGTACAGCGTGTACAGTTCACATGTACACGCATTGCGGTCGCTAATCGTCCTTCTTGCTTGCTCTTTCGTCCGGGGGGGCGCAAATTTCAGTAGGGGGGGCTTCTATAGCGAGGGGGCTCGGTAAATAAGGAGGGCGCACGAGAGCTGTAACGGCGGCGTATCCTAGCAGCGACCCTGCGAGGGCGGCAGCGACCCCCACCTTGGCCCCCGCCACGAGCCCCGCGGGGCCCCCCGCCAGCGCCCCCAGCGCCGCGCCCCCTACACCCCAGGCGCCTACACGTAATCTGTGCACGGACAAACAAATGTTCATATTTATTCAGTAATATTTCTTTAACTATTTTAGGTTATTTTAGAGCATACACAGAGAAAGAGTATGAGGGGAATCCAAATGAAATATTCTTTAAAAAAAACCTTAACTTTGCGAAATTTATTAAAAATCAAACTTAATTAGGTACTTGAAACTAAACTAAATGTACATACTTTTCAGCGATAGATAAATTCTTGCGCCCGTCCTCGACGTTAACAGCCGCCGTTTCGACGCTATTCGCCGTTACCATCACCTTTAAAACATCAACATTTATATTAATAAATTAAACCTCTTTCAACATAGTGCATTTATTGACTGAACTAAATTAAAATTGTCCAAAAAGACAAGTGTACCTCTCCTACATGAGAAGATCACTTTTCGATTCGTCCCCCCCTCTACCAGGTAAACGGTTGCTTTTGGACGTGAAAAATTCAGGACTGTAGTACATATACCCCCTTACTAATAAAGATTGTATAGCAGATGTATAGTTACACAGTGTTTTCCTTCTTTTTTCCCTTTCTTTTTAATGTCAAACTTAAATAGTTTGGTAGAGAGTAACCATTGTATAACTATACATCTGCTATACAAACTTTATTAGTAAGGGGGATAATGAATTTAAAAGGAAAACTATCACTACTAGGTAGGCTATTGACAAATTTTATTGAATACTTGGGTATTATACTTAGTTATAGTCGTCAGCAGTGTAAAACAGGAAGTAATTATGTGTTTATAGCCAGGTATGGTATGAGGTTACTACGGAACCCCTACACTATACTACACTACACTGTAAGTATACTACGATACATTGTAAGTATACTACACTACACTGACCTGTTCCCCCTGCGCGCGCACACACTCGTGCACGTGTTGCCAGGCCTCGTGCAGCGCGCGCACTTCGCTCTGTAGCTCGCTCCATCCTCTAAGAACTGCTTCTCGCTCTTGAATACTGACTTCCTACATCGCCAACACAGTATTTAGTATCGCCATTAGTAAGGACGTCATGCAGCAAAGTAACTAAGGACGTCATGATGAATGTAAAAAATACGGTCCCCCTAATAAGATTGATGTAATGATTCTATGTATCGATATCTAGCACACTTTTTCAGAAATCATCAACAAACATAACGTATTATGTTTGTGAGTCTGTGCGTATATTCGTAGTGCCTAAACGGATCAAGTGATTTCAATGCATTACTCAATTGAAAGCTAATCTAATCGAGTGATGGTTCTTAGACACGTTTGATGGAAATCCATTTAGCCATTATGGAGATGGTCAACTGCCTGCCGAAACGGTAAAAGATACAGAGTTGTCTAGCTATACCTTACAGTATACCTATCAGTCCAGACTGTGACGAGCTTACATGTAAATCCATACTTAGCGGTCCCACAACGTCGACGATTTATTCATAGATCTATTTATGACTTGATGATTATGATGATATTATTTTTAACTTTTTAAAAGTAAGCTGTTTTGTATGGGGCGTATTTTATTAAGAGTTAGCTTTTTCAATATTGTTGCCCATATGACTTATGTAGGGAAACAGACTTTACCCCCCAAGTTCCACTATCGGTCAAGAGATGCTGACCTAACCTGCCTGAGCTGACCTGACCTGGGGCCCTACCGGTTAACTTTTCGAACTTCGGCGGGTCTGCTGAGCTTCAACTTACAACAGATAAATCGAAGTAAGGAGGTTCGTATTGTTCTATTCGCCGAATTTATTTCGAATATATCGATGTCCGTGTGACATCATGAATTGGGGTTCGCCATTTTGGCCCGATTGGGGCTCGATTTATCTGTTTTTATTTGAAGCTCAGCAGACTTTTCAAAGTTCGATGCGCTAGCCGGTACGGCCCCTGCAATATTATACACCACAGACGAATCGGACTTCTTGACAGGTTTTTATGGTTCACAATCCAATCACGTAAGTATTTGCAATAACCTTGTAAGTATCAATATACCTAAATGATAAATACTTAACTCGTATTAGCTTGACCTAAACCCGATTCGTTGATAACGGTAATACTCTGGCCTTATTTTTGTTTAATCAATAATCTCAATTGGGAACAAAAATTAAAGTCCGATGTGCTGTCGTTTGTACAAGCCTCTCTCTATTTTGTGGTACAAGGGAGAAGATAGAATAACGGTCTGGGCCCTATTGAATAACGTGACAATTTGTCAATTGTCATGCATGACAATATGGTTTACATTGCGGTGTAGCTATGTGTAGTTTGTTCTATTTTCTAATTGGTTGACGCAATGAATATGAAATTGTCATGGCAAGTGACAAATTATCACGTTTATTAAATGGGTGTGGTTTATCTGGTTAGCAAAATATTCGTATATTTTGCTAACCAGTTAACCAACGATGAGCAGAAAAATCTATTCGGTCAGCCAAAATGGTTAGTTGGTCAGAAACTTTCGGTTAGCAAAAATTTCTAAATTAAACGGCAAATTAATGTTATACTGGACTGCTCTAAATCACTTGCTGCAATCAGTGATTTGCGTTTAATACAATTTTGGTGAGCAATTCAATGACCCACGTTTATTAAAATTTTGGGTTTTGTCCCATATTTTTGTTTAGTGAATCTTTTAATAGCCTATCATACCAGAAGTATAACTGTGAAGAAATTTCCACCATATTATCTTAAACCTGAGAATCTAAATGGACTAGAACAATGTTATTTTGTGGTGTATTATGACGTCATTATACACCCGGTGAACCTTACGTTGTACGTATTAAAGCACATATTCTCAAGCGCTTGGCATTTCCATAAAACCCTTATAACTTAGGCATTTTAAAACGGATTTCAATAATTCTTTTACTAGGTTTCATAGCTATGAAAATGTGTTCACACTGTATTAATATAACTATAGAACTCTACCACACGACACTTCCTCATTCAGTGAACCATGTTTAATAAAATTTTGGTGAGTGGTTCAGAGACGGTACGGTACGTATAGATTGGATTAAATTGCCATAACGTAAGACAACTTTAGGAAAGACCGGAAATGAGATAGGACCAACTTTGAAAAAAGCTTTTGAAATATTTTTTCAAAAAATGGGACCAAGTTGGGAGCGACCCTGAAAAAGTAACGTTTGAATCATGTCAATCGGTTTCAGCCGTTTTTGAGTAATCGGTGGACATACATAAAAAAAAAACAAATAAACAGACGAACATAGAACCTCCTCCTTTTTTTGAAGTCGGTTAAAAAAGAAAAACCTCCTTCAAAAAACCTGAAAACCAAAAAAAACCACCACCACCACATGTCTAGCTATACCTATCAGTCCAGACATGTGACGAGCTTACATGTAAATCCATTTACTAAGCGGTCCCCCGACGTCCACGATTTTTTCATAGATCTATTTACGACTTGATGATATATTAAAAAAATAAACTTTTTTTATTGTATATAAATTTGCCCAGGGTGTACATTATTTAAGTCAAAGCACCATCTCTGTATCTTTTACCGTTTCGGCAGGCAGTTGACCATCTCCATAATGGCTAAATGGATTTCCATCAAACGTGGCTAAGAACCATCTCAATTAGATTATCTTTCAATTTAAAAAAATCATTGAAATCGCTTGATCCGCTACGAATATACGTACAGACACACAAACACAGGCTTCAAACTTATAACACCCCTCTTTGCGCTGCGTCGGGGGTTAATAATGCATGGTGGAATATTCCTCTTTTATAGATAACTAGCGGCCCGCCCCGGCTTCGCACGGGTACAATGTAGTTACTAATGTGGTGAGTGTGAAGTTAATTATCAGACTATACTACAGGATATCTATATAAAGTGGTGGCCACATAATTAAGGACGCCAGTCGATTTTCATACAAACGAAGTAACTTTTAAGCATTGCTTCTCCGCCAGGGATTGACCGAGCGGTGATCTGGTGATGGCCATCCAGGGAGTGAATGGAGGAGATCCAGATTTCTATACACACCCAAGTGATCTGACCAGCATTTTGAGAGATGTAAGGATATGTTTAAAAAGACCGCGAATATAGCATAAAAATGTATGAAAATCTTGCAACTGAAAATTCTGATGCTTACATCTCTTAGAATGCTGACCAGATCAGTTTGGTGTGTATTGCAATCTGAATCTTCTCCATTCACTCCCTGGATGGCCATCATCAGATCACAGCTAGTTCAATCCCTAGCGGAAAACCAAGACTTCAAAATTACCTCGTTTGTACGAAAATCGACTTGTGTCCTTAATTATGTGGCCACCACTATACATAGTTATCCTGTAGTATAGTCTAATAACTTCACACTCACCACATTAGTAACTACATTGTACCCGTGCAAAGCCGGGGCGGGCCGCTATAGCTTAAAAGATCTAAGTGTACAGACGGCGGGACTCCTAAACCATTGATCCGATTATGATGAAACTTTAGTGAGTTGTTCTGCTTACGACCGAGAAGGTCCCTGGCTAAAATAACAGAGCATTGCAATACGCATGCCGGGTGCAGCTAGTTCTAAATAAAAATATGTTGTGCATTATCAGGATTATCAATCTCGATCATCCAACACTTCTCTATAATATACAACGTGTTACAAAAATACCCCTAATGCCGAATATGGTATACAAGGTGTTACAAAAATACCCCTAATGCCGAATATGGTATATAGGGACCATCAAACTGAACAAGTTTTACTATGGGACCAACTCTGAAATCGCGAAAAAAAAAACAGCTGTTTCATACAAAAATTAAAATCGAAAATATCAAAATGTATGAAACAGCTGATTTTTTTTTCGCGATTTGAGAGATGGTCTCATAGTAAAAGTTGTTCAGTTTGATTGTCTTTATATACCATATTCGGCATTAGGGGTATTTTTGTAACATGTTGTATAGGGACATTTTGATATTTTCGATTTTAATTTATGTATGAAACAGCTGATTTTTATTTCGCGATTTCAGAGTTGGTCCCATAGTAAAAGTTGTTCAGTTTGATGGTCCCTATATACCATATTCGGCATTAGGGGTATTTTTGTAACATGTTGTATACCTACCACATTTCTTGTCATGTTATCCGATTGCAAAATAAAAAGGCTATTCGGCGAGCTGACTCTCGAGCAGGCGACATTAGAGCTGACCATGGGAGAAACAATCACTGCGCAGATCTACGCCAGCCGCTCTTAAACTTTGTCCCTGTGCTTTATTAATTGTCATAGCATAGGCGATTTGACAGAATATTGAATTCTTTTAAAATTAATCTGATAATCAGATGAAATAATTTTGCACCTTTTTACAACGCAATAAGGAAAAAATGTCAGCACGGACAACATAATGCCATAGGTACTATTCAATCAAATGCATTCTAGCTACTCTCAGTGGAAATGACCAAAGAGAATGTAATACTACGTTGAGATGACAAATGATATTTATTTTTCTTAATTAATCAATCAAATCCACAAAGAAGTTTCAATTCCGACGTCGAAGTCAATCACCCTAAAAGTAGCTTTCTATCACTTTTTAACCTTGTTAGGGGATAAATATTTAAAAAATACGAAACACGTGTTCAATTAGTTTTGTGAAAGAATGTCTATGCCAAATTTCAAATCAATCGGGCCATGGAATCGCGTTCTCCCATACAAACTTTGCCACCCTGTTTCACCCCTTTAGGGATTGAATTTCGCAAAATCCCGTCTTAGTGAGCATCTACGCCCTAAAAGCAGCCCCCATGCAAAATGGCGGCTCGCTAGTAAAAATATGAACATGGTTTTATCGTTCGATAGGCCACGTATCGGGCAGCGCGGTAAACGCTTTCCTAATAATGGTGTGATCGGTGTGATACCAATCAATGGTAAGCGTTGCGACTGCGCAATTAAAAGAGAATTCACTCGCCGCATCGCCAGTCGCTCTGTTGCGTAGCAAGGCTGTAACAAGTGTCTTTAAATACATTATCCTGTATGCACTGGCTGGTTTACATTATCTTAGCTGTTAGCAGAGAGTAGAGTTGTAGTAGTTGATTTTTAAACAAAAATTCCGTGAATATTTCAAGCGTCTACCTGTTGCCGTTATCAATATCGAGCAAAGACGAGCAAAAATATCACGTTTGTTGTATGGGAGCCCTCTTAAACATTTATTTTATTCTATTTTTTAAGTATTTGTTGTTATAGCGGCAACAGAAATACATCATCTGTGAAAATTTCAACTGTCTAACTATCACGGTTCAGACGGACAGACAGACAGACGGACGGACGGACAGCGGATTCTTAGTAACAGGGTCCCGTTCAACCCTTTGGGTAATGGGTGAAATGGTTCCGATTAGGGAGACTGATCACCCGTCCGGCTTCGCTGGCGTCCCCCTTTCTAAATAACCCTTTGGGTTCGGATCCTAAAAGGTAAAACCTGGTTTTTAAACCAGGCTTTAAGGAGATCGGCTACTTGTAACTCACTTGGTGGTCGACATGTAGTTGCGCGAGTGGCTCCAGCGCGGCGGGGTCCGCGTGCGCCACGACGCCCACCGACTCGGTGGACGCCGCGCTGCCCGCCGCGGGACGCTCCGCCCACTGACGGTTTATCGCCAGCGGGGACGTCTCTAACAAACGAATACACATTGCGACTAATATTACTTAAAATTGTAACTAAAGTCTAAAATTATCTTTCACACAAAAAAACTAAACCAAAATCGGTTCATCCGTTTGGGAGGTACAATACCACAAACAAATACACTGATACACAGGCACGTTAAACTTATAACACCTCTTTTTGCGTTGGGGGTAAAAATAAAGTTATTTATCTATACATATTATAAAACTACAAAAAATGTGTCTGTACGAGAGAAATATTTTGAACCCATTTCTAGCATTTTTATAATTTGTCTGTATGTCTGTGTAACCGACCAGCAACGTTACAGCCTTTTTGGGTTTCTCTTTGGTCTACCTTCCAAATTCTAAATCTCGGTGACATCTTTTTATACACAATTGTAAATAGTTTTAGTTGTCAATAAACTCTTAAGCGGGAAAAGCGTGGTTTTAGTGGTTCGTGCCCTATCCTCAACAGTCTGTATTTTTGTGCGCTAATAACGTAAAAAGAACTATCCCAATCGTATTGACGTTTACATACGAATAAACTGTGTGTATTTTGGAGTAACATTTAGTCTTTATTTCATCGCAATCAAAAGATATACTAATTTTATTACTTTTACAGTTTTGCGACGCCAAACCGTTATTTTCATTAAAATTAAAACATATATTATTAAAAGTCCAACTGGCATTTTGAAGTGTGTGTTCAGTTAGACTAATCTACTAAGAAAATTTAGAGGCTTAAATCGGTCAGGCTTGTCTGTAAATCTCTGTTTTAAAAGAGGTTTTTTTGATATTTTTTCCGATATTTTTTTTCTAAGGAGACCCCAGTGAAAGAGTTCAACTAACTTAAACTAATTAATGCCTTTATCTAGTAAATAATGGTTACTCTTTGTCAAATTACTTAAGTTTGACATTTAAAAGAAAGGACAAAAACTGTATAACTAATCAGTTGCTGAAACTTTTATTATAAGTACTTTTTATTCTTTACAACAATAAATTGTCAAGAAAATAAAATTGATTATTTAAGTATGTATTTGTTAATTAGTTAGTCTAGCAGGGCAGAGGACCACAAGAATTATGCCATTCAAAATTCCACAGAATGATGCACCAATGATCCATAACATAACAGCACACATCATAATTGCACTTACCACTTCTATGCGTTTGAGTCTTGCTCTCAACTACAATTTCCTTACAACTGCTTTCTATTATCCCTATAATAACATACTACATTATTAATTTATTCATAAAGTAAAAGGAAGTGAAATTTTTGAAGATCACCTTAAAATAGGTTCAGGCTGACAGTCGGACAATTGACATAGTCACAAACAGTTGTTTATCTTTTTATAATAAACAACTAAGGGTTCTGTTTTTTTTTTTTTGCAAAATGGAACTCTGAATCCATACCTAGATAGTCGACAATAGCCTGCAGCGTATCGTCAGTGGCTCGCTTCGTCATCTTGTCGAATCGCGCCAAGTCTTCCTGTCGCACACGGCGCCGCAATGAATCCAGCTCACCCATCAGCGTGCGCAGCTGCGACACGACACGCCGCGCGTGCGTCTGCTCGCTGCGGACACGACCATAATCGCCACACTCCGAGTACTGGAAATGTATTTAAAAAAAATTGCAATATGTAGCAGCTGACTCACCTTTCTAGGCAGCCTGTGACTACATCTGAATGGACAGTTGACTTTCTATTTCTATTTGTTTATGTCAAACATCAATACCTACCATATTAGCATTTCTGATAATGTTCATGGTCAGAAACTAGTTACTGAAAATTGGTAATTCTAAAACGAATTGACATGCATAATCATAATAATTATTTTGTGTAAACAAAAAACAGTCAATACCTTGGCAATCTATTACAACAAACGCAATCTATTTGTTTTTGTACTATGGAATGCAATGTATGGTTATTTTAAGTGCCTGTACAATCTGCTTTGTGAATTAAAAAGTGCCAAATTTTTAAATAGACAGCTGTTTATTTTTAGACGATTTTGTTCGTCATTACACAACATTCTCGTGCTACGCTAGATCGAAATTGCCTACGCAGTTTCGACTAAGGACAAAGGAATCATAACAAAGCATTTATCCAAAAGATTTTAATAATGAGGCAGGCGTACTATACCTTTAATATATTTGCTTTATGCTGCCGTAGTAAGTCCAAATGGTGAGGAATAGCCACTTCATTAAATTTAGATAGAGAGAGTTCAACTCTTTTGAGTGGTAACTTGTCTGATTCTTCCATGATACCTACTGTAATTTAACTTTGTGTAAAACGAACTTGCTGACTAAAAAGTTCATTGCTAATTTTATAAAGCACAGCACAAAACCACCGCAATACCTACTGTTTCAATTTGTTAAAAACAAATAAAAAATTAACTAAAGTGAACGCTCGTGCGACGTGCAGTGCAGTTTGACATTGACAATGACATATGATTAATTGACATTTATGTCAATCACATTAAATAATTTTTTTAATGCATTGACATTTGGCAGCACCACAGAATCCTTGGTACACAGGTTAGCAGAAAAACAACAAAAAGAAAAATAAATAGTGAACTCTGTGCATAATTGTATTATTGTAGTCTGAGAGAGAATTAAAAAAAACTACTTGTCTTTTGCAAATGCTTGCCTATTCGTTTGGATAAAATGAAAACTATTCTGGTTTTCTGATTTTCCAGCATTTTCCTTCATATTTAATTCAATTGTAGGCTCAAGAAGTTCAAATTTAATAGTTGTGACGATGGACGTGGAAACGGGTAAGTTTTGTTTATCTCTCATAACCTCACTTTATTGACGATTTATCTAGATAGGTACTTTAGATTCTAACCAAAAAACCTTTATTATTTGTATATTTGTATCTATATTATTTGATTTGTATTTAGGGGTTTTATTTGATAGTTGTTTTTACTTATACCCAATTAATGTCTACTTTAGAGGGTATCTTAATCATATTTTTTATGCATCATACCTGACATGGAAATCTTGTAAGATAGCTTGCTTGTAGATTACAATTAGTAATTTAATGACAAATATACAATCTATAGATGAATATAGAAATTATCTACTTATATTTATCTACGTTTTAAATACGAAATGCCCATAATAATATGTAAATGTTTGCATTCTTTTGCTTATCAGTAAAGTAATTATATTCAAGTAGCAAGTAATTCCTGAATTTGTGAAGTTGTCTTGAAAAATAAATTGGTTGGAGAGTCAGGTTCTTAGTAAATACCTCAGAACGAAATTATTGGTCAGAGAGAACTGTGATTAATGTTCAAAAAACAGTTGTCTTTCTGATGGTTTGTTTGTGAATGCACTTGCATTAAATTCAATCATGTTAGATAAATTAGAAGTTATCCAACAAAGATTTGGTCCAAGGGTTGTCTCGGTGCAAGGTTTTATTTTCAAATAATCTGAAGAGTTAAAGTTGTTGTGTTTTCAATGAAAATAGGGTCAGAAAGTCAGGTTCGGAGTTATAACTATGTATTTTATTTCAGGTGGTAGAAAATCCCGTTCTCGCAGTAGATCTGTAAGTATTTTATCTTTATTTTTGTCTCCATGGGTCAAAGTAATCCAGAACTATTTAGGTATTATACATTGTGGTTAATACTTCACCACAATTCAGTATCACAATAAATAATATAGTGGTTTTGAATGGAACTCATTAATGCGCAAGCACAATAAGTTTTTAACAACCTCTCATATTGTGGTATGTGGAATAGCTAATGCACCAGTTTTCATGGTGTCGCAATCTTTGTGGCCTTGGGTTTGATCCCCAGCTGATGCATAAGGAAAAACTGTCTTTTCTATTTCATCTCAGAGTGTCAGTCAGAATGTTTGTGGTACCGTTGATGTTTCCTATTGCCAGAATTCTGGCCCAGAACATAAGTGCTTTATAGCAAATTATTTAAGATCAGGCAGGACAATATAATATTATGTAATGTTAAACTTTACATTTACAAAAAATAACTAAGCAGATTCAATGAGTTAAAGTTTAAAATTGAATTTGTGAATGTAAAAATGTTTTTATACTATCTGCTCGTCAATGGCATATTATGTGTCATGCAAACCTTTCCTAAAGTAAGTCATTTTTCCCATGGGAATAATGTGATTTGAATTTGGAATGCAACCTATGTAGTCGTGCTTGGTTTCAAAATTGTTAAGGTGCAATGAGATTTTATTCAGAGTTAGGCTGTATGTTGACGACCTCCGTGGTCGAGTGGCTTTGTACACCGGTTTTCAAGGTGTCGGTCGCCATCTCCGAGGTCCCGGGTTCGATCCCCGGCTGGGTCAATTTAGAAAACGAACTTTTCTATATTGGCTCAGGTCTGTGTGTTTGTGATACCACCGTTGTCTCTGATTTCCAAAACACAAGTGCTTTAGCTGCTTACTTTGGAATCGGAGCAATGTATGTAACATTGTCAAATATTTATTATTATTTATTATTTTAAAAAAAATAGATTTTATTCTGAGTTAGGCTGCATGTTATCATTTTCTTTGCACTGCCTATACAAATTTAAAAAAAGAAAAACTTAAACTTTTTACGAAATTCATTTTCACCCGCGCATCAAGAAGAATTTATTCGAATGTCGAACTGACCACTACAGAATAGATGAAAAAAAAATACTTAAGTTCTTTCTTTATAACAGTCATTGGTTTCAGTTGCCTCACAGAAAGTATAAAAAGTAGAGTATGCATCGCGGGCTTAAATGTGTATTTGTCTTGGGCGATCTTGAACACCTCGTACTCAGGATTCTAGCCTTAACTCCCTCACTCCGCTCGGGAGTTAACCATAGAATCCCTCGTACTCGGGGTTCAATATAGCGCCCGGGACATAATACACTACTTTAAGCCCTTATTGCATAATCTACTATTTGACCCTGAATTTGTGTTTGTGGGTCAGGCAGAGTCGGCGTCTAAGATGTCGCACGATGGGTCGCCGCACTCCCGTCGCTCGTCAAAGTCTCGCTCGCGCTCGCGATCTAAATCATCGTCACGTTCGCGCTCGCACTCCGGCTCAAGAAGCAGATCTCGAAGCTCCGCTCGCTCAAGAAGAAGCGGTTCAAGACCTAAGTCCGCTTCACCGTCTCCAAATAAGTCTAAGTCTCGAAGTGGCTCGCCTCGGTCGCGCAGCGGGTCTCCTAGGAAGTCTAGGTCTAAGAGTGGGTCGCCCAGGTAAGAACATAAAGCAAGGCTGAATTTTTTCTCTTTTATTCTACAAAATGAAAGAAAGATGGATTAAAATGCAACACAGGAATGGGAAATGAGAATCATTAAGTTGATAAGATTTAGATTATCATATTTGTTGATAGTTGGTTAAACTATAATGATACTACTACATGTTAATTTCGTGATTGGCGTCGTCGACCGTTATGACGTCACAGCTAACGGTACTGTAGACCAAAAAGTAATGATGTTTTTTATTTGATATAGTGTGATTTAAGTGCGAAGAGTTGAGCGGAGCGGCGCAATATTTTACTAATTAATATATAATTGATTTTAATTAAAGTTAAGATCTTGAACATCATATGGCATTATCAATTTTTTTTGTTCAAAGAGTGTCATTAACTTATACAAGGTGTTATAAAAATACCCCTAATCCCGAAAGGTGGTTGAAGTACATCATGTAAAGAGTCCTCTGGAAATTTCTCAAATCCCTAATATTAAGTTTTAATTTCGTCTAAAATTAGCTATTTTTAATCGTGAATAAAAATATCGACAATGTTAAACCACATCTCTATTTCCGGTCTATGACCTCGTTCATCCGACTTTGTGCGCGCACCGATTTGTTCGCGAACATGTACGCGGACCGACGACGGGTCTAGGACTGATCGACGAAAGTTACATGTCATCGAAAATTCACTTCAGCGATGGGCTATTTTACCTTTGGGTCATTTCACTGAAAATCCATTTGACGGAAAACTTAAATCACCGATAGTACATTTCTTCGAACGCCATATTATCGAAAGAGAAATAAAATCTAAAAAAATCGATGTTGACTACTAAATACTTTTTATTTCTTAATAATGCGAATAGTGGTTTATTTTTATAAAAGTAATTTAGCGTCACTTAAAATTTATGATTATTAAATAAAACTTTTTAATTGAGACTATTTTATTTGCCTTTCGATAATATGGCGTTCGAAGAAATGTACTATCGGTGATGTAAATTTTCCGTCAAATGGCTTTTTGGTGAAATGACCCATCAGTAAAATAGCCCATCGATTTCGACGAAATAACTTTCAATTTTCAGTACTAGACCCCCGACGACGCGCGACGGACGGACTGACCCGCACCAATTTAAAAGTATAAAACTACGCGCGCTTCATAGAAACGCCACCGCTGCCCACAGCTTGTATGTGTGACAAAAAAAAATCGTTTCATTTCAACCAAGAATTACATTACTTACATTACATGCTCAAAATCTTTTGCGGTATCAAAAGATGTAGCTCGAACTGCACTCCATTCACCTCGAGCCGTTCAAATAATATGCTAAATAAAAACCAGTCTCTTGCCAATAAAGGCAAGAGAAGCATAGCCACATGCTTCTACTAAACCATAACACATCACTATGTTCCCGTATTCCCAAGCACTGCGAACGTACGGGCATGATTAAAATAACTAATAATAGTTTTATTACACTTAAAATAAATTAACAACTAATCAAACTTAACGAAAACAAATGTCAACAAACAAAATAGGTACACCAAAAGCACCACACACAAACAAATAGGTACCTGGGTAGAATGCGTTTCATTGATAGTACCTATGGCGACCATTACACACGTCAATCTGGTTTCAATCTGATCAAAACCGCTGATCGCAGCAGAATGATGGAATTTGATGCGGTTGGTTTGCGACGTTACACGGTCAATCCAGCAAGATCTGGATTGCTGTAGATCTTGGTAGATTGTCAATCTACCACGATCTGATGTGGTTTTTGGTAGGGTTGCCAACTTTTTTGCATCAATTTTCGCGTGATATCGATCGATGACCTGAATGGTACAGGTGTTCAACATGCCAGTCTACCACGCAAGAGGTACCGGGTTCGATTCCCGGCCGAAATTGATTTGATGAATTTTAATTTCTGTGTATGTTTTAAAACAATAAAAATTCCCAGGTTACCTTTAACCGATAAAAAGTATCCTTTGTTTTAATCCAGACTATAAACTGTTTGCCAAATTTCATCCAAATCAGTTCAGCCTTCATAAGAAATTAACATACAGACAAACAAAGAACCTCCTCCTTTTTTAAAGTCGGTTAAAAACATCAGATCGCAGTAGATTGTGGTAGATTGACAATCAACCACGGTAGATTGACAATCAACCATGGTAGATTGACAATCTACCAAGATCTACTGCGATCTGATATTTTTAACCGACTTCAAAAAAGGAGGAGGTTCTCTGTTCGTTTGTAGGTTTGTTTTTTTGATTTGATTTTTCGAATGTCCACCCGGATGTAGTCGCGGTCGGAAGCTAGTTAAAAATAAATACCTATGGGCAATATTTTTTTATAAATTTCCCAAAAGTACTAAGAACACACGACGGCACCTCAGACTATACATGTTGGACTTGAGACCTAATTGCCCTACGTAATAAAGGCTGTTTTCGTAGTTTAGCTGTATAACCTGATGTGCTGTCGTGTGTACATATTAATTTCAATGATTTAAAAAATTAAAAATTCCCTAGGGTACCCTTAATCGAGATAAAAAGTATCCTTTGTTTTAATCCAGACTATAAACTGTTTGCCAAATTTCATCCAAATCAGTTCAGCCTTAATAAAAATTACCATACAGACAAACAAAGAACCTCCTTCTTTTTTGAAGTCGGAAAAACATCAGATCGTAGTAGATTGTGGTAGATTGTCAATCTACCACGGTAGATTGACAGTCTACCACGGTAGATTGACAGTCTACCATGGTAGATTGACAATCTACCAAGATCTACTGCGATCCGATATTTTTAACCGACTTCAAAAAAGGAGGAGGTTCTCTTGTTTGTTTGTATGTTTGTTTTTTAAGGGAATTTTTGATTGATTTGATTGATTGATTTAGTTAAGCATAAACATTGAATGAAATATTTGCAAAAAGCATAAATAAGTAACATAACACATATTTTTAAATTAGCATGTATAAAAACATAATCAATCAAATCAATCAAATCAACAAATCAATCAAATCAATCAAAAAATCCAAAAAAACAAACATACAAACGAACAGAGAACCTCCTCCTTTTTTGAAGTCGGTTAAAAATATCGGATCGCAGTGGATCTTGGAAGATTGACAATCAACCACCGTAGATTGACAGTCTACCATGGTAGATTGACAGTCTACCATGGTAGATTGACAGTCTACCATGGTAGATTGACAATCTACCAAGATCTACTGCGATCCGATATTTTCAACCGACTTCAAAAAAGGAGGAGGTTCTCTGTTCGTTTGTATGTTTGTTTTTTTGAGAAGATTTTTCGAATGTCCACCCGGATGTAGTCGCGGTCGGAAGCTAGTTAAAAATTAATATGGGCTATATTTTTTTATAAATTTCTCAAAACTACTACATACATATTTATTTCAATGTTTGAAAAAAATAAAAATACCGAAATAAAAAGTATCCTTTGTTTTAATACAGGCTATAAACTGTGTGCCAAATTTCATCTAAATCAGTTCAGCCTTCAAAAAAAACATACAGCAAGACTGCAAATCTGCGATCCGATATTTTCAGCCAATTTCAAAAAAGGAGGAGGTTCTCTGTTCGTTTGTATGTTTGTTTTTTTAGTGATTTTTCAAATGTCCACCCACGCGGATGTAGTCGCGGGCGGAAGCTAGTTAAAAATAAATGTGGACTTCATTTTCTATAAAAATCCCAAAAGTAAGTACTATACTTTTCAATGTTTTGAAAAAAATACTATTTACTTCGAAAAAAAGGTGCCATCCCTAAGCCAGACCAAGCCAGATTGACGTAGATTGACAATCCAGCTCAATCTGATCACGCCAGATCGCGCCAGACTGCGCTAGATCGCAAACAACGTTACACATTCAATCTCTGTCAATCTTCGTCAATCTTTGTCAATCTGGCACGGTCTGGATTGTGTGTGTAATGGCTGCCTATGGCGTTATGTTCGCAGTACTGTAATTTTTTCTTATTGTGATAAGGTGCAAAATTAAGTTGATTTTAGGATTTTCCGATAGTCTGATTAATTAAATTGTAGCATTTTTTCCATGTCGTTTGATTCCATTTTTATCATACACACGCACACAGTACTGCTTGAAGGCAGGAAAGCGACTAACCGTAGTCCGCAGGCACGGTTGTTGGCGTGTTCGTCGAACGAACACGCGAACAACCGGTCGGTCGGTGCGTCGCACCACACCGCACAAGCTTGTCCAGTAGGCTTATTTTTCACACAAGTTACCTAGGTACCTATCAGAAGGAATAACTGACCTGACCACGACGAAGTCGCGGGTGGCAAGCTAGTTCTCCATAAAAGGCGCAAGCATAATTAAATCAATCTACCTAAAAATTAATCAATCTACTTACCTACTTCAAGGTTTTTAAAATAATTCATTTTTCATGATCTTTGTTAAAATAAAAAAATAAAAAAATAACACTGCTCAACTAGTCTTTGCGTCAATAACAACAGTAGAAATTTCATACATTTATTTTCATAACGTCCGATAGTATTTTTTATCCTACCATCCTACATCTTATTAAAATAAAAATAAAATGCGATTAAATTGACAATAGACCGTGATCCGCGGCAACTTCATTCGAGAATGTATGATGCGGTGCACACAGATTTCAACAGATTAAAATACATCCTTTTGTTTCGCAAGCGCTCTGAAGGTGTTCACTTCTGTTGTACAAAGTTAAATTAATCGCATTGTACCTACATAAATTTTAATATACCTTAAAAACTATTAACGAATTTTACGCTAATCGAAACAACTAAGACTACTGACATTTTTTTAACTGTGCTATAGCGCGCGCCGCGGCAGCTTCGTTTGATGGCTTTGTGTGATGCCGACTTTTGTTCGCGGGCAAGCCCGGCGCGCGCGCGTCGCAAACACGATTTCAAAGATTAAACAATAACAGATAGGACTTCTGGTACCTGTTTGAAATTACCTATCAAAGCAAGAATTCTCTAGGTAAAATTAGTAATTTACTTAACTTACCCATGGTATTTAAATACTGATGATGATGCTTACGTGTCTTTTAGAAATTAATTTTACATTTTTGAAATAATTGATTCAATAACTATGTAATTTAGAAATTACGTTACTGTAATGTCTCAGGTATTTATTTTATTTTAAATACGTTTATGTCGTAATTAGCTTAATACTTAGGTCACTGTACTGTAAACGTAGGTACAAATATCAACAGATGTAACCAGTCTGAAGAACGAATAGTCTTTGATTTGGAAGCCAATGACCGGAACAGGCCGGAACAGCTGATCAGGCAGAGATGGGAATCTTTCAAAATCTTGTCGATATTTTTGCAAACCTTCGATACTGTTTTTCTCCGTAAATATTATGGCTAAAAAATAAAGAACAGTGCCCATTATTTCAATTTCATTAATACTCATTGGCATTTCCGGCATTAGGGGTATTTTTGTAACACCTTGTATAACAAATTACATTCGCCATTGTGAAGGATCTATCCTCTTTTACTCATTATAGCTAAATGGTTAAAACTACAGTCTTTATATTTGCACCAAAGATATTTTACCAACCCAAAGCCAGGTGAAGTATAAAAAAATATTTAGCTAGATAAAGTTTTTATTTTTATTTTAGAAGGTGGCTCCTATACAAGTGAAGGGCATTGTTTACAGCTTGTATGTAGACAAAGACATAATTTTTTTAAGACTTGTGAAGAAAAATCTTAATTTATTTAAGTAGGTTAGGTATATCACTCTTAATTTATAATTGTTTATGATTCTCATGACTCCATAATCGTTTTACAAATTTAAATAAATGGACATCTCATTTCATTTCTGGGACGACCAACTACTCAAATATTTATTCATGGGTAAAGTTAATTTTTATGATCACAGACGGTCTAGATCTGTGAGTGGTTCTCCAGCGAAATCTAAATCTCGCTCAAGGAGTGGATCACCGAAGAAGTCGCGATCTCGAAGCGGCTCGCCGGTCCGCAGTCGGTCAAGAAGCCGGTCAAAGTCACGAAGTCGGTCGAAGTCACGAAGCAAGTCCAAATCGCGGAGCAGGTCCAAGTCAAGAAGCAGGTCCAAGTCAAAATCAAAGAGTCGCTCTCCAGAGAAAATGGAGGTGGATGGCGAGAGGGATAAGGCTCGGTCGCGAAGGAGCTCGCCAGACAAACCTCGTTCCCCATCTCGTTCACGATCTAAGTCGCGGTCAAAATCTCCTACAGGTAATAAGTGTATTTAGTATTGCATGCTTGCTAATTCTTGTTACCCAGTTTGGACTTTCTTTTCGTGACATGTTACCTATATCGTTATGTTTATTTTTATTTATTAAGTCAAATTCAAAATATCTTTATTCAAATAAACTTAATATAAATACTTTTGAATGATTTATATTTTCCTACCGGGCCTAAGAACGGGCGCAAGAAACTTGTCAGCTTTATCAGATATAAGTAACGATATTTACAAACTTAAATATATTGTTACCAAATACAGTACAACAGGATTATAAACAACAAAGTACTTATACTAGCAAGTTATATGTTACATGTTACATTATTCCACGCATTTCGGTCTTTCAGACAATCGTCTACTTATAATAACGTTTACCCATTAGGGTCTTTTTAACATGGATTTAAATTCATGCAAAGGTAGATCAATCACTTGTTGTGGAACTTTATTGAAAGAGGCTGTCCCCATAAATGTACCTCTAGTTGTTGCAAGCCTAAATCTTGGGACGGCTAGTTTATCTTTATTTCTTGTATAAAACTGGTGATTAATACAAGAAATAAAGAGCTGTTCTTAGCAAATTAGGTAACCAACAGTCGTATACACTGTACAGTCAATGGCACGATGGGCTGACCATCAGCCATATTTAAAGCCCTTACTGCTGGGACACAGGCTATAACCAACCACGCGAGCCCAACGCAGATTGTTGTGCCTTCCGAAGCACGGACGAGTTCGAGATAGTAAATTTTTGGTCACCCATCCCATGACCGACCCTTGCAAAAATTGCTTAAGATTTGCAATCGCTGAACCAGGCGCTATACCACTGCGCCGCAGAGCTCCTCAACGCTGGGCTGGGCAACAATGTAATCGGATTCAATCAATTTTATACTTAAATGCGATTTAATTTTATTTAATTCAATGATACCGCTATGACTATGTTTTATGATATTAATTATTATTTGCCAGCTATTGTCTGTAGCTGAGTACGTGAAAGTATTGTTATAAGATTCTTGTTAATCATTTGTAATCATTATTCTACCCTATTCAAAAGCAAATAAATAAATTCATTCATTAAAAAAATGCAGATTTTTGTCAGTTTTGTATAATCTATATTTTGATTTTCGCAGATGAAGCCATAAGGCGTTCCCGCTCCCGCTCACGCAAATCCGGCTCCCGATCACGATCGCGTTCCGCCGGCTCCCGGTCTCGTTCCCGATCTAAATCTCGTTCAAAGGAACGTTCTAAATCCCACTCTAAATCACGATCAAGATCTAGGTCCAAATCTCGTTCGAAGTCCCGCTCCCGATCGCGGTCTAAGTCCCGCTCTAGGGACCGGTCGAAGTCTGGCTCACGATCCCGCTCGAGGTCCCGCTCCAAATCCCGATCTAGGTCGAGGTCCAAATCCCGTTCAAAATCACGATCGAGATCTCGTTCCGGCTCTGCTAAATCAGGTTCAAGGTAATTTACCACTTATTTCTTGTATTATTTTTAAATTTCTTATATGTTTTTCAGTACAATAAACAAACATAGGTAGGTACTATAGAGACCATATGTAGGGCTCCTACTTCTAATGACTTTAATTTAATTAAACATAGTATAAATACGAATTAACTTAATTTCACTGTATCATTTTATAACAATGCGAATGGATCTCGTAGAATCTGTCTATAACAGAGTGCGTCAAAACATTACGTCGCAAGCCTTCTTTTTAGGGTTCCGTACCAAAATTGTAAAAATGAACCCTTATAGTGCGATTCAGTCTGGTCTGTCTGTCTGTCTGTCACTGATATCGAGAACTACCAATGCTATATTTGGAATAGTTTTAGAAGACGTTTGCCCAACTATTTTGCAAATAAGAGAGAAATAAAAATATTTATATTTTTTTGCAACAGGGACTGAAAGGGGGTCTTAAAAATTCGAAGTGAGGCTACTAGGGCATGTGGGGTATCATATAAAAGAGCGCTGCTTGCACATTCTCAAACATTTTTCTATTTTTTTAGGCCGTATAGTTTTCGACTTTCAGAGAAATCAGTATTTTTCTTTACAGTAAAAAATGTAAAGAAAAATACTGATTTCTCTAAATCAATCAACTTTTTCAGAATGATGGTACGGAAACCTCGGTGCGCGAGTCCGACTCGCTCTTGACCGTTTTTATTTTATTTTTATTTGTCTTTATATTTCGATGATTTGAAATAATCATTTATTCTTAAAAAGCTTACTTACATGCAAAGTAAACATTTACTACCAGCTGATTACAGACTACAAACTAACCATCATTACAGTACCTAGTTGTATTAATGTTTTACTTAAATTTTCCAATGCAGGGAACCGAAGTATTTTTGACAAAAATATTCAAAACCATGACGGTTATCTATGACAAATTGCACGAGTAATTAAATTAATTCAAAACTGATCAACTTTTAATCTTACGCTTAATGTATTTAAAGTTGTTTTTTGCGTGTTGTCTCATACAGATTGCGTTCTCGGTCGAGATCTAGATCGAGCTCTCGCTCCGGGTCGGGCTCGCCGTCGAGACGAGGTAAGTTTATCTTTTATTAATTTTACTATTCAAGATATAGGTGTGAGTTTTTTTTTAAATTACATCTTGAATTTTTGAAGTACCTTTTTCTTAAATTCCTGAAATAAAGCATGAAGCAGCTACAAGGCTTCGTTGTCCGTTTGTTTGTCAGTCAAAGTCAAATAAATCTATTCAATATAACAATTTGCATTGTGATTTGCCGGCAACCTGTCGCCAATATCAAAATGCATTGACCATTCCAAAAACTGAGGCTGAAGTATTTTATGTATGCAGGGTGAAATCGAAGTGATTAGCAATCTATGAAACTAAAAATGTAACCGCTATATTGATAACTTAAAGACAACAATTTCTTCAAGTGAAATAAACATTAAAACCCGGACAAGTGCGAGTCGGGCTCGCCCACCGAGGGTTCCGTACCTACCTACATTATAAATAGAAATCTGAAATCGAGTCTCGCAGTTTTTTTCTGAGCTTCTCCCAAAATTCAGTTCCCAACACTTATAATTTTGTGTTTTATAAGTGATATTGTGGTTATACTAACTACACAGTTCATACCTAAATTAGTTAGGTTGGAAACCTTATCAAAGTACTTAAAATTCTAGTTTGTGAAATGATTTCTTTATTATGTACCTATGAGTGACACAATAATTTTTTGTTGGTACAAAGCTACGCTATCTAGCATCGAACTAATTTAAAAATAATCTAAGTAAACAAGGGTTGTGCTTTTCTACGAGTTATCTGTTATTCAGATTAGTCTAGATGGCGCTGCGCGGTATCGTATCGATATTTTCTTTTGAAACATCGTGGCAACACACGAAGGTTTCCGTAAAATCACGTTTGTTGTATGGGAGCCCCGTTAATTTTTTTATTTCATTCAATTTTTTAGTTTTTGTTATAGCGGCAACAGAAATACATCATCTGAAAATTTCAACTGCCTAATGTTAGGTTTTGATAGCTATATTATTTAAATTATTAATTATTTACATATGAATTACAAGTTGATTAATTAATTACGCTTTTTACTGAAATGTAGTTAACATTTTGTTCCATTTATTTTGTCTGTTAAGAAACATTCATTAATTTTCTAGCACTTCCGGTTATGTTCAATTTTATTAGTTATATTATCTAAAAATAATATTAATTCTTTTTATTTACAAGTTGATGAATTAACTATTATTTTTAGTGAAATGCATTTAATATTTTAGCATTCGCTTGGACCGGCAGTCTGAGTTGAGCCCCGATCGAAGTAACATTGGTGCTAGCTATTATAAGAAATACTGTGAAGTTTTTATGCTACTTGGTAATAAATTTGAAGTGAAGTGGAAAGTTATACGAGGTTTAATTTCATCTTGACCTATTGCAATACTAATTATCACGGTTCATGAGATACTGCCTGGTGACAGACGGACCCCTAAAAAGTATTTAAGTAGTTTGTCAGTTGTCTAGCACCCATATTACAATCTTTGATAGTTAGGGGCTAGATGGCGCTGTGTAAAATTGTCCAAGCATTTAATTATCAATATCATCTTGGGATTTTTTCAATGTTTATTTCACCTTGAATTTTGATCACTTTGTTTTGAGAAATTGTCTAATATCGGTGTAAGACACTAAATTTAATAGATTACCACTTATTCGATTTCACCCTGTAAAATGCGATTAATTTAAAAATGTACTACAGAAGTGACCAACTTCAGAGCGCTCGCGGTACTAAACGATGTATTTTATTGATGTGTAAATTTTACTCTTTGCCATAACATTCTCGAGTAAGTTGCCGTGGATCACTGTCTATTGCCAATTTAATCGCATTGTATGTGTGTCATGTCCGTAGAGGGCAAGAAGCGTCGCGCGGTCCGACTCGAGTCGGACGACGAGGGCGGGGAGGTGGCGGGGGCGGGGTCCGCGCCGGGGGCGGGGGCGGGGCCCGCGCCCGACGGGGACGCGCCCGCGCAGGCCCCGCCCGCCCAGGACGACTCCAGCGACGACGACGGACCCGTCACGGGATCTAGGTATGTGGATAATGTTGACGGAGATAAGTCTTCTTAATTTAGTTTTGGTTAATATTGGTCTTATTGTTTTACTTTGTTATGAAAAGTAGGTAAAAAGGGTCTATCCATGCTATTATATGCTAACCATATTTTCTTGTGAAGATAACCGAGTGCCATGTCGATTCTTACCTTAATTGTATAGTTAGACTGCGTCTAACCGTTTAGTTAACGTTCTAGTAGTAACAAAATTGAATTACCCACAGTGCGGACGCCCAATCCGGCATGACAGACTTCGAGATAATGCTCGCGCGCAAGAAGGAGGAACGGCGCGGACGGCGTCGACGGCGCGATATCGACATAATCAACGACAACGACGACCTCATAGCGCATTTACTGCAGCAGATGAGGACGGCCGCCGACCAGGACCGCGAGCTCAACAAGCGCAACCAACCCGCCGTCAACAAGGTTGGTCAACATCATACACAAGGTTGGTCGACATCACACACAAGGTTGGTCGACATCATACACAAGGTTGGTCGACATCATACACAAGATTGGTCGACATCATACACAAGGTTGGTCGACATCATACACAAGGTTGGTCGACATCATACACAAGGTTGGTCGACATCATACACAAGGTTGGTCGACATCACACACAAGGTTGGTCGACATCATACACAAGGTTGGTCGACATCATACACAAGATTGGTCGACATCATACACAAGGTTGGTCGACATCATACACAAGGTTGGTCGACATCATACACAAGGTTGGTCGACATCATACACAAGATTGGTCGACATCATACACAAGGTTGGTCGACATCATACACAAGGTTGGTCGACATCATACACAAGGTTGGTCGACATCATACACAAGATTGGTCGACATCATACACAAGGTTGGTCGACATCATACACAAGGTTGGTCGACATCACACACAAGGTTGGTCGACATCATACACAAGGTTGGTCGACATCACACACAAGGTTGGTCGACATCATACACAAGGTTGGCCAACAATGTCAACATCATCAACATTGTTTTTAAAGCAATTTTTTTAAGGTGTTTTGAAGGAGCATAATACGCTTGTGATATAAAACTGCGCTATTATCCGTTAAAAAGTGTTTTATTCCAATGTCTAGCGCGCGTAAATCTGAAATGTGCTCGCTTCTGTTCGCTGTGTTTTTATCAATTTCACGTATTTTAAATAGGACTCAAAAAGTAACTTGCATAGAATATTCAGCAACTGACAGTCATCTTTCCACAGGTGTCGATGCTGAAACAAGCGATGTCCCAGCTCATAAAGAAGGACTTACAACTGGCGTTCCTAGAGCACAATGTACTCAACGTGCTCTGTGATTGGCTCGCGCCGATGCCCAACAGGGCGTTACCTTGCCTGCTCATTAGGGACGCTGTGCTCAAACTGTTGATGGACGTGAGTATTGATACTATAACAGACTTCAATATCATATCATATACATATCACCTAAAATCATACTACACGATATACGTATACATTGCGTCTTTATACTGCTTCACAATCACATCACATTTCACCTCACACCAAACCAGACACATAAACCACAACACAACACACATAATATAACACTTCACCACATACCCCACCAGACACGTTAAATCACATCACACCATACACTACAAATCAGACTTTTTTGTTGATTGTGATAACATTGTAAGTATGGTATAAAATGTACAAACCATGGAACTTTGTCACTTTCGATCAATCTCTATCTGTCATCTATTCAGTCAACTTTGACATCTCACACTCCACACCTTGGAAACTGTAACTCGTATCGAAATGAATACTTATTTGTAGGTATTTTATTAATAACTTATTTAGTCTTTGACTATTCGTTCTAGCTTTTATGGTTTTCCTGAAAATTGAGAAATCTGTAAAATGGGGTACTTTCCAACCGAGGGAGGGGTGACGCGGTCAAGGGGGGGGTCGGGAGAGTTGTGTATAATATGATAATGTGCTCACTAATTATAATATCTGTCCCCAAGAAATATATTAGTCATCATATTTATCAAAACTGTCTCTAAGTATAAATCACCGTATTAATGTAAATATGTCTCTTAAATTATAGTTTGATCACTTTTTTTTATAGCCTAAATATAAGATCTGTCCTCTAAAAAGTAAGTCCCTGGCAGCAATAATATATTTGTACCTAAAATAGTAGATCTATCACCTTATAAATTTAATCAACAAACTAGTAGTATCATTTAAATCGTTCAATCATCAAAATAATAGATGTGTCACTTAATTAATAGAAAAATTCCTAAGTAGGGGCGGAGTCAAATTGGCGGACTATGAAAATTTAAATGCACTAGGTAGGTTAGGTTAGGTTAGTGTTTAGACCAGTCGCAGCGGAGCGAGCGAAGCGAGCGAAGCTCCATAATGCTTATTTATTTATTTATTGAAAACCAACAGCGTTACAATTTTGTTTACACTCCTAATTCTAACCATTAGCAAGGCCAATTACAGGTTTTCCATAAAATTACCTTACTTAGTAAATTCTAAACAAGTTCATATCAATACAATAATGCAATGATAACAAATCAGTCGCAAAGTTATTAGTCAACACTCTACATAAAATTATTTCATGTAATTTAGAAGCTACAAATTGACTTAATTACAACTTAATTATAACTTAACTACAAACAAACTCATTTTATTTTAAATTTTAAATAGATTTATAGTATATTTAAATTAAGTGCCCGCTTCACAATGTATCACTAAACATTAACTTTGAGTTATAAAAAAATGGAACAGAATTTATATGAAATTAATTGTCAGGTATATGAATTTGAATCCAATTAGACTTTGAAAATGGGCTCACAAACAAATGAGCACACGCCAAAGACTTACACATTATATGAATATATTTTATTTTCCAAGAAATTGTTTTTTTATGGTAATTTTAAAGGCTGTCTTGGAAAGAGAAAATATGTCAAGGTCACCAAATTCCTTGTTGTAAGTATGGGGAAGGCGAACCAAAATACTATTGCGAGCATAGTTAGTGGCACATCTAGGGACATGTAACAAGGAAGTGTGTCGCGTACGGCGCCTGGGAGTACAGAACCCGATATTCTCCAACAATTCGGAACAGTCTAAATGTCCATTTAGAATGTCATAAAGAAAGCTCATGTCCAACATCTGTCGACGTTCCTCAAGCGTCAGGAGGTTATAAGTACGACAAGATTCAATGTAAGAATTGGCAGAGTTACGCAAGCGATAGTCTAGGTAGCTAACAAATTTCTTTTGTATACGCTCTAATCTAGTCACATACACAGCATACCGAGGTGACCATATGGGGCTTGCGTACTCTAGTAAGCTACGTACGTATGCGAAGTAAATTGATTTCAGTGCGTGTGGGTCATTGAAAGACTTACACACGCGTAAGACAAATCCTAAGTTTTTAAAGGCTTTAAAGGCTTATATCAGGATCAACTAGTTTGGCCATAATGCTTATATCAGGATCAACTAGTTTGGCCTAGCCTAAACTGGTTTATCCTATCGGGCTTAGGACAAACTAGTTTGGTCTAGGCTATACCAGTTAATCCCATCGCGTATAGGAAAAACTAGTTTAACCTAGGCCAAGCTAGTTTGTCTTGAAAATCGGGTTTGGCCGGTAACAAATATACCTAACTAACTCGCACAGCTCGCACTTGACTGCAGTGTTTTGTTTAGTTTTAGATAAGTAGTGTTTTTCTTTCGATTATAAATGTAAATTATATGATTGAAACCTATTGTAGTTTTATTTAATTAATTGTACCCATATCGTCAAATTTCAGTTGAATTATGTAATAAGTTAATATTATTTTTCAATGATCAAATATATTTTTAGGTAAACATTTTTAATTGTTTGGTGATTCAGTTTTAGTGACTCTTTTATTATTTAGAAACCCAATATAATTATTTGATGATTGATATTATTTCCAAGTAATTCTTAATTATTATTTAGGTAAGCGTTTTTATATTATTTGGTGATTTAATTTAAGTGACAGATCTACTATTTTAGGAACAAATAGTATTTATTAGGTCACTGAAAATGCATTTATTAGGTAATTGATAAAATCATACCCTAATACAACAGCATTAAAACTTAACTATTTATTTTAACTGGATTGTTTCAGTTCCCACCCATCGACAAGTCTTTACTAAAGCAATCGGGAATCGGCAAAGCGGTCATGTACTTATACAAGCATCCTAAAGAAACCAAAGCTAACAGGGAACGCGCCGGGAGACTGATATCGGAGTGGGCCAGGCCTATATTCAACCTGTCCGCCGACTTCAAGGGTGAGTATCATTTATATCATTGTTAAAAAGACGCTTATGGGCAAAAGTTATTATAGAGTAGACGATTATCTAAAAGACCGAAATGCGTGGAAATGATGTAACCTGTAACATTTACTTGAGTACTTTTTAACCGACTTCAAAAAAAGGAGGAGGTTCTATGTTCGGCTGTTTATTTGTTTTTTTTTTCACCACCGATTACTCGAAAACGGCTGAACCGATTGACATGATTCAAACGCCACTTTATCAGGTTTGTACCCCAGTTGGTCCCATTTTTTGAAAATTTTAAATCGGTTCAGTAGTTTTCGAGTAATCCTGAAAATACTATTTTTCTTTTTGGTAACTTTTGCACGAGTTTTAACGGATCTTCAGACATAGCTTCTTTGTTTATAAACCGATTTATATAATTCTTGTTTTGTTAGAGAGGGGATACTTTAAGGGTGTTTACATTAAAATTTCCTGCACATTGGACCTTGGACTTCGAAGATACTCAAGAGAACTCTTCAAAATCAAATAGGATAGTGTATTAGTGATTACTCTACGGTATTGAAAGGTTTCGCATCAGCCATTTTTATTCACACTGCTGAGGCTGGGATACAAGCCTTACTTATGGGCTGATGAATAGGACGGACCATAACCCACCGCGCGGGCCCAATGCGGATTGGTGGGTGTTAATGAGTGCAAATGTAGCTGGTACTAACGGCTTAACGTGTCTTCTGAAGCACGGAGGAGCTCAAGATAATACACTTTGGTCACGCACCCTAATGACTGACCCTTGCTAAAATTAACAGCGCGATAAGTGGAAATTGAATTATTAGGAGTATTATACCATTAAAAGGTGTGAAATATGAATAAAATATATGTATATCGTTGCTTAAATTTACTTATACATACCTACCACAAAAAAGTTAAAAATAAAAAAGCTTTTAAAAATTAAAAAGAAAAACCTCCTTCAAAAAACCTTAAAAAAATTGCTATAAAAAAAACAGCTTCAAAAAACAACAGCTCTAAAAAGCAAGAAATAATATTAAAATCTGCATAGTACCTACGCATATCTGATATAAAATAACGTCTTATGAAGTAGGGTGGGGCTTTAAGAATTAAAAAATCAAATTGAGAAAGAGAAACCACGATAAATGTTTATATAAATTAAAAAAGAAAAATATCTTTTTTTAAGCCCCACCCGACTTCAAAAGACGTTATTTTATATCAGATATGCGTAGGTACTTATGCAGATTTTAATATTATTTCTTGCTTTTTAGAGCTGTTGTTTTTTGAAGCTGTTTTTTTATAGCAATTTTTTTAAGATTTTTCGAAGGTTTTTTTTTTAATTTTTAAAAGCTTTTTTATTTTTAACTTTTTTGTGGTAGGTATGTATAAGTAAATTTAAGCAACGATATACTTATATTTTATTCATATTTCACACCTTTTTAGGGTTCCGCACCTCAAAAGGAAAAAACAGAACCCTTATAGGATCACTTTGTTGTCCGTCTGTCTGTCTGTCTGTCTGTCCGTCTGTCAAGACCCTTTATCTCGGGAACGCGTGGAGGTATCGAGTTGAAATTAAAACCATATACTCAATTCTAGGGGCACTTGCAGCTGTGAAAAAATCAAACTTCTAAGTTAACGTAAAAAAAGATACGGCCATTAATGCCTCGAAAAACGCAAGGGAATCAAAATTCATAGGATACTTCCCGTTGACCTAGAACTTTGAAATTTGGCAAATAATATCATCATATACTACAAGTACAGGAAGAAGTCTGAAAACTGTACATTTGTAGTTAAATCATTAACTGTCTGTCTGTCTGTCCATCTGTGTATCAAGGCTCTTATCTCAAAAACGCGTAGAGGTATCGAGTTGAAATTAGAACCATATACTCAAGTCTACGGGCACTTGCAGCTGTGAAAAAATCAAACTTCTAAGTTAACGTAAAAAAAAGGTACGGCCATTATTGCCTCAAGAAACGCATACGGCAACGCATTTCGACACCCTCAAGGGAATCAAAATTCATAGGGTACTTCCCGTTGACTTAGAACTATGAAATTTGGCAAGTAATATCGTCTTATACTACAAGTACAGGGAAAAATCTGAAAACTATACATTTATAAGTATATCATAAAAAAATAGTCATTAAAGTACGTACTCTATCATCGAGGTTAAACGACTGTATGCGCGGTCATAATTTAACTTCTAATTGACCTATAAACTTGAAATTTGGTGATTATGTTTATTATACTTGCTCCTTGTCCAAGACGGGTTTTACATGTAGTAACGCTGATTATACCAGCGACCAGTCACAAGTCCAAAGCTATTATAAAAAAATAAAAAACATTTTAATCTATGGTCACACTCTCTGGGAATGTCATTACGTTTTTTGTGCAAGCGACGTCACATTTTATCAAATTCGACAATTTGATTTAAATAAATAATATTACATAAAACTAGTGTATTTAGTGAATTAAACATAGAAATTGATCATTCAAATATGTAGAAAATAAATTCAGGTGATAATATCTGTGTCATATCAGTTTTAAGAAAAGCTGGAGATTCTTTCTTACAAGGCAAGAGATTCATGCTCTTAAGGTAAAATAAGCTATGTAATCTAGCTGAACCATGAATTATTGGTAAGTCAAGTAAATAAATTGGTAAAAATGTACTTCTCCGCCCCACGAATTTGGGTATGGGGGGGAGGGGGGAGGGTAGAGGGGGTCCCCACTACCCCCCAAAACCATCCCCCCCCCAGCAAACACATACTTCCAGAGATATTCAAGGTTAAAGTTTGAGGTTATGAAGGTAAAAATTAAGTATATAGACTGTTGCATTAGGGTTTGGGGGTGAAAGGGGGTGGGGGGAAGCCCCCCCCACCCCTCCCTCAAAAGCTTTATGGCGTATAATGTTTTTTCTGTTGTCTGTTATAAAAAAATAACCTCGAAATTTTAAATTTCTAACCTAACCCATGACCTACAGGAGTAAAGCAAGACGAACGAACTGTGACTGACAGATTGACAATGACAAAATGACAGCTCTGGGTCGCAATCAAAATGGCGTCGCGTCATTTGCGTTTTATTTCGCGGTGTAGGAATAAATACTTGATTAATAAATGTTTGAAACTTATCTTTTTTTATGCATAAATAAACAAATTGTGTTCAATTTACTGAAATATATTGTTAATACACAATTCCAAACTTTAAAGTCTTATTTTATTCAAAATAACTTTTATATCTGTGGCTGTATATGAACTTACACCTTTGCCTACACGTAACTAAACGTAATAAGGAAAAAAAAACGATGGCTGGTCGAAATATCAACAAAAATGGCAGTACAAAATGTTGAACTTTAAAAAATTTTTTCGGAAAAACTATTGGTTTGCTGGTGTTGAGACTTTCCAGAATTACTTCAATAATCCTAACCTTTTCAACAAAAAATTGCCAACTCCCAAGTCGTGGGGCGGAGAAGTACATATTAGCCAATAAATTTATAATACCTATCACAAATTCATAATAATTTACGTAACAAAATAGCACCATCGAAGTTAGGTTATGTTATGCCGGGTCGGTGTTGTTTATTTCACGCACCGTTCGGTCCTTGTTCTACCAATAGTGAAATAAAATCAAACTAAATATATGACTTCCGGTAAATTATTTTATTATTTGAAAGTTGGTGTTCTTTTCCCTCTTTTAAAATCGAGACGTTTTTTCCTAAAAGCAACAGCTTCTTTCTAAAATAAAAACTATTTTTCGAAGTGATAAATTAGTGTTCTTATAAGCTAATAACATGGGAAAACGACGCGGACGCAGTGAATCTATTGAAAAGATAAAGAAAAAGATAAGAAAACTAGAAAAAAAGCTAAGTGACAATAATCAAGATGAAGACAGCCAAGACATGGACGACGGAACGCTGCCAAGGCCAGCAGAGTGTATAGAAGATGTACAAGAAAAACTGCCAAACCTGGACCCGAAAATAACTAACACAGGTCTGTTACTCAAGAAAATTTTATTATTGTAAATTGTTCAGCCCTGCTACATTACATATAGGTAACATACAACATTAGTTCTTGGTACCTATCACATTGGACCTTGGAGATAATCCTACCATATATTGAATATATATTCAGAAAAAATAACAGTAAATACATAGCGCTACCACAAGCGGGTAGACTTTTTTCTCTATTGTTGTCAAGCGCTATCACTATGCGGATAGACAAATACACAACTGCAATTTTTTTTACAATACTAGAGCTATCACAAAGCGGATAGACAAATATTCTCTCTTTTAAATCCTGATATTTATGACAAACTAATGTCCTTTATTGTGGTTAACAGAAGAAAAGGATGAATTACCAGAAGTGTTCTTGCTAGCGCTCAGAAGTGAAGGGCTTCAGAACTCTGAGGTAGCGGATCCAATACGCGAAGAGTTAGCCCAGCGCTGGAGAAACATAATGCACAATGGTCTAACAAAGGAAGCCAAGGAGACACTTTTAAAAAAATATGCCACTCCTTCAAATTTTCAAGAGGCTATAGCACCCAAAATTAACCTCGAAATAAATGCTACCCTCTCTGAAACAAGTGTAAACAGAGACAAGAGAATTATATATCGTCAAAACCAAACGGGAAAACTCCTGTCTTGCCTTGGAAAATCTCTGAGCAGGGTGCTTAAGGGAGACATCAACAGCAAGACTCTCATAGAAGAAATAAATGATGCAGCTAAAATAGCCTCAGAAATATTTCATAAAGACACAGTCTCTAGAAAATTTTTTGCACTTGCTGATACTTCAAAAACAGTTAAAGACACCATCAAAAATCAAAAACCGGATGAATTCCTTTTTGGCAAAGACTGCTCTGAAAAAATTAAAATTGCTCAAGGAATTCATAAGACGAGTACCCAAATAAAAATGCCATCGTTCAAGGACTCACAAAAGAAACAGGGAAACTGGAAGAGCCCACTGCCACAAACACAACAGACGCTACGTCAAGGACCCCGCGGTGGGCGTCAACCACGGTCGTACAACAGGCCTCCTGCTCAAGCAAGCCTACCTCGACGCAACTGGAGAAAAATTTTAAGATTTACATTCATTGGAAAACTATATGAGTTTAATGCCCTACCTTATGGTTTATGTACAGCCCCATTTGTATTCACTAAATTATTAAAACCCGTTCATACTTACTTAAGAAATGAAAATATGGTCTTATCTACTTACTTAGATGATAGCATTTTCTTCAACAATTCTGTCAAAGGTTGTAAACAAAACATAGAAAGAGCATGCGTTGTACTACAAAATTTAGGTTTTGTTATTAATTATGAAAAAACTATTTTTGTACCTAACACAACTTGCAAATATTTAGGCTTCATTTTAGACTCGATAAATCTTTCTATATCAGTTCCCCAAAATAAAAAGATTTCCATAGTAGAAAAAATTAATAATTTCAAACAAAAATCAACCTGTAAGATCTGAGAATTTTCACAACTAATAGGGCTATTAAATTCAGTTTGTATCGCAATTCCTTATAGCTGGGTTTATACTAAAATATTGTAAAGAGAAAAGTTTTTAGCCTTACAAAAATCTGATGATAATTATGATGCAATAATGACTTTATCAAAACACCTGAATCCAGAGTTTCAGTGGTGGATTAGAAACATAAATAACTCAAATTCAATTAAATGCCTAGATTATAAACTAGAAATTCATACTGATGCATCAAACACTGGTTGGAGGGCAGTTTGTGGTTCGGAAAAAGCCTCAGGGTCATGGTTAATTAAAGAAAAGAAACATCATATAATTTTTTTAAAACTTAAAGCAGCCTTTTTAGGACTTCAATGTTTTGCAAAAAACCATTCAGATTGTGAAATTTTATTATTGGACCGGATATCCAAAGGTCGCGGGTTCGATTCCCGTCCGAGAACATGATCTGGTGCGAGTCCTATTTTTTCTAGTATATTATTTAGTATTATATAAAATAGCATTGTGAATGCTTAAATCTCAAAATTTAAAAATGATAATTATTTATCTCATATAAAAAACCTTACTCTAAAGTATCGTCCCAGACCTTAAGTCGTTGGATAAAATCCACTTTAGAGGAAGCAGGTATTGACAAATATTTTCTCAGCTCACAGTACAAGACATGCTTCTACTTCTGCTGCTAGGAGATCAGGCTTAAATATAGATCTCATTCGGTCTACAGCTGGTTGGTCCCAAAATTCTGCTACATTTGCTAAACACTATAATAGACCCATAGCGGAAACACCAACAAATTACAGCACTATAATTTGTAATACAGCAACTTAGTTGCATTAGTTAAATAAGTAAATTGTTAATTAAGTAGTGTTGTTTCTTTTGTTTTATTTTGAAAAAAGTTTATGTTGTTATTTTCGTTGGAAAAACCAACAGATTTCCTACTATAAGTAAAATATAACATGATGTTGAATAGTGTCTAAATGATTGAAGAAATTGTTATAGTTTATTATAATTTTTTTTTTCTTGTCTAAATAAATAATAAATACTATTAATGTGTCTAATTATCATATAACTTCCTGGTAAAAATATTCACAACCCTTACTTTGAACAGCTACATGTAAAACCCGTCCTGGACAAGGAGCAAGTATAATTATGTGATTAAACGAACTTACCTTAAGTGAAGTTCTATCATAATTATACGAAGCTCCTTGTCCAAGACGGGAGGACGGGATTTTGGGGAGGGACCCCAAAATACCATAGTACAGTATTTAACCCTTGGGAGCTATGTTAAGGGTTCCTCATATTTTTTGAAAATAAATATATTTTAGGGAAGTAGGTATGTACTTCAAACGTAATGACATTCCCAGAGAGTGTGACCATAGATTAAAATGTTTTTTTATTTTTTTATAATAGCTTTGGACTTGTGACTGGTCGCTGGTATAATCAGCGTTACTACATGTAAAACCCGTCTTGGACAAGGAGCTTCGTATAATTATGATAGAACTTTACTTAAGGTAAGTTCGTTTAATCACATAATTATTACGTGTATTTTACCAAGATATACCAATACATGGATAATTCTAATTTTTTTCTTTTAAATTCCCTCATTTTCCTATTACAAACCAGCTTAATTTTGCGGTCAAACGAGTAGCACAGATAAACCCCGCCCCTAAGCCCTATTTTTATAATTTTGTAATGCAATTAAACACAATTCTAAATAGGTACCTACCTACTTAAATGACTTGTACTTTGTACAAATGTACTGTGGTGGTCGATGACTTAGCGATCTGTCTGTTGAATGCACCGAACCGTCTGTTTGGGTACTGAATTTTGGGTGTAGCTCGGAAAAAACTGAGACTCGATTTCTGAACTATTTATAATGTACGTACGGAACCCTCGGTGGGCGAGCCCGACTCGCACTTGTCCTGTTTTTTTCGTTATATATCCTGTTGTACTGTATTTGGTAACGATATAATGTTTCAGTTTGTAACTATCGTTACTTATTTCTGTTAAAGCTGATAAATTTCTTGCGCCTTTTCTTCTTGTCAGTTAAAAAAGTCTGGAACGGGTGATAGAAAAATATAGACGATTTAAAGTGCTTAATTATTATAGTAGATTATGCAATAAGGGCTTAAAGTAGTGTATTCTGTCCCGGGCGCTATATTGAACCCCGAGTACGAGGGATGCTATGGTTAGCTCCCGAGCGGAGCGAGGGAGTTAAGGCTAGAATCCTGAGTACGAGGTGTTTAAGATCGCCCAAGACAAATACACATTTAAGCCCGCGATGCATACTCTACTTTTTATACTTTCTGCGAGGCAACTTAAACCAATTACTGTTATAAAGAAAGTACTTAAGTTTTTTTTTTCATCTATTCTGTAGTGGTCAGTTCGACATTCGAATAAATCCTTCTTGATGCGCTGGTGAAAATAAACTTCGTAAAAAGTTTACGTTTTTCTTTTTTTAATTTGTATAGGCAGTGCAAAGAAAATGATAACATGCAGCCTAACTCAGAATAAAATCTCATTATTTTTTTTTAAATAATACATAATAATAAATATTTGACAACATCACATACATTGCTCCGATTCCAAAGTAAGCAGCTAAAGCAATTGTGTTTTGGAAATCAGAGACAACGGTGGTATCACAAACACAGACCTGAGCCAATATAGAAAAGTTCGTTTTCTAAGTTGACCCAGCTGGGGATCGAACCCGGGACCTCAGAGATGGCGACATCTTGAAAACCGGTGTACAAAGCCACTCGACCACGGAGGTCGTCAACATACAGCCTAACTCTGAATAAAATCTCATTGCACCTTACATTTTTGAAACCAACCTCGATCAAGCACGACTACATGGGTTGCATTCCAAATTCAAATCACATTATTCCCATGGGGAAAAATGACTTACTTTAGGAAAGGTTTGCATGACACATAATATGCCATTGACGAGCAGGTAGTATAAAAAGTTTATTTTAATAAAGAAATATTGACTATTGTCTTTGCTCTTGTACTAGCGATGATTTAAAGGCATGAAATACACCTAATTTTATCGACAAGAACACCCATATATTGGGGTCCAGTCAATCCCCTCTCCTGTTGGAATGACCGCCATTTTAAATTTTACTTTTTATATTCACTTCTAAAGAGCTTATTAAACCTTCCTGAATTCCGGATCCGTTATTTTAATTTAATTTAATTGCAGTCAGGAAGGTAGGATCCTACCTAGCATCCTTAATTCAGGATAAAATGTTCTTCGGCAGAACGGATGCTACATTAAGGACAGTGTAATCGCATTTAGGACGCTCCGCCGCAGTAGTCATTTAAATAAATAGCGACTTTACTCCGACACAATAAAGCTCAATTCAGATCGGACACCGCTACAGTTTCTGCGACGTCTCTTCGCTCTCTTTCTGACAACGCTAGGGTTTGTTTAAATGAACTGTGTTTATCGATACCTTGCGATTAATAATGATATAAACTACAAATTTAATTTTGAAAGTTGGTGATTACACCCTGCGTTACTCGCAATTTATGGGGACTTTAAATATCGGAATACTCGCTTTATCTGTAGAATGGCGGTGTCGCTAGTGGTGACAAATAGTGAATATCAAAATGTCATTAGTGTCAAAAATCCATGGCTGCAACGCAGTTCCATTTTATTCGACTCGAGTTGAGAACAAACGAACAGTCAGTCGATACATTCGTCCCCCTGATTATGTAACTCGTTGCTAAAAACTTTTGATTGAAACTGACAGAAATCGCAGTTACATTGCTGCTTTAGTAAGAATAAATGTGACAACTATGTTACTTAAAGCAACAATGTAACTGCGATTTCTGTCAGTTTCTTGATTGCAACAGTTAAATAATCTGGGGGCGGGTCGACTCGGGCTTGGTTGGGATCTACGTACATTTGACATTTATAGTACTTAGCAATTAGTAGTTATTATTCGAACATAGACATTAGTATACTAGGTACTAAATTGCCATTCGAATATCCAAATCAGTAGTTACGAATTAGTCGAAAAGTAGAATCATTTGGAGTCGAAAAAATATCGTTAGATATATTTATTTTTTTAAATATGATATTATCGTTGATATTTTTTTCTCTATACAAGGTGTTACAAAAATACCCCTAATGCCGAATATGGTATATAGGGACCATCAAACTGAACAACTTTTACTATGAGGCCAACTCTGAAATCGCGAAAAAAAAATCAGCTGTTTCATACATTTTGATATTTTTGATTTTTATTTTTGTATGAAACAGCTGATTTTTTTTTCGCAATTTCAGAGTTGGTCCCATAGTAAAAGTTGTTCAGTTTGATGGTCCTTATATACCATATTCGGCATTAGGGGTATTTTTGTAACACCTTGTATAATTATCAATATGTCGATATTTCCACACATGAAAACCGTATCAAATTCGATATTTTTTAAGATCTTATCATGTCTTGTATCCGATCAAAAACAACGTTTTTTAACAAAAGTAGGTGCATGTGTTTAGTTGCCTTGTAAAAAATATCAAAATATAGATATTTTTTTTTAATATAGCTATAGTATATATCGTTAATATTTTTTTCTCGATATATCAATATATCGATATTTTGTTATTTTTATATATTAATATGTTTCGATATATTTAAAATAATATCGATACGATATATATTTGATTCATTCACCCATCTCTATTAAGGACGCTGAATCAAGGAAGGTGTAATCAGCAAGCTCTGGCGGCTGAATAACGGATGCTAAATAACGGATCCGGAATTCAGGAAGGTTTAATAAGCTCTTAAGGCTGGCCCCAGATCTACCGGTTTCATTTCTTTGCTTTGCTGTTCTAGTTGAACAGGGGCTAACGCATCGAACTGCGGAAAGTCTGCCGTGCTTCAAATTAAAACAGATAAATCGAGCCCCAATCGGCCCAAAATGGCGAACCCCAATTCATGATGTCACACGAACATCGATATCTTCTAAATAACATCGGCGAATAGTACAATACGAAACTCATTACTTCGATTTATCTGTTTTAAGTTGAAGCTCGGCAGACCCGCCGAAGTTAGATGCGTTAGCCGGTAGGGCCCCTGTTCTACTAGAACAACAAAGCAAAGAAATGAAACCGGTAGGTCTGGGGCCTGCCTAACATCCGTGCGTACAGTTCATTAGAAATAAAACACTTTTTACGGATTACAGCGCGTATATTATTAATTCAGGTATTATTTAGTTTGGAATTATTGGTTTTTCGACACCTTTCCAGGGGCCGTGGTCACGAGAGGACTAAAGCAAAAAGTCTGCTCATATTTTTATGAAATTACCCGCTCGGAAATGCATTCAAGTTTTTTAAATTATTTTATAGTTGCGTTCTGATATTTATTACTGAATTAAATTGTGTATTAGAATAATGTAAAAAAAATGCACATTAATGTCCTAGTTTTTGAAATATGTAAGAAAAACAAAAAACCGGCCAAGTGCGAGTCAGACTCACGCACGAAAGGTTCCGTAAAAATAACGTTTGTTGTATAGGAGCCCCCCTTTAATATTTGTTTTATTTTAATTTAACAATTAATTTTTAAATTTTCAAAGTTTTGAAGTTTCTAAGAGAAGTTTAGACTCGCACGATTATATTCTCGGACGGGAAACGAAGAGCATCGGACGGGACTTTAAAAAAATATTTTTCTAGTATATTATTTAGTATTGTATAAAAATGGCGTTGTGAATGCTTTAATCTCAAATCTAAAAAAGGAATCAGTAATGAACATACATAATATTGCAGCGATGACCCGCGAGGAGCGTCAGGCGCGCGACGAGGCGATGGCGGGCGCGCGCCGCCGCGAGGAGCCCGGCCCCTCCAAGCGCGCGCGCCCCGACGAGCCCGACCGGTGAGCGCACACACACCACTACATCATATTACACTCACAATTTTCATTATGTAATTAAAGACCAAAGATGAACAAAAGCCGGACAAGTGCGAGTCGAGCTCGCCCACCGAGGGTCCCGTACCTACATTATAAATAGTTCAGAAATCGAATCTCGCAGTTTTTTCCGAGCTTCTCCCAAAATTCAGTTCCCACAACTTATAATTTTGTGTTTTATAAGTGACCAGCGGTCCCGATAGACGTGGTCCTGTCTTAACTATGTATTGACTATTTTTTTAATAATATGAATAACAACAATATCTTTGATGATAAATTAATTATTTTACGACCGAAGCATCTGTTTTAAACGATATTATTTTTTTTCACATCCTCTTTGACTATATTTGCAGCACGCATTCTGTCAATGTTATGTCGAACGCCATAAGGCTGCATTAAAAAAGTTTAAATTCTCAAAAACGGTTGAATTAAATAAGTTTATATTGTCAAAGAAATCATTTAATATGTTGGTTAAGTATACTTATTTTTTTTAATTGTCCGCGAAATTTTTGTGTGCCGCTTCTCCGCAATGCTGGTGTATGGATAAGTGTTGGATAGGTGGTTTTGATCGTATACGACTATGTGTCTGGCAGCGCGGTGCGTCCGGGCGAGCCGGGCTGGGTGGCGCGCGCGCGCGTGCCGGCGCCCTCCAACAAGGAGTACGTGGTGCGCCCCAGGAGCACCTGCGAGGCGGACATGTCCCGGGTGAGTACGCACTCTGAACCGACATTCATATTACATTTATTGCATCTATAAGTACATTTTGGTGGAAATCATAGTTTAGATTCATTATTGACCCTGTTGGGCACGGCAGTTTAAAAAGAGAGGAGGATGCTTTATTATATTTTATTTAAAGTTACAGTGAAATACATTGACTTTAATAGTTTTATTCGGTTTGATGACAATATGGTAACTATATTTATTATAATTATAGTAGTAGTATGTTACAGAGCATACATGGCATGCACAATATTTTCTGAAATACCTTCCTAATATATATTTTATTTTTATTTATGTATATATTTAATTATTGTTATTTATTTTTACTAATTAATGAAATTGCTAAATAAACTTTACTATAAACGATTTTGGTTATTATTATTTATTTACTTACCTACTATATTTTATCAGTTAAAAATTCTTCTACCGAATAGTAGCATTTTTCAATAAGTAGATGCAAACTTTTTTTCATTGTTTTCTTGCTTTAATGATTCTGGGAGTTTATTATACTAGGTGTTACAAAAGTACCCCTAATGCCGAATATGGTATACTAGTGGCTCGCCCCGGCTTCGCACGGGTACAATGTAGTTACTAATGTGGTAAGTGTGAAGTTATTAGACTATACTACAGGATATCTATATATAGTGGTGGCCACATAATTAAGGACGCCAGTCGATTTTCATACAAACGAAGTAACTTTTAAGCATTGCTTCTCCGCCAGGGATTGACCGAGCGGTGATCTGGTGATGGCCATCCAAGGAATGAATGGAGGAGATCCGGATTTCTATACACACCCAAGTGATCTGACCAGCATTTTAAGAGATGTAAGGATATGTTTAAAAAAACCGCGAATATAGCATAAAAATATTCGCGTATGAAAATCTTGCAACTGAAAATTCTGATGCTTACATCTCTTAGAATGCTGACCAGATCAGTTGGGTGTGTATTGCGATTTGAATCTTCTCCATTCACTCCCTGGATAGTCATCATCAGATCACAGCTAATTCAATCCCTAGCGGAAAACCAAGACTTCAAAACTACCGCGTTTGTATGAAAATCGACTTGTGTCCTTAATTATGTGGCCATCACTATATGAATATGTATATACGACGTACACAACTTACGCAAGGGGTGTTATAAGTTTGACCTGTGTGTGTCTGTCTGTCTGAGGCACCCTAGCTCTCAAACTTATGGACCGATTTTGATGCGGTTTTTTATGCATAGTTTAAAAGATCTAAGTGTACAGACGACGGGACTCCTAAACCATTGATCCGATAAAAAAACAGAGCATTGCAATACGCATGCCGGGTGCAGCTAGTTCTAAATAAAAATATGTTGTGCATTATCAGGATTATCAATCTCGATCATCCAACACTTCTCTGTAATATACAACGTGTTACAAAAATACCCCTAATGCCGAATATGGTATATAGGGACCATCAAACTGAACAACTTTTACTATGGGACCAACTCTGAAATCGCGAAATAAAAATCAGCTGTTTCATACATAACTTAAAATCGAAAATATCAAAATGTTTGAAACAGCTGATTATTTTTTTCGCGATTTGAGAGTTGGTCCCAATAGTAAAAGTTGTTCAGTTTGATGGTCCCTATATACCATATTCAGCATTAAGGGTATTTTTGTAACATGTTGTATACCTACCACATTTCTTGTCATGTTATCCGGTTGCAAAATAAAAAGGCTATTCGGCGAGCTGACTCTCAACAGGCGACATTAGAGCTGACCTTGGGAGAAACAATCACTGCGCAGATCTACACCAGCCGCTCTTAAACTTTGTCCCTGTGCTTTATTAATTGTCATAGCATAGGCGACTTGACCGGATTATTGTATTCTTTTAAAATTTATCTGATAAACAAATGGAATAATTTTGCACCTTTTTACAACGCAATAAGGAAAAAATGTCAGCACTGCCAACATAACGCCATAGATACTATTCAATGAAACGCATTCTACCTAGACTCAGGGGAAATGACCAAAGAGAATGTAATAACTACGTTGAAATGACGAATAATATTTATTTTTCTTTATTAATCAATCAAATGCACTAAGGAGTTTCAATTCCGACGTCGAAGTCAATCGCAACAAAAATAGCTTTCTACCATTTTTTAACCCTGTTAGGGGATAAATATTTAAAAAATTAAAAAGAAAAACCTCCTTCAAAAAACCTTAAAAAAATTGCTATAAAAAAAAGCTTCAAAAAGCAACAGCTCTAAAAAGCAAGAAATAATATTCAAATCTGCATAATTACCACTATTCAAGTACCTCCGCATATCTGATATAAAAAAAAAGTCTTATGAAGTCGGGTGGGGCTGAAAGATATTTTCCTTTTTTAATTTATATAAACATTTGTAGTGGTTTCTCTTTCGTAATTTGATTTTTTAAATCTTAAAGCCCCACCCGACTTCATAAGACGTTTTTTAACCGACTTCAAAAAAAGGAGGAGGTTCTATGTTCGACTGTTTATTTGTTTTTTTTTTTTTTTTTTTATGTATGTCCACCGATAACTCGAAAACGGCTGAACCGATTGACATGATTCAAACGCCACTTTATCAGGTTTGCTCCCCAGGTGGTCCCATTTTTTTTAATTTTAAATCGGTTCAGTAGTTTTCGAGTAATCCTGAAAATACTTAATTTTTTAGGTAACTTTTGCACGAGTTTTAACGGATCTTCAGACATAACTTCTTTGTTTATAAACCGATTTAGATGATTCTTGTTTTGTTAGAAAGGGGATACTTTAAGGATGTTTTCATTCAAATTTCCTTCACATTGGACCTTGGACTTCGAAGATACACAAGAGAACTCTTTAAAATCATCACTAATCATCACTATCATCAAAATATGATAGTGTATTAGTGATTACTCTACGTTATTGAAAGGTTTCGCATCAGCTATTTTTATTGTCACTACTGGGGCTGGGATACAAGCCTTACTTATGGGCTGATGAATAGGATGGACCATAACCCACCGCGCGGGCCCAATGCGGATTGGTGGGTGTTAATATGCAAATGTAGCTGGAATTAACGGCTTAACGTGTCTTCTGAAGCACGGAGGAGCACGAGATAATACACTTTGGTCACCTACCCCATGTCCTACCACAAAAAAGTTAAAAATAAAAAAACTTTTAAAAATTAAAAAGAAAAACCTCCTTCAAAAAACCTTAAAAAAATTGCTATAAAAAAACAGCTTCAAAAAACAGCAGCTCTAAAAAGCAAGAAATAATATTCAAATTGCATAATTACTATTTAAGTACCTACGCATATCTGATATTAAAAAAACGTCTTATGAAGTCGGGTGGGGCTTTAAAAATTACAGTATTTTCCGGATTACTCGAAAACCACTGAACCGATTTAAAATTTTCAAAAAATGGGACCACCTGGGGAACAAACCTGATAAAGTGGCGTTTGAATCGTGTCAATCGGTTCAGCCGTTCTCGAGTAATCGGTGGACATACATAAAAAAAAAAAAAACAAATAAACAGACGAACATATAACCTCCTCCATTTTTGAAGTCGGTTAAAAAGAAAAACCTCCTTCAAAAAACCTTAAAAAAATTGCTATAAAAAAACAGCTTCAAAAAACAGCAGCTCTAAAAAGCAAGAAATAATATTCAAATCTGCATAATTACTATTCAAGTACCTACGCATATCTGATATTAAAAAAACGTCTTATGAAGTCGGGTGGGGCTTTAAGAATTAAAAAATCAAATTGAGAAAGAGAAACCACGATAAATGTTATTATGATTAAAAAAGAAAAATATCTTTAGCCCCACCCGACTTCAAAAGACGTTTTTTTAATATCAGATATGCGTAGGTACTTGATTAGTAATTATGCAATTTGAATATTATTTCTTGCTTTTTAGAGCTGCTGTTTTTTGAAGCTGTTTTTTTATAGCAATTTTTTTAAGGTTTTTTGAAGGAGGTTTTTCTTTTTAATTTTTAAAAGTTTTTTATATCAGATATGCGTAGGTACTTGAATAGTGGTAATTATGCAGATTTGAATATTATTTCTTGCTTTTTAGAGCTGTTGCTTTTTAAAGCTTTTTTTTATAGCAATTTTTTTAAGGTTTTTTTGAAGGAGGTTTTTCTTTTTAATTTTAAAAAGCTTTTTTATTTTTTACTTTTTTGTGGTAGGTATACAAGTAAATGTAAGTAATGATATAAATATATTTTATTCATATTTTCAACACTTTTCAATGGTACTCGTATAATACCTACTCCGAATAACTCAATTTCCACTTTTCGCGCTGTTAATTTTAGCAAGGGGGCAGTCATGGGGTGGGTGACCAAAGTGTATTATCGCGAGCTCCTCCGTGCTTCAGAAGACACGTTAAGCCGTTAGTCCCAGCTACATTTGCACTCATTAACACCCACCAATCCGCATTGGGCCCGCGCGGTGGGTTATGGTCCATCCTATTCATTAGCCCATAAGTAAGGCTTGTATTCCAGTCCCAACAGTGACATTAAAAATGGCTGATGCGAAACCTTTCAATACCGTAGAGTAATCACTATACACTATCCAATTTGATTTTGAAGAGTTCTCTTGAGTATCTTCGATATCCAAGGTCCAATGTACAGGAAATTTTAATGAAAACACCCTTAAAGTATCCTCTTTCTAACAAAACAAGAATTATCTCAATCGGTTTATAAACAAAGAAGTTATGCCTGAAGATCCGTTGAAACTCGTGCAAAAGTTACCTAAAAAATTACAGTATTTTCCGGATTACTCGAAAACCACTGAACCGATTTAAAATTTTCAAAAAATGGGACCACCTGGGGAACAAACCTGATAAAGTGGCGTTTGAATCGTGTCAATCAGTTCAGCCGTTCTCGAGTAATCGGTGGACATACATAAAAAAAAAAAAAAAAAACAAATAAACAGACGAACATAGAACCTCCTCCTTTTTTTGAAGTCGGTTAAAAAGAAAAACCTCCTTCAAAAAACCTTAAAAAAAATTGCTAAACAGCTTCAAAAAACAGCAGCTCTAAAAAGCAAGAAATAATATTCAAATCTGCATAATTACTATTCAAGTACCTACGCATATCTGATATTAAAAAAACGTCTTATGAAGTCGGGTGGGGCTTTAAGAATTAAAAAATCAAATTGAGAAAGAGAAACCACGATAAATGGTATTATGATTAAAAAAGAAAAATATCTTTAGCCCCACCCGACTTCAAAAGACGTTTTTTTAATATCAGATATGCGTAGGTACTTGAATAGTGGTAATTATGCAGATTTGAATATTATTTCTTGCTTTTTAGAGCTGCTGTATTTTGAAGCTGTTTTTTTATAGCAATTTTTTAAGGTTTTTTGAAGGAGGTTTTTTTGAAGTCGGTTAAAAATACGAAACACGTATTCAATTAATTTTGTGAAAGAATGTCTATGCCAAATTTCAAGTCAATCGGGCCAAGGAATCGCGTCCTCCCATACAAACTTTGCCACCCTGTTCCACCCCTTTAGGGTTTGAATTTCGCAAAATCCCGTCTTAGTGAGCACCTACGCCATAAAAGGAGCCCCCATGCAAAATTTGAGACTCCTAGCACTTGTAGTTTCTGAGATTTCGTGATCAGTGAGTGAGTGATTTTCCCTTTTTAACCGACTTCAAAAAAAGGAGGAGGTTCTATGTTCGTCTGTTTATTTGTTTTTTTTTTTTTTTTTTTATGTATGTCCACCGATTACTCGAGAACGGCTGAACCGATTCACATGATTCAAACGCCACTTTATCAGGTTTGTTCCCCAGGTGGTCCCATTTTTAGAAAATTTTAAATCGGTTCAGTGGTTTTCGAGTAATCCTGAAAATACTGTAATTTTTTAGGTAACTTTTGCACGAGTTTCAACGGATCTTCAGACATAACTTCTTTGTTTATAAACCGATTGAGATAATTCTTGTTTTGTTAGAAAGAGGATACTTTAAGGGTGTTTTCATTAAAATTTCCTGTACATTGGACCTTGGACTTCGAAGATACTCAAGAGAACTCTTGAAAATCAAATTGGATAGTGTATAGTGATTACCTACTCTACGGTATTGAAAGGTTTCGCATCAGCCATTTTTAGTGTCACTGTTGGGGCTGGAATACAAGCCTTACTTATGGGCTAATGAATAGGATGGACCATAACCCACCGCGCGGGCCCAATGCGGATTGGTGGGTGTTAATGAGTGCAAATGTAGCTGGGACTAACGGCTTAACGTGTCTTCTGAAGCACGGAGGAGCTCGCGATAATACACTTTGGTCACCCACCCCATGACTGCCCCCTTGCTAAAATTAACAGCGCGAAAAGTGGAAATTGAGTTATTCGGAGTAGGTATTATACGAGTACCATTGAAAAGTGTTGAAAATATTAATAAAATATATTTATATCATTACTTACATTTACTTGTACATACCTACCACAAAAAAGTGAAAAATAAAAAAGCTTTTTAAAATTAAAAAGAAAAACCTCCTTCAAAAAACCTTAAAAAAATTGCTATAAAAAAAGCTTCAAAAAGCAACAGCTCTAAAAAGCAAGAAATAATATTCAAATCTGCATAATTACCACTATTCAAGTACCTACGCATATCTGATATAAAAAAACGTCGTATGAAGTCGGGTGGGGCTTTAAGATTTAAAAAATCAAATTACGTAAGAGAAACCACTACAAATGTTTATATAAATTAAAAAAGGAAAATATCTTTCAGCCCCACCCGACTTTATAAGACGTTTTTTTTATATCAGATATGCGTAGGTACTTGAATAGTGGTAATTATGCAGATTTGAATATTATTTCCTTGCTTTTTAGAGCTGTTGCTTTTTGAAGCTTTTTTTATAGCAATTTTTTTAAGGTTTTTTGAAGGAGGTTTTTCTTTTTAATTTTTATACATATAGACTAGTGGCCCGCCCCGGCTTCGCACGGGTACAATATAGTTACTAATGTGGTGAGTGTGAAGTTATTAGACTATACTACAGGATAACTATATATAGTGGTGGCCACAAAATTAAGGACGCTAGTCGATTTTCTTACAAACGAAGTAACTTTTAAGCATTGCTTCTCCGCCAGGGATTGACCGAGCGGTGATCTGGTGATGGCCATCCAGGGAGTGAATGGAGGAGATCCAGATTTCTATACACCACTAGGGTGGGTCACTTCTGTATGGAGAAAAAAAAATGATTTTGTTTTGGCATGTAATAGCAATAAAAACGTGTCTTAGGGTTGTAAGAGCAAATACAGAAAAAATGGTGACAATCGGGTAACATCTTTAGCCTCCGGATTGACCTTGAAATTTTAAAAAATTGAAAAAAATACGTGATTTTTTTTTTTTTAAATCGATATTTTTATATAGTAGGATAGATATAAATATTAAAACTTTTTGTTAGAATAGTTATTTTAATTAATTAATAAAATATAAGTACAAGTAATTAAGTTTTTTAAAGATAAGAAGTATTTTTTAATCTACACAAAAATCTTTTTTGCTATCAAATTTTGGCATAAGTTTACGAGATTGTATCTTGGCTTTGATGAAGCCCTCACGAGCCGATTTCGAGCACAGACTTCCTGAAGCTTCAGTTACAGTCTTTACTGACCTCTCCACAGCTTGAGTGTGGCAAGGTAAACGCAAAAAATCTATTTTGTTATTCTCTTCTTGAGCAATGAGAGATTCTAGTTCTTCAGTAGGGATTTGCTTCAAAATAGGTGGTTCTGTAGTAACTTGATTTTGCCAGTTTATCAGGTCGTAATAAACTTTTGCGTCCATATTTACTTCTGGAACTTCAAACAGCCTCAAATTTTGGGATGCTTCATTACGTGCTTTTAAAATACGACGCAATGCCAATTCTCTTATTTGTTTTACAGGGTCTGATAACATTGCCAGCAGTAGATTTTCAGGATAAGCGAAATAACTATTGCGTTGTAATACTGGATCAATTACAGATTTCAACTCTGTCGTTAAGTACCGAGACCTCGAGATTAACTGCCATAGATGTTTTCCTCCGTCTTTGCAAGTTGGATGGCTTTTAATGTCAAACCATGTCGGAGCATATACTTTGACGACATACGTTGCTAAACTAACGAGTTTATCAGATGGGTTTGACGTTGCAATGTAGAGGCGAAGAATTCTGTTAGCACGCGTCAGCCATCTTGCATGAGACATTTTTCCAGGGGATTTGTGAACTAAATCTTCAGGACATTCTCCAGCTATAACAGCCGATACTATTCTATGCAAATACAATTGGTCTGTACTGAGATCTTTCGTATCTATCGGTGGCACTTGACCTGAAATATTTCGAAAACTGGCAACAGGTTTTTCTTCACATTTTTCTAAAGCTTTTCCAATTTCACCTGCAAAAGTTCTTGGACCGGAAGTCGAACCATCAACATAAGAAAATAAATGTCGAAACGGTAGTTCATTCATATGCAGCAAGCAAATCAACCACTGCAAAGATTTGTTTAATCTCTTCTCTATTAATCGAATAATACCACCGAATTTCCCAACATTTACATTGGTACCATCGCATCCGATAACCATCAATTGATCAAGAAATACATTTTCAGTCAAAAGAAAATTATAGATTTCTCTTTCTATAAATTTTGCTGTTCCAGCTGCGGGAGTGATATAGCCCAAATATGTGCTATCTGGTTCTTTAATTAACGAGATATGTTCCTCAACTATGAGTTCCCTATAGTATTTCCCACCTTTTTTCTTGGTAATCAACGTCTTATCCTTTCTACCGTCAAAGTATAGCGCAGGTATTAAGCGAAGATGCTGTTTCTCAATGATGTGTGTTCTGGTTTTCTTTCTTTCTCTTCTCAATTTATTTTTATCAATAATAGGCTTGTTAGTTTCATGTAAAACAACAGAAGCGATAGCTGCGGCTGCTCTATCTGATATCCCGTATCGATCGCAGGTTTGGGACAATGTAGAATAGTTCATAGAGATAGCAGTTTCCACCTTCGGTTTTTTTATTTTTGGTGGTCGAAAATCTTCGCTATCGCTGGATGTATCAGATACAGAATGCGACGTGTTACCGACTTCTTTATGAGCAATAGTAGTTAAAACTTCAGAACTGAGATTTGTACGAGTTTTCTGTGATATTTCCTCTTTTAGCTTTCTTTGTAAACGGTTTTGATTTTTTCTTGTTGTTGCAACGTCTGTGTTTCCTATCATCATTTTTCTTGCAGATCTTTGGTCGGTGAGGAAACTTTGCTCACTAAATGGAACTTTCTTTTCTTTAGGGCAAGAACATTTTGTAAAATCTGAGCACTTGCAAGAAGAAATATCAAATAAAACTTTACTGGAAGCAAGGAAGTCTTGTAATCGTTTTGGTGGTATTTTAGGATGAGATTTCAACAAATTTTTGAATTTTAGGTGATAAGCTTTTAGCATTTGTTGCACTCTTACATGTGATAAAATTGGCAGCGATGCTTTCTTCCATATGTTTTCTATTTTTTCGATGACAGTATCAGCAACTTCTTGAAAATTTGGCTCCTTTTTAGTATTTTTGGTGATTTTAATTTCAAATCTCGTCCACTCGTAGCACTTCATTACTTCTTCGTAAGTCGGAAGCATATTATCTTTTAAGTCACTTGTGTCACCAAATATAGGACATTTAAAACCTTTCCGAGTACGATTCATTTTAAAAGTCACAGAAACACACCTCTGTCGTAGAAAAATACAGCTAAACTGAATCACCCAAACAAAACACTTTGCAGCTCTCGCTTTACTCAAATGTAAACAAAACTTTTATATGTAATTACCCTCAAATGTTTTCGTTTCGGTATAGTTTGTAACAGAAGACATCATTTTAATACAAACAAACGTAATTTTAAGACTGTGAGTGGTGTATAATTATTAATGTGATTTTTTGAAACATCAGGTTTTTTATCAAAAATATCGAAATTTAAAACCCGATCCGGAGGCAGTTATACTACTCCGATTGTAAAAATACTTTATACACGACATACTAGCATCAAATGACAACTAATTATCGCTATTAGAAATCATTATTTTGAAAAAAAGTTTTTTGACCCACCCTAATACACACCCAAGTGATCTGACCAGCATTTTAAGAGATGTAAGGATATGTTTAAAAAAACCGCGAATATAGTATAGAAATATATGAAAACTTAATTTGAAAACCAAGACTTCAAAATTACCTCGTTTGTATGAAAATCGATTTGAGTTCTTAATTATGTGGCCACCACTATATGTATATACGACGTACACAACATACGCAAGGGTTGACTTGTGTGTGTCTGTCTGTCTGAGGCAACCTAGCTCCCAAACTTATGGACCGATTTTGATGCGGTTTTTTATGCATAGTTTAAAAGATCTAAGTGTACAGACGACGGGACTCCTAAAAAAATTATCCGATTATGATGAAACTTTGGTAAGTTGTTCTGCTTACGACCGAGAAAGTCCCTGGCTAAAAAAACGGAGCATTGCAATACGCATGCCGGGTGCAGCTAGTTCTAAATAAAAATATGTTGTGCATTATCAGGATTCTCAATCTCGATCATCCAACACTTCTCTATAATATACAACGTGTTACAAAAATACCCCTTATGCCGAATATGGTATATATAGGGACCATCAAACTGAACAACTTTTACTTTGGGACCAACTCTGAAATCGCGAAATAAAAATTAGCTGTTTCATACAAAAATTCAAATCGAAAATATCAAAATGCGTTTCATACATTTTGATATTTTCGATTTGAATTTTTCTGATTATTTTTTCGCGATTTGAGAGTTGGTCCCAATAGTAAAAGTTGTTCAGTTTGATGGTCCCTATAAACCATATTCGGCATTAGGGGTATTTTTGTAACATGTTGTATACCTACCACATTTCTTGTCATATTATCCTGTACGGTCGTTCAACCGCACATTCTCCCGCGTAAGCGTTTTTACGTGAATCGCCTAATTATTACTTTATAATTAAATATTGTATTATCGTTTAGATTAGTCTGCATTTTTTGAGTACCGCCGCCGCGCGTGTCTTAAAATATCACATTATCAAGTTTGTCAAAATATACGTTTTTATCTCAACAAGGAGTTTCTATCAACATCCATCAGCATATCAAGTAAAGGTGTGTGTGTACAGGATCATACATCTTTTTGGTCCTTCGAGGAACTCAGTGTTTTGTGTGTCTATTGTACGGAGCGGATCGGTTCATTCGGCCTCCCACCAGCGGGTCTCACCGAGTGGATTGAGAAACGCCGCACATCTGTGCATAAGATATACAAGCATTGAGAGCAACCAGCAAGCTATCAAGTTAACAAGCAACCATTCAGCTATCGATCAACTGTTGGTCAATTTTAGAAAAGATGGTCGTGAAAGGAAGAATGCAGACTATATTAGCAGGAGGTTGACCACCCTCGATAGCTATTGGCAAGAATTTAACAAAAATCACGTTCAGCTGTGGGCACACCAAGATAAATCACATCCTTACTTCACTCAAGATTTGTACGAGCAGACAAAGGAGAAATACGGAAGCATCAAGGCTTTAATCCAGTCGTATGATCCTACGATAGAATCAAGACCATCAACACCAAAACTGAAGCCTGGTACGGCGATTACTGTACCTACCTTCTCAGGTACGCAGCCGTCAGCTCTTTCTGCTATGTAAACAAGACCATCAACACCGAAACTAGAAACAAGAGGTACTAACAGTAAGACTGACGAGCTGCTCAAGAAGCAAACAAGCAACTTCAGAGCACTACAAAGAACAATATCAAACATTGACCTTGACACTGTGAATGATAAATGGGAGTTTGAAGACTTGCTTCGCTCTCTCCAGTCCCGGTGTTCAGCCATAGACAGCCTTCATTGGGATATTGACAGTGAAATCCAAGGTACTAATCAAGAGTACGAGCAATCTTTTTCCTGTCATGAACAAATATATAATAACATGAAGCGATCGATTAATAACAAGCTTTATTCGGTCTCTCATCGTGAAAAATCAACACCGCAGATGGACGTACCTATGTTCAATGGAAATTACCACCAGTGGGTTTCCTTCAAAGATCTGTTCACCGAGACCATCCACAAGAATTCATCAATATCGAACGCCCAGAAAATGCAGTTTCTCAAGAGTAAAGTTCAAGGTGAAGCAGAGAGACTCTTACGTCATTTACCCATCAGCTCAGATAACTATCATACTTGCTGGGAAATATTGAATCACCGCTACAACAACAAAAAGCTGATATTCACTTCTCACATCAACAGCCTCTTAAGTATCCCAAGTATGCAACAGTTATCACTCGTTCAAATCAAGCGCCTTCATGATCACGCCCTGGAAACATTAAACGCTATTAAGAACCTCGGAGTGGACATCAGTACGTGGGACCCTCTACTTGTACACCTACTAGCACAAAAATTAGATAATGAATCATTTAACGATTACAACGAGTCCCTAGAATGTCCCAGGGAATTACCAACTTTAAAGGATTTTATGCAATTTCTGGAAACAAAATTCACAACATTGGAAACCTCGCGTAGAAAACAAGAAGTACCTACGCAGAGATTGCCATCAAATCAAGTAGCACTGAAAAATATCAAGCCCCTATATCAAGCTTTTCTTAACAACAACATAACAGAACAAACAAGCATGAAAAATAATCACATAAGATGTGTTTTATGTAACAATGATCATGGAATTTATTATTGTTCCAAGTTCTTATCAATGACGCCACAACAAAAGCGTAATACAGTAACTAAACTTCGCATATGCCCGAATTGCTTGTTTAGTCACCAAGGAAAAACCTGTTTGTCTCAAAAGCGATGTCGTGAATGTCAAGGATTTCACAACACCATCTTACATGAATCTTATTCACATAAGAATAATCACGTTCAGCATACAACATCAAGAGTAAATGAACCAAGTACGTCAACCTCAATCCCAAATCAGCAAAACCAGAGCAGCGCGCACGTATCTCAGCAACGTGACGTACCCGAGGTACTGCTCGCCACGGCTGTCATCAAGGTCAAAGCAGCCAACGACAACTATTACAACTTTCGAGCATTGCTTGATCAAGGGTCGCAGACATCGATTGTCACCGAAAGAGCAGCTCAACTATTAGCCCTTCCCAGGCGCAGATGCAAAGGAGTGATATCAGGAGTTGGAGCAAAAGAAAATAGTTGTAAAGGAATCATGAATATCGTCATCAAGTCAAATAACAGCGAATACACATTAAACACCGATGTCCTCATTATGAAAACATTAATAAATAACTTACCAAGCTGCACCTTAACAAAACCATCATGGTCGTTCCTGGAACACATACAACTGGCCGATCCTGAATTCTACCTAAGTCGCCCTATAGATCTACTTTTGGGGGCGGAAGTGTATTCGAACATCATTTTGGATGGCATTTGTAAAGAAAATCAAAAAGGCCCGATAGCCCAACAAACACATTTTGGTTGGATATTAAGTGGAAGCGCTCACGAAACAACTTTACACTGTAATGTCGTACTGAACCATCTTGAAGACATACAAAAATTTTGGGAAATCGAAGACATTACCCAGGATCAAGCCTTATTATCAGAAGACGAAACATGCATGGAAATTTACAAGACAACTACAGTTCGATGTGAAGATGGAAGATACAAGGTGAAGCTTCCCCTTAAGTCGAATTTTATACAAGACTTAGGCGCTTCGAAAAACAAGGCATTAGCGCAATTCATACAATTAGAACGGAAGTTCAATAGACAACATAATGTAGCAGCGGATTATAAAATATTTATCAATGAATATTTACAGTCCGGTCATATGAAACCAGCCGTTGCCGGTAACAATAAATCGGAATATTTTATGCCTCATCACTGCGTATTGCGATCGGAATCTACGACGTCAGCACTACGAGTTGTGTTCAATGCATCAAGTAAAACTTCGACGGGTCACAGTTTAAATGACCTTATGTACAGGGGCCCGAATTTACAGCAAGATCTCCAAAATCTAAATTAAATGGCGCCAATATAAATATGCATACACGGCAGATTTAGAAAAAATGTTCAGACAAATCTGGCTGTCTGAAGATCATCAACAATACCAAAAAATTTTATGGCGAGATGACCAGTCACAACCCCTACAAGAATACCAGCTGACGACAGTGACATACGGCACCAAGGCCGCACCATTTTTAGCAATGATGACATTAAAACAACTCGCATCCGATGAAAAACATAACTTTCACTGTGACGTCATTAAAACATTACAAGAGAGCTTTTACATGGATGACTTGGTACACGGGAATCACACAACATCCGAAGCTCAATCTTTACAAACAGATCTTATGAAATTGTTGAAATCAGGCGGTTTCAACTTAAGAAAATGGTCTTCAAACGTTACCGAGCTACTAGAACAAGCTAGTGAAAACAAAACATTCGATTTTCGGCAAGTCGGATCAACAAAAACACTGGGGTTGAGATGGATTCCCCATGAAGATGTTATGACATTCCAATCCAAGATCGAATCATCTAATACAAGGCTTACAAAACGGGCGCTATTATCCGACATTTCCAAAATTTTTGACCCTCTTGGCTGGCTGTCACCCCTAACAACGAAACTGAAACTATTATTCCAAGCTACATGGCTGACCAACATTAATTGGGATGACACCCTTCCAGATCACATTATCAAAGAGTGGCTCAAAATCAAAAATGATATTCAAAACATAGACAAATTCAAAATTCCAAGATGGATCGGGACTCAAGCAAACGATACCATTGAATTACATGGCTTTTGCGATGCGTCCATCAGGGCATGCGCATGCGTCATATATTGTAAAATTACACGTGAGGGTCAAACTACACTGGCGCTGGTCAGTGGTAAAACAAGGTTAATGCCCACTAGCAAAAATTTAACTTTACCAAGAATGGAGTTTTGCTTGCGCAATTAATGAAAAAAGTAAAAGAATGTTTAAGCAGTTATCACATCAAGAGTTATGGATGGACAGATTCAACAGCTGTATTGGGATGGTTACAAGGAGATCCAAACAAGTGGAAGACCTTTGTAGCCAATAGAGTCAAACAAGTGACTAACGTCATACCCGGAACCAGCTGGCGTTACGTAAAGTCGCGGGACAATCCTGCCGATTGCGCGAGCAGAGGGTTGACTGCTACCCAACTAGCGGTTTATCAGCTTTGGTGGCAAGGACCGAGCTGGTTATTATCTTATGAAGATCTAACCCCGCAAACGATTTTCAAAACTGAAGAAGAGCTGAAAATCGATAAACAAGTATTAGTTTCAAGTTATCGAGATCCTGACAATGTAATTAAGCAAATTATAAGCAAGAAAAGCTCATTCAATAAGTCAATTCGTATCGTCGCATGGATACGTCGTTTTATTTTAAGGAGACAATCAGTGAAAATGCCATCTTACCTAACCTTAGAAGAAATAAGAAATGCCAAGAAGATAATTTTGAAACAAGCCCAACAAGAAGAATTTTTACAAGAAATAGAAGATTTGAAGAAAAATAACACTGTCAGCTCAAGAAGCACCGTATCAAATCTACACCCTTACCTAGATCAAGATGGAATAATAAGGGTGGGTGGAAGGCTGAGGAACGCGGAAATAAGCTACGAGATGAAGCATCCTGTCATCTTACCTCATAACAACCATCTGACGAACCTAATAATTGATGAAGCTCACATACTTACCTTCCACGGTGGAGCACGGTTGACAGCATCCTACATTCGCCAAGGCTACTGGATCATGGGCGGCAACAGGGCTGTAAAGAAACGACTGCGTTTATGCACAAAATGCAGGCGACACGATATTAACACGCAGAATCAAGTCATGGGTGACTTACCTTATGCAAGAAGTTACCCATCTCGTCCATTTTGGCACACTGGCGTCGACTTCACTGGTTATTACATGATAAAAAGCAGCAAAGGGCGAGGAATAAAGTGCACAAAAGGTTATGTTGCTGTGTTTGTGTGCATGGCGACCAAGGCCATTCACTTAGAATTAGTATCAGATTTGACAACATCTGCATTTTTAGCTGCCTTGAAGAGAATGGCCGCTAGAAGAGGGACGCCTAATCACATATATAGTGATAATGGAACAAACTTCCTTGGAGCAAGTAGAGCTCTTCGGCAAGAGTAGCTCTTCAGCAAGAGTACGAAGAGCTGGAAACCATCATAAACACCAACAACGAGCCACTGATGAGACAAGTAGTCAATTTGAACATCCAATGGCATTTTAATGCACCTTCATGGCCGTCGGCAGGAGGACTGTGGGAGGCGGCTGTTAAAAGCTTAAAGTACCACCTTAAAAGAGTAGTTGGTGAGCAGAGGCTGACATACGAAGAATTCGTCACTGTCCTATCACAACTAGAGGCGTGTTTAAATGCAAGACCGTTGTGCTCTCTCACAGAAGACGCCGATGATCTCGACTACTTAACTCCCTCACACTTCCTAGCAAGTGGACCAGTACTATCAATTTTCGAAACTGAACACGATTTGAGAACAAGATGGTACTTATGTCAAAAGATTTTCAATGATATTTGGAAGAGGTGGCGACAAGAATACCTTAGCCAATTATCAATCCGTAGCAAGTGGAAAAAAGATCAGCAAGATATAGCATTAGATGACGTTGTGATCATACATGAAAATAACCTGCCAGCAGAAAGGTGGGCTATGGGCCGCGTCGTGAAAGTTCACACTGGATCTGATGGACACGTACGTGTCGTCACACTAAAAACCAAGAACGGTTACCTGAAACGCCCCATAGTAAAATTATCAATACTACCAGTTAGAAATCAAACAACGCAAACGCCACAGCAAACTGAGCAAGAAACAGTATCGCAGTCTGGTAACCTAAGGACGCAAGCAACACTTGATTCCGAGCAAGAATCACGCATGACGTCAACGAGTGACGCAGCTCGCGCACAGCGACGGAGCACACGCAATCGGAAACCTGCAAGCAAGCTATCCGCACTTACAACTATAGCGATGAATATATTTTACTTTATGATGATGTTTTCGTCATGTTTCTGTCAAAGAATAGTTCAAGTGAACGAAAATCAGGGTATCTATTTTGACAAAGTTGCCAACATGCAACTGATAAAAGACGAATGGAAGATCATCGTATACTATGACATGGATCCCTATTGGGAAGGGACCAATGCATATATCCAATATCAAGATCATTTAGAAACAACATGTCAAAAAATTAAAGAGAAAACGCACTGTGACATTATTATGATACAGTTAAACCAAGCTTTTTCTGAGCTACAATTTTACAACAGTCTTTTAATGATGAATAAGCAAAGACGCACCAGACGGAGGCGCGGCCTTATCAACGGAGTGGGCAGCATAGCACGTAGCTTGTTCGGAGTATTCAACGAACAATTCGCAGAACAGTACTCACATGACATCAACCTTATCAAGCAAAATGAAAACCACTTAGCCCGTCTCTGGCAAAATCAAACATCAGTTGTGGAAGCGGAGTACAATCTTTTAAAGAGAACCGAGCTGAATATTCAAAAACAATATAAAATGTTCAATCAACATATACTTTCGCTCGAAAAAGCATATGATACTTTACAAACAGAAGTCAAAAGGCTCGACTACGCAAGTGAATTTATAATGTCAACTATCTCGGCGAACAATATGCTGCATAGTCTGAAGAGTATTCAAGACACTCTACTTGACATTATAACCAACATATATAACGGAAAATTCAACATTCATCTGATCACACCACAACAACTGCAAAATGAGTTGAACACCATATCTGGACAACTTAGAAACGACTTAACTCTACCTATAAATAATCTTCAAGCGGAATTACAAAGCATTTATCATCTATTAAAAGTCAGAGCAAGAATGACAGATGAATATTTTATATTCGAAATCAAGATCCCACTAGTAAGCAGAGATAATTACGACCTGTATAAATTAATTGCCGTCCCAAAACAAATCGGCAATAATATGGTCACCCTACTACCAATATCAGAGTATGCCGGAATGAATCTACAAAAGGATTCGTACCTACCAGTGAAGCAAGAAGATTTGGAAGCATGTATCAAACACGATGATTCAACATACTTTTGTTATCTAACAACACCTATTTACAAGATGAAGTCAGATACAGACCTTTGCCTTAAAAATTCAAGAAATCAGTGTCTAACGAAAACTGAAAGTTGCAAGAAAAAATGGGTAAACTTAAGCAACATAAATACAATATTTTATTTTTGTTGTGATCGTTGTCAGTTGAGAAATATATGCGGCGATCAAGTTACCGCAAGCCAGCTGACTGGTACAAACATTATTAATTTATCAGAAGATTGCATAATCAAGACCGATAACTTTACTTTTTACACACACAAGGTGTTAAAAAGTACTTTAAAGCTAAAACCGGGATTACCACAGCCATTGGTAATACCACAAATCAACAACATCTTCAATGTGACAATGCAATCAATTAGCATTGAGGATACAACAAATCAAGAAACGGAGCAACTTCTAGATGACATAAGTCACAAGATAGAAAAGCTCAAAGACAACGACGTCCTAACAGAAAGCATATCTTACCACGACATTCATCACTACGCAGTAACATACGCCATAGTGATAGTCGCAGTAGCAATAGGAGCCTTAGTGTTGTGGCGCCGCCGCCGAGCCCGCCGCCGCCAGCGACCAGCAGCCACGGAGGAAGGGACTCTCGAGCCTGCCGCCCCCGAGCCCTCCGTCGAGCCAGCATCGACGCAGCTGTCAGACGCAGCACCACATGTATCGACATCGAAGCACATCCCACCACGGAAATTAGACAAAGGGACAACACCTATTCTTAGAAAAATTGTATTTAGAGATGACTCGGTGTAAGCAATGACATTTTTAAGTTTATATTTACAGTGAAATACTTAAGTTTGTCTTTTCGTTTATCATAGCATTAGCAAATTTTCTCAATAATGTATCATTATCATCAAGTAGTTCATCTCCCCTTCAACTCGCGGCCCGGAGCATGTACGGTCGTTCAACCGCACATTCTCCCGCGTAAGCGTTTTTACGTGAATCGCCTAATTATTACTTTATAATTAAATATTGTATTATCGTTTAGATTAGTCTGCATTTACTGAGTACCGCCGCCGCGCGTGTCTTAAAATATCACATTATCAAGTTTGTCAAAATATACGTTTTTATCTCAACAAGGAGTTTCTATCAACATCCATCAGCATATCAAGTAAAGGTGTGTGTGTACAGGATCATACAATCCGGTTGCAAAATAAAAAGGCTATTCGGCGAGCTGACTCTCGAGCAGGCGACATTAGAGCTGGCCATGGGAGAAACAATCACTGCGCAGATCTACACCAGCCTTAAACTTTGTCCCTGTGCTTTATTAATTGTCATAGCATAGGCGACTTGACCGAATATTGTATTCTTTTAAAATTAAACTGATAATTAGATGGAATAATTTTGCACCTTATTACAACGCAATAAGGAAAAAATGACAGCACTGCCAACATAACGCCATATGTACTATTCAATGAAATGCATTCTACCTACTCTCATGGGAAATGACCAAAGAGAATGTAATACTACGTTGAGGTGACAACTGATATTTATTTTTCTTAATTAATCAATCAAATGCACAAAAAAGTTTCAATTCCGACGTCGAAGTCAATCACAGCAAAAGTAGCTTTAAATCACTTTTTAACCCTGTTAGGTAATAAATATTAAAAAAATACGAAACACGTGTTCAATTAATTTTGTGAAAGAATGTCTATGCCAAATTTCAAGTCAATCGGGCCAAGGAATCGCGTTCTCCCATACAAACTTTACCACCCTGTTTCACCCCTTTAGGGGTTGAATTTCGCAAAATCCCGTCTTAGTGAGCACCTACGCCCTAAAAGGAGCCCCCATGCAAAATTTGAGACTCCTAGCACTTGCAGTTTCTGAGATTTCGTGATCAGTGAGTGAGTGAGTGAGTGATTTTCCCTTTTATATACAAGGTGTTACAAAAGTACCCCTAATGCCGAATATGGTAGATAGGGACCATCAAACTGAACAACTTTTACTATGGGACCAACTCTGAAATCGCGAAAAAAAAATCAGCTGTTTCATACATTCTGATATTTTCGTAATAAATTTTTGTATGAAACAGCTGATTTTTTTTTCGCGATTTCAATCTAATCAAATCAAATTAAGTCAAATTTTGCATGGGGGCTCCTTTTAGGGCGTAGGTGCTCACTAAGACGGGATTTGGCGTAATTCATCCCCTAAAGGGGTGAAACAGGGTGGCAAAGTTTGTATGGGAGGACGCGATTCCTTGGCCCGATTGACTTGAAATTTGGCATTGACATTCTTTCACAAAATTAATATTAATTGAACACGTTTTTCGTATTTTTTTAAATATTTATCACCTAACAGGGTTAAAAAGTGATATAAAGTTAATTTTGCTGTGATTGACTTCGACGTCGGAATTGAAACTATTTTGTGCATTTGATTGATTAATTAAGAAAAATAAATATCATTTGTCAATTTAGTCATCTCAACGTAGTATTACATTCTCTTTGGTCATTTCCCCTGAAAGTAGGTAGAATGCGTTTCATTGAATAGTACCTATGGCGTTATGTTGGCAGTGTTGACATTTTTTCCTTATTGCGTTGTAATAAGATGCAAAATTAAGTTGGTTTTCGTTAAATGATAAACAAACTCCTAGGATAGCTCCAAAGTTGAAGAGGAGAAGGGCGTAGTGACATACGGGGTGGAGACGACAACACGACAATAAATAAAAAAAACTGTGACATTAGTTCATAGGAGTATTTTGAAACTAAGTAGGTATTGAATAATTCCTAGGAACGAAAAAATTTTTTCAAACAAACTAAATTGAATAGCTCGAAAATTAATTGTAAGTGAAAAATATTTCCTGTCTAAAATATTGGATATTTTTTTATGCTGACTTGGAGCGTTATTTAGCTATACGACATTTAATTTATTGGCGTCTCCAGGGCCTTATTTAAATAACATTGACAATTTGTCAACTGTCATGAAAATTTTATATCCATTACATCAAAGGCATCAAGCAATTTGAAAATAGGACAAACTACTAATAACTATACTGCAAAGTAAACCAAATTGTCACGTTATTAAATAGGGCCCAGGTTCTATGAATTGTAGGTGATACGAAGTTCACAGGGTCCACTAGTATACCAAATTCGGCATTAGGGGTACTTTTGTAACACCTTGTATATTTTAATGGACATCACAAAAGGGCTTTTACCATAAAGAGATAATTGAGAGACCGACAATAAAAGTTTATTTATGAGTCTTTATATCCTTCCGCTCAGTTACATTACATTTATTGTCTGTTCATCCTCACTTGTGTGGCGTAGTGTGTAATGAAGCACCGAATGTGGGTAATGAAGGGATGTAGGTAGGTAGCCACTGATGGGAAGGCCAAATGGAAGATTTTCCTCCGGGCTGGATGGTATTAGCCCGGGGACCGCGGTCCGACCGGTCGGAAGTTGTATAATATGCTGAGTGAACTCCGTTAGCGAGATGTAGGTTTCCATACTATTTCACCTATAAACTTAGCACTTTTGAATCGTCTATGTTTTCCTACCGCCCGTTCCAGACTTTTTTTAACTTGTTTGTTGAAATCAGCGACATCTAGTGAAACACGGTGATGTCTCGTTGTTGTACCATGTGTGTCTGGTATGTGCGGCGTAGGTAGAATGTCGCCACACTTGTCTTATTTAGGGCTGATTTTTAGGGTTTCGTACCCAAAGGGTAAAACGGTAACCCTATTACTAAGACTCCGCTGTCCGTCTGTCTATCTGTCCGTCTGTCACCAAGCTGTATCTCATGAACTGTGATAGTTAGACAGTTGGGATTTTGACAGATGATGTATTTCTGTTGCCGCTATAACAACAAATACCAAAAAAAATAGAATAAAATAAGTATTTAAGGGGGATCCCATACAACAAAAAACCTCCTTCAAAAAACCTTAAAAAAATTGCTATAAAAAATCAGCTTCAAAAAACAGCAGCTCTAAAAAGCAAGAAATAATATTGAAATCTGCATAATTACTATTCAAGTACCTACGCATATCTGATATTAAAAAAACGTCTTTTGAAGTCGGGTGGGGCTAAAGATATTTTTCTTTTTTAACCGACTTCAAAAAAAGGAGGAGGTTCTATGTTCGACTGTTTATTTGTTTTTTTTTTTTTTTTATGTATGTCCACCGATTACTCGAAAACGGCTGAACCGATTGACATGATTCAAACGCCACTTTATCAGGTTTGTTCCCCAGTTGGTCCCATTTTTTGAAAATTTGAAATCGGTTCAGTAGTTTTCGAGTAATCCTGAAAATACTGTAATTTTTAGGTAACTTTTGCACGAGTTTTAACGGATCTTCAGACATAACTTCTTTGTTTATAAACCGATTTAGATGATTCTTGTTTCGTTAGAAAGGGGCTACTTTAAGGATGTTTTCATTCAAATTTCCTTCACATTGGACCTTGGACTTCGAAGATACACAAGAGAACTCTTCAAAATCAAATATGATAGTGTATTAGTGATTACTCTACGGTATTGAAAGGTTTCGCATCAGCCATTTTTATTGTCACTACTGGGGCTGGGATACAAGCCTTACTTATGGGCTGATGAATAGGATGGACCATAACCCACCGCGCGGGCCCAATGCGGATTGGTGGGTGTTAATGTGCAAATGTAGCTGGAACTAACGGCTTAACGTGTCTTCTGAAGCACGGAGGAGCTCGAGATAATACACTTTGGTCACCTACCCCATGTCTGACCCTTGCTAAAGTTAACAGTGCGAAAAGTGGATATTGAGTTACTAGGCGTATTATACCATTGAAAAGTGTGAAATATGAATAAAATATATTTATATCTTCGCTTACATTTACTTATACATACCTACCACAAAAAAGTTAAAAATAAAAAAACTTTTAAAAATTAAAAAGAAAAACCTCCTTCAAAAAACCTTAAACAAATTGCTATAAAAAACAGCTTCAAAAAACAGCAGCTCTTAAAAGCAAGAAATAATATTCAAATCTGCATGATTACTATTCAAGTACCTACGCATATCTGATATTAAAAAAACGTCTTATGAAGTCGGGTGGGGCTTTAAGAATTTAAAAATCAAATTGAGAAAGAGAAACCACGATAAATGTTATAATGATTAAAAAAGAAAAATATCTTTAGCCCCACCCGACTTCAAAAGACGTTTTTTTAATATCAGATATGCGTAGGTACTTGAACAGTAATCATGCAGCTTTGAATATTATTTCTTGCTTTTTAGAGCTGCTGTTTTTTGAAGCTGTTTTTTATAGCAATTTGTTTAAGGTTTTTTGAAGGAGGTTTTTAATCATAATAACATTTATCGTGGTTTCTCTTTCTCAATTTGATTTTTTAACTCTTAAAGCCCCACCCGACTTCATAAGACGTTTTTTTAATATCAGATATGCGTAGGTACTTGAATTGTAATTATGCAGATTTTAATATTATTTCTTGCTTTTTAGAGCTGCTGTTTTTTGAAGCTGATTTTTTATAGCATATTTTTTAAGGTTTTTTGAAGGAGGTTTTTCTTTTTAATTTTTAAAAGTTTTTTATTTTTAACTTTTTTGTGTTAGGTATGTATAAGTAAATGTAAGCGATGATATAAATATATTTTATTCATATTTCCCACATTTCAATGGTATAATACGCCTAGTAACTCAATATCCACTTTTCGCACTGTTAATTTTAGCAAGGGTCAGACATGGGGGAGGTGACCAAAGTGTATTATCTCAAGCTCCTCCGTGCTTCAGAAGACACGTTAAGCCGTTAGTTCCAGCTACATTTGCACATTAACACCCACCAATCCGCATTGGGCCCGCGCGGTGGGCTATGGTCCATCCTATTCATCAGCCCATAAGTAAGGCTTGTATCCCAGCCCAGTAGTGACAATAAAAATGGCTGATGCGAAACCTTTCAATAACGTAGAGTAATCACTAATACACTATCATATTTGATTTTGAAGAGTTCTCTTGTGTATCTTCGAAGTCCAAGGTCCAATGTGAAGGAAATTTGAATGAAAACATCCTTAAAGTATCCCCTTTCTAACAAAACAAGAATCATCTAAATCGGTTTATAAACCAAGAAGTTATGTCTGAAGATCCGTTAAAACTCGTGCAAAAGTTACCTAAAAAATTACAGTATTTTCAGGATTACTCGAAAACTACTGAACCGATTTAAAATTTTCAAAAAATGGGACCAACTGGGGAACAAACCTGATAAAGTGGCGTTTGAATCATGTCAATCGGTTCAGCCGTTTTCGAGTAATCGGTGGACATACATAAAAAAAAAAAACAAATAAACAGTCGAACATAGAACCTCCTCCTTTTTTTGAAGTCGGTTAAAAAGTGACTTTTTTGCTCATTTTTGATAACGGCAACAGGTAGACGCTTGAAATATTATATTCACTTTAAACAAAAATTAAAATAAAACAAAAATTTAAAGGGGGCTTCTATACAACAAAAGTGATTTTTACGGAACCTTTCGTGCGCGAGTCCGACTCGCACTTGGCCAGTTTTTTCAATGCCTAGATAAAAAATATTCGTCTGATAACGTATTAATTATACCACCAAATTAAAAATGTTTGTCATTATACTATAGTACTAAATAATATACAAGAAAAAATTCGATTCGTCACCAGAATTGTCTCAGGCGGGAATCGAATTCTAATTTCTATTAGATAGGTATTAAAATAAATAGACTTTTTGGTACTTATAAACGTAAAAATTTAGAAGTACTTAAATAATGTGATTCTCCACAGATGAGTAAGAAGAAGATGACTAGATACGAGAAGCAAATGAAGAGGTTCTTAGACCAGAAGCGCATTAAGAGCGGTGCGCGGCGCGCCGTCGAAATCTCCATCGAGGGGCGCAAGATGGCGCTATAAGCGTTTCTATTCGTGCGACAGCTAACGATAATTTGGATGGTTGAAAATAAACAAGAAACTATTTACGACCGATTCCTATAGATCTCCATTGAAGGGCGCAAGATGGCGCTATACGCGTTTCTATCCCTGCGAACGCTAACGATACCTAACATAGATGGTTGAAAATAAACAAAAGAATCTACGTCCGATTCCTATAAATCTCTATCGATGGGCGCTATAGGTGTTCTATTCGTGCGAACGCTAACAATGAAACGTTTGAAAATAAGGCCGCAAAATGGTGCAGTGTATATAGAAATAGAAATAGTGACGAGTCTATTCAATTGGACGCTAACGATAACTCAAACGTTTGAAAATAAGTCACTAAACTTCAGCATGAGAGATCTCTATTAAAGGGTGAAAGATGGCGCTGTAAGCATACAGACTAGTGGCGAATCTATTCGATTCACCGTTAAAATGGTTAATAATAAATAAGAAACTATTTGTTACAACGATTCCTATAGACCAGTGTTTCCCAATTAGTGGTACGCGCACCCCTAGGGGTACGCGGAACAATCTCTTACTTAAGATAATTATCAACTAAAAACTCAACTAATTGGGAACCACTGCTATATATTATTTTTAGCACGTAAGATGGCCCTATATTGTGTATAGTATTAGCGTCGGATCTATACCAAGTGTGGGACACTAGTATAGTAGTGTTGATGTAAATAGTTCCTTTGAAACTACGAAACTCGATGTCTCGACACTTGAATACAATTCTATTATAAGTTTCGAACTGTGTGAGCAGTCGTTAAGACGATTAGTGCCCTCACAGTGGCGCCCTCATCATAATTAGATTTATTGCTCTCTAAGTACATAATGTATCGAAAATTCAAACGTACAGGTTGAAGCTAAGGTTCTATAGTTTATTTACAAACAAACCCCTCGGTAAAATATAGTTTGTTGTAGTAGTAGTAGGCAAAAGAGCAATAAGTGGCCACTTTTGACCAATTAAATTTTTTAAATTTAATATGTGACTTAAATTAAATATGAGAACCCAGCACCGAACCCTGCGGGCAACCCATCGTTGCAGCGAAACAACCCGATCTATTCCAATTCAATAATTAATTTTTAATTTTTTTTTTATTTAGTGACTTTTACTTAGCTAATAGATATATATAGATATAACAAGTAAGCACTTGTGATTGATTATTCCTGCGATTGCTGTTTTTTTAAACCAGGTAAAGGACCAATCATTATGCTATTAAGGCAAATTATCTGTGGTTAAGTACTTAACTAAACAAGGGAACACATTAAAACAGGCAAAATAAATTACTGAGGATTCTGAAAAAAAGAAATATAAATCTTTAAAACATTAATCTTCTGTTCCATTTAAAACTAAATGAAATGAAACGTTCATTGACCGATGAACGACGAAATGACTAGCATTCTAGGTTCAGGCTATAGCCCTCGTGCTGTGATGGGCGACGTGTATCGAACGCGCAACAAACCTTGCGGCAGACCTTTACAACCGTCTCGCTGGGTGTAGAGGCGCGCTCATATTGGTTGATGATAAATTGACAATGACGTCAGGATAATTTGGTTGATTCACAATTCGTTCACCAGTCAACAAACTACCACCAACTTGGCGCTAGTGTAGGTAGACCTGTCATTTTGTTTGCTATTTATTTATGAATTTTATTTTATTTATGAATGTTGGAAGTGAATTTTCGTGAATATTAATTTTTCTTCCAATCCTTTTTTATTGTATTTTTTTCAATTCGATCTTTAATTAGTTTACTGTCTAACTTTTATTATTAAAAAAATATTGTGTGGAATCAACCCGATCGCCGATGAACAGGCCCATACGGCGATTGACGAAGTAGTCCGCCAACATCCTGAAGATGTTAGGCGGGCATCCCCCGCGTTTCGCCTTGAGCAGTATCATCGGCCACCAAGCGTTGTCGAAGGCACCAGAAATATCCAAAAATATCGCTTGCACATACTTCGACGAACACTCTCTTGCCACACTGAAGATCGTCTTCAGTGCGGACACCGTCGACCGACCCCGAGTGAACCCATGCTGGCGGTCCGATAGCCCCAATGCTAATTGCGGGGCACACCTTATCATTACGCGCTCTAAAATTTTCCCAAAGATCGACAACAAAGTGACGGGCCGGTAGGCTTTCGGGTCGGTAAGCTCCTTGCCGTTCCCTTTCGGGAGGACAATTAGCCTGCCGTCCTTCCACGTATCCGGGAAAACTCCCTCACCAACACATCGCCTAAACACTTCTGCAAACTCTACCGACGCGGCTGCCCAAACGTGCTTGATGATACGAGCGGAAATCCCATCGATACCCGGTGCAGTGTTAGGTAAGTCCCTGACTATTCCTGCAATAACGTCGTCGGTCGGAGGCGGCGCATCTTCTCCTGAGGGTATGAGCGACGCCATAATCCGCACTTGCCTGTGGTACTCGGTGTCCTTGGACACATCGTCGTCCGGACATAGAGCACACATTAGGCTGTGCATGGCCTCGTCCACACTCCCAGCATACCCTTCGGCGAATTTCGTGCCATTGATTACGTTACGGGGAGGCCTAGACCTCCCACTCGCGGCTCGGTAAGCCTGACCTCAAGGGTCCAGGTTTCCGGAATCTGCGATCTTCCTAAATTGCAAAAGCGGCGCCTCCTCCATGGCCGCCGTCCGACGCATCTCATCGAGCTCGGGCGTCCACCCCTCAAGTCCCCCGTTCGAGTTCCTAAGTTTCACCAACCCCAGCGTCTGCTTCGCGGTGCTCAAAACAAGAGCTGCGAATTGAGCACAGACCGCCGAGGCGGAACGCTTCCACTTCAAATCACCCACCCGCCCATGGATCCGGCGCTCCAATAGAGACCAATTCACACCCCTATCCCGTATTCTCAAAGGCTCTTCTAGCAGCTCAGCGCGTGGAGTGCTCGTGCTTGCTATATCGTACGTAATGAGACGGTGGTCGCTCTCAATCTTGTGTTCCCACACTGTCCACCCCGTCACCGGGATGCCTCTAGTTGTTAACGTGAGGTCGATGTTGGACGATCCGTTCGCAGTTAAGAATGTCCAGGGTTGCTCCTCTCGATTCACCAACTGCAGGCCGCGAGCCAGGATAAACGCCTCCATGGATTCACGACGGTGCGTGACGTCTGGCCCTCGTCCGGTATACTGCCGCGGTTCGCAGTACCACATCGGAGAGTGTGCGTTGGAGTCTACCCCTACGATCACCCTTTTCCCTTTCAGGGATTCGAGGACTCTGCCTAGGTGTTCTAAGTGTGCATTTATGTCGTCGCTGTACTGAAAGTACGCGGACACCATGTAAATAAAATACCCTCTTCGTCGGTTAGAACATGACACACTGTGCAGTGCGTGGTCGACAGATGGTGCAGTAGGGCACACGGGAGGTCCTTACGACGGACATATATGCACGCTTTCGGCTGCTCGCCGCACTGCAGTACACTGCTTGCGGCGATCCAGCTGGATCCAGGGTAATGCTCTTGAATCAGAACGACGTCTAGATCCATCTCTGCCGCAACTACCGGTAGCTCCAAAGTAGCAAGCTCCGCCCCCGCAAGATTTATCTGGCCGACTGTACACTTTGACGGAGCCATTAGTAAGCCGTAGTTTCCACCATATGGCGTTTTGCATGAGTCCTTGCAGGACAATCCCTGGCACCTGTCACGTGGGTGTTGGCGTCCTTTTGCCCAAACCGGTGGCAAGTGGCACACCTTTCGGACTCCGCCTTGCATTCCGAAGCCTTGTGGCCTGTAATGCCACACCTCGTACAAGTATAGGCCTCCTGCTTGCACCGCCTCTCATTATGGCCGTTGGTGCTGCACTTGGCGCAGCAGACGGCCGTGGTGAAGTCCTCCACCCTGCACACTTCCCATCCAACGTACAGTCGGCCTTTGTCCACTAGGTTCCTTCCTCAGGGCTGGGCTACCATCGACGAGTTCCCCCCCCCAAGCGGCTCTTCCTGAAGGCCAGACGGCTCTCCGCCTTCATCTTCTCGAGCGTCCACGTCTTGTCCTCCTTAAAATTTTGCTCCTGGACCGCCGCTAGGACCACAGCAACGTCAGGGTCCTTCCCTTCGAGGTCCCGGATAACTACTAGTGGAGCCCGTCCTTTGAGCTCGTTGCCCTTGAGGGTCGGAGGTAGCGCCGCCTTCAGCCTGTCCATATCGGCCCTAGTCTGGGTCTGGACCACAACACCTGCGTTTCCCACCCTCCGGACCTTGTCAACTTTTATCTGTAGCTGTGCGGGGGCTATGGAGGTCTTCAGCGTCAGCTTGGTCTCCTCCGAGGTCTTCAGCGTTGAACCCTCAGCTGGGTACACCGCCATCACCGGACCTGCTGCTGCAGCCTTTAATTTCGCCGCATACGACATTGGGGCAGCTGCAGTGACGACCGCTGCCGCCGACGCCGCCACGGCTTCCGCCCTCGCCGACTTGGCGTCCGCCTCCGCCTGGACCGCCCGCTCGTGCTCCCTGGCGTAAGCCTCCCCAAGGGTGTCGACCTTTGCCCTAGCCGTTTTGATTTGGCCACGGTCTTCCTCCGCAATGAGGCCCAAGTGGCCCACAATCTCCATAATTATAGAAAGTTTCGTATTTATAGCCGCCCTATCATTATTATTTAGCTTGTTCGAGGCTCCCGCAACGGTCGATATGGCGCGCGCCGCCGCATTGGCCATGGCCAACAGCTGGCGAGACGTCGCCCTGTCCATCGGTGGCTCGCCTTCCGCCACCGAGTCTCCTCCGCTAGAGCACGCCGTCCCGTACTCCGTCGCCGGAGTGGCTGGCTCCAAATACATTCTGGTAGGTTCCGTGTGTAGGCGCCGAACACTGCGCTTTTTCCCCTTGCCCCCTGTCGCCGTTGCTTCGTCCGGAGACAATATGCGCTTTTCCCCGCGTGTCCCGCCCCCAACCGGTGAACTGGGAGTGTTCACGGGTGGCGGCGGCGAGGTCTGCGGAGATCCGCCCAACGATGTGAGAACGGCGTTGTACGCCGCTGCCGCCATCTCGATAGCCGAACGCGTGGGTGATGGTGTAGGGATCGGCACTGTTCCGTCGCTCTCCTCAAATACAACACGGGGCTGCGGAGGGGAGCGATAAAGTGACGACCTAGGGCGGAAGTACGCCCTTTCTGCGTTCTCCGCCTCGTCGTCAGTGGTGCTCGCCATTATTTTTGCGTCGAACGAGTCTCCACGCTTGGCAGCACGTCAATGTTACTGTCAGACGTCAATGTCAACTGACAGTGACAGCCGTCAATGCCAACTGTCAACCGACAGTGACAGCTGTCAGTGTCAGACGTCACACGTCACTGTCACCTGTCACTTTCAACGTCAATGTCAAAACAAAAATAACTATATACACTAAAACAAAAATAATGAGATAACCTAAACTAACTAATCTATGTAAAGAAACGTTCGTGTAGCACGACGCCTAACCTAAAAAGCACGTGTTCAGTCGACCACGTGGTCCTAACCAAAAACTAACCTACAAATTGCACTAAAAAGTGTCCAAAAATTGTCTAAAAAACGAAATAAAAGTAAAAAAAATGGGTACTTCTTGGTATGGCCCGCTCCTGCTCTCAGCCCTCACTAAAGGGGCGAGTCACAGGGGACGCAAATCCTGGAGTACACCAAAAACCACGTGTCCACTATCACAAATCATACACTAAACCACTAAAAACACAAGTAATGAATTAGCTATACTATTTTCACAGAGTTTAGTAGCGGAGAGTACTTCGAAAGCGTGCGCACGCGACGGCGGTCGGCACCGAAGTACCATCCAACGTACAGTCGGCCTTTGTCCACTAGGGCCTTTCTTAGGGCTGGGCTATATGCCAGCACCATCGACGAGTTCCCCCCCCCCCCCCAAGCGGCTCTTCCTGAAGGCTAGACGGCTCTCCGCCTTCATCTTTTCGAGCGTCCACGTCTTGTCCTCCTTGAAATTTTGTTCCTGGACCGCCGCTAGGACCACAGCAACGTCAGAGCCCGTCCCTTGAGCTCGTTGCCCTTAAGGGTTGGAGGTAGCGCCGCCTTCAGCCTGTCCATATCGGCCCTAGTCTGGGTCTGAACCACAATACCCGCATTTCCCACCCTGCGGACCTTGTCCACTTTTATCTGCAGCTGTGCGGGGGCTATAGACGTCTTCAACGTTAGTTTTGTTTCCTCCGAGGTCTTCATTGTTGAACCCTCAGCTGTGTACACAGCCATAACCGGACCTGCTGCTGCAGCCTTCACCTTCGCCGCGTATGATACTGGGGCAGCTGCAGTGACGACCGCTGCCGCCGACGCCGCCACAGCTTCCGCCCTCGCCGACTTGGCGTCCGCCTCCGCCTGGACCGCCTGCTCGTGCTCCCTGGCGTAGGCCTCCCCAAGGGTGTCCACCTTTGCCCTTGCTGTTTTAATTTGGCCACGGTCTTCCTCCGCAATTAGGCCCAAGTGGCCCACAATTTCCATTATAATGGACAGTTTTGCGTTTATAGCCGCCCTGTCATTTTTGTTTAGTTTATTTGAGGCTCCCGCAACGATCAAGATGGCGCGCGCCGCCGCGTTGGCCATAGTTAACAGCTGGCGAGACGTCGCCCTGTCCATTGGTGGCTCGCCTTCAGCCACCGAGTCGCCTTCGCTGGAGCACGCCGTCCCGTACTCCGTCGCCGGAGTAGCTGGCTCCAAATATATGCGCGTGGGTTCTGTGTGCAGGCGCCGCACACTGCGCTTTTTCCCTTTGCCCCCAGTCGCCGTCGCGTCGTCCGGAGACAATATACGTTTTTCTCCGCGTGTTCCGCCCCCAATCGGTGAGCTGGGAGTGTTCACGGGTGGCGGCGGCGAGGTCTGCGGAGATCCACCCAGAGATGTAAGAACAGCGTTGTACGCCGCTGCCGCCATCTCAATAGCCGAACGCGGGGGTGACGGTGTAGGGATGGGCACTGGTACGTCGCTCTCCTCGAATACAGCACGGGGCTGCGGAGGGAGCGATATAATGATGACCTAGGGCGGAAATACGCCGTTTCTGCCTTCTCCGCCTCGTCGTCAGTCGACTACGTGCTCCTAACCTAAAACTAACTTACAAATTGCACTGAAAAGTGTCCACAAAAATAGTCTAAAGCGAAATAAAAGTCAAAAATGGGTACTTCCTGGTATGGCCCGCTCCTGCTCTCAACCCTCACTAAAGGGGCGAGTCACAGGGGACACAAATCCTGGAGTTCACCAAAAACCACGTGTCCACTATCACAAACCATACACTAAACCCCTAAAAACACAAGTAATGAATTAGCGAAATTAGCCACTGTCACTGTCAGAATAATATTTAGATAAAAATAAACAAATTTCAAAAGAAAAACCGTAGAAAACTCAAGAAAAACTATTTTCATCGAGTTTAATATCGGAGAGCACTTCGAGAGCGTGCGCACGCGACGGCGGTCGGCACCGAAGTATGTGAATTAAATATGAGAGCGCCACTGTGAGGGCACTAATCGCCTTAAGAGGTGACTGCTTTACAAGAAAGTAATGTTAAAAGCGACGTATGGACAAGAGCTATATTTACTTAACTTGTTAACCCCCGACGCAGCGCAAAGAGGGTTGATATAAGTTTGAAGCCTGTGTTTGTTATTAAAAAATATTTTTTTTACATTTTTTATTGCATCTAAATTTGCCCAGGGTGTACATTATTTTAGTCAAAGCACTACCTCTGTATCTTTTACCGTTTCGGCAGCCAGTTGACCATCTCCATAATGGCTAAATGGATTTCCATCAAACGTGGCTAAGAACCATCTCGATTAATTTAGCTTTCAATCAAAAAACCGCATTGAAATCGCTTGATCCGTTTAGTTAGGCACTACGAATATACGTACAGACACAGAAAAATTTCTAGCTATACCTAACAGTATACCTATCAGTCCAGATGTGTGACATGTAAATCCATACTTAGCGGTCCCCCGACGTCTACAAATTTTTTCATAGATCTATTATGACTTGATGATATTATTTTTAACATTTTAAAAGTAAGCTTTTTTGTTGTATTGGGGGTTTTTTTTTATTAAAAGTTAGCTTTATGTGTCGGGGTTTTGTTATTTTTAACCGACTTCAAAAAAAGGAGGAGGTTCTATGTTCGACTGTTTATTTGTTTTTTTTTTTTTTATGTATGTCCACCGATAACTCGAAAACGGCTGAACCGATTGACATGATTCAAACGCCACTTTATCAGGTTTGCTCCCCAGGTGGTCCCATTTTTTGAAAATTTTAAATCGGTTCAGTAGTTTTCGAGTAATCCTGAAAATACTGTAATTTATTAGGTAACTTTTGCACGAGTTTTAACGGATCTTCAGACATAACTTCTTTGTTTATAAACCGATTTAGATGATTCTTGTTTTGTTAGAAAGGGGATACTTTAAGGATGTTTTCATTCAAATTTCCTTCACATTGGACCTTGGACTTCGAAGATACACAAGAGAACTCTTTAAAATCAAATATGATAGTGTATTAGTGATTACTCTACGTTATTGAAAGGTTTCGCATCAGCTATTTTTATTGTCACTACTGGGGCTGGGATACAAGCCTTACTTATGGGCTGATGAATAGGATGGACCATAACCCACCGCGCGGGCCCAATGCGGATTGGTGGGTGTTAATATGCAAATGTAGCTGGAACTAACGGCTTAACGTGTCTTCTGAAGCACGGAGGAGCTCGAGATAATACACTTTGGTCACCTACCCCATGTCCTTCCACAAAAAAGTTAAAAATAAAAAAACTTTTAAAAATTAAAAAGAAAAACCTCCTTCAAAAAACCTTAAAAAAATTGCTATAAAAAAACAGCTTCAAAAAACAGCAGCTCTAAAAAGCAAGAAATAATATTCAAATCTGCATAATTACTATTCAAGTACCTACGCATATCTGATATTAAAAAAACGTCTTATGAAGTCGGGTGGGGCTTTAAGAATTAAAAAATCAAATTGAGAAAGAGAAACCACGATAAATGTTATTATGATTAAAAAAGAAAAATATCTTTAGCCCCACCCGACTTCAAAAGACGTTTTTTTAATTTCAGATATGCGTAGGTACTTGAATAGTAATTATGCAGATTTGAATATTATTTCTTGCTTTTTAGAGCTGCTGTTTTTTGAAGCTGTTTTTTTATAGCAATTTTTTTTTAAATTAAGTTTTTCTGTAGTGGGTGTGTGTGTATGCGGAACTCATTATTTCACCAACTTTTACAGCTCCAAATGATTATAGTAGATTATGCAATAAGGGCTTAAAGTAGTGTATTCTGTCCCGGGCGCTATATTGAACCCCGAGTACGAGGGATTCAAGGTCGCCCAAGACAAATACACATTTAAGCCCGCGATCCATACTCTACTTTTTATACTTTCTGCGAGGCAACTGAAACCAATGACTGTACTTAAGTGTTTTTTTTTTCATCTATTCTGTAGTGGTCAGTTCGACATTCGAATAAATCCTTCTTGATGCGCTGGTGAAAATAAATTTCGTAAAAAGTTTACGTTTTTCTTTTTTTAATTTGTATAGGCAGTGCAAAGAAAATGATAACATACAGCCTAACTCAGAATAAAATCTCATTTTTTTTTTAAATAATAAATATTTGACAACACCACATACATTGCTCCGATTCCAAAGTAAGATGCTAAAGCACTTGTGTTTTGGAAATTAGAGACAACGGTGGTATCACAAACACCCAGACCTGAGCCAATATAGAAAAGTTCGTTTTCTAAATTGACCCAGCCGGGGATCGAACCCGGGACCTCAGAGATGGCGACATCTTGAAAACCGGTGTACAAAGCCACTCGACCACGGAGGTCGTCAACATACAGCCTAACTCTGATGTTGCCGAGCCGGCCTCCTTTTTACTACTTTATGGTTTTTTACTTTAACTTATATTTTTGAATTCCATACTTTTTATACTATAACATATTTTCCTTGTTTTCCTACTCTGTGTTTTTTCTTATATGTGTCAAGTCGTGCTCATCAGTTTTCAATAATAAAAGTACATTTACAACTAATTAACTCTCATTTTTTAGAAACCCATTTAGCTCAGTTTCATTTGGTCCTTCCACCGTAGAAATTCAGCCACCTATTTGATTTTTTCCATTTTAGTTGACATTTAGTTTTTTCATACAGTCCATCGCCCTTTAGTTTTCACCGACCATTCGTCATGCTTACCCGTTCACAATCACGAAAAACCCCATCGGAAGGCAACATTCCCACCACCGCCGAAACCGCACCGCATGCAACACGCTCCACGACATCCTCATCAGCCTCTACAATTAGGGCCCGTAAGGTAGCCGCGGAGGCACTTATGCATCGCCGACAGCTCGAACGCGAGGTTCAGCTCGCAGAAGAGGAGATGCAGCGCAAGCGCCAACTCGCTGATGAAGAGATGCAACATAAGCAGAAACTTCTCGCGATGCAAAACAAGATGGAGGAATGCGAACTGCAAGCGGAGCTGGCCGCGATTGAAGCTGAAGGAAGCCGTAGCAGTCAACGCAGCCGTTGCAATGGTTCCGTAAGCTCTTTGCGATCTAACAGGACGGAAGCATGGGTTCAAAGCGCGGTACGTAATTCACAATGTTCCCTTCAATCTCATCCAATCACAAAATTGTCCGAGACGGTGGCCCAAACTCAGCCTCCACAATCTCACGTGGGCAATAATCATCCATTCACTACAAACGCTAATGATGTACCCATACAGGCAACGAACATGTCTGAGGGCGCGGCACGCATCCCGCCGCACATTCCTACTACAGACAACAACGTCCTGTATGTGTCTAGTTCAAACAAACTTTTGCAAGCAGTGGCAGACACAGCGGCAGCTGCGAGAGCCCTCGCAACCGCCAGGCATCAACCAACAAAACACATCGAATTAACACCATTTGCCGGAGAAACATCTAAATGGCTACAGTTCAAAAGATTATTTGAAACTACAAAAGCTTCTTTTTCTCCTTTAGAAAATGTAGCGCGCCTGCAACAGTCTCTACGAGGTGCAGCGCGTGAAGCTGTTGGTGCTCTCCTAATCTCAGCCAGCGAACCAGAAGAGATTATCTTCGTGTTGGAACAAAACTTCGCACGTCCGGAGATGATTATCTTCAAAGAAGTCGCTGCTCTGAAAAGCTTACCCCGCCTTAGCAATGATTTGCGTGAGTTAAGCGCTTTCGCAACAAAGGTACGAAATAGTGTACACACGATACGTATGCTAGACCACAACGAATATTTATATTCACCCGAACTCTTCCACACCATTTTGGGGAAGCTGAACCCCACAGTGAAAATGAGGTGGACAGATTTCGCAGCTGACAACTTTTCGCGAGACCAGCCAAAGCTTGAGCTCTTGTCCGCATTTCTCATGCGCGAGTTAGATAGGCACATTAGATTCGGTTTAGCACCAGAACAAGTAACTGGGCCACCTGTAGCTAGCTCGTCGCATGAAAAACAAAGACGTGAGTACGTTCATGCTGTTGCGCCACAAAAACATGTAAATAGTTCTGTAAATAAAACTTTGACTGATGTAAATAAAACAAATTGTGCATTCTGTAAAAAACAACATGGTATAAAATTGTGCCCCGATTTTAAGGCACTTTCTATAGAACACCGATGGCAATGGCAACGCGAAGCAAAGGTCTGTTACAGGTGTCTACGACGTAATCCGCACACTTGGAGAACGTGCAAAGTTAACCCATGCGGCGTCGACGGCTGTTCATTACATCATCACCCTTTGCTTCACGGTGTTCAGTGGCCTATAGTGAACCATACTTCTGACGTCGCCCTTCTAGACGCACCCTCAACGGCCAGCCCGGAGTGCATACCAAGCGAAGAAGTTGTTGTGTCCACTACGTCCACGTCTACAAAGGCACAACATTCATCGTCACCTTCGCGTCCCAGCGCATTACTTAAAGTCATACCCATAACGGTATTCGGTCCATTAGGTAGTTATGACACTTATGCTTTGCTTGACGACGGTAGCACTGCCACACTCATAGATGACAGTGTAACCGCGCGTATTGGAGCAGTCGGACCACGTCAGAAAATATGCGTAAATGGTGTTGGCGGTCTTACAAAAAATATCGACGTCAGTTATGTAGATTTTAAAATTAAGGGTAGGTTCACACAAGACGTTTTTGAGATAAAACGTGCTAAGGCTATTCCGTCACTGTCACTTCATACTCAAACTGTAAATAAAGAAAACATTGTTGTATACAAACATTTACGTGATTTAACGGATTTTTTAGTCTACGAAAAAGCAACCCCTATGGTACTCATCGGTGCTGACCACTGGCACCTATCAATAAGTAAGGAGATTCAGAAAGGAAGCCGAAATGAGCCAGTGGCCTGTTTGACAGCATTGGGATGGGTACTGTATGGGTCGTCAACAAGTAAAACCAAGACTGTCAATTTTATCAACCACGTCCACATCGAAGACGAACCGACAGACTCTTTAGAATTCTTGATCAAAGAAAATTACAAACTTGATTCTTTAGGTATTTCTAAAAGAGAAACTTTACACAACAAACAAGATAGACGTGCGATTGACATTTTAGAGTCAACCGCTAGGCGTTTAGCATCTGGTCGTTTTGAGATTGGTTTGCCTTGGAAGGAAGGCATAACGCGCGTTCCAGACAGTTACCAGCAAGCCTTATCTCGGTTCTTCAGTCTTGAACGACGAATGCGTAAGGAAACTGAGTTCGCACAGGCATACCACACCTTCATAAAAAAATATGACAGATAAAGAGTATGCCGAAGAATGTCATCCCAGTTCCTTCCATGGCAGACTGAACACCGACCCAAGCAATATCAGATGGTATTTGCCACATTTCGGTGTTTATCACCCTCAAAAGCGTAAGTTGAGAGTAGTTCATGATGCCGCTGCCTTAAATGACGGTGTCAGTCTGAACTCTTTGTTGCTTCCCGGTCCTGACTTGCTTCAGTCCTTGCTAGCTATCCTTTTTCGTTTTCGGGAAGGGCGCATCGCACTTACTGCTGACATCAAAGAAATGTTCCCTCAGTTTCGAATTCGAAAAGAGGATAGAGACGCCTTGCGTTATTTATGGCGGCCTTCGGCACGCTCAGAGACCGAGAGGCAACCCTTGAAGGAGTACAGGATGACAGCCGTCATTTTCGGTGCATGCTCCAGCCCATTCATCGCACAATATCTTAAAAATAAAAATGCTAGAGAATTCGAGCAATCGTATCCCGGTGCTGTTGACGCGATCCTTCACGATCATTACATGGACGATTATCTGGGATCGCATGATGACGCTCCTGCTGCGGCCCAGATCGCTGCTGACATAGTGCAAATCCACAATGCTGCATGCCTAGAAATGAGAGGGTGGATTTCTAATGATCGAGCAGCACTAGACCTTGTACCCGCAGAGTTGCGTGCTGCCCAACCATCGGAAATCGACCTTGGCTCAAATCCCAGCAGTAGCAGAGCTTTAGGGATCGTATGGCAGCCTCTCGCTGACTTGCTAGGTTTTCGCACTGGGCTTGAGGATTCATTACCTCAACCGCTCACGAAACGAAAGGTCCTTTCACACTTGATGCGCGTATACGACCCCTTAGGTTTGCTAGGACCGGTCATAATCAACGGTCGTATACTCTTCCAACAAGCGTGGAGGTCTAATATCGGTTGGGATACTGAATTTTCACCCAATGAAGCCTCAAAGTGGACTGAGTGGCTCCAAACAGTTGCCAGCGTGGCGTCTATTAAAATTCCACGTTGGTACTCGTCTTCCTTGAACTCAGAACCATTACACCGCGAATTGCACGTCTTTGCCGATGCCAGCGAACATGCATACGCTTGTGTCGCGTATTGGCGTCTCATGTACGAAGATGGCTCAATACGTCTCGCTCTGATTTCAAGTAAGGCGAGGGTTTCTCCGCTAAAACCGACGTCCATTCCCCGTTTGGAGCTCCAGGCCGCCCTGATTGCCTCTCGCCTTGCTCTAACTATCACAGACAGTCACAAAAAAAAGCCGTCGCGCGTACTCTTTTGGACTGATTCCATGACTGTCCTGGGATGGTTACGCAGCGACGCACGAACGTTCAAACCATTTGTTGCCCACAGAATTGGAGAAATTATTGAAAATTCTAATGTTGCAGATTGGAAGTGGGTACCAACTGATTTGAATGTTGCAGACGACGCTACGCGTCCGCGTAATATCGTCTTATCTACGTCGTCACGTTGGTTTGCGGGGCCATCATTTCTTTTCAAGTCCCCAGAGGACTGGCCCCAAGAGCCAGCAGGAGTCGCACCAGTTCGGGAGGAACTCAAATCCACCGAAGTGGTGGGACTCCTCACAACGGCACAAACGCCAATAGACTGGCCCGAGCCGGTAACAGCCAATTTCAGCCGGTTTAGTGACTGGTTGCGCCTTTTGCGCGCTACGGCGCGAGTAATTCAAGCGGTCCAAATATTTAAAGACCGTCCTCGTTCCGGTCCCCGACAACCTCGCCAAAGGCGTACTGCAACATTCCCTTGTACATCGGACGCAACACCCATCATCCTTACCCCACTTACAGCAGATCACCTTAAAGCCGCAGAGAGGCAAATTCTACTTCGAACACAGCTCGACAGCTTCAAAGAAGAATTCCACCACCTCCTGCAATCTCAACCGATCTCAAAGAAGAGTCGCCTTCTCAAGCTCTCACCCTCGTTAGGAGAAGACCGACTCCTCAGGCTGGCGGGTAGGATTAGTGCCGTCAGGGACGTACACCCAGACATTCGTCGTCCGATCTTATTGGATGGGAAACACGCAGTCGTCAAGCTTTTAGTAAAACACTTTCACGGGCGAATCGCTGCCCACGGAAACAACGAATTGGTGATTAACGAAATGAGGCAGAAGTACTGGGTAGTTCATCTAAGGCCTACTGTACGAAGTGTCGCCAGCAAATGCGATTTTTGCCGCCTTAAAAAGACCCAGCCAGTGATTCCCGTGACAGGAGATTTGCCCCCACAAAGAATGGCACACCATCAAAGACCATTCACATTCACCGGCGTGGACTATTTCGGCCCCATCAACGTCACAGTTGGCAGACGACACGAGAAGCGGTATGTGGCTCTTTTCACCTGCCTAACTACCAGAGCCGTCCACCTAGAACTGGTTAACAGTCTGTCTGCCGATTCAGCAGTAATGGCGTTTCGACGATTCGTTGCTCGCCGAGGAACACCCGCTGCAATATACTCCGACAACGGAACAGCCTTCGTGGGGGCTAATAGAATCTTGAAGGAGTTCTTCAAAAGCGACGTCCAGGATTTTGCGGCGAACCGAGGAATTGCGTGGCGTTTCATTCCCCGGCCGCACCTAACTTCGGCGGATGCTGGGAGCGAATGGTACGCTCAATCAAGACGGCCCTAGCAGCAACCCTAAAGGAACGAACTCCGAAGGAAGAGGTGCTCATCACTTTACTAATGGAAGCGGAAGCCATTGTTAACTCTAGACCGCTCACACACGTGTCGGTCAACTCGGATGACGCCGAGAGTTTGACCCCGTTTCATTTTCTGATTGGCACATCTTCCCCACAGAGCCTACCAGCATTTGTAACCGATGACGGAGACCTCTCCGGCCGGGCGGAATACAGAAAGGCTTTGCGGTTAGCCGATTTATTTTGGAACCGTTGGGTGCGCGAAGTCCTCCCGACGTTACAGCCCCGTCAGCCAGGCAATGAATCAATGAGGTTTGAGTTAGGCGACCTCGTCCTAATTGCCGATGAGACCTTACCGCGGGGAACATGGCCGCGGGGGCGCATCACCGCCATCCATCCCGGAAAAGATGGCGTGATAAGAGTGGTGGATGTTGCGACCGCTGGTGGTGTACTTCGTCGACCCTCACGAAAAGTTATTCGTTTAGTTTAGTTTGGCTGTGCACGTTCTTGCACGAGGGGCGGGAATGTTGCCGAGCCGGCCTCCTTTTTACTACTTTATGGTTTTTTACTTTAACTTATATTTTTGAATTCCATACTTTTTATACTATAACATATTTTCCTTGTTTTCCTACTCTGTGTTTTTTCTTATATGTGTCAAGTCGTGCTCATCAGTTTTCAATAATAAAAGTACATTTACAACTAATTAACTCTCATTTTTTAGAAACCCATTTAGCTCAGTTTCATCTGAATAACATCTCATTGCACCTTATCATTTTTGAAACCAACCTCGATCAAGCACGACTACATAGGTTGCATTCCAAATTCAAATCACATTATTCCCATGGGAAAAATGACTTACTTTAGGAAAGGTTTGCATGACACATAATATGCCATTGACGAGCAGGTAGTATAAAAATATTTTTTTGGCAAGGTAACTTAATTTATAACATATTTGCTCGTAAAGGGTCTTTTTTTATACCAATTTCAATATCGTATTGTATCTCATTACGTACTTGTGCGTTATGGTAATGTAAAACGCACGGCTTATCAAGATGCTCTGTCTGAAACATACGGTACTTTTTTAAATTTTAACAAGGAGTTTTTATGTCAGAGAAGAGGCTGACCTCTTCTCATTTTATGAATAAAATTAACTTTGGGGGATAAAATATAATAAATAAACATTTAATTCTTTAATTTTCTTAATTTTGACAATAAATCACAACCATTTATCTGTAACAAAAACACAAAAATATTAATTTACTTTATTAGTAATACTGGCTGTTTTTTATGCCTTTGCATTAAAACGCATCGCTAATTTGTGAACAAGTTAAAATTATTTCACACGCTTTTTCTTTTCGCAGTATTGTTTTTATTTGAAAATGTCGTCAAGTACTGATGAATTTAATAATTCGACACCGCCAGAAGTCTCAGAGGCAGCGAAAAAGGCTACTCTAAGCCTCTTGCCCGAAAAATATATATAATTCAAGCTCATTGTGGTGCTACTTCAATTCAGTGCTAAAAAGCACTGTGAAAACAAAACATGGTATTGATATCAAGTCATACTCCAATTTGCTGGCATTTCTAGAAGACGCTCAAGTGGCCATGTGGCAATCCCAACTGGCAACGTAATAATCAATTTTACAAATTGTTTAAATTTTTATAATTGCTTTAAAAGTGATAAAAAATTTTTCGTTTAAGAAAGTCCGAGTTTTATTCATTTCCTCGCAAATAATATGTTATAACACGTCGTATGATATACGTGCGCTTTGATAATTACTGCACTTATATCATAATGTACTATTTTACATGTTTTTATGAAGGTAGGTACCTATTTTGCAAACGCAACAAATTGGCAATATTTTTCAATCCTAAATTTGCTTGTAACTAAAGGCACAGTCGCACAGTCATCGCCAAAATGATCTGAGCATTCAAACCTACGTGTGTAAGTTTGACGTCTCTGTGTGTGTGTGTGTGTGTGTGTGTGTGTGTCTGAGGCAACGTAGCTCCCAAACTAATGGACCGATTTTGATGCGGTTATCTATTTTGATTGGTCGCTTGTAAACCAATTTACCAAAACCTATTACCTATAAACATTACAATGTTTTGGACTAAAATAAGACCATTAAGTATGTAAATTGATTAATGTGATTATGCATTAAGATTGAACTGATGTTCACCTCACTCATTATCTCTATGGTGTTTATATCTTGTCAATCAAAATATTGAAACAATATTGAGATTTGCCAACTAAGGAAGAATGTATACATTATAGTATGCAGTTGGCTGTAGCACTTGCTGACTGCATAAACTTGTAAGCTATAATTATTATTTTGAAAAAATATATTTAAATCTTACGTTTTTAGTCATAGTTAATTTGTAAATAGCGACTAGTTGTTTAAGCAAGACGCCATCAGCTGTTAATGTAAATTGACTGCTAGAGTGGGATACAAAATATACACACCCTTACTAATAAAGATTGTATAGCAGATGCATAGTTACACAGTGTTTTGTCCCTTTCTTTTTCATGTCATACTTAAATAGCATAGCAATACAATACAGCTGACAATATAATCAAGCGGATAATATCTAAATATGTTACAGAGAGATTCCGGTGAACAGTGAGCTTCCCATACAAACGTAATACCAAAATGATTTGCAATTCGAGCATAATTAACTCTTCTTGTGATGTTATTCGTATTAAGACAGTATTTGTCTAAGTTTCTATAAAATATAAATTACAAAATACTAAACCAATTCAAAATAAATGCCAATCGCAATTTTTCATACAAAACTGTAAATCGTATTAATTTATATTTGGTTTCCTTCGTTTCCCGTGACACTACTGCGTGGCACTATCAGTAGTGTCATGGGTAATTTTTCTTTCCCGTGACTACTTCTCTCATTGATTGAACTAATACATCAAAATTTTAAGTGTTTTGTAAGTATTTTTTATTTAATAGAAACCTAGACAAACACTGTCTTAATCCGAATAACAACACAAAAAGAGTAAATTATGCTCTAACTAAACAGTCTTCTGCCAGTCTTCTAATACATACATACTGTATGTTTATCCTTACTTGTCCCATTTGGTAAACAATCTTCACCCAACTATTTGTTGAAATAATCATTTATAATACAACAAAGAGTTTTCTACAAATAGAATACGAAAGACATTGTAAATTAGACATGAAAATTTGATTTAATAAGACAACTTAATTTTAAGCATTAAAGGTGTGGGTGGATGCTAGTCAACGGCCAAGTCAAAAAAAAGAAAAACCTTCAACAAACCTAAAAACAAAAACAAAAACAGCTTCAAAAATAAATACCACTAAAAAGCAAGAAATAATATTAAAATTATTAGTTACGTATATGAATATTATAAAAATTAAAAAGAAAAACCTCCTTCAAAAAACCTTAAAAAAATTGCTATAAAAAACAGCTTCAAAAAACAGCAGCTCTAAAAAGCAAGAAATAATATTCAAATTGCATAATTACTATTCAAGTACCTACGCATATCTGATATTAAAAAAACGTCTTTTGAAGTCGGGTGGGGCTAAAGATATTTTTCTTTTTTAATCATAATAACATTTATCGTGGTTTCTCTTTCTCAATTTGATTTTTTAATTCTTAAAGCCCCACCCGACTTCATAAGACGTTTTTTTAATATCAGATATGCGTAGGTACTTGAATAGTAATTATGCAATTTGAATATTATTTCTTGCTTTTTAGAGCTGCTGTTTTTTGAAGCTGTTTTTTTATAGCAATTTTTTTAAGGTTTTTTGAAGGAGGTTTTTCTTTTTAATTTTTAAAAGTTTTTTATTTTTAACTTTTTTGTGGTAGGACATGGGGTAGGTGACCAAAGTGTATTATCTCGAGCTCCTCCGTGCTTCAGAAGACACGTTAAGCCGTTAGTTCCAGCTACATTTGCATATTAACACCCACCAATCCGCATTGGGCCCGCGCGGTGGGTTATGGTCCATCCTATTCATCAGCCCATAAGTAAGGCTTGTATCCCAGCCCCAGTAGTGACAATAAAAATAGCTGATGCGAAACCTTTCAATAACGTAGAGTAATCACTAATACACTATCATATTTGATTTTGAAGAGTTCTCTTGTGTATCTTCGAAGTCCAAAGTCCAATGTGAAGGAAATTTGAATGAAAACATCCTTAAAGTATCCCCTTTCTAACAAAACAAGAATCATCTAAATCGGTTTATAAACAAAGAAGTTATGCCTGAAGATCCGTTAAAACTCGTGCAAAAGTTACCTAAAAAATTACATCAGGATTACTCGAAAACTACTGAACCGATTTAAAATTAAAAAAAATGGGACCACCTGGGGAGCAAACCTGATAAAGTGGCGTTTGAATCATGTCAATCGGTTCAGCCGTTTTCGAGTTATCGGTGGACATACATAAAAAAAAAAAAACAAATAAACAGTCGAACATAGAACCTCCTCCTTTTTTTGAAGTCGGTTAAAAATAACACGTCTAATGAAGTCGGGTGGGACTTTTAGAATCAGAAAAAGAAAAGATGGTCCTCCCGCCCCACCCGGCTTCAATAGACGTGTTATATTAATATTCATATGCGTAAGTAATAATTTTAATATTATTTCTTGCTTTTTGAAGGTTTTTCTTTTTCAAAAAAAGGAGAAGGTTCTATGTTCGACTGTTTATTTGTTTTATTTTTTTTATTTTTTTTATGTATGTCCACCGATAACTCGAAAACGGCTGAACCGATTGACATGATTCAAACGCCACTTTATCAGGTTTGCTCCCCAGGTGGTCCCATTTTTTTTAATTTTAAATCGGTTCAGTAGTTTTCGAGTAATCCTGAAAATACTGTAATTTTTTAGGTAACTTTTGCACGAGTTTTAACGTATCTTCAGGCATAACTTCTTTGTTTATAAACCGATTTAGATGATTCTTGTTTTGTTAGAAAGGGGATACTTTAAGGATGTTTTCATTCAAATTTCCTTTACATTGGACCTTGGACTTCGAAGATACACAAGAGAACTCTTTAAAATCAAATATGATAGTGTATTAGTGATTACTCTACGTTATTGAAAGGTTTCGCATCAGCTATTTTTATTGTCACTACTGGGGCTGGGATACAAGCCTTACTTATGGGCTGATGAATAGGATGGACCATAACCCACCGCGCGGGCCCAATGCGGATTGGTGGGTGTTAATATGCAAATGTAGCTGGAACTAACGGCTTAACGTGTCTTCTGAAGCACGGAGGAGCTCGAGATAATACACTTTGGTCACCTACCCCATGTCCTACCACAAAAAAGTTAAAAATAAAAAAACTTTTAAAAATTAAAAAGAAAAACCTCCTTCAAAAAACCTTAAAAAAATTGCTATAAAAAAACAGCTTCAAAAAACAGCAGCTCTAAAAAGCAAGAAATAATATTCAAATTGCATAATTACTATTCAAGTACCTACGCATATCTGATATTAAAAAAACGTCTTATGAAGTCGGGTGGGGCTTTAAGAACTAAAAAATCAAATTGAGAAAGAGAAACCACGATAAATGTTATTATGATTAAAAAAGAAAAATATCTTTAGCCCCACCCGACTTCAAAAGACGTTTTTTTAATATCAGATATGCGTAGGTACACACGACGGCACCTCAGACTATACATGTTGACCTTGAGACCGTCTTTATGCCCTACGTAATAAAAACTGTTTTCGCAGTTTAACTGTATAACCTGACGTGCTGTCGTGCGTACTTGAATAGTAATTATGCAATTTGAATATTATTTCTTGCTTTTTAGAGCTGCTGTTTTTTGAAGCTGTTTTTTTATAGCAATTTTTTTAAGGTTTTTTGAAGGAGGTTTTTCATATATACGAAGTAACTTTTAAGCATTGCTTTTCCGCCAGGGATTGACCGAGCGGTGATCTGGTGATGGCCATCCAGGGAGTGAATGGAGGAGATCCAGATTTCTATACACACCCAAGTGATCTGACCAGAATTTTAAGAGATGTACCTCGTTTGTATTAAAATCGACTTGTGTCCTTAATTCTGTACCTTCAGTGAAAACTAATCTAACTCGAGTTATATCGATTTTGAATTTATTTCACTATTCAAGTCATCGAAAAATTAGCTTTTTTTGTGTCTAATCGGTGTATTTTTACGACTTATATCAACAGAGATAAATTTTGTGCATAGTAATATAAGTGCTTGCTTTTCTATGATTTTTTTGAAATAAAATGTGTATATTAATATATCTCTAGTTAAAACAATGTGTACCGAAACTGATTTCTCTTTAAATTAGTGTCTAGAAATATAACACGTTTTAAAACTTTACACACAATTCAATAACAACTGACTTAAATTGTGCGTAGTGATTTATCTAGAATTATATCAATACACACATATAATTTCACAGTATGCTAGTTTGTGAACATTGATTTAACTCGACTTATAGCATTAAAAATGAAGTAATAATCAAGTTTTATTTTGTGTTTATCGATATAATTCAAGTTGAATCAATAATCACATATAGGTTTGGGATAGGTATAAAATGATATAATTGACTTATATCAAAAAATATTATGAATAAACGAAGTAAAACGTTTGATTACTTATTGTGTAAAATGATAAAACTGCCCAATATACACTAACTTTTTACACCATTGCACGTTATTTTTTACAAAAAATTAAATTCATAGTATTTTATGATTCGGGCGTATTTTTTGTTTATTTTTATTAATTATTGCCTGTCTTACTAACACGTGGAAAAAGAGTTGTGTTTTCAACTGCTTTTTGACCCCCGACGCAAAAAAAGAGGTGTTATAAGTTTACCGTGTCTGTGTCTCTGTCTGTGATATCGTAGCTCACAAACGGATGAACTGATTTTGGTTTAGTTTTTTGTTTGAAGATAATTTTATCCTGATTGTTCTTAGTCATGTTTCATGAAAATTTGTTCAACTGCTTGAAGATCATCAGCTCTTTTCTAGTTGATGACGGGATCTGACTAACTTCTTTATGTCCGATCGATTCGGAATTTGGTACAGTATTACTTCAATCACATTGAAAGAACATGGTAAGGCAACCATGACCTGATCAGCCGTTAGAAGATCATCAGCTCTTTCCTAGTTGATGAGGGGATCTAGCTAAGTTCCATATGTCCAGTCAATTCGAAATTTGGTACCGTGTTACTGCAATGATATTAAAAGAACATGGTAAGGTAACCATTACCTGAAGCTTAAGCATCAACTGGAATCTGCAGAATACTCAACTCCTCACCAACATACAGCAGAGGTATAGTGTTTGGGATCACTAGAATGGTCTTTAATGAGTAGATTGCGAATAAAGTATAATAGGTGGTGATGATGAGGCATCATCTAGAATCTGAAGGATACCCAACTCTTCAACAACATACAGCAGAGGTATCGTGTTTGGGCTCATTGAAATGGTCTCGATGATTAGGTTATACTCCTAGATTGGTAATCAACTCATCAGCTTTTTGAAATTGAATTCAAAATTTGGTACCGTGTTACTTCCAAAAATTTAGTTTAAAAAGCTTCAAATAAAACTGAAATTAAAAAATTAATAAATCCCCGATACAAAAAAGCTAACTCTTAATAAAATACCCCCATACAAAAAAGCTAATTCTTAAAAAGTTGAAAATAATGTCATCATATCATCAAGTCTTAAATAGATCTATGAAAAAATCGTAGACGTCGGGGGACCGCTAAGTTAATGGATTTACATGTAAGCTCGTCACATTAACTTCGCGGTCCACCGACGTCTACGATTTTTCCATAGATTTATTTATAACTTGATAATAATGATGATATTATATTTAACTTTTTAAGAGGTTAGCTTTTCTGTGTCGGGAGTTTTTAAGAATAATTAATTTACTATCATTAATTAATTATCAGTACTATTTTGGGAGTAAATTAATTTATTTTAATTTGCTACTGAATGGAAATGGGACTTATGAATGGTTTTTTTAAGATCGGTTTATTGCTAGTTGTCATTTACAAGTTGGCTAAGTTTGAGTCTGAATGACTGTAGTAATGATTGTGTTGTCTTTACATGAAGCACTCCGTAGTCAAGTCAATATTAAGCCAATGGGATCAATTCCCGATCAGCTCAATGGAATAAACTTTTATATTCATTTTCTTTTCTCTGAGTAGGTGTTTAAATACCAGCCTGTTTTCTATATTATGTTACGTTGAATCTCGATACAACAACAGTTTTAGCAAGTCTAAAGATCTGTTATGTTTTGTTTAAGTAAACCTTTAAGTTTAATATTGTTATGTTAATTTTTCTAAATTTAAAACACATTGTTCTTCTTATTTAAGTTGATTTAAGCGCTAATGAAGCAAGATTTAGTATTTTATATGATTACCAAAGTGTTACTAATAGATTACCGAAATATTTTTGGGTTTTAATAACAGCAAACATTACCTCATGATATTATTTAGTATTTTATCATAAGTTATATCACTATTCACATAGTATACGTACTAGTTATATCGTTTGTGATAAAAGTTATAACAATATCCACATCGATTTTTTTCAAAAAAGTTGTGTAAATTGATATAATTCGATTTTTTTAAACGATTCTACAAAACTAAACTCTAATCACTAACATTTAGAGTGTGCTCAACAATGTTTGTTCTACAACTTTAAAAAAAACATACAATTGAAAAGGCAGACACAAAAAAATAAAGTCAGTTAACATTTCACACGAAAGCAGATTTTCATGGTGAAAAATGATATAAGTCTTAATAAATCAATATACACAAAACAAATAAATGTGATTAGTGATGTAACTAAACAATTTCATGAATATTTTCTTTAAATAATACAAGAAAACAAAGTTAGCTTAACCATCTACAGTCTACAAGCACTTATTTTATTTTATCATTCTCAGTTGAAGAGTGAGATTTTTTTTAACTTTAAAGTCAATTTCCCGAAAATCATGTTTTTAGAGTTATACCTCTTTTCACGGAAGGTACAGAATTATGTGGCCACCACTATATGTAGGTATATACGTCGTACACAACATACGTACGGGGTGTTATAAGTTTGACTTGTGTGTGTCTGTCTGTCTGAGGCAACCTAGCTCCCAAACTTATGGACCGATTTTGATGCGGTTTTTTATGCATAGTTTAAAAGATCTAAGTGTACAGACGGCGGGACTCCTAAACCATTGATCCGATTATGATGAAACTTTGGCGAGTTGTTCTGCTTACGACCGAGAAAGTCCCTGGCTAAAAAAACGGAGCATTGCAATACACGCATGCCGGGTGCAGCTAGTTCTAAATAAAAATATGTTTTGCATTAACAGGATTCTCAATCTCGATCATCCAACACTTCTCTATAATAAAAATCAGCTGTTTCATACAAAAATTCAAATCGAAAATATCAAAATGTGTTTCATACGTTTTGATATTTTTCGATTTGAATTTTTGCTGATTATTTTTTCGCGATTTGAGAGTTGGTCCCAATAGTAAAAGTTGTTCAGTTTGATGGTCCCTATATACCATATTCGGCATTAGGGGTATTTTTGTAACATGTTCTATACCTACCACATTTCTTGTCATGTTATCCGGTTGCAAAATAAAAAGGCTATTCGGCGAGCTGACTCTCGAACAGGCGACATTAGAGCTGGCCATGGGAGAAACAATCACTGCAGATCTACACCAGCCGCTTAAACTTTGTCCCTGTGCTTTATTAATTGTCATAGCATAGGCGACTTGACCGAATATTGTATTCTTTTAAAATTAAACTGATAATTAGATGGAATAAATTTGCACCTTATTACAACGCAAGGAAGGAAAAAATGACAGCACTGCCAACATAACGCCATAGGTACTATTCAATGAAATGCATTCTACCTACTCTCAGGGGAAATGACCAAAGAGAATGTAATACTACGTTGAGATGACAAATAATATTTACTTTTCTTAATTAATCAATCAAATGCACAAAAAAGTTTCAATTCCGACGTCGAAGTCAATCACAGCAAAATTAGCTTTATATCACTTTTTAACCCTGTTAAGGGATAAATATTAAAAAACTACGAAACACGTGTTTAATTAATTTTGTGAAAGAATGTCTATGCCAAATTTCAAGTCAATCGGGCCAAGGAATCTCGTCCTCCCATACAAACTTTGCCACCCTGTTTCACCCCTGTAGAGGTTGAATTTCGCAAAATCCCGTCTTATTGAGCACCTACGCCCTAAAAGGAGCCCCCATGCAAAATTTGAGACTCCTAGCACTTGTAGTTTCTGAGATTTCGTGATCAGTGAGTGAGTGAGTGAGTGATTTTCCCTTTTTAACCGACTTCAAAAAAAGGAGGAGGTTCTATGTTCGTCTGTTTGTTTTTTTTTTATGTATGTCCACCGATTACTCGAGAACGGCTGAACCGATTGACATGATTCAAACGCCACTTTATCAGGTTTGTTCCCCAAGTGGTCCCATTTTTTGAAAATTTTAAATCGGTTCAGTGGTTTTCGAGTAATCCTGAAAATACTGTAATTTTTTAGGTAACTTTTGCACGAGTTTCAACGGATCTTCAGACATAACTTCTTTGTTTATAAACCGATTGAGATAATTCTTGTTTTGTTAGAAAGAGGATACTTTAAGGGTGTTTTCATTAAAATTCCTGTACATTGGACCTTGGACTTCGAAGATACTCAAGAGAACTCTTCAAAATCAAATTGGATAGTGTATAGTGATTACTCTACGGTATTGAAAGGTTTCGCATCAGCCATTTTTAACCGACTTCAAAAAAAGGAGGAGGTTCTATGTTCGTCTGTTTATTTGTTTTTTTTTTTTTTTTTTTTATGTATGTCCACCGATTACTCGAGAACGGCAGAACCGATTGACATGATTCAAACGCCACTTTATCAGGTTTGTTCCCCAGGTGGTCCCATTTTTTGAAAATTTTAAATCGGTTCAGTGGTTTTCGAGTAATCCTGAAAATACTGTAATTTTTTAGGTAACTTTTGCACGATTTTCAACGGATCTTCAGACATAACTTCTTTGTTTATAAACCGATTGAGATAATTCTTGTTTTGTTAGAAAGAGGATACTTTAAGGGTATTTTCATTAAAATTTCCTGTACATTGGACCTTGGACTTCGAAGATACTCAAGAGAACTCTTCAAAATCAAATTGGATAGTGTATAGTGATTACTCTACGGTATTGAAAAGTTTCGCATCAGCCATTTTTAGTGTCACTGTTGGGACTGGAATACAAGCCTTACTTATGGGCTAATGAATAGGATGGACCATAACCCACCGCGCGGGCCCAATGCGGATTGGTGGGTGTTAATGAGTGCAAATGTAGCTGGGACTAACGGCTTAACGTGTCTTCTGAAGCACGGAGGAGCTCGCGATAATACACTTTGGTCACCCACCCCATGACTGCCCCCTTGCTAAAATTAACAGCGCGAAAAGTGGAAATTGAGTTATTCGGAGTAGGTATTATACGAGTACCATTGAAAAGTTTTGAAAATATGAATAAAATATATTTATATCATTACTTACATTTACTTGTACATACCTACCACAAAAAAGTGAAAAATAAAAAAGCTTTTTAAAATTAAAAAGAAAAACCTCCTTCAAAAAACCTTAAAAAAATTGCTATAAAAAAAAGCTTCAAAAAGCAACAGCTCTAAAAAGCAAGAAATAATATTCAAATCTGCATAATTACCACTATTCAAGTACCTACGCATATCTGATATAAAAAAAACGTCTTATGAAGTCGGGTGGGGCTTTAAGATTTAAAAAATCAAATTACGAAAGAGAAACCACTACAAATGTTTATATAAATTAAAAAAGGAAAATATTTTTCAGCCCCACCCGACTTCAAAAGACGTTTTTTTTTATATCAGATATGCGTAGGTACTTGAATAGTGGTAATTATGCAGATTTGAATATTATTTCTTGCTTTTTAGAGCTGTTGCTTTTTGAAGCTTTTTTTTATAGCATTTTTTTTAATTAGTGTCACTGTTGGGACTGGAATACAAGCCTTACTTATGGGCTAATGAATAGAATGGACCATAACCCACCGCGCGGGCTCAATGCGGATTGGTGGGTGTTAATGAGTGCAAATGTAGCTGGAACTAACGGCTTACCGTGTCTTCTGAAGCACGGAGGAGCTCGCGATAATACACTTTGGTCACCCACCCCATGACTGCCCCCTTGCTAAAATTAACAGCGCGAAAAGTGGAAATTGAGTTATTCGGAGTAGGTATTATACGAGTACCATTGAAAAGTGTTGAAAATATGAATAAAATATATTTATATCATTACTTACATTTACTTGTACATACCTACCACAAAAAAGTGAAAAATAAAAAAGCTTTTTAAAATTAAAAAGAAAAACCTCCTTCAAAAAACCTTAAAAAAATTGCTATAAAAAAACAGCTTCAAAAAGCAAAAGGTCTAAAAAGCAAGAAATAATATTCAAATCTGCATAATTACCACTATTCAAGTACCTACGCATATCTGATATAAAAAAAACGTCTTATGAAGTCGGGTGGGGCTTTAAGATTTAAAAAATCAAATTACGAAAGAGAAACCACTACAAATGTTTATATAAATTAAAAAAGGAAAATATCTTTCAGCCCCACCCGACTTCATAAGACGTTTTTTTTATATCAGATATACGTAGGTACCTACTTGAATAGTGGTAATTATGCAGAATTGAATATTATTTCTTGCTTTTTAGAGCTGTTGCTTTTTGAAGCTGTTTTTTTATAGCAATTTTTTTAAGGTTTTTTGAAGGAGGTTTTTTATATATATAGACTAGCGGCCCGCCCCGGCTTCGCACGGGTACAATGTAGTTACTAATGTGGTGAGTGTGAAGTTATTAGACTACAGGATATCTATACAAGGTGTTACAAAAATACCCCTAATGCCGAATATGGTATATAGGGACCATCAAACTGAACAACTTTTACTATGGGACCAACTCTGAAATCGCGAAAAAAAAATCAGCTGTTTTATACAAAAATTAAAATCGAAAATATCAAAATGTATGAAACAGCTGATTTTTTTTTCGCGATTTGGTCCCAATAATAAAAGTTGTTAAGTTTGATGGTCCCTATATACCATATTCGGCATTACGGGTATTTTTGTAACATGTTGTATACCTACCACATTTCTTGTCATGTTGTCCAGTTGCAAAATAAAAAGGCTAGTTATTCGGCGAGCTGACTCTCAAGCAGGCGACATTAGAGCTGGCCATGGCAGAAACAATCGCTGCGCAAATCTACACCAGCCGCTCTTAAACTTTGTCCCTGTGCTTTATTAATTGTCATAGCATGGCGACTTGACCGAATATTGTATTCTTTTAAAATTAATCTGATAATCAGATGGAATAATTTTGCACCTTATTACAACAACAAAACAACAAAACGACATAGGTACTATTTTTATGCATAGTTTAAAAGATCTAAGTGTACAGACGGCGGGACTCCTAAACCATTGATCCGATTATGATAAACTTTGGCGAGTTGTTCTGCTTACGACCGAGAAAGTCTTGCAATATACCTACGCGCGCAGGTGCTAGTTCTAAATAAAATATGTTGTGCATTAACAGGATTCTCAATCTCGATCATCCAACACTTCTCTATAATAAAAATCAGCTGTCAATGAAATGCATTCTACCTACTCTCAGGGGAAATGACCAAAGAGAATGTAATACTACGTTGAGATGACAAATGCTATTTATTTTTCTTAATTAATCAATCAAATGCACAAAGAAGTTTCAATTCCGACGTCGAAGTCAATCACCCAAAAAGTAGCTTTCTACCACTTTTTAACATTGTTTGGGGATAAATATTAAAAAAATAAGAAACACGTGTTCAATTAATTTTGTGAAAGAATGTCTATGCCAAATTTCAAGTCAATCGAGCCAAGGAATCGCGTTCTCCCATACAAACTTTGCCACCCTGTTTTACCCCTTTAGGGATTGAATTTCGCAAAATCCCGTCTTAGTGAGCACCTACGCCCTAAAAGGAGCCCCCATGCAAAATTTGAAACTCCTAGCACTTGTAGTTTCTGAGATTTCGTGATCAGTGAGTGAGTGAGTGAGTGAGTGATTTTCCCTTTTATATATATAGATTACTAGTGGCCCGCCCCGGCTTCGCACGGGTACAATGTAGTTACTAATGTGGTGAGTGTGAAGTTATTAGACTAGGGTCGGGTCGGCAACAGTGGCTCGGATTTTTTCGGACACACAAATTATTAAGAAACAGTTGGAGTACCGACCTGAAAATTTCAGTCAACATGCTTTAGTTATTAATGTTTCTCCCTTCATTATTACTTTTTTAAATAAGGCATTATTATAGACGTCCGATATTTATTTAAAAAAAATGGGAAATGGGCCAATGTGTACTGGTACTGGGCTACTGTGACTCGACCCTGTAGTACACAGAGACTCTAACAGTACACAGTTGCTCAACAGTACAAAATTGAATAGAAAACATTTATTATATTTAATCACATTTATTCGTTTAGGTATGTCAGAATTATATTTTAAACATATTAGGCATCAAAATCTGTCTCGTAGTAGCTATAATAAGAATAAAATACTGACAAAATCGAGATCAACCAATTTCTCAATTTTTTTTCTTTGTTGTTTGAGATCCTTTAAACATTTTTATTTTCAAGCAAGTAATCTAATAGACAACATAATGGTGATTAGAATTTAAAAAATCAATAAAATTAAAAAAAAATGTTTAGTGCAAACAGTCGAGTGCAAAAGTGCTCGACCCTGTAGTACACAGTGACTCTAACAGTACACAGTTGCTCATCAGTACAATATTAAATAAAAAACATTTATTAATCCAATACTTTGCCATTTATTAATCCTTACTTTGTTGATGCTGAAGTGCGTCATTGTTTATAGACTTTTTTTTATATAAAATTTATAGCAATCAATCAGATTTTATTTTGTTTGTGCGCAAATAATTTTATTTTAAAAACAAACTTTCAAAAACATTACATTATTTTAGTTAGGTATAAATGGGTTTCAAAGATTGTTTCTCGTTTTGATAATTGGTAGGTACTGCATTATAATTAGGTTTTATGGCATATAATATTATTTCTTCCTTTGTAAAATTAAACTTTTCTATTTATATGTACAAGTACTCAGTGACTCACGTAAGTATACAGTGACTCATGTAAGTATACAGTGACTCACCGAGTCACTGTATACCTCTGTTTTTTGAGCCACTGAACACGCTGTCGCCATTTTGATTTCACGGACGTACCAATTTTAACAGATTTGACGAAAGGCGAGCAATTCTATGCCATTGCCTAGTATAATAACGTCACTTTCCACATACACACTAACAATTATCAAAATCCTTAAATTTTAGTGTATAAAAACACGTGTAACTTACCTTAAATAGTATTTTTTTTAAGCACGAAGACAAATACAGACTCATATCACGACCGAACGGCGCCGGAGCGGGGGGATCACTGGTTTGTACGTGTTTGGCTGTTAAGCGCTACCGATAAATGAGAAATATAGATAGATATTGCTGTTCTTTATGGGAAATATCGTCGCGAGTCATTGTACCCGACTGAGTCACCGTTCCCTACCTGACCCTATACTACAGGATAACTATAATATAGTGGTGGCCACAAAATTAAGGACGCCAGTCGATTTTCATACAAACGAAGTAACTTTTAAGCATTGCTTCTCCGCCAGGGATTGACCGAACGGTGATCTGGTGATGGCCATCCAGGGAGTGAATGGAGGAGATCCAGATTTCTATACACACCCAACTGATCTGACCAGCATTTTAAGAGATGCAAGGGTATGTTTAAAAAAACCGCGCATATAGTATAGAAATGTATGAAAACTTGCAACTGTAAATTCTTATGCTTACATCTCTTAGAATGCTGACCAAATCAGTTGGGTGTGTATTGCTATCTGAATCTTCTCCATTCACTCCCTGGATGGCCATCATCAGATCACAGCTAGTTCAATCCCTAGCGGAAAACTAAGACTTCAAAATTACCTCGTTTGTATGAAAATCGACTTGTGCCCTTAATTATGTGGCCACCACTATATGTATATACGACGTACACAACATACGCAAGGGGTGTTATAAGTTTGACTTGTGTGTGTCTGTCTTTCTGAGGCAACCTAGCTCCCAAACATATGGACCGATTTTGATGCGGTTTTTTATGCATAGTTTAAAAGATCTAAGTGTACAGACGGCGGGACTCCTAAACCATTGATCCGATTATGATAAACTTTGGCGAGTTGTTCTGCTTACGACCGAGAAAGTCTTGCAATATACCTACGCGCGCAGGTGCTAGTTCTAAATAAAATATGTTGTGCATTAACAGGATTCTCAATCTCGATCATCCAACACTTCTCTATAATAAAAATCAGCTGTTTCACACAAAAATTCAAATCGAAAATATCAAAATGATTTGAATTTTTGCTGATTATTTTTTCGCGATTTGAGAGTTGGTCCCAATAGTGAAAGTTGTTCAGTTTGATGGTCCCGATATACCATATTCGGCATTAGGGGTATTTTTGTAACATGTTCTATACCTACCACATTTCTTTTCATGTTATCCGGTTGCAAATTTTAAGGCTATTCAGCGAGCTGACTCTCGAGCAGGCGACATTAGAGATGGCCACGGGAGAAACAATCACTGCAGATCTACACCAGCCGCTCTTAAACTTTGTCCCTGTGCTTTATTAATTGTCATAGCATAGGCGACTTGACCGAATATTGTATTCTTTTAAAATTAAACTGATAATTAGATGGAATAATTTTGCACCTTATTACAACGCAAGGAAGGAAAAAATGACAGCACTGCCGACATAACGCCATAGGTACTATTCAATGAAATGCATTCTACCTACTCTCAGGGGAAATGACCAAAGAGAATGTAATACTACGTTGAGGTGACAAATGATTTTTATTTTTCTTAATTAATCAATCAAATGCACAAAAAAGTTTCAATTCCGACGTCGAAGTCAATCACAGCAAAATTAGCTTTATATCACTTTTTAACCCTGTTAGGTGATAAATATTTAAAAAATACGAAACACGTGTTCAATTAATTTTATGAAAGAATGTCTATGCCAAATTTCAAGTCAATCGGGCCAAGCAATCGCGTCCTCCCATACAAACTTTACCACCCTGTTTCACCCCTTTAGGGGTTGAATTTCGCAAAATCCCGTCTTAGTGAGCACCAACGCCCTAAAAGGAGCCCCCATGCAAAATTTGAGACTCCTACTTGCTCTTGTAGTTTCTGAGATTTCGTGATCAGTGAGTGAGTGAGTGAGTGAGTGAGTGATTTTCCCTTTTATATATATAGATTGAATAACACACTTACAAACTTACACTTTATGTCTGCAACTTTATACACAGTTTTTATTTTAATCATTTCTCTGCAATCACATTTACAAATGTTGAAAAACGATGAGCTTTAGGGTTCTTCGAAGGCATTTTGGGTGTTTATTATATGCCATGTATTTCTATTTCCTGCTCTAGATTCCCATTATTTTTAAAATTAACCGATACAAACTCCACCACGTGGTTTGATTTACTTAGAAACCATTTATCTTGTTTCTTTGCTGACAATATAAACGTCCCTAATTCTAATATTAAGCCAGATTTTCTGCATTTTCCTTTCTTTAGTGCCGGATATTTCTTGTTTTCATTTAGTTTTTCTATATCCATTAACGACATTTCATTAATTCTGTTTGCGACTTGTTGAAGTGCTTTATTTCCTTGCCTTACCATTTTTTTTATGGAGTAAAGTTTATTTTCAAAGCAATATGCATTGAAATTTTGGAGAATCCCAAATTTTTTACTTCATCAACCAAATGTAAGAGATTATGTATGTTGCTTGTTATATAGTCTTTCCCATAAATGGTTTTGAATGGTTCAACAAAGTGTTTTAACATTTCCTCAGCGATAGGAAGTAAATGGAAATAACTATCATTGGAGCAAATAGTGATTGCACAAAATAAATGCATGAAATGATTATAAGGTTCCGCTCTTTGGACTTCTTGAAGTATTATAAAACTGAGATAGTAAAAAAAACAACGGTACTCAGACCCTTTCCAGTGAGCTAAAACATCGACGGTTCTTACTGACCGGTGTATCTCTTTAGGCATAATACAACTTTTTAAAAAGCTGTTAACCTTCTCAATATTTTGCGCATTCCATTTTGTTAAATATTTCCCGAAATTTCCATCCCTCCAACCTATCAGAAGCCTCTTCATCAACCCAAGATCTATCAAGTGCAGCGAGTCCGATACTGGAAAATCTTCAATCATGTCGATGTTTAAGCTAAGTAGAGGTGAGTCTTTCTTGTGATGTTGTCCATACTTCTTCGCACGAAAGTCACCGTTGTTTCTTTTAGAACTGTGACACTCAATAAATGTTACAGTATTCGATTTATGGGAATATTCTCCGACGACTGTACATTTTAGACAACCATGTTTGCTGTTGATATTTGAAACACCTGTAAAAAAAAAATTGTAAAAATTGGTTAAATACCTTCAAATTGTGGTGTTCATCTTAGTAAGCAGAAGTAAGTAACTCTTACGAAAAAGTAGACGGTACTTAAAAAATTTTCTGAATTAATGTGTAAGTAAGTACCTTTTCTGATAGCTTGGCCTGTTAATTCTAAAATCCTTTTAGTACATAGAGTTTGATTGTGTGAAGCAATATAATAATATTGTCTGTAAACTAAAAAAAAAATATCCTACCTTTTATCATTGCTCTAGCTGGTGAATCACAGATAAAAGCTCTCAGTTTTACGTGGATAATTTTTTCTTCGTTTGAGTCATGAGCAGTGTTAAGTATTAATCCTTCTTCAAGTTGCTTCATTTCTGTCACGAAAGGCTTCAAAAATGAATCTAGGTCCGATGGTTTTCCATCTCCGGCATAGATACCTGTTAAAAATAAATAGGTAAGTATAAGTAAGTATCATAAAAAAAACACTACTACTACTTTTTAAGTACCTACTTTAAGTTAATAAAGATGTTTTGTTACTTACCAACAACAAACGGAGCCAAATTAGGTATCTCGAAGACGGTACACAATATGGGCCAAAATTGGTATCGCGAACTATTGAAAACTGGTAGTCCATCAATATTTATGTTTAGAGAAATTTCATTTGGTAGACACGAAACATTTTCGAAAATTCTTTTCAAACATTTGATCAGGCCATTGTGCCAGTAGTGTCCTGGGGCTGAAATGGTAATTTGTAGGTTTTCTCTGTTTGTGCCTAGAAGTGTTCGCGCATCTCGAGGTAAAACGTCGTTTAATCTGATATTTACAATTTGAAGTAAAGAGTTCAAAGCAGCATGAGAAATATTGTAATTTAAAGCCCAGTTTTTCATAGAATAACGCAATTCGATATTTTTGTTGTAATCAGAAAGATTTTCCTCCTTTTCATCGCTTTCATAATCGCTTGATGATTTTTCATTATTGCTTTCATAGTCCGAACCCCTTCCATCCGAAGTACTACTAAAGTTATTTTGTCCGGAACCCTCACCTGAATTTGCGATGCAGTCTTTACCCGATAAATTTAAAAAGTCAGTGCTCACTCCGGTTAACATTTCCTGGTAGGTTTTCTTAACCTTTCGTTTATAAGAACCACTCTTTTTAAACCGCTTCCACTGATCTAAATCCATTTTTATATCATTCAGAACAACAAAGAACAATAATGGCTGGCCACAAATCCTACAGTAAGATTTGGAAAACCATTCAAATCGTGTTTTCGACTATATCGGTTGTTTCCAGAAAAAGTGGCATTTGAAGAGTTCTAGCCAGGATTGATTTAGACGATAGCACTACTATGAAATACCCATTTAAATCTACCCAGGCTTATATCGGCATATGACAAACAGGATTTTTTAGATTATAATGCTACTGTGGAATGCCTGTATAAATCGATATATCGCCTTGGCTTATATCGGCATATGATAAACCCATATAAAGTGTGTTACCTACTGCCTACAGAGTCGTGATATAAGTTTTTCCGGATTTGTGAAACCGTCATAAGCTCGCTTTTGCTTATATATGTTATTTCGATCAAAAGTAGCCTTTAAAGATTTCCGACGAGGGTTTTTTAGATTTATTCGATTATATCTTTTCTATGGAATAAAATCCATTTGATGTTAATATGAATTACAAACTTTAAACCTAAGTGCTCTTTAGTAGTCTAAATTGAATTGACTTATATTATACTTTGGATTCGTCCTCGATATTAGTATAATGGATTTACTTGTAGTACCGCTTGCATGTATCACCACTTAGCACGTTATTTTAAAGTAATAACCTAAAAAGAGAAAGGTTTTGACTTAAAATAATTAACTGTCATTTCCGGTTCGAGTTCTCCTTGCCATTACTAGGCGCCAACCACTCCATTCGCTTTTCGTGCTTCGCCACGAACGCACGTATACAATCTCAGAGTGAGAATTCTTTAGAAATTATAATGCTTAGTGAAAGAAGCAAAAAGTTTTCAAGACGGAAGAGGACAAGAAGAAGAAGTCACCGCATATATGGGTGGATTTCCCATTTGAAAAATTTACGCGGCACGGATGAAATCGGTAGTGTAAAACGTTGCATTACAGTTCTAATATTTTTTTCTATGTAGAAGAGGTCGTTGCCTATAAGAGGCAATAAATATTGTTTTATTTGGATTGCAGTTAGTTAGGGAAAAATAATAGTTAAGCCCCAATTTTATCATTTCGGTAGCTGTCCAGAACACTTTTTTCAGTGTAATTTCCCTCGTACAACAAAAACTATTGATTATTTGGATGTGTGGTTACTTTTATTTTAATCTTGAATAGTGAGGGTATTATCACAAAGTAATTTTATAATTATATCTACCCAGTTTAGTAACTGGTATGAGTAAACGCATGTGTCCCAGAAAGTCTATTCATTTCGGTGACCAAAAGTTTATAAGGCATATTTTTGCATAGAACAACTCTAGCTCCCCCCTCATACAATTAAAACTTGCGTACCAGTACCGCCTAAGTGCTTGTTGTGGAAGAAAGTGCGTAGCTGGCCTGCGGTTCCCGCCAAAAAAATAAGTATTGCTGTTCGGTGGTCATGGGACAACTTTCTTTTCATTTCCGTTTATGGGTATGACTCGTCTTCCAAAGAGCTAGTATATTTAATTGATTGTTCGTAAGTACGCTATTTCTACTACGTTTATTTGAGTAGTATTCATAACAATCTATATTAAATAGTTTTCTTTTAATTTCTATTTTTGTTCTTGTTTTTAATTTCGGTGTCTTCATTTCGGTTGATTCGGTGGCCTAAACTGTCAACCGAAATGATAAAAAACTAACCGAAATGTTAAAAAAATCATTTCGGTGAGTGATGATAATTTCGGTGCATAATTGTTTCATGTCAGTGGATTGTTTTATCATTTCGGCTTATTATTATTTCATTTCGGTGAAAATCCAGGCCAGCAGGTGATATTTCAAAATCTTAAGTGTATTTTTTAATGTGTTTCTAAGGCATGTACTTTATGCGATACTAACTTCGACCTTTTATTATTGTAACCACTACTTGATTGAAAGGGAATTATTAAGGGAATATGTTTCTTTTTATGAAAAACTGGCCAGTAACAACCTGCCTAGACCGACATAGTGTAGTGGTTTTGACCATTTAAGTTATGGAATGAAAAACTGGCCAGTGACAACCTGCCTAGACCAACATAGTGTAGTGGTTTTGACCATTTAAGTTATGGAATATAGTCCCTCTGCGTCTAGGGTTGCATTGCCGTTTTCCATAACTACAAATAAAAACGCAACATTTCTCAGGTATACGATGGATTTCAGACTTTATAATAATGTTACGTGGTCGTATCTTCTCTTTTTAGTCAGTAAACTTGGCAGGTTGGTCGTCATAATCCTTCAGCGGAAGTGGAAGTGACCTGCATTACTATTCATCGGCATTCTTCGCTAGTGGCTGCCTTCTTTATGCATACGTGCAAGCGGTCATCCACGGCTGCTCTGACTTGGTGCGTCCACCTCATTGGCAATTTACCACTTGGCTTGACCTAACCCTGCACCGCGACTCTTTCGATAGATGCACCGCCTCGCCGGGATACGTCGTGTCGTTGCTACCTGTGGCTGTGGCTTTTCCGTTCTTCAAATGTTTGAAGATGTGTGTTACGATCATGTCTGCGTGCTGGTTGGGATGTACCTAGACTAGACACTACAGACCGATAGACTAAACAGTTTAGTTTTCAAACGGCTCCTAAACCCTTCATTATCTATCTATCCTCAATCAGTGCTAAAGTAGTGTCGCTCATCTAGTACTGCCGTTTGATGGTATCCGCGAGTGGTTCAGACTTTTTGACTATTCCTTACCATAATTTTGGCTTGGCCCCAAAGTTGATCAGTGTTCTCCATATTCATTTCTGCATACAGAGTTGGAGTCTATGGACAGCCATAGACTCCAATTCTGTTCGAGTGTTGCTATAAACTTTGAGTTATTCTCTATTTAGATTATTTTATTTCTCTATCTTTCTGGCTGCTCTCAGTTTTAGCCGTACTTTGGAGATAAGAGTTTGGTGGTCTGACCCGCAATTAGCCGCAAGTAGAGTGAGAGCATTTATGACTGATATCCGTTATCGAGATCCAATTAGAATGAAGTCAATTTGGTTAAGATACTTGTCGTCAGGTATAAAGTCTTCTAGGGTGATTCTGGAACAGGCTGTTTGTCGGCCGCAAATTGCATCAGCAGGCGTTCACTTCTTTTATCGCACTGACCTAGTCTCAATCTTAGTCGGTGGAAGTCAGCCCCAATCTTTAGCATTGAAGTGTGCTGCTAATTGGCCCTGTCTCAGCAAAATTAACTTCTGGGTCATTCTTGTGATGTTTAGAATGACCCAAAAGCACTGGTATTATGACAGGGTCAAGGAGTGATAGAAACAGACATGTACTTGATGATAAATTATAGAATAGAAGAAAAAAAAACAAATACTTAAGACATAGGGATTATAAACACAAAACAACATCATGCAGGAAATAAAACACAAAAATAAATATTTACACAGACATTTATCTGTTAGAGACCTTGCTAATATAGACATCCTAGAAAGATTTCAAAGCAAAGCACTACGGACAATGCTCTTTATCCCCTCAGTGCATTAGCAACAAGTATACATACTTAGACCTTAAAATAAAAACAGTTCGGCAAGAAATAGCCCAGTACACTAAAAAGACAGACCAAGACAGGGTTGTTACCCATGCGAACGAACTGGCTAAGACCCTAAGTGGAGAGAAAGGTGTACAACATGCCCGTTTGAAACGACATGACATTTCGACTTTACTTAAAAGATCTAATAGCCAAAAAGAGTGTTAGCTGTAAAGAAATCTTACAACTAGATTTGGCTCTCTTAGATGTGTAAAATCCAGATCTAGGATCAGCCAAAGAAATGACTTATTGTGAATACACAGATCGCCATGAAGCAGAATAAACAGGAAAAAATAGACCTTGCTCATGGCGCTCTCCAGTTCGGCATAAAAACTCACCAGGTCAGCCTCCGTTGCAGTGCTGGCGCCGCTTTGAGCTTGATGCTCAGTACTCGATTGCTGATTGGTTATGTGTGTTTCTTATGAGTTTTGGAAGAAGGACGGCAACTCCATTTCGGGTCATGTTGTCATTGCCAGAAAAGTTGATGGCGTGTGTCTCGGTGGGTAAATGACCATTCCATTCCAATGAGTTTCACTATGCCCGCAGATGTTCAGTTCACATCTGGTTATTTATTTTTCCAAGATCTTTAGTCCCGGGCTGTAGTGAGCCAAGTACATTTCAAATAGCTATCCTCTGGATTTGCCGCATCTTAATTAAGATACAAGTAGTATTTTATTCCATGCGTTACCTGATCTCTCACAACGTCATGGCTGGTATCCAATTTTCCACCGTTGCCCCGGACGCAGTACGGGGCCGGTTGCTAAGCGGATTTGCAAAGCCATCTTAAGATCTTTGATTGTGATTTCATGATAATTTTCTTGGGATAAGTAATAGTGCAGTGATTTTCTTTTGCCTTCTGCACCAGGTAAAAATTTAAGGAGTGATTTAGATTCTAAAGGTCACTGAAGCCTCTTCCAATTGGTTTCACGGCTGGGTGTATGGCTATGGTATACTGCCATTGCTCGGTTGTCAGAGCCTCGTCTGTTATTCAGCAGCAACATGACGACGACTGGAAGGTTATTGCCGCAAGCTATTCGTGCGAACCACCAGTGCGTGCAGGTGAAGTTGACAGTAGGGTAGGGTCAGATAATTGTGTTGTTACCGGACCGGTTACCTTACTCACGTCTTACTCACCCATGAGGTCGTATGCATGCATGATAATGCTATCTATCATATTCAGGATTATAAGGGGATTAATAAATACCCTGTATAAGTATTGCGGTACACCTGTATATGTCTGCTTCGGTGGATTTTAATTTCGGTGTAAAAGTTCATTCATTTCGGTGACTAGTTATTTCATTTCGGTTAACGACCGATTCATTTCGGTGACATCACATTTTTAAACACGTATATCTCATAAGTCTGTAAAGATATTTTGATGGTGTTAAATATGTGCATTTAGAGTATAAAGAAATACAATAAACCACGGTTAGAATAAAAAAAAACTTGATAATAAAAAATTCAACCGAAATGAAAGAAAAAACACGACTTGTTGAAATTGACCCATATAGGCAACTGCAGAAACTCAAAAGTGCTACTGACGACGCGCCATTGTAAAGAGCAGGCTGCTCAAAGGTTTCCACGTTGGAACCGCTGCCAATCACCATTCGGATGACTTCGTCGTCCGCCGAACCCACCTTCCAGGCAGGCGGCCGCTGTGCGGGAGCTGCAGCAGCAGCCCTGACAACAGCGTTGCTCATCAGGTATGAGTTTTGATATCATAGATATCTTTGGTGTTGAGTTGATCCCAACGGAATAAGAGTTCCATCGGTACTGAGATAAATTTCTAGCTTGCAAAATTGACATAATATATTATGTATTATTTTATTATACACATGGTTACATCTGTAATAAAAAACTGCCATTAATTGCGTGCATGAGCAGAGCTATAAATGCTAGAATTTATCATCAACTTCATGGAAGCAGATAATGAGCAAATTATTTGGTTACGATGCGAGCAACTAACTAACTAGGGTTGTCTCTGTCGTGTTATTTTATCAGTGATGCGTTACTGCTATATTACAGGGCAGATACTGTCACGATGATAAAACTATGGAATATTGTTTGCCGAGATTTAAAAAATGCGTAACTGCCACTCTGGGCCTTTACCATTTAATTATTTGTATGATGCGAACTTACCATACTGGGTACTTTCTGTCATAAGACATATCTAAGACATGAACCAATTATTATTGCACTCGAGCTAGCCATGGACTATTTGTATGATGCGAACTTACCATACTGGGTACTTTCTGTCATAAGACATGAACAAAATATTATTGTTCTCGAGCTAGCCATGGACTATTTCAGCGACTAGCTGATACCTGATACCTCACACCTCTTATGTGAAATGGCTTCTATTACTATAGGTAAGCCTCAAACATGGGCTTGCTGATAGAAATTTCAATTAGAAATGGAATATTGGAATCCTAACATTTTATTATCCATTAATGTAGTTAATGTTTGTTGGTACACACACAGTAAAAAATTTAAACAGTTGCCTAAACAAGGAAATCCTGTGTTTCAGGCGCAAAGCAAATTTTGTTCTTTATCTTTAGAAGACTCAAAAGTTCAGCTAATAGTAGTGCTAACATGTTGAAGAACTTGTTCATCACTAACTGATTAGTATGTTTATTTCTAAGCTATGCCCTTGTACAATATAGAAAATAATCTGTCTATTACTTTTCAAATGTAATTTGTATGAGTGTGTGCAAAATAATGATTCTGATTTTCAGAAATGTTTAGCCTCAAATATCAATGAAGCTTAAGGCAGCTTCAATTCAGTTTTCCAATACAAAACTTATAACACCTTGTTACGACAGTAATTTAACACAGTATTTCGCACTTTTTATATTATGTGGGGCATTGCATAACGTTCGGTTATACTATACACAGTCAACTCTATTGTAGTTAATCGGCCGCAGGACTCGAATAAAACATTTTTAAAAACTGATTTATTGATTTGCTAATACATTTTGTTTAAAATAATTTAACTTGAGAACAACAAACAAAAACGTCGTCAGGTATGCCACATGCTTTATCTCTGGCGGCAAACAAACAGCGGGACGCGGCGAGCACCATCAGCGATTTATTTCATCGGCCGCAGCAGACCCGCAGGCGGGCGTTACGGCCCATCCAAACAGTTGCCGATGATGCATTCGTCAATATTCACCTTCATCGTACGTGAGGTAAGAACACTCATAAGGATAGGTATTCGTGATGGTGAGAAATTTGTCTGTATTCAGCGAATACAGACGCATAGGCGTCCACACAGTCGTTTGCACCTGTAATCGTCAATATTCTTCAGCAATGTGTGTAGAAGTACCATTTAGCCACGCTACGCAGGGCGCCTAGATTATTTTTATTTTTCTTTAGCGGACTATATGACTTTATAGGTTTAATGAAGGTTGTCATAACAGGTTTAGACAAACTGTTTAGAAGTTAACTTAGCTAAACTTAGAAAAATTGTTGTATATCCATTGTACAAAAAAAAATGCTTATTTTGTAAAAAAAAAAAAAACAAACTCATTCTAGAGATCCCATCATCTACAAGGTTTTATTATTGATAATAGAAAGTGATAGAAATACACAAATTCAAAGTCTTAAGTTTTGGGCATTGTAGTGCCCTGTATTTTTACAAAACTAACCATATGCAGCTATATATATATATATATAGCTATGACGTTTTAGACAGCATGATTTCACTGTTTTTGGACATAATATTTACTATAACAATGGGTCTCAGAACATTTCTTAAAGAATTGATGTTCATAATTTTATAGGTATAACATACAATATATTTTTTTTTATACAGCTCCTATTTTCGCAACTTTCTATTCTATTACAAAAGTAATACGAGTAGCAATTAAGTTTTTCTACATAACAATTAATGTTCACAAAGCTGCAAAATCACATAGATTATGACTGTATGAATTGATTAAACAAATAGATACCGGAATGACATTATATTATTTTATTACTTGAATGTCATCGATACTTACACCGACCGAATAAGAGACGACATAATTGTAGACAGATTTTCTCCGGTGCCTTTAAACAACGGGGTGAACTAGGGGACACTATGGTCAGTAATTACAAATTGCAAAATAATTGCATATCAATTATCTAGAACAAGCATTTTATTATGTGTTCATTAGATTTTTTTTTTTCCTTATTATATTCAGTACTGGGTGTTAAGTATTCTAGACGTAATTCTTTTGGTGCTAAATAGAAATTATTCGATTCACTTGTACAAAAAATTATCACCAGCTTTTGTTTTCTTTTTCAGATTGAAATTCAGTAAATTCGAATACAAGTCGAATTAGGTAGTATAAATAAATTACAGTATAAACATATTTATATATATTTTATTCCTATAAATTTGGATCCAAAAGACACTTCTTTTTGGATTTGAGATCTTAGCATTCACAATGCTATTTATGTTTTGTATTGTACACAGACGATTCTGTCATTATTAATCGTACAAGCTATTATTTTTATTCTTTTCCACCAGTTTCTTAGAATAGATGTGTAACGATTGTGCTATCATGATCGTTACTACCTTGAACCTTGGTACCTGTTTGAAAGTAAACCTCTTTCTTTAATATTCCTACTAATCTTTATAAATTCATGTAATGTCATTAGAGTCAAATAAATACCAACGTCACTCAGCAAAATCAGACTTTCTTTATTTCACATTTACTTAAATTACAATCATTTCTGGTCCTTCGAGCCGGATTTACCGTGCCTACGGCTACCACTAAACGATGGATGAATTGCTTTGTGAATTCGGTGAGCAAATTAAAACTTTATACTCGAATTACAAAAAAGACTTCTCGCGACAGATACAAACTGTCATTTCTCAATACAAGAAAAGAAATTTTGGAAAATTATTGGATTAGATTTACTGACGAATATGCTATCTTGCTTAAAGTTGAAAAAATAACTGCTGATTTGAAAAAGAAAAGCCGAGAATTCTATACTAACATACAAGATATTTACTTAGAATTTAAAACTAGTTTGAACGAAGAAATTCTGTCATGCGATTCTCAAACTGTTTCGAAAGAACCATCTTTTACTTCTATGTCACCCGAAAGCACTGCTGTGTCTCAAGTTCGATTGCCATCGATAAACCTTCCTATTTTTACTGGAAACTTTCGCGACTGGATTTATTTCAAAGATTTATTTACTTCGCTTATACACAATGAACCGTCTTTGAGTAACGTCCAAAAACACCACTATTTGAGATCCAGTTTAAGAGGAGAGGCAGACCAATTAGTTCGTCATTTTGAAGTCACTGCAGCGAACTATTATTCGGCATGGAATGCTTTAGTTGAGAAATACAGTAATAAAAGAGTAATGGTGAATACTATTTTAAATCGCTTTCTAACGCAGAAGAAACTTACTTTTGAGTGTTCCCGAGGAATAAAGGAGTTGATTAGTACCACCAAGGAATGTATCCATAGTCTACGTACTTTAGATCTGGAGACAACCAGCTGGGACCCATGGATTGTTCATTTAGTAGTATCAAAGCTCGACTTAGAAACGCATAAGAGTTGGGAGCAGTCTCTAGGGTCTTCGAATACATTACCAACATTTGAGCAGTTAGTTCAGTTTTTGTAAGGAAGATATAGAGCAATGGATATAGTACAGACTGCTAGAAAAGATAAGAAAGAATTTCAACCTCAAAATGCTCAACCGATAAAGATGAAAAGTTATAAAGCCATCAACACCGAAGCAAGTTCGAAATGTTCATACTGTAAAGAAAGTCATTACATTTGTCACTGCACTGAGTTTTCGCAATTAGATGTTGAACAACGAAGACTATTTGTCAAAGATAATGGCCTATGCTTTAATTGTTTAGTCAAGGGGCATTCGATCAAACAATGCAGACAGAAAACTTCATGTAAGATTTGCAACTATAAACATCATACGCTCTTACATGATCAGAACATAATTGCGAAGCATTTGACAACCGAAGAAGCTGAAGAAGCTGAAGAACCTGTGGTAAAGAGTGATGAAGAAGCTACTCAGATCACAACAATGAAAGTTTCTGTAAGCAACAAGCAGGTTATTCTCGCTACTGCGCAAGTTCGTATCAAAGATGGAACAGGGAAGTTTGTTCAATTGCGTGCATTAGTTGACCAAGGTTCGCAAGCTACATTTATGAAAGAATCTGCCGTGCAATTACTTAGTTTGAAGAAGTCACCATTCAATGCCTCCGTCACTGGCATAGGAAACAACTCTGTCAAGTCCCGACATATAGTCACGTTTGACATTTATTCACCACTAGATTCGACGTTTGTTACACAAGTTAATGCACATGTACTTACTAAGCTGACATCATTGTTACCAGCAAGAGAATTTGAACTATCACAATGGCCTGGTCTCACTACTGTTAAACTTTCGGATCCTGAGATGAACAGACCGGGACCAATCGACCTCTTACTAGGCGCAGATATCTATGCACTAATTTTGTTAGATGGACTCAAGAAACGCGGCTCTCTTATTGCACAAAATTCAAGATTAGGCTGGCTTGTTTCAGGAACAGCCAACTCACAGATTGATTTGCCTTCCAACACAATTTTAGTTTCGTCAACACAAGTGGAAGTCGATCAGTTACTTAGAAAGTTTTGGGAGACCGAGGAGTACCAAACCAACGAAAGATCTTTAACATTAGCTGAGAAAAAATGTGAAGAACACTACAAAAACACTTATACCAGAAACCATGAGGGTCGGTATGTGGTTCGATTACCATTTAAAGACGAGTTTCATGAGAGATTGGGTGACTCGTATAAGATCGCACTAAATAGATTGAATCAAATGGAAAGGAGATTGGTTCGCAACCCAAAGTTTCGAGAAGGTTATAAAGATTTTTTGGAAGAGTATAAGAGTAAAAATCACCTCGAAGATGTCGATCCAAATGATGATAAGCCTACTCATAAAATTTACTATTTACCACACCACGCCGTGATCCGAGAATCTAGCACGACGACAAAACTCCGAGTTGTTTTCGACGGGTCAGCGCACCCTTCAGATGGTACAGCTTTAAACGACGAGCTACTTATTGGGCCGTCTCTACTAGAAGATCTGAGAGATCTTACACTTAGGTGGCGTACTCATAAAATTTGTCTTTTAGCGGATGTCAAGCAGATGTATCGCCAAATACTAGTCTCTAGAGAAGATGCAGACTATCAGCGGATTTTATGGCGACTTTCACCCAACGATGACATCGTGGAAAAACGCCTTCTAACCGTAACGTATGGAACATCTTGTGCTCCTTTTTTAGCAATTAGAACTATTAAACAATTAGCTTTAGATGAAATTACTGATTTTCCTGACATGTTTCATATCTTAAATAATGGATTTTACATGGATGACTTGTTAACGGGTGCAAATGATGAAAAAACGGCCATTACTATTAAAAAAAGAGTTACGGAGATTATGAAACGTGGGCAGTTTGAAATGCACAAGTGGGCATCTAATAGTATTGCTGTCTTGAAAGATTCAGAAACTAGTAGCATTGTAAAAGAAAGTGTAAATATAACAACGAATAACACAGTAAAAGCTCTTGGTGTGAAATGGAATTCACGTAATGATAACTTAGAATTTAGTTTTGATGTATCTAAGCAAACTAAGCCATTTACAAAGACTACAGTACTTTCGGATATCGCTCGAGCATTTGATCCAATTGGAATTTTAGGGCCTATTGTAATTACAGCTAAAATATTTCTTCAAAAACTTTGGTTATCGGGAGTAGGTTGGACCGATGAACTTCCTCATGATCTTGCTTTAGAATGGGCTAAGTTTAGAGATCAACTAGTCGCTATGAAACCTTTTTCTATTAATCGTTGGATCAATACTAAGAATGATGATTCTGAGCGAGTGGAAATTCATGGGTTTAGTGATGCTTCTTGTTTAGCTTACGCAGCAACTGTTTATGTAAAAGTTGTCAATGAACATGGTATTCATATGAATCTTGTCCTTGCCAAGACAAAAGTAGCTCCTGTGAAACAAATTTCACTGCCACGTTTAGAATTATGTGGAGCAGTGTTACTTTCAAAATTAATTAGAGATGTTCAAAAGAGTTTAAGTATTTCAAATGATCGCGTATTCGCATAAGGTCTATTACGAAAACTTTAATGCGATACACGCAGCTGCGTCCGTGCTTCGTTTTGATTGTATCCTATTACAAAGTACTTGCGTACGCGATATCGCAAAGTGATTGCGTAAGTTTGACAGTTTATCTAACGTATTCGACATCATTCGTTCAACAACCTTATTACAAACGCTGTTTTGACAGGACTTGGATCGGATTTTGACAGAACTTGTTGCGGATATTAAACGTCAAATCAACGATACCAAAATTGCTATCGTGAGTGTGTCGTTTCAGAAGTGTTGCCCAGTTTACATCTCTTATTTTATTATTTGACTTCGGCTTTAACCTCGGACTTATTGTGGATCGATTTTATGTTGACTTGGCTATCTAGAGGATACTTGGAACCGCTCACGATTTGGATTTGTTGCTGCTCTTTAACTCTTGATACTCTGCAAAGTACTTGCATACAAAACTGTAACAACTCTATTAGCCGCTCCCACTGGCGACTCGGTAGCATAATTGGTCAGTGCATTGGGCCGGAATCCCAAGGGTGCGGGTTCGAGTCCCGTCTGAGGTGCTACGGGTGGGTCGATTTTTTCTAATATTATTTATCTTAATATAAAAATAGCATTGTGAATGCGAAAAATCTAAATTTAATAATTATACAAGGTGTTACAAAAATACCCCTAATGCCGAATATGGTATATAGAGACCATCAAACTGACTTTTACTATGGGACCAACTCTGAAATCGCGAAAAAAAACAGCTGTTTCATACAAAAATTAAAATCGAAAATATCAAAATGTATGAAACAGATTTTTTTTTCGCGATTTCAGAGTTGGTCCCATAGTAAAAGTTGATCAGTTTGATGGTCCCTATATACCATATTCGGCATTAGGGGTATTTTTGTAACACCTTGTATAGCTGTTTTATCTTTATCGATTGTCAAAACATCTGGAAAGATGTTTCTTTCGAATGTGGGGGTATTTCCTCACATTGATGAAATTGCGCTGGCTTGCAGCAAAGAAGTTAAAAAGTACTAGAAAATTTCGCCGCTCCCACTGGCGACTCGGTAGCATAATTGGTCAGTGCATTGGGCCGGAATCCCAAGGGTGCGGGTTCGAGTCCCTTCGAGCTGCTACGGGTGGGTCGATTTTTTCTAATATTATTTATCGTAATATAAAAATAGCATTGTGAATGCGAAAAATCTAAATTTAATAACTCTATTAGCCCTAAAAATAGCACTTAGTGAACACTTAGTTTAACCCTTTGATTTTAAGGTTTCACCATAGTACTCAAACAACGATAACTTGATTCTTACAAGTTCCAGATAAAATAATAATTTGAGTTAAATATAACTTGACTCCAAGCTAGGAAGGCTATTTTACGACCTTTGTATAATAAGTTTAGGATAGTAGGTATGTTGTGAGTTTACAATAATAAATAGTGGTAGGTAGGAAAAATAAATAGGTGACTAAATGTTTAAAAAAGCACTTAATTTCTAAGTTTTGAATAGAGAATTTTTCAATTTCAATAAGTTTAAATATGCGTGGATACCAAAAAAACACTAAATTGTAAAATAATAATTATTATTGTTGATGTTTTTATTTTTCAGTAGGTACAATGTCAAAACTATCCTCAGACAACTCAGATCCTAATGGTTCGGGCACATTGGCTGGTTCGGGTACATTGGCTGGTTCGGGCACATAGGCTGGTACAGGCACATTGTTGGTATCCTGAAAATTAAAAGCAGACATTATTTTGTTATGTTGGGATACTGTGTTGTTGTTGGTTACTATAAATAAATGCTTGAACAATTTCACAGTGCCATCTAGCCCCAAACTAAGCAAAGCTTGTAATATTTGGTGCTAGAAAAATGATATACTACATATATACTTTTTAAATATATACTTATTATACATAGCAACTCCCAGACTCGTCACAGAAATTAAAATTCATCATTTCAATTTCTGCCTGGCCGGGATTCACCTCTTGCGTGGTTGACCAATGCATCACTCAGGTTGTCGAACTCTATTGTAAGGTGTTAGTATATTTACAATACCTAACGTCCAAATACTCAATTTTTTGATTTTATTTAATCTCATTGAATGTTATAATAAAAATTTATTAATTACAGACAAGTCTTATCAATCATTCAGAATCAAACTGTGCAAAGCAATATTTTCAAGACTAAAAATAATAATGCTTTTTTAGTTAAATATTTTTTATCTGACCACACCTAAAACAGATTACATCAAAATTTTAGTGAAAATAAGGTTGGAGAGTCAGCCCCCCTACTCAAATGGCCATTCTACTAAAATTAATGCTAGTAGAATATAATTACAATGTATGGGAATGACATAGCTCCTGTGTACATGCACTGTCTTTCTGTTCTACTAGCGTAAATTTAATTAGAATCGCCATTTGAGTAGGCCCTCAGGTTCGAAACTTGATAGTTATACAATACTAGGATAGAAGACTAACCTTTTGCCATTGTTTTGTGGTTTTAACAGCAGCATTGCATTTAGTTGATTCGTTAGCGCCAACCACAAATTCTTTGATGTTAATCGACCTTCTATGGATCTTAGCAGACAATTTCGGGCCAGGTCTTGATGTTTCTGCATGAAATCCAGCAATAACTTCAACTGGTCACCACTTACGCTTGTATTCATTCTATAAACAAATTATAATTACGAAAGGATTAACTTGGTAAATAAATAAGAAACGAGCCAACAAGGAAACACGCTTTGAAAATAAAAGTATAAAACAATAAAATACTTACATGGACTTCTTTCTTCTCCTAGGTACTAGGTAGGTTTTCTTTTTCGTGTATAAAACACAACTATAAACTTACAGAAAAGATTTAAAATCTTTGCAAACAAAACCGCCGACAGTGACACAGACAGATACAAACATAGATGGTATACAAATTTGACAATTGGCATCACAGATTGGCTTAGCTTGAGAAGTCAAAGTCATGAGGGTTTTTAACCAAAATCATACGCTTGGCTCATTTGTTTTGTCTACTTTGTATTAAATAGAGCTATTTTACATCCATAATAACTATGAAATTACCACTGTATTACTGTTTTAATAATTTATTGTGATTACCGGTTTTTGGCCTAACTCTATTAAATCAATCTTTCTCTCCCATCAGTGTTACTAGTTTGTAAATGCTTGTGGTGCTATATTGTGTGTGGATACCTTTATGACATCTTTGCCAGTCTTCGCTTTTACCAGTCACGAAAACGGTCCGATACTAGTCTATGGGCTACGATAGTCAAATCGAATGTGTTTGTAATAGCTACAACCGACGAACTGCGGACGACAATCGTGGCCAAGTGACTGCGTTACGCAATTGCGTACGTTATTTTCGTAATAGATCTCCTTATTGTTTTGTCATGGTTACGGAAAAATCCTAATGTTTGGAAACTTTATGTTGCAAATCGTACGACTGAAATATTGAATGTTTTAAGTAGTGATCAATGGCACCATATCAAGTCCATAGACAATCCCGCAGATTGTGCGTCGCGTGGATTGAGTCCTGAAGCTTTGCATAATTTTGATTTGTGGTGGCATGGACCTACATTTCTTAGACAATCTGTAAATATTCAAATACCTAATACTGATATCCCTGATACTACCTTGGAAAGCAAAGGTAAAGCAATTGTTAAGTTAGTGTCTCATCTTTCTGTGGGGGAGGATAATAGGGTTTCTTATCTCAATAGATACTCTGATTTTAACAAACTTATTAGAGTAACAGCATATATTTTTCGCTTTGTAAATATTTGTAAATTTCGTATTGCTTCTAAGAGAAACACTAGTATACCAGTATCAGTCACTTCATATTTAACTGTTCATGAGTTACAGAAATCTAAAAATACTTGCATAAAAATGTCACAGTTAATTTACTTCTCTAAAGAAATTTCATTGTTATTGAATAATGCTGAGATTCCAAAATCTAGTAAACTTCATTCTTTAACTCCGTATCTGGATGGAAACGGAATTTTACGTATTACAGGACGTTTAAGAAATAGTAATCTTTCAAGTAATTCTAAATTCCCTATAGTTTTGTCTCCTAATTGTGCTTTTTCTAAGTTGATAGTAAGAGATGCACATATTCGTTCTTTGCACAGTGGACCTCAACTAACATTTAATTCAGTGAGGCAAAATTACTGGATAATTCATGCTAGGAATTTAGTTAAAAAGGTCATACATTCTTGCACTGTTTGTTTCAAATACTCTTGTAAACCAGCTAATCAATTAATGGGTCAATTACCATCATTTCGGGTAACTCCGAGTAAACCTTTTCTTAATTCAGGGGTTGACTATGCAGGTCCATTAACTTTAAAATTATATTCTGGACGATGTCAACGTACTTGTAAAGCCTATATTTGTATATTTGTTTGTACAGTTACTAAAGCAATTCATTTAGAATTAGTAAGTGATTTGTCTACAGCTGCCTTTATCGCTGCATTTCGACGTTTTGTCTCTAGACGCGGCTATTGTAGTGATCTATGGAGCGATTGCGCTACTAATTTTGTTGGGGCATCCAAAGAATTGGATATTATGTTTAAAAATCGAAAGTCAGCCATTATTGGAGAAATAGCTGAATTGCTCGCGAATGATAAGACTACCTGGCATTTTATTCCACCTGGGTCACCTCACTTTGGGGGACTTTGGGAGGCCGGTGTTAAGTCGATTAAGGGTCACTTAAAACGTGTGATTGGGTCGACTTTGCTCACATTTGAAGAATATGCTACGCTTTTGTCGCAAGTCGAAGCTTGTGTAAATTCTCGTCCGTTAACACCTGTTAGTTCTTCTATAGATGATGAACCTCCAATCACGCCTGGACATTTCTTGATAGGACAAGCTCCGATTAGCGTTCCTGAGGAAAGTCTCTCTGATGTAAATATTTCGCGATTAAGTCGTTGGCAAATGATTCAGAAAATGGTTCAAAATTTGTGGTCTCGTTGGAGTTTTGAATATCTTAACACTCTGCAAAATAGACACAAATGGTCGAATGCACGATCAGAACCTGAAATTGGTACAGTTGTTCTAGTGAAAGACGAGAGACTTCCACCAGGGAAATGGTTGATGGGTAGAATTGTTGAAAAGCACCCTGGGGCAGATGGTCTCACGAGGGTCGTTACTATAAAATATAAAAATAATCTGTTTAAACGCCCTATTACTAAAATTTGTCCTTTACCAATCGAACAATAATTAATTATCATAGAGTTAATTCTTATGGGTTTTAAGTGAAATGTTTTGTTTCGTTTACTTTTCAAGTTTTGTTATGTTTAAGTTCATTTATTTCATGTAACTGTAAGGACTCCCATAGTCGTCCTTGGGGGGCGGTAATGTTTGAAAGTAAACCTCTTTCTTTAATATTCCTACTAATCTTTATAAATTCATGTAATGTCATTAGAGTCAAATAAATACCAACGTCACTCAGCAAAATCAGACTTTCTTTATTTCACATTTACTTAAATTACAATCAGTACCCCTTATCTATCTATATATATATAAAAGGGTAAATCACTCACTCACTCACTGATCACGAAATCTCAGAAACTACAAGTGCTAGGAGTCTCAAATTTTGCATGGGGGCTCCTTTTAGGGCGTAGGTGCTCACTAAGACGGGATTTTGCGAAATTCAACCCCTAAAGGGGTGAAACAGGGTGGCAAAGTTTGTATGGGAGGACGCGATTCCTTGGCCCGATTGACTTGAAATTTGGCATAGACATTCTTTCAAAAAATTAATTGAACACGTGTTTCGTATTTTTTTAATATTTATCACCTAACAGGGTTAAAAAGTGATATAAAGCTAATTTTGCTGTGATTGACTTCGACGTCGGAATTGAAACTTTTTTGTGCATTTGATTGATTAATTAAGAAAACTAAATATCATTTGTCATCTCAACGTATTACATTCTCTTTGGTCATTTCCCCTGAGAGTAGGTAGAATGCATTTCATTGAATAGTACCTATGGCGTTATGTTGGCAGTGCTGTCATTTTTTCCTTCCTGGCGTTGTAATAAGGTGCAAAATTATTCCATCTAATTATCAGTTTAATTTTAAAAGAATACAATATTCGTTCAAGTCGCCTATGCTATGACAATTAATAAAGCACAGGGACAGAAGAGCGGCTGGTGTAGATCTGCGCAGTGATTGTTTCTCCCATGGCCAGCTCTAATGTAGCCTGCTCGAAAGTCAGCTCGCCGAATAGCCTTTTTATTTTGCAACCGGATAACATGACAAGAAATGTGGTAGGTATAAAAAATATGCCGAATATGGTATATCGGGACCATTAAACTGAACAACTTTTACTATTGGGACCAACTCTCAAATCGCGAAAAAATAATCAGCAAAAATTCAAATCGAAAATATCAAAACGTATAAAACCCATTTTGATATTTTCGATTTGAATTTTTGTATGAAACAGCTGATTTTTATTATAGAGAAGTGTTGGATGATCGAGATTGAGAATCCTGTTAATGCACAACATATTTTTATTTAGAACTAGCACCCGGCATGCGTATATTGCAAGACTTTCTCGGTCGTAAGCAGAACAACTCGCCAAAGTTTCATCATAATCGGATCAATGGTTTAGGAGTCCCGCCGTCTGTACACTTAGATCTTTTAAACTATGCATAAAACACCGCATCAAAATCGGTCCATATGTTTGGGAGCTAGGTTGCCTCAGTCAGACAGACACACACAAGTCAAACTTATAACACCCCTTGCGTATGTTGTGTACGTCGTATATACATATAGCGGTGGCCACATAATTAAGGACACAAGTCGATTTTCATACAAACGAGGTAATTTTGAAGTCTTAGTCTTCCGCTAGGGATTGAACTAGCTGTGATCTGATGATGGCCATCCAGGGAGTGAATGGAGAAGATTCAGATAGCAATACACACCCAACTGATCTGGTCAGCATTCTAAGAGATGTAAGCATAAGAATTTACAGTTGCAAGTTTTCATACATTTCTATACTATATTTGCGGTTTTTTTAAACATATCCTTACATCTCTTAAAATGCTGGTCAGATCACTTGGGTGTGTATAGAAATCTGGATCTCCTCCATTCACTCCCTGGATGGCCATCACCAGATCACCGCTCGGTCAATCCCTGGCGGAGAAGCAATGCTTAAAAGTTACTCGTACTTCGTTTGTATGAAAATCGACTGGCGTCCTTAATTTTGTGGCCACTACTATACCTATATAGACAGTCTATTAACTTCACACTTACCACATTAGTAACTACATTGTACCCGTGCGAAGCCGGGGCGGGCCACTAGTTCACATATAAGGTTGTGGCTATTATAAAGTATTAACATCTTATAACTTTAAATTCCAGGGACAGAAATTCATCGCACAAATAAACAGGTTTTTACAACTTTATTAAGGTGGTATTATTTTACAGGTATATTATTTATAATATTATTGAAGCTTCCCTGTGTGCTAATACTATCAGAAAGTATACAGTTTGGTAACTGAAACGGTTTAACTATTCAACAAATAATAAAATAGACAGAATAGGCACAAATTTTCTCAAAAAAGTGTATAACACAATTATCAGTATTAGACAATATGGGTTCATTATTGAATGCACAAAATTGAGCTTATCTCAAGGTTTGATAAGGAATTTAACTACGCCATTGCGTTGATTTATTACTCATTTATAATGGATTTCTTAGATTACTTAATACAATTTATTAAATATTTTACAATTTTGTTCCTTTTGTAAGAGAGTCTAACATTGATTACCTTGCCTGTTGCTCATAGAATGCATACAATATACAAAATCAATGCCACAATAAAATTAATTAATGATTATTCAGTTCAAATATAAAACATCTCTTCTTAATTTGACACAAACCATTTTACAATACCATCCTTACTTAACTTCTTTTTCAAGAATGCTTATTTATATTATAACAAACATTTCATAATCACTTCTTTTCCAATGTAATATAAGTAATAGACTGCTGAAATGTAATATTTAATGATAGTGGAATAGGCTCGTGTTCAATTCAAAATTCAAAATCAAAATTCAAAATTCAAAATTCAAAACTCGTTTATTCAGTCTAGGCTGTTACAAGCACTTGTGAATGTCAAAGAAGCTACGCCATCGGTTCGCAAACCCTAAGCGGGAGACCTTGTAACGAGATTTAACTAGAATTAGTTTTAGCACTCAACATACGCCGATACCTATATAGCCATAACAAAGAATGTTATTAAAGACGTTCCAGGTATCACGATGGGATGTTCGATAGCTTCACTATCTTTACAAGATATTAAAACAAACATTTTAAAATCAAAAATATTTAAAGAAACATTTTTATATTTTTTAAATTTTTGAGATTTAAGCATTCACAATGCTATTTTATATAATACCAAATAATATACTAGAAAAAATACGACTCGCACCAGATCATGTTCTCGGACGGGAATCGAACCCGCGACCTTTGGATATCCGGTCCAATGCTCTGACCGCTGAGCTACCGAGTCACTAGTGGGAACGTCGAATTTCTTCTAGTATATCAACTCTTACGCTGCAAGCCAGCGCCATCTCACCAATGTAGAAGGAATCAACCTCTACATTCAACTGAACATCTTTCCAGATATTTTTAAACAGTTGATTAAGATGAGAAAGCTATATAACTTTTTAAATTTTTGAGATTTAAGCATTCACAATGCTATTTTATATAATACCAAATAATATACTAGAAAAAATACGACTCGCACCAGATCATGTTCTCGGACGGGAATCGAACCCGCGACCTTTGGATATCCGGTCCAATGCTCTGACCGCTGAGCTACCGAGTCACTAGTGGGAACGTCGAATTTCTTCTAGTATATCAACTCTTACGCTGCAAGCCAGCGCCATCTCACCAATGTAGAAGGAATCAACCTCTACATTCAACTGAACATCTTTCCAGATATTTTTAAACAGTTGATTAAGATGAGAAAGCTATATAACTTTTTAAATTTTTGAGATTTAAGCATTCACAATGCTATTTTATATAATACCAAATAATTCGATACCAAAGGGTTCGATTCCCGTCCGAGAACATGATCTGGTGCGAGTCGTATTTTTTCTAGTATATTATTTGGTATTATATAACATTTTTATAATTATTATTGATAATTAAACTGAGATTTCCAAACCAATCTTGCTCATTATTATCTTTTTGTACCAACCGTCTGTGGGTACATGTAAGTAGGTAGGTGCCTACATATAATCATGTAAAACATTCAGAATTATTTTAAATGGTATTCTTTTTTAAATTTAAAAAACTAATACACAAGAGATGATATTTCCATTTTTTAACCGACTTCAAAAAAAAAAGGAGGTTCTATGTTCGACTGTTTATTTGTTTTTTTTTTTTTTTTTTTTTTTTTTTTTATGTATGTCCACCGATAACTCGAAAACGGCTGAACCGATTGACATGATTCAAACGCCACTTTATCAGGTTTGCTCCCCAGGTGGTCCCATTTTTTTTAATTTTAAATCGGTTCAGTAGTTTTCGAGTAATCCTGAAAATACTGTAATTTTTTAGGTAACTTTTGCACGAGTTTTAACGGATCTTCAGACATAACTTCTTTGTTTATAAACCGATTTAGATGATTCTTGTTTTGTTAGAAAGGGGATACTTTAAGGATGTTTTCATTCAAATTTCCTTCACATTGGACTTTGGACTTCGAAGATACACAAGAGAACTCTTCAAAATCAAATATGATAGTGTATTAGTGATTACTTTACGTTATTGAAAGGTTTCGCATCAGCTATTTTTATTGTCACTACTGGGGCTGGGATACAAGCCTTACTTATGGACTGATGAATAGGATGGACCATAACCCACCGCGCGGGCCCAGTGCGGATTGGTGGGTGTTAATATGCAAATGTAGCTGGAACTAACGGCTTAACGTGTCTTCTGAAGCACGGAGGAGCTCGAGATAATACACTTTGGTCACCTACCCCATGTCCTACCACAAAAAAGTTAAAAATAAAAAACTTTTAAAAATTAAAAAGAAAAACCTCCTTCAAAAAACCTTAAAAAAATTGCTATAAAAAAACAGCTTCAAAAAACAGCAGCTCTAAAAAGCAAGAAATAATATTCAAATTGCATAATTACTATTCAAGTACCTACGCATATCTGATATTAAAAAAACGTCTTATGAAGTCGGGTGGGGCTTTAAGAATTAAAAAATCAAATAGAGAAAGAGAAACCACGATAAATGTTATTATGATTAAAAAAGAAAAATATCTTTAGCCCCACCCGACTTCAAAAGACGTTTTTTTAATATCAGATATGCGTAGGTACTTGAATAGTAATTATGCAATTTGAATATTATTTCTTGCTTTTTAGAGCTGCTGTTTTTTGAAGCTGTTTTTTTATAGCAATTTTTTTAAGGTTTTTTGAAGGAGGTTTTTCTTTTTTCTTATTATAATGCTTTCAACATCTACAAGTAAATCCATTATACTAATATCGAGGACGAATCCAAAGTATAATTAATGATTAAACGAACTTACCTGTAAGTGAAGTTCTATCATAATTATACGAAGGATTCGTCCGAAGATATTAGTATAGAGTCCCTCCCTCCCTGCTGATTATTGTAAATTACAATAAGTATTCGCCCATTAAGAAAAATGAGGAAATATCATACATTAAACCACTTGACCGTTATTAGAAGCTTAAAATATTGAGATAGGCTCATCCGTTTCCCGTCCTATTTTACCTCCTTTACTTCCGTATATCGCTGTCTCTCTCGCTCATCGCCAGGCGTGGTGGGGGCGCTTGCGACTTGGTTGCGTTGCGTCCACTCGTTTGTCATTGGCGTGAAGTTTCCCGTCGGAGTAACACGTGTTCACAAAGTGTTGTTAAAACGGCCCTTTTTCTTTTCAAAACGGCCATATTTTATGCTAAAATAGTTTGTGTTCCTGCTTACATGTAAGTTTTTAAAACCATTTTTTATCTTGCTTAACGGTTTTACCGTTCGAATAATCATTTTATGCAGTAGTTTTTACTTCCGTTTTACTTACAGTTAAAAGTTGTTAATTTCTTATAAGTAATAAGAATCGTGTGTATGAATTTTGTCCCTTTTTCTTTTTAACATAACTACCCTCGATGGTATAAAAAGTTTTTTCTTTTAGTTCGAATTTTGTGCTTTTTCACAATGAATATCGGAAATTTAAATGATAATGAACCTGGGAATTCTGGTGCCGCCCAAATTAATATAGATAATCGGCGATCTCGAAAACGTAGCTTGAGTTCGAGTAGCACAACGAGTAATAGTTCATCTTCTACAAATTCTTCTACATCCCCGCGGGATTCTAAGAAGAAAAAGAAAGCACATCGTCATCGTTCTAAAAAATCTAAACGTGTTAATGACCGAGCTTTAGAAAAAATATCGAAAGAATTAAGGGAATTAAAAGAGAAATTATGTGATTACAAACATCCCGATTATAGTTATTTTTGTGTGAACAACGACGATGTCCTTTCCGATGTTAGCGGCCATCTTTATGATGAACAATGTGCCTCGCAGGCACCGCCGACGCCGCCACCTCCGCCGGCTCAATCCGAAAGTATTTTAGTGAATGATATGAGCTTAAACTTTGATTTTGGAACTAAACTTAAGGAACCTGCTATGCCACGTACCTCTTCGGAATATTTAAACTTACTTAACGAAGTGCAAAGATTTGATAACACTACCTGGTCTGAAATTAGATATTCAGAAACACAAAAGGCGTACAATCATACACCTGGTTTTACGGACTTAGAATCAAACGAAGAGGTAAAAGCTTACGATACCTTACGTCATCTAGCTTATTCCGATAAAACCTTTGCTGGTTTAACATTTGCAATATTAAAACAAAAAGAAATTTTTATTAATCGTTTACGTGAGCTGATTTCTTGGTCTAAATCACCGGAGGCCTCTCTTGATCAAATTAACGATAAAATTAAAGAACTCTTGCTTAGCGGTGAATATCACAAAATATCGAGCGATATTTTACAATTAGTGTGTGGGCATCGGGCAGAAACTATAGAAATGAGGCGGGATGGAATTCTTAAAAATGTTCGTGACCCACTAATACGTGCTTCTTTAAATAAGATTCCACCCTCTAACACACATTTATTTAATACTGAGCAATTTACAAATGTGCTGGAAAAATCAGGAGGAGTTAGAAAAAGTTTTTGGCCAGTAAATAAACATAAATCAAGTAGCGGTTATTCTAACCCTATTAACGCTAACGCAGCACGGCGTCCCTCGCAGGGTCAAGCCTCTCGTGCCATAGCATCGCATGCTATGACTAGCCACTGCTGCGAATCACATCACCAACCCTCACAGGGTGGGTATCGATATCAATATCCTCCACAAAGACATAATTATACATCCAACGAACAGCGTGGTTATAACTATAATGCTAATAATTATAATAACAGGGGACATTCCTTTCGATCTCGCGGATCAAGGTTTCCACCGCCCTCACAAAGAGGACTCAAACGTCCCCGTTCCCCTTCTGCCAACAGAGGTGACAAACGAAGAAGACAATGACTCACGGTTATTCCAAGCCGGTCAGTTGACACACTACTACAGTCGTTGGGAGAAAATGGGAGCACCAGACTTCCTTCTCCAAATAATAAGAGGATACCGCATTCCAATTGTACAAATACCTCCTCTCATAATTCCAAATGTACTAAGCGATCGTCGTCGCACATTAGAGTCCGAGGACATGACTACCACTATTGCTCAAATGAAAAAGGAAGGTGTCTTGGAGACGGTCGCTGTCTCACCAAGTTTCATATCACCCATGTTCCTAGTGCCAAAGAGCGATGGGGCCCTTCGTCCCATCTTCAATCTCAGAATGCTGAATTATTACGTTCTAGTCGACAAGTTCCGACTCATAAACATGCATCGCATACCCGACTTTCTGCATGCACAGGACTGGATGTGCAAAGTAGATCTCTCCCAGGCATATTTTCATCTGCCGATCGCAAAATCACACAGGCGGTTCTTACGCCTTATATACAATGGCGAAATACTGGAAATGACGTGCCTCCCGTTCGGGTTAAGTACGGCGCCCAAAACCTTCGCGTGCCTAACAAATTGGATTGCTCAAATAATGCGAGAAAAGGGTGTAAGGATAGTGGTTTACCTGGACGACTACCTCATAGTCCACCAAGATCCAGAAATTCTGAGCAGGCATGTAAAGATGTCGTTAGATACGCTAACGTTTCTTGGGTTCCAAGTAAATTACAAGAAATCTATTCTTGTCCCTCAAAAAACCTTAAACTATTTGGGAATAGTGTGGGATCCATGGACAAACCGGAAATACTTACCGAACGAGAAATATTTGACTATATCCCGAAAACTAACACAGATTCTAATTGCGAGCAAAGCTTCTCTGAAAGAACTGCAAAGCCTTGTCGGTCTTTTAAATTTTATCAGCTTTGTTGTGCCTCGAGGCAGACTAAACCATCGAGCAATGCTCAAATTCCTAAATTATCTGCTGAAGTGTCAAAGCACATCGCAAAAATACATTCTCCCTCGCAGTGTAATCATGGAGATACAATGGTGGCTCAAAAACTATCAGCAGACAACACCATTGCACATTCCCCCACCAACATTCTTTCTTACAACAGATGCCTCGGATGTGGCTTGGGGCGCACAGATAAACAATGTTCCTCTTTCGGGCACATGGAGTACGGAAGAGCAAGATCTCCACTGCAACAACAAAGAAATGCTGAGCATTCTCAAAGCTCTAGAACACCAAGCAGAAAATATGAAGCAAGGTTCTGTCCTGATTCAGTCAGACAGTCGTACAGCTGTGGCTTATCTTCGCAACGAAGGTGGCATGAAATCTCAGTTCTTGATGGACCTCACATATCGAGTCCACAACATCTTAGACAAGCACCAGATTCAGTTCAGAATTCATTACATACCTGGCAAATTCAACAGCCATGCAGACCACTTGTCCAGACACCGCAGGCCCCCGGAGTGGCACCTGCTGCCAAATTGCACAGACATGGTATTTGCCAAATGGGGCACGCCCGTGATCGACTTATTCGCCTCCAAACATGCACGAGTTGTAGCGAACTACGTAACACTGGACCTGAACGACAGCGAAGCCATGTTCCACGATGCTTTCAGCGTGAAGTGGGACTTCCCACTGGCTTGGGTATTTCCACCTCCGTTCCTCATTCCTCGGATGTTAGCTCACCTCGACCAAGCCCACGGAACATACCTGATCGTGGCTCCCCGTTGGGAGAAAGTCTTTTGGAGAGCGGACCTCAAAGCAAGGGCGACCGCAGCTCCGTTCGTTCTGAAGGATCTGGAACGACGCCTAGTGGACATCTCAACCGGCCTTCCACCTCCCAAGGTGAAGGAAATGACACTGGAGATCTGGAGATGTGGGGGTGGACAAGTAAGATAAACTCATGGAACCCTGTTCAGAAAGAGCTTCTTATGAAATCGTGGCGACCATCAACTAGAAAAACGTATAATGTTGCTTGGAAACGCTGGTTAGAGTGGGCAAACTCACATAATATAGATCCAACGAATCCTCAAGGTTCTGACTTGGCACAGTTTTTAGCAGACTTACACCTCAATTTAAAATTCTCATATAACACCATTGTTTTACATAAATCAGTAATTTCTACTTTGTGCAGTGTGGACATGTCCGGAAAATTAGGTGACAATGTTTTAGTTAAACATATTTTAAAATCGATTTCACACAACCATTTAAAATTATCAAAAGCTCCTGTTTGGGACGCAAATGTACTTACCACTTTTTTAAGCAATTATTCTATAGATGCTAACAATATTTTCCAGACAGTTCGCCACACTGCAACATTATTATTACTTTGCTCTGGACGAAGAGTCCACTGTACTATTCAAGATAATGTAGCGATTTTTTGGCCCCAGTTCGGTTCCAAGACTGATTGTAGGGAATACAGACAGTCTGGGTGGAAACTTTTGCATAATCCCCAAAATGAGAATCTTAGTCCTTCGTTGTGGGTAAATAAAACCATAAAAATTTTAAATGAAAGGCGCTTGAAAAGTCAATCTTTTAATTTATTTGTAACATTGAGAGGGTCCCCAAAAGCCGCATCGCGAACGGTTATAGCCGGGTGGATAAAATCCCTGTTGAAGGAAGCAGGCATCGTCGCTTCCCCAGGAAGCATGCGCTCCGCCGTTGCGTCGCGAAACTGGGTAGACAACTATCCCCTTGACGATATATTAACACAAGGCAACTGGAGGTCAGAAAATACTTTTAAAAAATTTTACTGTCGAGAAGTTATTGGTTCAGGAATAAGCTCAACCGCATCAGTTAGACAAATGTTCAATCCTATAAATTAATTCATATTCAGATTAAATAACAAAGATGATAAATTTAAGCTGATCATATTTAAACTAAAAAAAAATGTAAAATTATAGCTAATCATATTCGAATTAATACTTAAATCACTCTGTAATATTAAGAAAATTAACTAAATAATTTATAGAAAATGTTTAATCGCTAATCGCTGATTAAACATCATAAAAGTTAACAAGATTAATACTGTAACAAATTAGAATTGCTTAATTAAATTTAATGATTTGTCCATTTTTCTCAATGGTCAGTGTCTATACAAATATTAATTTAAAGATAATATAATTTGTAATCGAGATGATTATCGAGTTGTATTAAAATAATTAACAATATCAAATAAAAAAAATAAAAAATAAAAAATATATAGTTCTCTCTCGTATTATCTGCTTTTTATTAAACCTATCACATTGGCGTGTCTTCACCAGGCGATAACAAACAGGTCTCAATATTTTAAGCTTCTAATAACGGTCAAGTGGTTTAATAGACGCGTTTTACCTGAAATAAAACGCATATTAAACTACTTACCTTATTAGAAGCTTAGTTTTACTTCTGCCTGGTAAATATTTCGACGCAATGACAAACGAGTGGACGCAACGCAACCAAGTCGCAAGCGCCCCCACCACGCCTGGCGATGAGCGAGAGAGACAGCGATATACGGAAGTAAAGGAGGTAAAATAGGACGGGAAACGGATGAGCCTATCTCAATATTTTAAGCTTCTAATAAGGTAAGGAGTTTAATATGCGTTTTATTTCAGGTAAAACGCGTCTAATTTGGACTTTAAACGAAATGAAGTGGTTGGCGCCTAGTAATGGCAAGGAGAACTCGAACCGGAAATGTCAAAATGACAGTTAATTATTTTAAGTCAAAACCTTTCTCTTTTTAACCGACTTCAAAAAAAGGAGGAGGTTCTATGTTCGACTGTTTATTTGTTTTTTATTTTTTTTTTATTTTTTTTATGTATGTCCACCGATAACTCGAAAACGGCTGAACCGATTGACATGATTCAAACGCCACTTTATCAGGTTTGCTCTCCAGGTGGTCCCATTTTTTTTAATTTTAAATCGGTATAGTAGTTTTCGAGTAATCCTGAAAATACTGTAATTTTTTAGGTAACTTTTGCACGAGTTTTAACGGATCTTCAGGCATAACTTCTTTGTTTATAAACCGATTTAGATGATTCTTGTTTTGTTAGAAAGGGGATACTTTAAGGATGTTTTCATTCAAATTTCCTTCACATTGGACCTTGGACTTCGAAGATACACAAGAGAACTCTTTAAAATCAAATATGATAGTGTATTAGTGATTACTCTACGTTATTGAAAGGTTTCGCATCAGCTATTTTTATTGTCACTACTGGGGCTGGGATACAAGCCTTACTTATGGACTGATGAATAGGATGGACCATAACCCACCGCGCGGGCCCAGTGCGGATTGGTGGGTGTTAATATGCAAATGTAGCTGGAACTAACGGCTTAACGTGTCTTCTGAAGCACGGAGGAGCTCGAGATAATACACTTTGGTCACCTACCCCATGTCCTACCACAAAAAAGTTAAAAATAAAAAACTTTTAAAAATTAAAAAGAAAAACCTCCTTCAAAAAACCTTAAAAAAATTGCGATAAAAAAACAGCTTCAAAAAACAGCAGCTTTAAAAAGCAAGAAATAATATTCAAATTGCATAATTACTATTCAAGTACCTACGCATATCTGATATTAAAAAAACGTCTTTTGAAGTCGGGTGGGGCTAAAGATATTTTTCTTTTTTAATCATAATAACATTTATCGTGGTTTCTCTTTCTCAATTTGATTTTTTAATTCTTAAAGCCCCACCCGACTTCATAAGACGTTTTTTTAATATCAGATATGCGTAGGTACTTGAATAGTAATTATGCAATTTGAATATTATTTCTTGCTTTTTAGAGCTGCTGTTTTTTGAAGCTGTTTTTTTATAGCAATTTTTTTAAGGTTTTTTGAAGGAGGTTTTTCTTTTTAATTTTTAAAAGTTTTTTATTTTTAACTTTTTTGTGGTAGGACATGGGGTAGGTGACCAAAGTGTATTATCTCGAGCTCCTCCGTGCTTCAGAAGACACGTTAAGCCGTTAGTTCCAGCTACATTTGCATATTAACACCCACCAATCCGCATTGGGCCCGCGCGGTGGGTTATGGTCCATCCTATTCATCAGCCCATTAGTAAGGCTTGTATCCCAGCCCCAGTAGTGACAATAAAAATAGCTGATGCGAAACCTTTCAATAACGTAGAGTAATCACTAATACACTATCATATTTGATTTTAAAGAGTTCTCTTGTGTATCTTCGAAGTCCAAGGTCCAATGTGAAGGAAATTTGAATGAAAACATCCTTAAAGTATCCCCTTTCTAACAAAACAAGAATCATCTAAATCGGTTTATAAACAAAGAAGTTATGCCTGAAGATCCGTTAAAACTCGTGCAAAAGTTACCTAAAAAATTACAGTATTTTCAGGATTACTCGAAAACTACTATACCGATTTAAAATTAAAAAAAATGGGACCACCTGGAGAGCAAACCTGATAAAGTGGCGTTTGAATCATGTCAATCGGTTCAGCCGTTTTCGAGTTATCGGTGGACATACATAAAAAAAAAAAAAAAAAAAAAAAACAAATAAACAGTCGAACATAGAACCTCCTCCTTTTTTTGAAGTCGGTTAAAAAATGACAGCACTGTCAACATAACGCCATAGGTACTGTTCAATGCATTAATGCATTCTACCTACTCTCAGGGGAAATGACCAAAGAGAATGTAATACTACGTTGATATGACAAATGATATTTATTTTTAACCGACTTCAAAAAAAGGAGGAGGTTCTATGTTCGACTGTTTATTTTTTTTTTTTTTTTTTTTTTTTTTTTTATGTATGTCCACCGATAACTCGAAAACGGCTGAACCGATTGACATGATTCAAACGCCACTTTATCAGGTTTGCTCCCTAGGTGGTCACATTTTTTTTAATTTTAAATCGGTTTAGTAGTTTTTGAGTAATCCTGAAAATACTGTAATTTTTTAGGTAACTTTTGCACGAGTTTTAACGGATCTTCAGGCATAACTTCTTTGTTTATAAACCGATTTAGATGATTCTTGTTTTGTTAGAAAGGGGATACTTTAAGGATGTTTTCATTCAAATTTCTTTCACATTGGACCTTGGACTTCGAAGATACACAAGAGAACTCTTCAAAATCAAATATGATAGTGTATTAGTGATTACTCTACTCTACGTTATTGAAAGGTTTCGCATCAGCTATTTTTATTGTCACTACTGGGGCTGGGATACAAGCCTTACTTATGGGCTGATGAATAGGATGGACCATAACCCACCGCGCGGGCCCAATGCGGATTGGTGGGTGTTAATATGCAAATGTAGCTGGAACTAACGGCTTAACGTGTCTTCTGAAGCACGGAGGAGCTCGAGATAATACACTTTGGTCACCTACCCCATGTCCTACCACAAAAAAGTTAAAAATAAAAAACTTTTAAAAATTAAAAAGAAAAACCTCCTTCAAAAAACCTTAAAAAAATTGCTATAAAAAAACAGCTTCAAAAAACAGCAGCTCTAAAAAGCAAGAAATAATATTCAAATTGCGTAATTACTATTCAAGTACCTACGCATATCTGATATTAAAAAACGTCTTATGAAGTCGGGTGGGGCTTTAAGAATAAAAAAATCAAATTGAGAAAGAGAAACCACGATAAATGTTATTATGATTAAAAAAGAAAAATATCTTTAGCCCCACCCGACTTCAAAAGACGTTTTTTAATATCAGATATGCGTAGGTACTTAAAAAGTAATTATGCAATTTGAATATTATTTCTTGCTTTTTAGAGCTGCTGTTTTTTGAAGCTGTTTTTTTATAGCAATTTTTTTAAGGTTTTTTGAAGGAGGTTTTTCTTTTTAATTTTTAAAAGTTTTTTATTCTTATTTAATTAATCAAATGCACAAAAAAGTTTCAATTCCGACGTCGAAGTCAATCACAGCAAAAGTAGCTTTTTATCACTTTTTAACCCTGTTAGGTAATAAATATTTAAAAAATACGAAACACGTGTTCAATTAATTTTGTGAAAAAATGTCTATGCCAAATTCCAAGTCAATCGGGCCAAGGAATCGCGTTCTCCCATACAAACTTTACCACCCTGTTTCACCCCTTTAGGAGTTGAATTTCGCAAAATCCCGTCTTAGTGAGCACCTACGCCTTAAAGGGAGCCCCCATGCAAAATTTGAGACTTCTAGCACTTGCAGTTTTTGAGATTTCGTGATCAGTGAGTGAGTGAGTGAGTGAGTGAGTGATTTTCCCTTTTATATATATAGACTAGTGGCCCGCCCCGGCTTCGCACGGGTACAATGTAGTTACTAATGTGGTGAGTGTGAAGTTATTAGACTATACTACAGGATAACTATATATAGCGGTGGCCACAAAATTAAGGACGCCAGTCGATTTTCATACAAACGAAGTAACTTTTAAGCATTATGCTTCTCCGCCAGGGGTTGACCGAGCGGTGATCTGGTGATGACCATCCAGGGAGTGAATGGAGGAGATCCAGATTTCTATACACACCCAAGTGATCTGACCAGCATTTTAAGAGATGTAAGGGTATGTTTAAAAAAACCGCGAATATAGTATAGAAATGTATAAAAACTTGCAACTGTAAATTCTTATGCTTACATCTCTTAGAATGCTGACCAGATCAGTTGGGTGTGTATTGCTATCTGAATCTTCTCCATTTACTCCCTGGATGGCCATCATCAGATCACAGCTAGTTCAATCCCTAGCGGAAAACCAAGACTTCAAAATTACCTTGTTTGTATAAAAAATCGACTTGTGTCCTTAATTATGTGGCCACCACTATATGTATATACGACGTACACAACATACGCAAGGGGTGTTATAAGTTTGACTTGTGTGTGTCTGTCTGTCTGAGGCAACCTAGCTCCCAAACATATGGACCGATTTTGATGCGGTTTTTTATGCATAGTTTAAAAGATCTAAGTGTACAGACGGCGGGACTCCTAAACCATTGATCCGATTATGATGAAACTTTGGCGAGTTGTTCTGCTTACGACCGAGAAAGTCTTGCAATATACGCATGCCGGGTGCTAGTTCTAAATAAAAATATGTTGTGCATTAACAGGATTCTCAATCTCGATCATCCAACACTTCTCTATAATAAAAATCAGCTGTTTCATACAAAAAATCAAATCGAAAATATCAAAATGTGTTTCATACGTTTTGATATTTTCGATTTGAATTTTTGCTGATTATTTTTCGCGATTTGAGAGTTGGTCCCAATAGTAAAGGTTGTTCAGTTTGATGGTCCCGATATACCATATTCGGCATTAGGGGTATTTTTGTAACATGTTCTATACCTACCACATTTCTTGTCATGTTATCCGGTTGCAAAATAAAAAGGCTATTCGGCGAGCTGACTCTCGAGCAGGCGACATTAGAGCTGGCCATGGGAGAAACAATCACTGCGCAGATCTACACCAGCCGCTCTTAAGCTTTGTCCCTGTGCCTTATTAATTGTCATAGCATATAGGCGACTTGACCGGATATTGTATTCTTTTAAAATTAATCTGATAATCAGATGGAATAATTTTGCACCATATTACAATGCAATAAGGAAAAAATGTCAGCACTGCCAACATAACGCCATAGGTACTATTCAATGAAATGCATTCGACCTACTCTCAGGGGAAATGACCAAAGAGAATGTAATACTACGTTGAGATGACAAATGATATTTATTTTTCTTAATTAATCAATCAAATGTACAAAGAAGTTTCAATTCCGACGTCGAAGTCAATCACCCCAAAAGTAGCTTTCTATCACTTTTGAACCCTGTTAGGGGATAAATATTAAAAAAATACGAAACACGTGTTTAATTAATTTTGTGAAAGAATGTCTATGCCAAATTTCAAGTCAATCGGGCCAAGGAATCGCGTTCTCCCATACAAACTTTGCCACCCTGTTTCACCCCTTTAGGGGTTGAATTTCGCAAAATCCCGTCTTAGTGAGCACCTACGCCCTAAAAGGAGCCTCCATGCAAAATTTGAGACTCCTAGCACTCGTAGTTTCTGAGCTTTCGTGATCAGTGAGTGAGTGAGTGAGTGAGTGATTTTCCCTTTTTAACCGACTTCAAAAAAAGGAGGAGGTTCTATGTTCGACTGTTTATTTGTTTTTTTTTTTTTTTTTTTTTTTTTTATGTATGTCCACCGATAACTCGAAAACGGCTGAACCGATTGACATGATTCAAACGCCACTTTATCAGGTTTGCTCCCCAGGTGGTCCCATTTTTTTTAATTTTAAATCGGTTCAGTAGTTTTTGAGTAATCCTGAAAATACTGTAATTTTTAGGTAACTTTTGCACGAGTTTTAACGGATCTTCAGGCATAACTTCTTTGTTTATAAACTGATTTAGATGATTCTTGTTTTGTTAGAAAGGGGATACTTTAAGGATGTTTTCATTCAAATTTCCTTCACATTGGACTTTGGACTTCGAAGATACACAAGAGAACTCTTCAAAATCAAATATGATAGTGTATTAGTGATTACTCTACGTTATTGAAAGGTTTCGCATCAGCTATTTTTATTGTCACTACTGGGGCTGGGATACAAGCCTTACTTATGGGCTGATGAATAGGATGGACCATAACCCACCGCGCGGGCCCAATGCGGATTGGTGGGTGTTAATATGCAAATGTAGCTGGAACTAACGGCTTAACGTGTCTTCTGAAGCACGGAGGAGCTCGAGATAATACACTTTGGTCACCTACCCCATGTCCTACCACAAAAAAGTTAAAAATAAAAAACTTTTAAAAATTAAAAAGAAAAACCTCCTTCAAAAAACCTTAAAAAAATTGCTATAAAAAACAGCTTCAAAAAACAGCAGCTTTAAAAAGCAAGAAATAATATTCAAATTGCATAATTACTATTCAAGTACCTACGCATATCTGATATTAAAAAAACGTCTTATGAAGTCGGGTGGGGCTTTAAGAATTAAAAAATCAAATTGAGAAAGAGAAACCACGATAAATGTTATTATGATTAAAAAAGAAAAATATCTTTAGCCCCACCCGACTTCAAAAGACGTTTTTTTAATATCAGATATGCGTAGGTACTTGAATAGTAATTATGCAATTTGAATATTATTTCTTGCTTTTTAGAGCTGCTGTTTTTTGAAGCTGTTTTTTATAGCAATTTTTTTAAGGTTTTTTTATATATATAGATAAGTCTGGGTTGTCGGAGTAGTTCCTCTTGAGAGTAATTATTTATTTATTTATTTATTTCATATTCCAATTAATCTTAATACATGCTCTTATAGGAGGTTAAGTCCAGTAGTAGCCATGAATTGTGATCCTATATACTGATATAAGTCCAAATTTTTAGAGTAAGCGTAAGTACTTGAGTAAAAACAAGATTAATATATGCTGATATAAGTGCGGTGGCATATTCTGAAACCATTATAGTAGCCATATAAGTCCAAACAGGACTATAAAATCACATGCCAGGATTATTTTGCTTGTTGGGATGTCACTGATATTAGTGGCCAGTTTCAGAATTGCCGTGCAATTCTCGATTCGGGTGCGCAAAGTTCTTTTATTACATTAGATTGTGCTCAACGTTTGGGCTTACGACGACGTAAGTGTCCGTTCACTGTGTCCGGCCTTAGCGGCGACGTCGTAAAAAATTTAGGTATGGTTACGTGTGAAATAAAGCCGTGTAATTCGGACGTTCCGACTTTCGCGGTTGATATGGTGATAGTTTCAAAGGTGTCTTCAGATATGCCTAATGTTTCTTTTCCGTGTGACGTTATCAGTAAATGTTATAATTTAGCTGATACCCAATTCTACGAAAAATCTTCGGTAGATATTTTATTGGGAAATGATATTGTTTCAGAATTAATTAAAAATGAACCGATCACTATTCAGTCTAATATTCCGAACCTTATTGAAACTGTCTTTGGTTTTGTCATTAGTGGCAAATTGTACTACGAAAATAAATTACAATCACAAAATTTTCATTTAACAATTACGGAAAATAATTTAGATAAAACTTTGCGAGAATTTTGGGAAATTGAAGAGTTGCCGAGTAAATCGGTATCGAACCCGCTCGATCAGCTGGCGGAGGAGATCTTTGTCACTGAACATAGGCGCGACTCACGCGGTCAGTATGTAGTGCCATTGTTATTCGTTGCCGAGAAACCGGACTTGGGCGATTCGCGCGCGATCGCCGAGCGTAGACTACTAAATACCGAACGCAAACTCACTCGTACTCCTATGTTACATCAAGCTTATAATGATTTTATGTCCGAATATGAAAAAATCGATCATATGGAGTTATACACCGGTAGTGAACCGAGTAAATATTTTATACCGCACCACAGTATATTGCGACCGAACAGTACGTCAACTCCTTTGCGCGTAGTATTTGACGCGTCTGCTAAATCAAGTAATAATATTTCTCTTAATGATATTCAGCTTGCCGGTCCAAACTTATATAACGACATTGGTTCAATAATAATAAATTTTAGATTATTTGAATATTGTTTCGCAAGTGATGTTTGTAAAATGTATCGAGCTATTTTAATACGAGAAAGTGATCGTAAATATCAGCATATTTTATATAGACCATCAGTGGATGAGCCTATAAAGATTTACGAATTAAAAACCGTCACTTATGGAATCAGCAGTTCACCGTTTCTTGCCATACGTACTTTACTACAGTTAGCCAGCGATGAAGGCGAACGTTTCCCTTCCGCTGCACGCGTTATTCAAGAAGGAATCTACATGGATGACATTTTGTGGTCCTGTAAATCATTTTCTGATGCTTGCACGTTGCAAGACGAACTAATAAAGTTATTAGAATGCGGTGGTTTCGCGTTAAAAAAGTGGTCTAGTAATTGTCATAAACTATTAGAACGCATCCCTCTAGAAAATCGTGAACACGCTATCTCTTTTAATAAAGATCATAATGACATTTCAATAAAGTTACTTGGTCTACCTACAGTGGGCTCCATTAGTAGATGCATTTATGTTCACAGTAAATAAAAGTGACCCAGTAACTACAAAACGCTCTGTCTTGAAAATCTTAGCTTCTATTTATGACCCCGTGGGTTTTATATCTCCTTGCACTTTTGTAGCCAAAAATATTCTACAAGAGCTCTGGAAGGTAGGATTAGCGTGGGATGAACAGCTACCTCCTGATATTTGTAAAAAATGGCTAGAATTTATATCCCAGTTGTCACTATTGGGCGAACTCAAAATTGAACGTCACGCCTTATTGCCTAATCAGACTGAGTGTGAACTAGTAGGATTTTGCGACGCTTCCTCCAAGGGCTACGGTGCGTGCATTTACGTGATTTCTCGAAGTGATGGGTTGGTAAAATCCAGTTTGCTCATTTGCAAAACGAAGGTAGCTCCCGTAAAACCGTTAACCATACCTAGATTAGAACTTATGGCTGCCGTTTTATTAAGCAAACTAATGCAATACGTTTTCAGTATCTTATCTCGTGTTAACGTCACACACGTTACGGCTTTAACAGACTCTTCCATAGTGTTGGCGTGGATACAGACCGAGCCATATAAACTTAAAACATTTGTGTGTAACCGTGTTACACAAATAATTGATTCTTTACCGCCTCATCTATGGCGACATGTGAGCAGTGAAAATAATATCGCCGACGTTTGCTCCCGTGGAGTGTTGCCTAGCGAACTGCTTGCCATGACCGCGCGGTGGTTAGAGGGCCCCGCGTGGCTGTGTGACAATAGACAAAACTGGCCTATTGACACATTTTATAATAAAGAAGACGATTTTATTTCAGAATTGAAATCTAATTCTGCTTTGGTAAATTTAATTTCACAGAAACGGGACGTTACCGAGTCTAAATTCGAATTCTTAGAAAGAATATTAAACCAATTTTCTGCCTTTTCAAAATTACAAAGGACGATAGCTCGAATTATTAGATTATTTCGTAAAAAACATGATAAGGTCAACACTAATATGAGTACATCTGTTTTAACAACTCATGACTTAAATAAGGCTCATGATTGTTTATTAAAGTTAGTGCAAAGCAGTTATTTTGAAGGTGAAATTAAAGCCTTATCAAAAGGTTCCACTTATATTCCGTCCTTAAGAAAATTATCTCCATTTCTAGACGAGCGTAATTTCCTCAGGGTGGGGGGTCGTATATCCCACGCTGAATTACCTTATAATGCAAGGCATCCAATATTGTTGCCGAAACGTAGTAGGTTTACCTTGCTTTTAATTGAATATTTACATAAAAAATATTTACATACAGGTCCTCGGACCTTACAAAATATAATAAATCAACATTATTGGATGTTGAGAAATAAAATCAAGGTTAAGTTAAAAAGAACTATATTTTACTTCTGACAAACTGTAACTGACACGCAAGAGAAAAAACAACAAAATATCAAAATACATTTTAATTATAAAATAAAATTACTATAAAAATGAGGCCAGTATCGGCAACATCCTCGCCCCCGGTGTGGTGATGCACAACAGTAACATGATATGCTGATACGGTGACGCCTAAGAACGGCAACCTTCAAGGAGGTGAGGCAGTTGTGCTCAAACGAATGAGTTTTTTGGTGGGTCGACGAAGAACCCCATGCGTTGTGCTTACATCTGCTATACGCACGACGCCGTCTAAGCCGGGCAAGACGCGAATAACTCGGCCACGTGGCCATACACCTCGTGGAAGGTTGCCGTCTGCGATGAGGACCAAATCTCCGACACATAAATTCGTAGTCGATGCTGTGGCAGCTTTTGGAATAAGGGAAGGCAAATATTCCTTTATCCAACGAGCCCAGAAGTGGTCAGCAAAACGTAAACCTCTACGCCAACGGACACGACGAACTAAATCTGCGTCATCCACCTGAGCGAAGGGCGAGTATGGTGACGATAACCCAAGTATAAAATGGAACGGCGAGATCGCCTGCTCCGCGTCTGGGTCTGTGTCCACATGCGTCAACGGCCTAGAGTTTAAAATTGCCTCTGCTTCTAAAAGGAAGGTACTCAGCGTTTCTTCCGTCGGAGATCTTTCCTTTAGCGTCGCGACTAAGGCAGTTTTTACGCTTCGTACAAGGCGCTCCCAACACCCGCCCATAAAGGGTGCAGCCGGCGGTATAAACTTCCAGCGTATCAATGAATTGGCCGCGAACTCCTGGACTGGCTCTTCATAAAATTTTCGCAGCTCCCGGTTGGCTCCCACGAAGGCGGTCCCATTGTCAGAGAAAATTATATCTGGACTGCCTCTTCTGGCAATAAACCGCCTCAACGCCATAATGGCAGAGTTCGTGCTTAAACTGTTGACTAGTTCCAGATGAACTGCTCGCACTGACAAACATGTAAATATCGCCACCCATCGTTTTTCTGTCCTCCTTCCGACAGAGACTGTGATCGGGCCAAAATAATCCAAGCCAACGTTGGTGAATGGCCTAACGTGATGGCTAAGGCGCTCTGTAGGGAGGTCGCCAGTTGGTGGGCTGGAAGGATTTTTCTTTTTGAATGCACATTGGCGACAGGTTCGTAACACAGTCTTCACCGCGCATCGGATTCCCACAATATAGAAACGTGGCCTTAGCTCATTTACGATAATGTTGCTTCCACCATGACCAAATTTCTCGTGATAGAACTGGATAAGCAGCTTAACGGTATGATGTTTTCCAAAAAGTATAATAGGGTTCTTATCAATGTCCACATCCTGGGCTGCAGATATTCTGCCCTTGAGCCGCAACAGTCCATTGTCATCGACGTAGATGGTGAAATTATGGAGCTTACTTGTCTTAGGGGATGGGCTGCCTTTCAATGTCGCGGTGTACTCTTCCTCAAAGTGCTGCAATTGAGAGTGCAACAAGAGATTCCGTTCAGCCTTTCCCAGCTCTTCTGCGTCTAACACGGGAAATTTTGTAAGAGACGTAGACACAGACCCAGAGCTTTTCGAAGTTTTGGAATTTAGATTTCTACGGTCTAAAAGCGCTCGAAAGGTTTTAGCGCATCGAATCACCCGAGCAGTAGCTCTCAATAGGCGGAACCACCTACTGAATCGAGTAGGTTCCACACTCGGCGGTGATGGTAATGATGAAACAATGAAGGCTATGAAATGAGAGTCAGGTGAAGCAGATGACTTCTTCATCTCATTCTCACCTAATGAACTATGATGATCCGAGGGTTCTGCGGGCCACTGAGAATGAGGTTCGGCCAAAAATGGTGGCCCAGAGAACCATCTTGATGTGGTGTTGAACTTTGTGTTCGTACGTGTTGCGTCGTCCGCCACATTCAAAATGCCGATAGCTCTTTCATCATCACTAGAACAGTACTCCCTGTTGGATATGCCTAAAGTGTCAACGCGGAAATACTCGCTCAGCTGCTGATCCATAGAAGCAGTATCGCTCACATGAAGGTGGTGTATAAACTCCACTGGTGACGACCTAGATTTGATGCGGCCGAAGAGGACCCATCCAAGTGAGGTCAACGCTGCTACTGGCTGGGACTGACCACCGCGCCTGACCTTATGAGGCACAGTTAGGTGCCAGTTGTCAATGCCAATCAGCAGCATCGGCTTGGTTTCGTCATATGTCAACTCCTCAACTATATCAGACAGATAGTCATATGAAAGCAAGTCTATAGGTTTGATAGATTGAGAAGTTAAAGAAAGATTTGGTATGGACCTAACGGAGTCTAATTTAAACGTTTGTGAGCTATGGCAGCCTCGAATTTCGAGAGACACGAACGTGACTTCGGTATCTTTCGACAACCCGCCCACTGTATTTATTCGAATGCGTGACCGATTACCTGCAGCACCCACTGCATCTGCGATTGATGAGTCAACCAGAGTTGCAGTGGAGCCGTCGTCGAGCAATGCAAACGTATTAACCGTACCTTTTGGTCCAGACACATTAACCGGCACTACTTTTAACAAAGAACGTTGTGACGAATGTGGAGTGCTATTATGAGCAACAACGATGCTGTTTGCGGAAGCAATTTCGGCCTCAGGGACCGTACCATCCGTCAAACTGCTCTCCTGAGGCGATGTACTGATGTTGGTCACGGTTGCTAAAGTGACATCTTTATGAAGCAAGGTGTGGTGAGTGCCTTTACTGCGACAATCCGAATTTTCACACGAAAATTTTTTACATTTACGGTAAAAATGATCGCCCTTAACGAAACATTTGTAACAAACTTTCTTTTCAGTTACCCATTTCCACCTCTCATCAGTAGAAACTGCTTCAAATTCTTTGCAACATAAAATGAGGTGACCTACCTTATTACAAAATAAACAAACCTTTTTATTATTAATAGAGACTTTCGGTGAATCCAAAGTGACATTAGAGACATTAGTTGCATGACACCTGACGGGCTTGACAACATCAAAAAAATCATACTTTGACTTCAAATTAGCCTCATGCATAAGGAAATCTGATAAAAGCTCGAGGCGAAATTTTTTTACAGGGTCCCCCTCTCTCCTGTGAGCAAAATCCGCCCACCGAGATCGCAGGGAGTTTGTGAATTTCCCCACGATCTCGTTGGACAACTCGGGGGAAGCCAAATACTCTGGCACGTTGAGGAGCCGCACTACTTCAATGCAATGCCGCACCCTACATGCGAAAGCATTTATCTCCTTTGCTATCTCGTTGTGAGAAATTCTAGGCAACGCTCGAACGCTAGCTAGCTCAGCAAGGATGATACGCTCGGGCCTCGCAAACTCGACTTCTAGGGCGCGCATAACTTCGCGCGGGTCCCACGCAGCCGCCAGCAGGACAGCCACAGCGTCGCGGGCAGGCCCACGCAAGGCAGTACCAATCCTAGCCAGATTCTCTGCAGGCGAATACGAAGCGCTGGTGGAGTCGTAAACCCTTTTAAATATAAGCCAATCTGTTGGCTTACCGTCGAAAATAGGTAGGTTTGTGACACTTACCTTTGCTGGCACACGGGAGGCTGCAGCAGCGGCAATGCTCGCTACAGCTTCTGCTAGTTGTAAAGTGTCATTCTGTTTACTATTAAAACATTTATTTGTGTTTTCGAAACAATAATTATTGTTAGTATTTAAATGTGTACCTACGCCTACACTACGTGCGTGTAAAAGTGTCTCCGCTGGCCCGGTGGTCTTCCAGGGTGCCTCGGTATTGACTCCAAATCGTGGAGGTGGAGCAGGCGGGGCGGTAAGGAAGGTTCCGCCTTGGGGCGCAAACGTATAAATGGGCGCACTGAAATAAGCGGGGTTAAAAGCACACACAGTTGGACAAGATTGAGAGATATTAGGCTTGTAAGGCAAAGCGGTTGTACAGGATTGTGAAATCGCATTAGGTTGAAGTTGGCTAGTTAGAGGATTTTGGATGATACCTCCCTCAGACGGAACAATGTCTAAAGGCGACTCCACCATCGCGCCCTCAGGTGCCAGATAGGGCACGGACGCAACAGGGATGGGTGAGTGCGACACCGTCTGAGGTGAAATGGAAGCGTGAGATGAGGTGGGGTGAACTCCTTTGTCTAACCAATCATGAATTCGTGAGCTGTTCCTTGACCGGTGGCTTCCCCTGCTCGACGCCTCGAGCGAGGCGACATGAGCACGGTGCTCAGCCTCGGCCACAGCACGTTCGAGGTCCGTTAGGCGACGTAGGTGCTGGGCTTCCGCCGCGAGGACACGTGCCTGTATGGTGGCCGACGATTTTCCGGAACTGCTTTTTTCACTTTTTTCACATGCACTACGTAACTTTTTACTTCTGGTGAGCATTTTAAATTATTTAAATTAAATTACTTCTGACACCAAAAACCTTGTTGAGAAATAAAATCAAGGTTAAGTTAAAAAGAACTATATTTTACTTCTGACAAACTGTAACTGACACGCAAGAGAAAAAACAACAAAATATCAAAATACATTTTAATTATAAAATAAAATTACTATAAAAATGAGGCCAGTATCGGCAACAATTGGATATTATCCGCTCGCAGTGTCATTCGATCTATATTATCTAAATGTAAAGTCTGTTTTAAATGTAATCCGATACTTATTCAACCGAAAATGGCAGACTTACCATCAAATCGGTTGGCACCTAACAAAGTGTTTGAGCACGTAGGTGTCGATTTGGGCGGACCTTTTCTTATTAAAGAAAGTTTGCGTCGAAACGCAAAAACCAGTAAGGCATATTTTGCACTTTTCGTGTGCTTTTCTACTAAAGCCGTTCACTTGGAAGTCTTATCTTCGCTATCGGCCGATTGTTTTCTAGCTACATTGGACAGATTTGTCTCCCGACGTGGTCTGTGCGCGTGTATGTATTCTGATTGCGGAACAAATTTTGTTGCTGCTAGTCGACATTTAAACGAAGTTCAACAGTTTCTGGTAAATGAACGTAATCAGAATGACATTACGAACGGTTGTGCTCAGCGTAGAATTAATTGGAGGTTTAATCCACCCAGCGCTCCGCATATGGGCGGGCTTTGGGAAGCCGGTATAAAATCCGCCAAGTATCACCTTGTGCGTGCTGTGGCCGATAAAGCTTTGACTTTTGAGGAGCTGGCTACAATTTTTTGCAAAATCGAAGCGATAATGAATTCGCGGCCATTATGTGCTTTGCCTGCGAGCGATAATCCGAACGAATTTAATGTTATAACTGCAGGTCATTTTCTTGTAGGCAAGAGTCTGACTGCTGTACCAGAATATAATTTAAAGGACGTTCCTATCAGTCATTTATCACGTTGGCAATATTTACAAAATTGTTCTCAATTATTTTGGAAAAAAATTAAAAAGAAAAACCTCCTTCAAAAAACCCTAAAAAAATTGCTATAAAAAAACAGCTTCAAAAAACAGCAGCTCTAAAAAGCAAGAAATAATATTCAAATTGCATAATTACTATTCAAGTACCTACGCATATCTGATATTAAAAAAACGTCTTTTGAAGTCGGGTGGGGCTAAAGATATTTTTCTTTTTTAATCATAATAACATTTATCGTGGTTTCTCTTTCTCTATTTGATTTTTTAATTCTTAAAGCCCCACCCGACTTCATAAGACGTTTTTTTAATATCAGATATGCGTAGGTACTTGAATAGTAATTATGCAATTTGAATATTATTTCTTGCTTTTTAGAGCTGCTGTTTTTTGAAGCTGTTTTTTTATAGCAATTTTTTTAGGGTTTTTTGAAGGAGGTTTTTCTTTTTAATTTTTAAAAGTTTTTTATTTTTAACTTTTTTGTGGTAGGACATGGGGTAGGTGACCAAAGTGTATTATCTCGAGCTCCTCCGTGCTTCAGAAGACACGTTAAGCCGTTAGTTCCAGCTACATTTGCATATTAACACCCACCAATCCGCATTGGGCCCGCGCGGTGGGTTATGGTCCATCCTATTCATCAGCCCATAAGTAAGGCTTGTATCCCAGCCCCAGTAGTGACAATAAAAATAGCTGATGCGAAACCTTTCAATAACGTAGAGTAATCACTAATACACTATCATATTTGATTTTGAAGAGTTCTCTTGTGTATCTTCGAAGTCCAAAGTTCAATGTGAAGGAAATTTGAATGAAAACATCCTTAAAGTATCCCCTTTCTAACAAAACAAGAATCATCTAAATCGGTTTATAAACAAAGAAGTTATGCTTGAAGATCCGTTAAAACTCGTGCAAAAGTTACCTAAAAAATTACAGTATTTTCAGGATTACTCGAAAACTACTGAACCGATTTAAAATTAAAAAAAATGGGACCACCTGGGGAGCAAACCTGATAAAGTGGCGTTTGAATCATGTCAATCGGTTCAGCCGTTTTCGAGTTATCGGTGGACATACATAAAAAAAAAAAAAAAAAAAAACAAATAAACAGTCGAACATAGAACCTCCTCCTTTTTTTGAAGTCGGTTAAAAAGTGGAGCAGTGACTACTTAAACTCTCTTCAACAGAGAGCAAAATGGTTCACTTCACCACCCAACTTAAAAGTAGGAGACTTGGTACTTGTTAAGGAAGATCAAGCTCCTCCTTACAATTGGCCGCTTGCTAGAATTGAGAATGTGCATCCTGGTTTAGACGGTGTAGTTCGAAAAGTGACTCTACGTTCCAAAAATCATATCTTTCAAAGACCAGTTGTAAAACTAAGCCCCTTGCCTTACGTTAATTAATGATCTTATCTATATATATAAAAGGGAAAATCACTCACTCACTGATCACGAAATCTCAGAAACTACAAGTGCTAGGAGTCTCAAATTTTGCATGGGGGCTCCTTTTAGGGCGTAGGTGCTCACTAAGACGGGATTTTGCGAAATTCAACCCCTAAAGGGGTAAAACAGGGTGGCAAAGTTTGTATGGGAGGACGCGATTCCTTGGCCCGATTGACTTGAAATTTGGCATAGACATTCTTTCACAAAATTAATTGAACACGTGTTTCGTATTTTTTTAATATTTATCACCTAACAGGACTAAAAAGTGATATAAAGGTAATTTTGCTGTGATTGACTTCGACGTCGGAATTGAAACTTTTTTGTGCATTTTGATTGATTAATTAAGAAAAATAAATATCATTTGTCATCTCAACGTAGTATTACATTCTCTTTGGTCATTTCCCCTGAGAGTAGGTAGCATGCATTTCATTGAATAGTACCTATGGCGTTATATTGGCAGTGCTGTCATTTTTTTCTTCCTTACGTTGTAATAAGGTGCAAAATTATTTCATCTAATTATCAGTTTAATTTTAAAAGCATACGTTATTCGGTCAAGTCGCCTATGCTATGACAATTAATACAGCACAGGGACAAAGTTTAAGAGCGGCTGGTGTAGATCTGCAGTGACCGTTTCTCCCATGGCCTGCTCTAATGTCGCCTGCTCGAGAGTCAGCTCGCCGAATAGCCTTTTTATTTTGCAACCGGATAACATGACAAGAATAGTGGTAGGTATAAACATGTTTCAAAAATACCCCTAATGCCGAATATGGTATATCGGGACCATCAAACTGAACAACTTTTACTATTGGGACCAACTCTCAAATCGCGAAACAATAATCAGCAAAAATTCAAATCGAAAATATCAAAACGTATGAAACACATTTTGATATTTTCGATTTGAGTTTTTGTATGAAACAGCTGATTTTTATTATAGAGAAGTGTTGGATGATCGAGATTGAGAATCCTGTTAATGCACAACATATTTTTATTTAGAACTAGCTGCACCCGGCATGCGTATATTGCAATGCTCCGTTTTTTTAGCCAGGGACTTTCTCGGTCGTAAGCAGAACAACTTGCCAAAGTTTCATCATAATCGGATCAATGGTTTAGGAGTCCCGGCGTCTGTACACTTAGATATTTTAAACTATGCATAAAAAACCGCATCAAAATAGGTCCATAAGTTTGGGACCTAGGTTGCCTCAGACAGACAGACACTCACAAGTCAAACTTATAACACCCCTTGCGTATGTTGTGTACGTCGTATACACATATAGTGGTGGCCACATAATTAAGGACACACGATTTTCATACAAACGAGGTAATTTTGAAGTCTTGGTTTTCCGCTAGGGATTGAACTAGCTGTGATCTGATGATGGCCATCCAGGTCATAATATATATTGATCCACATTCAACGTAGATTTCCCGTCAAGTGCCGTGTATAATTGTGTTGTGAAATCGTAAGTAAAACTGTTATTAATTTTATCTACATATTTTATCAATTATTTTTGGTAATTAATTAGGAACTGTAATTGGTTTTAGGTGCTGTGGTAATCCTAGTCAGGATTAAAACGCAACATGGACATGCCAGGAACTAGTAAAAAACGTAAGGTTAAAGATGAAAATCGGCAGTTTCAAGAAATTTGGACTGAGAAATACTTTTTTGTATGGTCGCATAACAAAGTCGTTTGTTTAATTTGCAAGAATTCTGTTGCGATTGCAAAGGAATATAATGTAAAAAGGCACTATGAAACGCAGCATCCTACTTTTACGAAGTTTACAGGCGAATTAAGAAAGCAAAAAGTTTTGTCTTTAAAACGGGAGCTTATTGGTCAACAAGCTATGTTTACAAAACCCATTCAAGATACAGAAACAGCTACAGAAGTTAGTTATGAAATTTCTCGAATGATAGCAAAGCGGAGTCGCCCCTTCAATGATGGGGATTTTGTAAAAGAATGCATAGAAATTGCCGCTAAGAAAATGTGTCCAGAAGCAGCAAAAAAGTTTGAGAAAATTCAACTGAATCGTATGACCATCCAAAGACGAATTATGTCTTTGTCAGATAATATTGCGGAACAATTAAATGAAAAAACTAAGATAATTGATTTTTTTTCATTAGCACTCGACGAATCCACTGATATTAGTTCCACAGCTCAACTTCTTATATTCATACGAGGTGTTACTCAAGATTTTGAAGTCTTCGAAGAGTTATTAGGAATGTGTTCATTGAAAGGTCAAACCAGAGGAGTTGATATACTCAATGTACTTTTGGACGAGTGTTCAAAAACTGATTTGGACTTATCGAAATTATCGGGAGTTTCGACTGACGGTGCTCCTTCGATGATTGGTGTCAATTCTGGGCTAGTTACTTTGTTGAAAAAGCATTTGCAAGAAAAAAACTTAAACGCTGAAGATCTCATGCAGTTTCACTGCATTATACACCAAGAAGCCCTCTGTTCTAAAAAAATTGAATTTGAAAATGTCATGAAAGTGGTAGTTTCGACTGTGAATTTCATAAAATCACGAGGACTCAATCACAGGCAATTCAAACAATTCCTTGATGACATTGAATGCGAACATGGAGATTTACTGTATTATACAGAAGTAAGGTGGCTAAGTCGTGGATTGACACTGGAACGATTTTTAAATTTAATAGAAGAAATTGATATTTTTCTGGCGGAAAAGCAAAGGGACGTCCCGGAACTTAAAAGTCCTGATTGGTTGTGTGATTTGGCTTTTTTAGTTGACATTACAAATCATTTGAATGTCTTGAACACACGGCTTCAAGGCAAAAATCAACTGATATCCCAGCTCTACGCACATGTATCATCCTTTCAATGCAAGCTGACACTTTTCAGATCGCAATTGAATTCTGGAAATTACAATCATTTTCCGAATTATAAGAAAATGGCTGAAAAATTCAAAAAAACTGCTATTAATTTCAGTTATGTAAAAAGCTAGATATTTTGATTCAATCTTTTCAAGACAGATTTTCGGAGTTTAAAACAGTGAAACCTCTGTTGGACATATTTAGCAATCCTTTCACGATTTCAGTTGAAAATGCGCCAGAGTTAATGCAGTTAGAAATTATCGACATTCAGAACGACCAAGATTTACGCAACAAATTCAACGAAGGAGACTTGCTGAACTTTTACCGCTGCATTGATAAAAATACGTACAAAGAGTTGCGCATAAACGCTCTGAAATGTGCAAGCTTATTTGGTTCTACCTATATATGTGAACAAACCTTTTCAATCCTAAATAATAATAAAACAAAAAATCGAAACCGCCTTGCAAATGAAAGTTTGGAAGCAGTTTTACGTGTTGCTACAAGTAAATTTGAGCCAAATATAAAAAAGATTGTAAGCACTATGCAGTGCCACGCTTCAAATTAATAAATTCTTTTTCAATTTGAATACATTATTATCAATTTTTCATTGTCTTTAATTACCTATACTTCTGGTGGCCCACCATCAGTTCATAATTTGCCCGAGTGGCCCCTAGTCTTAATAAGTCTGTGCATCCATGGTTTAAAAGATCTAAGTGTACAGACGGCGGGACTCCTAAACTATTGATCCGATTATGATGAAACTTTGGCGAGTTGTTCTGCTTACGACCGAGAAAGTCTTGCAATATACGCATGCCGGGTGCTAGTTCTAAATAAAAATATGTTGTGCATTAACAGGATTCTCAATCTCGATCATCCAACACTTCTCTATAATAAAAATCAGCTGTTTCATACAAAAATTCAAATCGGAAATATCAAAATGGGTTTTATACGTTTTGATATTTTCGATTTGAATTTTTGCTGATTATTTTTTCGCGATTTGAGAGTTGGTCTCAATAGTAAAAGTTATTCAGTTTGATGGTCCCGATATACCATATTCGGCATTAGAGGTATTTTTGTAACATGTTCTATACCTACCACATTTCTTGTCATGTTATCCGGTTGCAAGTTTTAAGGCTATTTGGCGAGCTGACTCTCGAGCAGGCGACATTAGAGCTGGCCACGGGAGAAACAATCACTGCAGATCTACACCAGCCGCTCTTAAACTTTGTCCCTGTGCTTTATTAATTGTCATAGCATAGGCGACTTGACCGAATATTGTATTCTTTTAAAATTAAACTGATAATTAGATGGAATAATTTTGCACCTTATTACAACGCAAGGAAGGAAAAAATGACAGCACTGCCGACATAACGCCATAGGTACTATTCAATTATTCATTAAGCTCCTTCATTAAAGCTCTGATTAATAAGGGAAGTTAAAGGTATTGAGAGTTCGTCAGCACACTTTTTTAACAAGATTGGCGGTATACCATCTGTGCCGAAACTGTGTTTATTTTTGAGTAGATTAATAATTTTTGATATTTCTTCTCTCTCTACTGGTCGTAAGAACATTGATTGTGTAGGAGGGTTTATAACGGGACGTCCAGGTTTTTCATCTATTTTAGTATTTTTATTTTCTCCTATCGAGGCAAAGTATTCGTTAAATATATTTGATATTTCTTTTGGACATTTAATTACTTTATCATTGACTTTAAGTTCCAGATTTTTATACATTTTTCTATTGGGTTTTTTTGTTTTTGCGTTAATTATTTTCCACATAGTTTTAGTTTTGTTATCCGATTTTTTCATTTGCCGAATGTATTCATTTTTCTTTGAGGTTTTTACACTACGCTTTAATATATTACTATATGCACTGTAGTATTTTTTAATCACGTCACTTTTTTTTTGATTTAGTAAGATCCTTAACATTCTTTTATGGATGCATGATCTTTTAAGTCCCTTTGTAAGCCAGCCTTTTCTTTTGATGTTTTTAATTTTTGTTTTTGTTATTGGTATGTGCTTATTTAGGATATCTGTTACTTTACTAAGAAATGCGTTATAGTTAGTGTTTATATCTTTTTGTTTGTCAATAATATCATCCCAGTTTATTGCTTTAAGAGCTTCTTTAAAGCAGTTTATGTTATAATTTGTTAATGTTCTTTTATTTACATACCATGTCTTTTTCATATTATATTCAAAGTTTTTTCTAATAAGTAAAATGACTGCTCTATGATCAGATTATCCGTACTCCTTTACATAGCTTTTTATAATTACAGGTGTGTAGTTTGTTAGTGCTAAGTCGACACAAGTTGATGTTTTTTCAGTTACCCTGGTGGGATCTTTTATTAATTGTTTCATATTATAGGACCGCATAAAGTTTAGGAACTCAATAGTTGCAGAATTTTGTTTGTCTAACATGTTAATATTGAAATCACCGACAATATAGAGATATTTTGTTTTGTCTTTTGCATTTAATCTGTTCAGAACCCTTGTAATTTGGTCATAAAACACATTTATATGGCGATCTGGTCTGTACACTCCTATTACGATACAATTTTCTTTTGGTATTTCTATTACACAAAATTCTATAATAAATTCTTTTGACAAGGCTACAATATCATTTCTTTCAATAAATTCTATTTCTTCTTTAGTTATAAGACATACACCTCCACCATCATGTTGTTCTCTACAAAAAGTGGATGCAATTTTATTATTTTTACAGTGATATTTATTTATCCATAACTCAGATATACATAATATGTCTAATTCTGTATCTTCTAAAAGTTGCTCTAATAAATGTAGTTTATTTCCAAGACTTTGAAAGTTTTGGGAAATTACTTTTAAATACTTATTATCGAAATGTCTTTTCTTGTTGAAGGTTAGATTTTTCTTCCTGTTCCGTCAGTTTTTGCGGTTGCTCATTTGTTGTTCCATTTTTATATACACTAGTTTTATCTGAAACTGGGATGGTTTCTGAGTATGTAATGTTAGCTTGCTTTCCGTTAATAAAAAGTTGGTTATTTCTTATGATTGCGTGGTGGCCATGTTTGCGAGCTTCCAGAAGATGTTTTCTGAGTAAGTTTCTTTGTTTTAATTCGGACCCTTCCATGAAAATATCTACAGATAAACCGGTGTTCTTGAAACTTTTTTTATTTTGAATTATATAGTTTGTCATGCGTTTGCTTACTAGTTCAATCATCAAGGCTCTGCGATATCCACTTTTGCCTATACGTTTTACAGTCTCAACGAAAGGGTTTATATTTATATTCATTATATCTTGAAAGACACAAGCAACACGTTCAAATAAGTCGTTTTCGTCTTCGTATTGGTTTTCTGTTAGACCATAGAGCACAATTTTCTTTGAACTCTCCAATTTGTTTAATTGGCTTTCTATATTTTGAATCTTATTATCAAGTGATTCAATTTGCTTTTTTATGGATATCTGTTCTGAAGAAAGTGTTACGGGGTTGAATTCCTGCTGTAGATTAGATACTACGGTGCTTATTTCCTTTTGAATGGTGCTTTTGAAGTCATTGAGAAGTATCGTTTTAATTGTTTCCAGTTTTGAATCTAAAATTTTTTCAAGCTTAGTATCCAGTAGTTGACTAAATTGGTCTAAATTTATAGTGTTACATGTTTTACTAATTTGCGCAACATCGTTCTCAAATAATAAGTCAGTAATTGTATCGCCTTTTATGGAATCTAGGGATTTCTCAGAAGTAATGGACTCATTGTCATCTTATTTATAACCGACTTCAAAAAAAGGAGGAGGTTCTATGTTCGTCTGTTTATTTGTTTTTTTTTTTTTTTTATGTATGTCCACCGATTACTCGAGAACGGCTGAACCGATTGACATGATTCAAACGCCACTTTATCAGGTTTGTTCCCCAGGTGGTCCCATTTTTTGAAAATTTTAAATCGGTTCAGTGGTTTTCGAGTAATCCTGAAAATACTGTAATTTTTTAGGTAACTTTTGCACGATTTTCAACGGATCTTCAGACATAACTTCTTTGTTTATAAACCGATTGAGATAATTCTTGTTTTGTTAGAAAGAGGATACTTTAAGGGTATTTTCATTAAAATTTCCTGTACATTGGACCTTGGACTTCGAAGATACTCAAGAGAACTCTTCAAAATCAAATTGGATAGTGTATAGTGATTACTCTACGTTATTGAAAGGTTTCGCATCAGCCATTTTTAGTGTCACTATTGGGACTGGAATACAAGCCTTACTTATGAGCTAATGAATAGGATGGACCATAACCCACCGCGCGGGCCCAATGCGGATTGGTGGGTGTTAATGAGTGCAAATGCAGCTGGGACTAACGGCTTAACGTGTCTTCTGAAGCACGGAGGAGCTCGCGATAATACACTTTGGTCACCCACCCCATGACTGCCCCCTTGCTAAAATTAACAGCGCGAAAAGTGGAAATTGAGTTATTTGGAGTAGGTATTATACGAGTACCATTGAAAAGTGTTGAAAATATGAATAAAATATATTTATATCATTACTTACATTTACTTGTACATACCTACCACAAAAAAGTGAAAAATAAAAAAGCTTTTTTAAATTAAAAAGAAAAACCTCCTTCAAAAAACCTTAAAAAAATTGCTATAAAAAAAAGCTTCAAAAAGCAACGGCTCTAAAAAGCAAGAAATAATATTCAAATCTGCATAATTACCACTATTCAAGTACCTACGCATATCTGATATAAAAAAAACGTCTTATGAAGTCGGGTGGGGCTTTAAGATTTAAAAAATCAAATTACGAAAGAGAAACCACTACAAATGTTTATATAAATTAAAAAAGGAAAATATCTTTCAGCCCCACCCGACTTCAAAAGACGTTTTTTTATATCAGATATGCGTAGGTACTTGAATAGTGGTAATTATGCAGATTTGAATATTATTTCTTGCTTTTTAGAGCCGTTGCTTTTTGAAGCTTTTTTTTATAGCAATTTTGGTATTCTTCTTCGGAGCGTGACATTATTATTGAAACTTGTTTCATTTACTATAGAATCGCAGCAGATATTTTGTTGTCTTACTGGCATGTTATTATTATTAAGTTTGGGTTGTTTAGACGAACATAATGCACATATCCAGTTTGATTTGTGAGTAGCAGTCATTGTATTATAGAATCTTTGTTCCGAAACATTTGCGCATTCTATATCGTAATTATTTGAACATCTTATGCATTTCAAGAACCGTCTATCTGGTATCTGTTGTAGACAGCCTGAGCACACCGCTGGCGCCCCCTTTTTTTGAGTTAGATGACATTTTTATCTATTCAACTTTTGTTTCTCAGTTGAAGTTATTGCTATTTGTCTCTCTAGATGGCGCTAAATTCCATATAGAAATATTTTTGCCAACAAAAATTTCTCCGGAGCTCAGGAACGAACTGCTGACCGCAGAGATAACTGCCGCCATATGAAAGTATGGCTTCTGTTCGATGCGCTACTCGAACGCTGGTGTGGCTGACGAATTTGTTGATCAATATACGCAAGAAAGCTTATTTGAAAAGAGTTCGTTAAGAATGCGTCATTTGAATCTTTGGGACGCACTTTTTTCACTTTTTTCAATCACTTTTCTTAATTTCACTTTATTCTTCAATTTATTTTTGTTGTTTTAATTTGTATGTTCACTTTTTTTTTGCGTATTTAGTTGTTTGTTTACGTTTTAAGCACTGTTTTTCATCTCAGTATGTTTTTTATAATTTTCACTTTGTGGCAGAAGTATTTTTTACAGATAACGTTTGTACGGATGTAATAGGTTATTTTGCACTTTATAAGACTTTTATTTGATAGTAATTAACGCTTTTCTATTTTTCCTTTGAATTTAAATACGGAGCCTATCTGTACTTGACGGCACACTCTACCGCTACCTAGCAAGGGATGTCCCTTGCTAGGTTTTTAAAGTTGTCATGCGACTTACTAGGCTTTTAAAGTTGTCAGCGAACGGTTTAATTACGCGCGCTAACGTCAGTAAGCGACAAGCCGCCAAACCCACCGCAATTGTTCATTTTGTTTTTTAACCGACTTCAAAAAAAGGAGGAGGTTCTATGTTCGACTGTTTATTTGTTTTTTTTTTTTTTTTTATATATGTCCACCGATAACTCGAAAACGGCTGAACCGATTGACATGATTCAAACGCCACTTTATCAGGTTTGCTCCCCAGGTGGTCCCATTTTTTTTAATTTTAAATCGGTATAGTAGTTTTCGAGTAATCCTGAAAATACTGTAATTTTTTTAGGTAACTTTTGCACGAGTTGTAACGGATCTTCAGGCATAACTTCTTTGTTTATAAACTGATTTAGATGATTCTTGTTTTGTTAGAAAGGGGATACTTTAAGGATGTTTTCATTCAAATTTCCTTCACATTGGACTTTGGACTTCGAAGATACACAAGAGAACTCTTCAAAATCAAATATGATAGTGTATTAGTGATTACTCTACGTTATTGAAAGGTTTCGCATCAGCTATTTTTATTGTCACTACTGGGGCTGGGATACAAGCCTTACTTATGGGCTGATGAATAGGATGGACCATAACCCACCGCGCGGGCCCAATGCGGATTGGTGGGTGTTAATATGCAAATGTAGCTGGAACTAACGGCTTAACGTGTCTTCTGAAGCACGGAGGAGCTCGAGATAATACACTTTGGTCACCTACCCCATGTCCTACCACAAAAAAGTTAAAAATAAAAAACTTTTAAAAATTAAAAAGAAAAACCTCCTTCAAAAAACCTTAAAAAAATTGCTATAAAAAAACAGCTTCAAAAAGCAACAGCTCTAAAAAGCAAGAAATAATATTCAAATTGCATAATTACTATTCAAGTACCTACGCATATCTGATATTAAAAAAACGTCTTATGAAGTCGGGTGGGGCTTTAAGAATTAAAAAATCAAATTGAGAAAGAGAAACCACAATAAATGTTATTATGATTAAAAAAGAAAAATATCTATAGCCCCACCCGACTTCAAAAGACGTTTTTTTAATATCAGATATGCGTAGGTACTTGAATAGTAATTATGCAATTTGAATATTATTTCTTGCTTTTTAGAGCTGCTGTTTTTTGAAGCTGTTTTTTTATAGCAATTTTTTTAAGGTTTTTTGAAGGAGGTTTTTCTTTTTAATTTTTAAAAGTTTTTTATTTTTATAATTATCGGTAGTGAAACATGTCAGAAAAACAGTTTCTGATATGTATCTAAAATTATGTTTTGATGAAGCCAAAATTAACACTTTTTTTCATTACTTCAAAAACATTAGGTAGTGTCTTCAAACAGATTTTCAAGCTTTTTGTTAAGTGAATGTCTTGTTTATGGCTTTTGCGGGATACTATAAGGTCTATTCTAGTGGTACAGTCGATAATCACCTTGTGAGCCATGATTATTGACAAAGTTTTTGGAAAAATATCTATATTGGTTTTTATATTTTTATTATCGTATTATATGTTAATTAAACTTATTTTAAATAAGCCGGTGCTTACTTTTATATCATATTAATTATACTGGGTGTCAAAAGACCCATAACGAAAACCACGTATTACTATAATTTTCTTGTATGGGGTCAAATCTGGTAACCTCATTGTTGGCGACTGGCTGGTGGATTATAATACCATTACCATTACCTTTTATAATACCATGAATATTTTAGTAGTTTACTCTTTTTTACTTGATTTCATGTCACTTGTCATTGGTGAAAAATAAACCTGTTGTCAGCTAATGGTCTTTGCTTTCGCACCCACTTAATCGAATTATTTAATAGGCGCAGGCGATTGGCATCTGTCGATAGCCAGGGAAGTACGTTGTGGCAAGTCTACTCACCCCGCTGCTACGCGTACTCTCTTAGGCTGGACATTACATGGTTGCCTTTCAAGTAAAACCAAACCCGTAGACTTCGTGAATTATGCATGCGACTCTACCCCTGATACGGATTTCGATTCCATAGAGGCTTTACTTAGGGAACAATATAGACTAGACTGCCTAGGCATTTGTAAACTCCCACCGAAAAACAGCGATGAGGATCAGCGGGCGATAGATATTGTGGACGCTACAGCGCGACGTCTTCCCTCTGGTCGTTTTGAGGTAGGTTTGCCTTGGCGCCATAGTCAATCTGTTAATCCGCAAGCGCTCTCGAGATTCAAGTCCCTTGAAAGGCAGTTTGCGAAAGACACAGCTTTTGCCACAGCCTACAAAGATTTTGTCAATGGAATAATTAAAAAAAGCAACAGCTCTAAAAAGCAAGAAATAATATTCAAATCTGCATAATTACCACTATTCAAGTAACTACGCATATCTGATAAAAAAAAAACGTCTTTTGAAGTCGGGTGGGGCTGAAACATATTTTCCTTTTTTAATTTATATAAACATTTATAATGGTTTCTCTTTCTCAATTTGATTTTTTAAATCTTAAAGCCCCACCCGACTTCATAAGACGTTTTTTTTAATATCAGATATGCGTAGTTACTTGAATAGTAGGTAATTATGCAGATATGAATATTATTTCTTGCTTTTTAGAGCTGTTGCTTTTTGAAGCTGTTTTTTTATAGCAATTTTTTGAAGGTTTTTTGAAGGAGGTTTTTCTTTTTAATTTTTAAAAGCCTTTTTATTTTTCACTTTTTTGTGGTAGGTATGTACAAGTAAATGTAAGCAATGATATAAATATATTTTATTCATATTTCACACTTTTCAATGGTATAATACTCCTAATAACTCAATTTCCACTTTTCGCGCTGTTAATTTTAGCAAGGGTCAGTCATGGGGTGGGTGACCAAAGTGTATAATCGCGAGCTCCTCCGTGCTTCAGAAGACACGTTAAGCCGTTAGTCCCAGTTACATTTGCACTCATTAACACCCACCGATCCGCATTGGGCCCGCGCGGTGGGTTATGGTCCATCCTATTCATTAGCCCATAAGTAAGGCTTATATTCCAGCCCCAACAGTGACACTAAAAACCTTTCAATAGCGTAGAGTAATCACTAATACACTATCCTATTTGATTTTGATGAGTTCTCTTGAGTATCTTCGAAGTCCAAGGTCCAATGTGCAGGAAATTTTAATGAAAACACCCTTAAAGTATCCCCTTTCTAACAAAACAAGAATTATCTCAATCGGTTCATAAACAAAGAAGTTATGTCTGAAGATCCGTTGAAACTCGTGCAAAAGTTACCTAAAAAATTACAGTATTTTCAGGATTACTCGAAAACTACTGAACCGATTTCAAATTTTCAAAAAATGGGACCAACTGGGGAACAAACCTGATAAAGTGGCGTTTGAATCATGTCAATCGGTTCAGCCGTTCTCGAGTAATCGGTGGACAAACATAAAAAAAAAAAAAAAAAAAACAAATAAACAGACGAACATAGAACCTCCTCCTTTTTTTGAAGTCGGTTAAAAAAGGCTGATGCGAAACCTTTCAATACCGTAGAGTAATCACTATACACTATCCAATTTGATTTTGAAGAGTTCTCTTGAGTATCTTCGAAGTCCAAGATCCAATGTACAGGAAATTTTAATGAAAGCACCCTTAAAGTATCCTCTTTCTAACAAAACAAGAATCATCTCAATCGGTTTATAAACAAAGAAGTTATGTCTGAAGATCCGTTGAAACTCGTGCAAAAGTTACCTAAAAAATTACAGTATTTTCAGGATTACTCAAAAACCACTGAACCGATTTAAATTTTTCAAAAAATGGGACCACCTGGGGAACAAACCTGATAAAGTGGCGTTTGAATCATGTCAATCGGTTCAGCCGTTCTCGAGTAATCGGTGGACATACATAAAAAAATAAAAAAAAAAAATAAAAAAACAAATAAACAGACGAACATAGAACCTCCTCCTTTTTTGAAGTCGGTTAAAAAGGGATACGCAGAGGAGTGCTCCCCGGACACTATTATCAAGAACATAAGACCAACTCCAACAGTAACAACATTCGTTGGTATTTGCCTCACTTTGGCGTGTATCACCCACAGAAAAAGAAGATTCGAGTTGTGCACGATGCCGCCGCTACAACAAAGGGAGTAAGCTTAAACTCTATGTTGTTAGTTGGACCTGATTTACTCCAGCCTTTATTAGGCATTTTGTTACGTTTTAGAGAGGGGAAAATCGCCGTGACCGGTGATATTCGGGAAATGTTCCCACAGATATCTATCCGAGAACAAGATCGAGATGCACAAAGGTTCTTATGGCGCGACACGGTTTAGTCTATCGGTCTGTCGTGTCTAGTCTAGGCACATCCCAACCAGCATGCAGACAAGATCGTTACACACATCTTCAAACATTTGAAGGACAGAAAAGCCACAGCCACAGGTAGCAACGACACGACGTATCCCGGCGAGGCGGTGCATCTATCGAACGAGTCGCGGTGCAGGATTAGGTCAAGCCAAGTGGTAAATTGCCAATGAGGTGGACGGACCAAGTCAGAGCAGCCGTGGCTGACCGCTTGCACGTATGCATAAAGAAGGCAGCCACTAGCGAAGAATGCCGATGAATAGTAATGCAGGTCACTTCCACTTCCGCTGAAGGATTATGACGACCACGACCACCTTGCCAAGTTTACTGACTAAAAAGAAAAGATACTACCACGTAAAATTATTATAAAGTCTGAAAACCATCGTATATCTGAGAAATTTCGCGTTTTTATTTGTAGTTATGCAAAACGGCAATGCAACCCTAGACGCAGATGGACTATATTCCATAACTTAAATGGTCAAAACCACTACACTATGTCGGACTATGTAGGTCACTGGCCAGTTTTTCATAAAAAGAAACACTTAATACCCTTTCAATCAAGTAGTGGTTACAATAATAAAAGGTCGAAGTTTGTATCGCTTAAAGTACATGCCTTAGAAACACATTAAAAAATACACTTAAAGATTTTGAAATATCACCTGCTGGCCTGGATTTTCACCGAAATGAAATAATAATAAGCCGAAATGATAAAACAATCCACTGACATGAAACAATTATGCACCGAAATTATCATCACTCACCGAAATGATTTTTTTAACATTTCGGTTAGTTTTTTATCATTTCAGTTGACAGTTTAGGCCACCGAATCAACCGAAATGAAGACACCGAAATTAAAAACAAGGACAAAAATTGGAATTAAAAGAAAACTATTTAATATAGATTGTTATGAATACTACTCAAATAAACGTAGTAGAAATAGCTTACTTACGAACAATCAATTAAATATACTAGCTCTTTGGAAGACGAGTCATACCCATAAACGGAAATGAAAACAAAGTTGTCCCATGACCACCGAACAGCAATACTTATTTTTTTGACGGGAATTGCAGGCCAGCTGCGCACTTTCTTCCACAACAAGCACTTAGGCGGCACTGGTACGCAAGTTTTAAGCGTATGAGGGGGGAGCTAGAGTTGTTCTATGCAAAAATATGACTTATAAACTTTAGGTCACCGAAATGAATAGACTTTCTGGGACACATGCGTTTACTCATACAAGTTATTAAACTAGGTAGATATAATTATAAAATAACTTTGTGATAATACCCTCACTATTCAAGATTAAAATAAAAGTAACCACACATCCCAATAATCAATAGTTTTTGTTGTACGAGGGAAATTACACAACTGCAATCCAAATAAAACAATATTTATTGCCTCTTATAGGCAACGACCTCTTCTACATAGAAAAAAATATTAGAACTGTAAAGCAACGTTTTACACTACCGATTTCATCCGTGCCGCGTAAATTTTTCAAATGGGAAATCCACTCAAGAGAGCTACATTCGTGACTTACTTGAAAAGTTTCATATGTCGGAATGTAAGGCCGCGCCTACACCATTGGAAACTAAAAAGTTGGTGCCGTGTGAGCAGAGTAATGTAAGTGATTCTTCGTTATCCTATCCGTATCAGCAGTTGATAGGCTCACTCAATTTTCTGGCCGTCAATACGCGTCCAGATATTGCTTTTGCGATATCATATTTAAGCCAATTTAACAGTAAATATGATCATAGTCATTGGAAGGCGGCAAAACGTGTGTTACAATATTTAAAAGGCACTATCGATTTGGGCATTACTTACAGCAAAGACGGTGGAAGTTTAATTGGCTACGCGGATGCAGATTGGGCCAATTGTCCAACAGATCGTCGCTCGTACACTGGATTTTACTTCTCTATGGCTGGTGGAGCCATTTCGTGGGAAAGTAAGAAGCAAGCTACTATTGCCCTGTCGTCTAGCGAAGCGGAATATATGAGTTTGTCGAGTGCGGGTAGAGATGCTGAATTTCTGAAGCGGTTGATACATGAAGTTACAGGTATGTCAACTGTTATTCCTATTTATAATGATTCACAGTCTGCCCAAAAATTAGCCTTGAATCCAGTCCATCACAATAGGACCAAACACATCGACACCAAATTCCACTATATACGCAGTTTATTAGATAAAAATGTTGTTAACATAATTTATACGCCTACCTTAGAAATGTGGGCTGACGTACTAACCAAACCATTGGCTCGTATTAAGTTTCAGAATTGTGTAAAAGGAATGGGCTTATGTTTATAATCTTATTTTTATTGCGGGGGAGTATGTTGTATGTTACTGGCCATTCAAAATTTTGATTTATATTTCTTTTACTTATTATTGTATTCTGATTGACACTTCATTAAAAAAGTCAAACACAACAGAATTCAAACCGAAACCGAGTGAATGCTTGAACGCCCTATATTCGGAACAGCGTGGGCTTGATACGTTTGACATTAACAAGAGACTTTTTGGCGCCATTTTGTCGAGTTTGGTTTGGTGTCTATTTTAATTATTTTCAAATTGATTCATAGTGGATATTGTGTCTTAAAATTGGTGCAGTTATATGGTACAAGTGTCTACGCAACTGAACAATATGTAGGATAATTGAAATAGGCGCGATCTTGGTTGTGTGAAGCAGAGACTTTTATTGAAGTGGTGGCTTCCTCGGCAGAACTAACCGAGTAAACTGTCTTGATATACTTGGTGCCAAATGCTCCAAGCAGCATTGGAATGCGATGCACCCGCATTCTAATGAAAAATTAAACAATATCTACCACTGTTCTATTTAACACTTGACACTGGCAAAAATTACTTCCAAGAGGAAAGTAGGTTGCCATAACAAAAAAAGAAGAAGAAGAACAAATTTGACATTTACAAATTTTGACAATTATGCGGGAACTAAAGAAAAGAAGCGAGCGCTTTTCTTTTCTTTCCTAAAAAAAATCAATTATTGTAACAAAATCATATTTTAAATTTATTAATAATTAAATTACCTATTCTTTCTTCACCTATGAAAGTCACCGTTGTAGTATCTGGGTTACCGAAGCATGTAAGAATAACGAAGTTTTACTGATAATAAACACAAACACAATGATTATCGTGCAATCATTAACAAAACTTATTCGTGTTTTTCAAATTCAGGTGCCAATTGCCGAATTGGCTCGTAACATCGACATGATTTTTGACACAAACGATGTCGGAACTTTCCGTGTGCGTGATATTCCGACCGACACTGTTATTTCTATTACTGTCTTTTCTGTAACTTTAAACTTTGAGTTCTCTTTGCAGTACCTACCTACAATCATGTCGGCACCACCCACTGCAGAGCAAACTGAAATGCTACTATCGTTTCTCCAAGAGCATCAAGATCTTGCCAGAGGTCATCTGAGGGATGTCTCGGGACATTTTGAATGGCCAGTAACATACAACATACTCCCCCGCAATCAAAATAAGATTATAAACATAAGCCCATTCCTTTTACACAATTCTGAAACTTAATACGAGCCAATGGTTTGGTTAGTACGTCAGCCCACATTTCTAAGGTAGGCGTATAAATTATGTTAACAACATTTTTATCTAATAAACTGCGTATATAGTGGAATTTGGTGTCGATGTGTTTGGTCCTATTGTGATGGACTGGATTCAAGGCTAATTTTTGGGCAGACTGTGAATCATTATAAATAGGAATAACAGTTGACATACCTGTAACTTCATGTATCAACCGCTTCAGAAATTCAGCATCTCTACCCGCACTCGACAAACTCATATATTCCGCTTCGCTAGACGACAGGGCAATAGTAGCTTGCTTCTTACTTTCCCACGAAATGGCTCCACCAGCCATAGAGAAGTAAAATCCAGTGTACGAGCGACGATCTGTTGGACAATTGGCCCAATCTGCATCCGCGTAGCCAATTAAACTTCCACCGTCTTTGCTGTAAGTAATGCCCAAATCTATAGTGCCTTTTAAATATTGTAACACACGTTTTGCCGCCTTCCAATGACTATGATCATATTTACTGTTATTGGCTTAAATATGATATCGCAAAAGCAATATCTGGACGCGTATTGACGGCCAGAAAATTGAGTGAGCCTATCAACTGCTGATACGGATAGGATAACGAAGAATCACTTACATTACTCTGCTCACACGGCACCAACTTTTTAGTTTCCAATGGTGTAGGCGCGGCCTTACATTCCGACATATGAAACTTTTCAAGTAAGTCACGAATGTAGCTCTCTTATTGAGATATTTTAATTTCATTAGGTTTGCAATGTACATTTAAACCTAAATAATAACTTAATTCACCGATCACTTTTAGACTGAAATATTTCCGTAAGTCAGATATGACAGTATTGAGAGTTTTATTCTTTTGAGCTTATATTCATGTTCCCGAGTGTAGTCGGAAGAAATTGGACATGAAAGCAGCCGAACACATTTTCGTCGGATATTCAGAAGATCCACGAAGTTATTATTTCAGGGACATTAGATATCCCAGAAGAGTTGTGAAAAGCAGAGATGTAACTTTCTTTGAAAGTGATTTCCAAGATTTAAAAGGAGTCAGAACTTGTAAGCCTGGTAATTTTAATGATTTAACTGAACCAGCAGCTATACCTCTTTTGCTAAGTACAAAATCAAACTCGTCGACTACTCGAACACCTGAGACAAGCGCAGCTGTCACCAAACAGATTCAACCTGTTATTGTATCATCATCAGAAGAAGAGGAATCTGATAATGAGATTGAAGAACCAAGGTACAATTTGAGAGCCAGAAAGCCTAATCCTGCTGCCAATTGTGTATGTATGCAGACTTCATCCCCTCTACAGATGGATGAACCTACAACCTATTCACAGGCTATGAATGCAGAAGATGGTGATAAATGGTATCAAGCTATGCAAGATGAATACAAGTCACTGCTTGAGAAGCAAACATGGGTTCTCGTTGACATACCAGATTTCAGAAGAAGAGGAATCTGATAATGAGATTGAAGAACCAAGGTACAATTTGAGAGCCAGAAAGCCTAATCCTGCTGCCAATTGTGTATGTATGCAGACTTCATCCCCTCTACAGATGGATGAACCTACAACCTATTCACAGGCTATGAATGCAGAAGATGGTGATAAATGGTATCAAGCTATGCAAGATGAATACAAGTCACTGCTTGAGAAGCAAACATGGGTTCTCGTTGACAGACCAGATAAGAAGGTCATACGAGAAAAATCATCTATAAAAAATAAAATATACTTATTGCCTTGAAATGATGTTTCAGGCAGGGGTCCACAAATATCTGAATGAATAAGCTCAAGAACTGCAGTTGATCTTTTATGTGAAACTTTCTTAAAAGGTTTCCTATGCTGCTTACCTTCAATACAGGGAATGCATGGTTCCTTATCGACTTCCGAGTACTCTACGCCCACTGCGTGTCCCTTCCTCAGTTGATCCATTCCAATGCGGCATAAGTGACCTAAGCGTCTATGCCAGAGCTTGAAGCTAGAAACATCAGATTGGGTCTCAAAAGCAGACAATTGAGTTTTTGGATTGACCGTACAATCTAAGGAATACAGTCCACCACATATAGAACCATGTAAAATTACATCACCTGTATAAGAAAAAGCATTAGAATCATAAAAATTACAACCAGTTCTATCAAAAACTACGCTAAAACCTTTATCTACAGCCTTCTTCACTGAAATAAGATTAGAGTTCAAGTTTGGTACGTGAACCACATCAGTAATCTTCTTTATATCAGTATTTTGACTGCAACTGGTGATAGAAACATCTCCAACGCCTTTACTGGGCAGTACATCTCCATTTGCAATAGTCACAGTCCCAATAGATGAACCTCTCATATTTTCCATCCAATCAGCTCGTGACGTCATATGTGCCGAAGCTCCAGAATCAATAAACCATTTATCACACGTGTCAATGACATTCAGTGCACACAGAGAATTCTTGTGATTTATGGGATTCTTCTTCTTGTCCTTTTTATGGGGACAGTCTGGACGCTTATGTCCTGGCTCCATACAGTCGTAACATACAATAGGCTTCTTAACACTTTGGCTGCTGAACTAAATTCGCACGGTACCGCTAACTGCTGCGCTCGCCTCGCTAGGTGAGTCCATAGCACACGCGTTTGTCCAGTGATAAATTGCACCGCGTGTGCTAACCGGACCGACTAGGTGAGTCGGGCCCTGGCGCAACGATTGTGCGCGTGGACTCTCGACGTGAGTCGGCGATAGTGAAACAGCTGTGCTCGCGAACTCGCCAGTCGAGTCCATACTGACGCGACGCCTGTGCTCACGGACGCGCTACGGGAGTCCATAATAATAAATTGATATTGTATGTTTTTTCAACTCAACAAATAAAATAATATACCAGAAATCGACTCGTCACCAGACTTGTCTCAGGCGGGAACCGAACAAAACAAATTTAGGTAAAGGTATTTCTTTGATAACTAGACCTCCCTCTGTGACCCCCCTCTTTCCTATACTATTTACATATTTACATTATTATTACGGATTCATTAGTAATAAATAAATCATACTGAATAATTTATGACCCTACGAGAAATCACCGATTTGGAGAAAGTGGCGCCCTCATCTTAATTAAATTTATTGCTAGCTAAATACATAATGTATCTAAAATTTACATTGCAGATTGAAGCTAAGGTTCTATAGTTTATTTATAAACAATATTCTCTGCAAAATATAGTTCGTTGTATGTAGTAATAGTAGGCAAACGTGACAAAAGTGGCCACTTTTTGATCTAGAGTAGGTAGGCATTTCATTTAAGACTCAATAGATGGCGTTGTAGCTATATTTTTTACAATTAAGTAAATAAATATAGCTACACATATAGTATATATTGTACATAGTGTATATAGTTTAGGTTAGGGAAGCACAATGTTACCGCCGAGTGTAACAAATTTTTGGGTGGGGCGAACCGGACCGCCCCCATAAGTCAGAAAATTACCTTTCATGACCTGGGACAAAATGATATATTTATTTATTAACAATGAATGAATTTGTATAATATGGATATACTATACTACAGATAGTAGGCCACTCAGTTACCTAGTTTAACTACATTTTTACTTACTTAACTATCTACAACGTGTAACAAAAAAAATATAATAACAAGTAGGGACCAACTCTAAAATCGCGAAAAAAAAAAGCTGTTTCATACATTTTGATTATTTCCGTAATTAATTTTTGTATGAAACAGCTGATATTTTTTTTTCGCAATTTCAAGTTGGTCCCATAGTAAAAATTGTTCAGTTTGATGGTCCCTATCTACCCATATTCGGCATTACGGGTACTTTTGTAACATATTGTATATGTATAAATAAAAATCAATGTTTAAATGTTTGTGTTCTAATGAGCTCCTATATAAACATTTATTTATAAATTGTTTAAACATAATATATACGTTTAAACATTTTGATTTATTTCTTCAGTACCTACTTGTAATATTTTTTAGCTACCCTGCAATCTAGTGAAGACTGCGAGTTTTTAAAATAAACTATACAACCCGCGCAGATAATGAGTGGGAGTGAGAGAGCGATAGGTGTGGTGTTTAGTTAGTTAGAGTGAGAACGAGAAGTGAATATGAACGACTCCATTTCTGACTTCAATAAAACAATTAATATTTACAACAGGCTACGTGCACAAAAAAAAGCCTTTGTTGTTTGTAAGTTTAGAACCTAACTAGGTAGGTAATAAAACTCCTTTTGTCATTTTATCAACAAGTTCGCATTCGCACGGCCTACTCTTTTGTCCTTAGACCTGGCAAACAGGTGCCCAGACAATAAGTCATCGACTGTTATCTCCTTTACCACAGAATACATGTCCTTTTACTTGTCGATGTCGTCATACTTTTTCCTAAGTCTTTCCTATGCTGTATTATTTTATATTAGCGAATCTGAAATAAAATAATAATTTTTCTTTTAGTTTACAAAAGTAAACAAGGTAAGTACTAATACAGGTTTTTAAAGTTATAATTAATATTAACTCTTTATGCTCTCTGTAAGTAGTACGCTTACTACTTATACAGAGTTAATATTAAATATAACATAATAACCCTGTATTAGATAGTGCCTTGTTTACTTTTATTACCATAATTTATTACCATAATTATGGTGGCGGGGCCCGGGCCTCGCTACTTCAAAAAATGCTTATAATGTGAATTGTGATGTGATGTGATTTGCAATTATAAAATTAATTTTTTTTTTTTTTTTTGCACTCTCAACCAGAAGGGCTCGGAGCAACCTTCCCGGACACGCGAGGGGAAGGAGGCGGAAATCCTCATTGGACTTCCCCCATAGACGGTCTATGGGGGGGCATGTCAGACTTCTACTGACTAAAACCGCCTTTGAGGTTGGTTTCGACCCGACAGCTGTGAAGAGCCTCGAAACCTTCGTCTAATGCGACCGCCCCCCGAGGGGAGGGTGGCGCGAGGACCTATAAAATTAAACTTGAGCAAACCCCTTATAGATCCGTAAAAAACTTACGATACCGCGATTCATTCGAATACAGTGCCATCTATGATAAATAAATATAACCTTTTATTTTCCTTTAGTCCGTTTTCTTAATTGCGGTTTCGTAATCGGCTACGAGAGAGGAACTATTTTTCGTAATTAGTTATTAAACAAGAAATTATTTGCTTTTTTCGTAATCGAGTATTTTTTCTTCGTTCGCAGTTAATTACTAAACACATTCAGTTTTCTTTTTTTTTCGAATTGATTATCAAACAAGAATTTATTTGCCATTTCCGTAATCCAGTATTTGTTTCTTAATTCGTAGTTAATTACTTAACATTTAATTATTAAACTAGGTATGCAATGCATTTTGCCCAAAAATTAAGCGGAGCTCAATCTATTTTTAACCGACTTCAAAAAAAAGGAGGAGGTTCTATGTTCGTCTGTTTAGTTGTTTTTTTTTTATGTATGTCCACCGATTACTCCAAATCGGCTAAACCGATTGACATGATTCAAACGTTACTTTATCAGGTTTGTTCCCAAGTTGGTCCCATTTTTTGAAAATTTTAAATCGATTCAGTAGTTTTCAAGTAATCCTGAAAATACCGTATTTTTTAGGTAACTTTTGCACGAGTTTTTACGGATCTTTAGACATAACTTCTTTGTTTATGAACCGATTTAGATGATTCTTGTGTCTTTCGAAAGGGGATACTTTAAGGGTGTTCCCATTTTAATTTCATTGACATTGTACCTTGGACTTCGAAGATACACAAGAGAACTCTTCAAAATCAAATAGGATATTGTTTGAGTGATTACTCTAAGGTATTGAAAGGTCACATCAGCCATTTTTTATTGTCACTGCTGGGGTGGGATACAAGCCTTACTTATTGGCCGATGAATAGGACAAAAAAGTTAAAAATAAAAAAGCTTTTAAAAATTAAAAAGAAAAACCTCCATCATAAAACCTTAAAAAATTTGATATAAAAACAGCTTCAAAAAAAGCGACAGCTCTAAAAAGCAAGAGATGATATTTAAATCTGCATAATTACTATTCAAGTACGCATATCTGATATTGAAAAAAACGTCTTTTGAAGGGGCTTTAAAAATTAAAAAAAGAATGAGAAAGAGAAACCACAAAAAAATGTTTATATAAATTTAAAAAGGATAATATCTTTGAGCCCCACCCGACTTCAAAAGACGTTTTTTTAATATCAGATATGCGTAGGTACTTTAATTCACTGACGAACTCCGTGGTCGACTGGCTTTGTACACCGGTAATGTATCGAAAAAACCTTAAAAAAACCCGAAAACAAAAACAAAAACAGCTTTAAAATTAAATACCTTTAAAAAGCAAGATGATATAATAGGATATGCGTAACTAATAATTTGAATAAAATTTGAATTAAAGGTATTTAATTTTAAAGTTGTTTTTGTTTTTGTTTTCGGATTTTTGAAGGTTTCTCTTTTTTTTTAAAAAGCTTTTTTATTTTCTACTTTTTAGTGGTAGGTATGTACGCGTGTAAATATTTTTTTACTTTATATATTATTTGTGGTAAGTTATGTAAGCGTGTAAATATTTTTTAACTTCATATAATATTTTCTATGGTACAACGCCCATAACTCAATTTCCAAATTCACGCTGTTTGTTTTTAAGGAGTTCCGTTGTGCCTTCGTACTTCGTAGTCCAAGTCTAAACGTCGCAGACCATAGCTCGGTTTGTTTCGGATTGTCATAAACCTAATCATAATCATAAACCATAATCATAAACCAATGTCTCAATCACTATACATATTGTGTATCTTCGAAGTCCAAAGTCCAATAAGAAAGGAAATTAAAATGTAACCACTCTTGAGGTATACCTTTTCAAACAAAAAAAGAATCATCGAAATCGATTCATAAACAAAGAAGTTATACCTGAAAATCCGCAAAAACTCGTGCGATGGTAAGCCAAATAATTGTTATTTTTCAGGATTATGAAAAAACTACTAGCCAGATCTCTGTAATTTTTTTATGGGACCACACACAAATTGTGTTCTTTCAAATAAAGAAAGAATAATTGAAATCGGTTAACAACTGGTGAAGTTATGTTAATACATACATAAAAAAAGATCAAACGTTTTGATCTCGAGTAGGCGTTTCATTTTATGACCTAACAGATGGCGCTGTAGCTTTCCTAATCGCGCTAACTCAGTGTTTTCTCGTAAGGTATAAGACCTGGGGAAAATAACACTGAGGTATGATTTATTTATTTATTTTAATGAAATTGTATATATGTATATAGATATTAGAGAGCACTTACAAATTTTTGAGTGGGGCGAACCAACATCGCCTCCATAAGTCGGAAAATTACCTTACTTAAAGTAGGTAAATACATAATTAAATATTTTATAAATATTTCAAGCTCTACCTGTTGCCGTTACCAATATCAAGCAAAAAAATTAACAAAAAAATCACTTTTTTATGGGGTCCTGTTTTACCCTTTAAAACCTAAAAAATGGCTGATGGTCAATATAAATTTACCTTCTTTCGAGGAATATGTAGTCAAATTAAAGGTTACCTTTATTTTATCATAATGCAGCTAGATGGTACCTATTGAAAATTACCATGCAACTACAACATAATCATTCAAAAAACAATAGGAAAAAAGTGTGACAACATCGACAAATAAAAGGACATGTATTCTGTGGTAAAGGAGATAACAGTCGATGACTTATTGTCTGGGCACCTGTTTGCCAGGTCTAAGGACAAAAGAGTAGGCCGTGCGAACTTGTTGATAAAATGACAAAAGGAGTTTTATTACCTAGTTAGGTTCTAAACTTACAAACAACAAAGGTTTTTTTTTGTGCATGTAGCCTGTTGTAAATATTAATTGTTTTATTGAAGTCAGAAATAGCGTCGTTCATATTCACTTCTCGTTCTCATTCTAAACACTACACCTATCGCTTTCTCACTCCCACTCATTATCTGCGCGGGTTGTATATTTTAAAAACTGGCATTTATCCTCACTAGATTGCAGGGTAGCTAAAAAATTAAACTAATTAACTTTTAAAGAGGATAATTCCAAATTCAAATTAGGAAAATGTGTGATTTTCATTTGTATTTCTTACTGTCAAGATGAGTGAATAAAGAAATTCGATACTATTAAAATTTTCCTACAAAAAAAAACAAATAAACAGACGAACATAGAACCTCTCCTTTTTTTGAAGTCGGTTAAAAAAAAGCAAAATGCAACGCAAGCCGCGAAAAAAATTTGCGGATATTTATGGACCTAGTGCAGTGTCTGTGAGAGAAGCACAAATTTGGTTTTAAGCGTTTTCAATCCGGAAATTTTGATGTCAAAGATGCACGTCGCTCTGGTCGCCCTATTACGGATAATATGGATGCCATTTTTGCAAAAGTGGAGCAAGATCGTCATATCAGTAGATACGACGTAGCTGAAGAACTGGGAATTGACCACAAAACAGTTTTGGCGCATTTGAAAAAAACTGGGTACATACACAAAAAAGCTCGATATTTGGGTACCTCACGAGCTCACTGAAAGAAACCTAATAAACCGTGTAACATTTGTGATTCTCATCTTTAGCCACTCAGCAAACATTAAGAGAGTTTGGCTGGGAGGTGTTACTGCATCCACCATTTATAGTCCTAACCTTGCACCTTCTGATTTCTACCTGTTTCGGTCTCTTTAGAATTCTTTAGGCTGTGTCAGGTTAACATCGCGAGAGAACTGCCAAAACCACTTGGCACGGTATTTTGATCAGAAGCCCCAAAATTTCTATAGAAATGGGATCATGTCCCTACCTACAAGATGGCAAAAAGTTATCGAACAAAATGGCACCTACATACTTCAGTTAAATGTAAATAAACTTTATTAAAAAATGTTTTGAATTTTCTTAAAAAATGCAAAGAAACTTTATCCCCTACCTATTAAATCAAAATTTTAAACGTATATATTATGTTTAAACAATTTATAAATAAGTAGTAACTTAAACAGGGATATTTTTAAACTACCGAATATTAATTATATAAAACCAGGATTAGCTCAGTGAACGGCACGGTCTGTCCGTCTGTCACCAGGCTGTATCTCATGAACCGTAATACTTAGACAGTTGAAATTTTGACAGATGATTTATTTCTGTTGCCGCTATAACAACAAATACTAAAAAACAGAATAAAATAAATGTTAAAGGGGTCTCCCATACAACAAACGCGATTTTTTTTGCTCGTTTTTACTCGATATTGATAACGGCTACATGTAGACGCTTGAAATATTTACAGAGTATTTAGTTATATATTCACTTTTAAAATAAATAATTAAATATAAATAAAACAAATATTTTACATTTGTTGTCAGCCCTCCCATACAACAGCGTGGCCCTAACCACTTGGCCGGTTTTTTTATTGCCCCCACTGGTGGGGCACAGGCCTTCCTTTCTTATGGATGGATAAGTAGGATGGGCCAACCCACGAAGTTGCGGGCGGAAAGCTAGTAGGTAGGTAATAATATAAAAAAGCTTGTCAAAGTTTAGAAAATACTTAACATAAGTACCTATACATAGATAAATAATAAACTGGGTTATATGTAAAACACAACATACTAACATCATAACCAACAACGTTTGTTCTACGACTTTTCCGAAAACAGACAAAAATATTGATCATCACTTGATACTCTACGTCTTATCCATATTTTTTTGCTCACCATTTAGATTAAAACAATCTAAGGGAAAATGAAGATCTTCATTGAAGTTGCATCATTAAAAATGTCTGTTGTTACTAAATTTATAGTGGTGAAGGTGTATAATGCCTTCACCACATCCCAAAAAGTAGGCTGGGTCGGCCCAGAACGTAGTACAAGAAAAAGTAAATTCATTTCAATATTTACAAAATCATACAGTTACAGTTTTATCGGATCAATAAGCTAATACAGAAAACAGCTTCAATAGTGCGATTCAAAAGGGCACAGCGCCATCTATTAGCGATCTGATAGAACTCAACAAGCTCGACCTTTAAATTTTGCCAATATGCTTAGAAAATATTTTACGTACCTACCAATACATAAATAATATAGCTCTTTAATAAATCAGCTATAAGTAGGTACCAAAAGGTGTAATTAATTATGTAAACATACATAAATAAGACCAAAATTATAAGACCAACATTTTGTACCTACCCATATTTTGCAAATAAAAACTATTTGATTTGATTTGATTTAAACATTTATAAATAAAATATATACGTTTAAACATTTTGATTTATTAGTACCCAAGTACTTGTTATTGTATTTTTAACTACCCCGCCATCTAGTGAGGATTATGCGAGTTTTTATAGTACATAAAGAATGGGATTGAAAATAACAAGGTAGGTACTATAATACCTTTTGTCGCAAGTCCGGACGGTCAACTCTTTTGTCTTGTGACCTGGCAAAGAAAGACAATAAGTCATCGACTGTTATCGCCTTTCTCGTCGATGTCGTCACGTCACCCTTATTTCCTATTATTTTTTACAACAGGCCAAAATTATTTTGCGTGCACAAATAACCTTTGTAATTTGTAAGTTTACAACCTAACTAAGTACTAAAATTCCTTTTGTTATTTTATCGACAAAGATGTCGGCACTTTAGGCAATTGTATTCTATTGTATTGTGACTCTATTGTATTGTCTGTGCACCTGACTTACAATAAGGTGCTCACAGGTGCACACAGGTTGATAAAATGTGGCCAAGGTGTATAATGCCTTTACCACATCCCAAAAATAAATATAGGAAGAGAGTTCAAGTTATATTTGAAATCGCTACTTACTAAGTACCTACTTAGCTTGCATTGCATCGCAATGATTATATGCTACCATAGCTACTTATATCTACTCTATATTTTGTGATTCTGTGCCTATGTAGTCCTCTGCTGACCGTTTTCTATATTCATCGACTACACGCGTGGTAAATACTGTGATCCATCAGTTTTTAATCAGGGGTCTATTTCATAAAATAATGAAAAAGTACAGTAATTTACCAAGTAGTAGTTTATTGTAGTAGAATTGTTTTATAATTACTAAGAAACATAATTCTACCCCAATAACAATGGTAAATTATTGTAGTAAATTTACTAAATCTTTCATGAAATAGGCCCCTGATGAAATACTGATGGATCACAGTATTTACCACGCGTGTAGCCGTCGCCTTAGGCCCCGTTTACATTATTCCAGTAAAAACATTCCAGCAGAAATGTCGATTTACATGCTTCCAATAGCGAGGAGTGTCGCGCGGGGCATGAGCGGGCGTGCAGGGGGCCAGGGTTCCATCAGCTAAGATAATGTAAAGCCAGCCATTAGAAGTGATTAAGTAGAAACATGTAAACGGTCGTATTAGTGACTGCAGCTAGTAACGTTATAGTTGCCTTTCAACTTGAATCAAAATGATTTTTGTTTCGAGTAGCACCCGCTCATGCCCTGCGCGACACTCCTTGCTACTGGAAGCATGTAAATCGACATTTGAGTAGCATATTAGAGTGCTTTAGATAAATGACACTCTACTGGAAGAAGTGTAAACGCCCACTGGAAAGGCACCAAAACTACTAAAGGCGGAAATATACTATTCTATGGTGTTGTTGTGTTGCGACAGAATCGTATGGTTTCATACATTTAGAATGCCTAGAAGCGCTGTTGTTGTTGTGTCGTCATATCACACTGTCATATATGTTTCTAGCCTTACTAAATGTATGAAACCGATACGCTTCTGTCGCGACACAATACAACGGAATAGTGTGTCGGCACCTAGTACGACTCGCACCCTACTAAAACAAGATTATGTAAACCAGCCTTTAGACCCCGTAATATTATTCCAGTAAAAACATTCCAGCAGAAGTATCTACATTACGTTAAGGCTGATTTACATTGATCCAGTAAAAACGATCCAGTAGAGATACATTACGTAGTGTATTTGACGTTCTTTTAAATACAACAAACATGCCAGGCAATGTACCTCTACTGGAACGTTTTTGCTGGATCAATGTAAATCAGCCATTATGTGTATGACGTTTTTTTAAAATCAACGAACATGCCTGGCATGGTGACTAATCTGTGTGAGCAAAATTTTATTTGACGTGGCGAGCGAGCTGTTTTTTTTTCAAAAAATAGTAAGTACAACCAAAAATATCTTAATTAATGGTGATAATAAAATGAAACAAGTTTCTCATGTTTACGTACTACCTAAAACTTGGAAATCATAGAAATAGAAAAAGGTACTAACCTAAAACTTTGGCTGGCGTTTTTTTAGATGAGAGTGCTGATTGCAGCGGCATCGGCGGCGGCGGCTGCGGCTGCGGCCACAATGTTTTGGGCTTGGGTCGCAGGCGCAAAAACGCCAAAAGGAAAAATGTAAGTACTTGCTTTTCACCTTGAAGTTATAATAACTTGTTTTCTGAATTATGTGCATTAATATAGGTAAGTATTTTATTTTAGGCAGCTGGTGTCAATGCGGGAGCACCGACGACACCAGCGGCTGTGGCAGGCCAGGTGGCGGACCTGCCCACCACAGCTGCTGGGAGTTTACAGGCTCCCGCCCGTACCGTCGCCGCCAATAAAAATTGTAATGTCTTCTTACGCCAGAGAAGAAAAAATGCAGTGGCTGAAATGGCGGGGCCGTGTCAATAGATAATACTAATCTATTGATACGGCCCCGCTTCCCAATGAACTATTATTAAATCAATTTTATAAAAGTCTAGTGTTATTCTTAACTAGTGGACCCTGTGAACTTCGTATCACCTACAATTAAATGATTATCAATTTTACCTTGAGAACCAGCGCTATCTCTTAAGTTAGTAACAAAGCAGCTGAATACTAAAACGAAAGCAACACTACGGTCTTTTTATCCAATATTACTAAGACCATTATTTATACACTTCTAAGATTTTTTGCGCGTACAGTTCACCACCCCTGGACGGCCCCTGGAAAGGTGTCGAAACGTCGGGAATTCTAAAAAACCAATAAATACAAACTAAATAATTCTAAAACAACACCTGAATTAATAATATACGCGCTGTAATCCGTAAAAAGTGTTTTATTACCATTATTTAGACTAAAACCTCTTTATCAAAAGTTAGCTGTCAAAAGTAACCCGAAATGGCGATTCCCATACAAAATAGCCAATGTTCATAGGACGTTTCATTGAATATTCGCTATTCAATGAAACGCATTCTACCTACTCTCAGGGGAAATGACCAAAGAGAATATAATACTACGGTGAGATGACAAATGATATTTATTTTTCTCAATTAATCAATCAAATGCACTAAGAAGTTTCAATTCCGACATCGAAGTCAATCACCCCAAAAGTAACTTTCTACCACTTTTTAACCCTGTTAGGAGACAAATATTAAAATAATACGAAACACGTGTTCAATTTATTAATTTTGTGAAATAATGTCTATGCGAAATTTCAAGTTAATTGGGCCAAGGAATCGCGTTCTCCCATACAAACTTTGCCACCCTGTTTCACCCCTTTAGGGATTGAATTTCGCAAAATCCCGTCTTAGTGAGCACCTACGCCCTAAAAGGAGCCCTCATGCAAAATTTGAGACTCCTAGCACTTGTAGTTTCTGAGATTTCGTGATCAGTGAGTGAGTGATTTTCCCTTTTATATATATAGATTAAATATCCAAGATCTTTGCCTAAAGAAGTAGGTATAGGTAGGTCATTTAAATAAAAACGTGCCAGTAAATATAAATAATTTAAATCTATACCTATTTCTAAAATAAAAACTAAATTGATTAAGTAAGTAACTATTATTATAAATTTCATATCTTAGCAACCAAATAATATCCAATAACCCAAGCAAAAACTAGTAGGGTCAGGTAGGGAACGGTGACTCAGTCGGGTACAATGACTCGCGACGATATTTCCCATAAAGAACAGCAATATCTATCTATATTTCTCATTTATCGGTAGCGCTTAACAGCCAAACACGTACAAACCAGTGATCCCCCCGCTCTGGCGCCGTTCGGTCGTGATACGAGTCTGTATTTGTCTTCGTGCTTAAAAAATACTATTTAAGGTAAGTTACACGTGTTTTTATACACTAAAATTTAAAGATTTTGATAATTGTTAGTGTGTATATGGAAAGTGACGTTATTATACTAGGCAATGGCATAGAATTGCTCGCCTTTCGTCGAATCTGTTAAAATTGGTACGTCCATGAAATCAAAATGGCGACAGCGTGTTCAGTGGCTCAAAAAACAGAGGTATACAGTGACTCGGTGAGTCACTGTATACTTACATGAGTCACTGTATACTTACGTGAGTCACTGAGTACTTGTACATATAAATAGAAAAGTTTAATTTTACAAAGGAAAAAATAATATTTTATGCCATAAAAACTAATTATAATGCAGTACCTACCAATTATCAAAACGAGAAACAATCTTATAAACACATTTATACCTAACTAAAATAATGTAATGTTTTTGAAAGTTTGTTTTTAAAATAAAATTATTTGCGCACAAACGAAATAAAATCTGATTAATTGCTATAAATTTTATATAAAAAAAGTCTATAAACAATGACGCACTTCAGCATCAACAAAGTAAGGATTAATAAATGGCAAAGTATTGGATTAATAAATGTTTTTTATTTAATATTGTACTGATGAGCAACTGTGTACTGTTAGAGTCACTGTGTACTACAGGGTCGAGCACTTTTGCACTCGACTGTTTGCACTAAACATTTTTTTTAAAATTTTATTGATTTTTTAAATTCTAATCGCTATTATGTTGTCTTTTAGATTACTTGCTTGAAAATAAAAATATTTAAAGGATCTCAAACAACAAAGAAAAAAATTTGAGAAATTGGTTGATCTCAATTTTGTCAGTATTTTATTCTTATTATAGCTACTACGTGACAGATTTTGATGCCTAATATGTTTAAAATATAATTCTGACATACCTAAACGAATAAATGTGATTAAATATAATAAATGTTTTCCATTCAATTTTGTACTGTTGAGCAACTGTGTACTGTTAGAGTCTCTGTGTACTACAGGGTCGAGTCACAGTAGCCCAGTACCAGTACACAGTGGCCCATTTCCCATTTTTTAAAAATAAATATCGGACGTCTATAATAATGCCTTATTTAAAAAAGTAATAATGAAGGGAGCAACATTAATAACTAAAGCATGCTGACTGAGATTTTCAGGTCGGTACTCCAACTGTTTCTTTATAATTTGTGTGTCCGAAAAAATCCGAGCCACTGTTGCTGACCCGACCCTACCTACATCACAACAAAGACCTTACCATGAGCATAATATTATAATAAGTTGTGAGATAAAAAAATAAGCTTTCATATTATGTGCATTATCAAATTTACTGGGTAAGTTGGTACACAATTGAAATAAAAGCAAGGGTCTTAAATATTAGACTATTTAATTATTAAATATAAATGTCTCCAAGGTCATCATCATGATAGTCTCTGTCCATGCAAAAAAATGTTAGTAAAGCTCATAGTATATTTATTTAATGAAATCATTGGTAAAGCTACAGTTAAATCAAGCAGTCAAATCACCAGCACCTAAAATGATTAAAACACATTTATTATCCTGGAAGGTGCTGTAAAACTATTATTTTTTGTATTGTATACACTAATATATTTTTTTAGCATTTTTAAAAAAGTCAACACCACACAACACATTAATTTTGAAAGCTGATGCTGAGCTGGATGGCAATGATAAATCAGCTTTAAAAGTATATCTAGAGAGAAACACAAAAAGTTAGGTACAGTAGGTAAGCATGTAGGTAACTAGTTATTTATCAAACCAGGAGCTGTCATGTCATTCATCACAGACGGCCTCAGACGGGTTATTATAAGGTCCGACCGAGTTTTTTTTTATTTTATTTGTTTTTATTAGTTCTCGGTCTCGACCAAAAATTATTTTGGTAATGAGTATTTTTTTATTAACATTCATAATTATTAGGAAATAGCCTGGGATTTCGACAGCGTGGAAATAGTTTTTTATAATAGTTCAGGCTATGCCTGCAGTTTTTCCGCGACGACTATTATATATAAATGACCTCTGGTTAGTACTACGACTACGGATCATATCTTAGATTTTAAGATGGAATCTAAGCTACTAAACTGTGAAAACCATACCAAAATCTGTTCAGCGGTTTCTACGCAGGTAGTGTTTACAATATGAGTTTTATCTAGGCCCGCCCCGCCACATACAAAGGAATCCGATTCGGAATTCCGTTTCGGAATTCTAATAAATATATATATATACAACGTGTTACAAAAATACCCCTAATGCCGAATATGGTATATAGGGACCATCAAACTGATCAACTTTTACTATGGGACCAACTTCGAAATCGCGAAAAAAAAATCAGCTGTTTCATACAAAAATTAAAATCGAAAATATCAAAATGTATGAAACAGCTGATTTTTTTTTCGCGATTTCAGAGTTGGCCCCATAGTAAAAGTTGTTCAGTTTGATGGTCCCTATATACCATATTCGGCATTAGGGGTATTTTTGTAACACCTTGTATATATATATATATAAAATTACGTGTGTATCTGGCGGGCCTCAGTCGCAAGGGATTTGGCTAGGTAGCTTGGTATTGTACTATTAATTAAATTACGATATTGACCGTAGGTAGGTATGTAATGTCAAGAAAGTATAAAACACCACATGTTAACTTCAATAACACAAATATTTACAACAGGCCGAAATTCTTTTGCCTATGCACCTGCGTGCACAAATAACCTTTGTTATTTGTAAGTTTACAACCTAACTAGGTAAAATTCCTTTTGTTCTGCGTGCACAAATAACCTTTGTCATTTGTAAGTTTACAACCTAATTAGGTAAAATTCCTTTTGTTATTTTATCAACAAGTCGGCACGGTTAACTCTTTTGTCTTGTGACCTGGTAAACAGACGCTCAGACAATAGGAATCTTAGAAGTTATTGACTATTTTATCTCCTTTACTTTATCGATGTCGTCACAGGGTTGCCAACCGTCCCGCAATACGCGGGACGTCCCGTTTCTGAGACCCCTAACGATATGTCCCGCTCAGGGTGTGTGCGGGACGCTTAATGTCCCGCTTCTCGGAATAAGCTGCGCACGCACATAGGTATATCGACTGCGCACAAAAATATTTTTTAAATAAAGGCAGGCACGATTTTAATTTTTTTTTTGTAGTTTTACTTAAAAAAAGCGTTTTTTTACTATACGCTAGAGTATAAGATTATTGGATGAAACCGACTAAAAATCGCGCTACATCGCGCTGTTTTTTACTTTAGACAGACAAAAGTACAAGAGTAGTAAATGAAACAGACTAAAGACCGCGCTGCGCAGCCATTTTTTTAAGGTTTTTTTCTCGTATCTCTGCATTTATAGGCAGAACCCGCTTTTTTTTATTTATTTATTTTTGATTTTTTTTGCTAAGTCATACAAATTTCTGATGTCCCGGATATCCGTGAAAATCCATTGACAACCCTAGTCGTCACCCTTTTTTCCTATTGTTTATCAAAAGATAATGGAAATAACCATGCCCCCACTCAAAGGGTAGGTACTAGTGATGGGACTTGAATCATAATCGATTCGAATTATTGAGTATTATGCTGATTCGAATTGATTAGCTGATTCGTATTCGAAACAGATTTTTGATTCGAATATTTGATGGCTTAATAAGCTTACCTTAGAGGCTGAGAACTACTGAGATGGGAATTATTTAATTGGGTGACTGGTAATAATTTAATGGCGACTGTTAATGGGATTCTTAAATACTAAACCTGACAGCGATTTATTTTTTGGGCGACATAATAAGTAAACGAGCGACTAACTGTGGATTACAAAAAATTCGTAAAACAGGCGACTACATGTGGGAGATATATAATTTAAGTTAGCAGTGAAAATTCTAAATGAGTGACAAAAATACTGAGTGGGCAACTATTATACCAAGTAGGTAACTATATAACTGATTTAATTTGCCCACCATGGTATTTTTGTCATCTCGATTAGGATAATATAACCTTTTTTAAATAGAATATATGCCAGAATTTTCAACATTTGTTGTCACCCTCAATCCGTCTCGTCCACTTAGTATTTCAGTACAGTATATTCAGTAATTTTGATACCCAAAATGGGAATTTATTGCTACCCGATTAATGACTACCCGTTTAATAATCGTTAAAAGTTTTTAATATCTTTAACTATATTTAGTATTTTTACCATATTTAGTTTTACGATACGATATAATTTAGTAAATTTACGATATTTATATTGATTCGAGTAATCATATCGATTCGAATCATTGTTAAATCCGAATCGACGATTCGAATTAATAACAGGTAATTCGTATCGATTCGAATATTTTTTTTTTTATTCGAGTCCCATCACTAGTAGGTACTGCGGCTGCCACGTGGCATTTTGGATATTATGTCTCAGTCGTGTCTTGTCCTTTGGCCGAAGAAGACTAGCAACGGGAACTATGTCTGACAACGTTGACCGCGAGCTTGAGCGTTTGTTTCGTGATGATGGTGTGAGCATGTGAGTTATTTGGTATTGAATTACCATAAAGTGAAATGTGCTAGTGAAGTGTTTTAATTTAGGTATACTTATTCAAATCCACTTTTCTGTTTAAGTGGAGGAGAGAGGTATTTCGATGATGACGTGATGGGTGATATCGCATCCGGCGATGGGCTCTCGGAATCTGATGGCCCCGATTCCTCTTCGAGTTCTGAAGATGAGGATCCCGACATCGAGTGGACGGATGACAACACTCTCCGCAATATTCCGTTCACCGCAGAGCCGGTGTACAATATAAATTCGGCTAAGTCCCCTTTTGATTTTTTTAACTTATTTTTTTCGATAGAATTTCTATCTTTGCTTGTATCAAGCATTAATACGCACGCTATTGGCGTCGAGCTTGAGAGTGTAGGCCCGCATAGTCGAATTTCGCGATGGGTCAGAACCAACACCGACGAAATAAGAACGTTTTTGGCCATGCTTTTTCATATGGGACATATAAAAATTAATCGATTAAATTATTATTGGAAAACCGGTAATATGTGGAATTTACCTTTTGCCAATTTCATAAGCCGCGATAGATTTTTGTTATTATAACTATTATAACAGTGTTCAATTGGCCGAATCGCTTTTGGCTCAAAACACTTACATTACGGGCACTTTAAGGTCCAAAAGGGCTGGCAACCCAGCATTTCTTACGGCGCGTATACCCAAAGGAACGTGTACTTTTAAATTTAATGACAGGGGGGTTTGCGTAGCCCACTTTAATGATCGACGACAAGTCTTAACCATCTCTACGCAACATAGCGGACAGATGGTCCCGACTCGAAGCCGAACTTTGAGGGGGGCTAGACGCACTCCAGCCCAAAAACCTCATATGATAGTAGAATATAATAAATAAATGAATGGAGTTGATCGTAAGGATCAATTACTTTCATATTATTCATCTTATCCAAAGTCTATGCGTTGGTATAAGAAAATTATAGTCCATATTTTTCAACAGATGTTTTTAAACGCGTTTTATATCTATAATCGCAGCACACCGCATAATAAAATGAACTTTTTAGATTTTAGATTATCAGTTTTAGAATCTCTAGCACAAATGAAAGTAAATCCACGTAATAGTACACCTTTAGCATCTTCGGGATCGGGAATAGTTGCTGCAAACGGAGCCGTTATTCATATACCACAGAGTTGCCCTAAAGATGACAATGGTAGAGCTAAGCGACGGCGTTGTGTGCTATGCTTTAGAAATAACAGAACTCGGAAACAGGTCTTATTTTATTGCCCAAGTTGCCCTCAGCAACCTGGTTTATGTTTGACATGTTTTGCTGAATATCATAATTATAAGCAGTAATTATTTCGTTAATTCTATTTTATTTTATGCACGTAATTAGTACACATTCTTACTACCCACGACACGACGCCATCGCTTTCAGTTTATTACAAAATCAACGGTTGGTTGGTTCGAACCCAGCCACGAGTAAGGCCCGCCACATACAGACGGAATCTGATTCGGAATTCCGAAACGGGATCATTCCGTACACAGCAAATTCATCCAAGTATATGGACCTACCACACATGCGGTAGGTACTTAAGTAGTTTTCCGTTCGAAATTTTCATACATGATCGATATTCCGTTTTGTAATTTCGAGTCAGATTCCGTATGTGTACCGTAATGTTTGCTTGATTTGCTTAGGTAATTGTCATTTTCTACTTTGAATTATTTCTAATCATTGTTTTATTTTCAGGGTTTCATCTCTAAATGCTGGCCTGGCCTAGTAGTTTAGCATTATGTCTTATTTTACTGTTTGTTGATTTAATTGTTGATTTTGCATGTTTCATATTTTAATGACCTTTCAAATTATAATAGATGCTATATATCATTTTCTACTTTGAATTATTTCTAATCATTGTTTTATTTTCAGGGTTTCATCTCTAAATGCTGGCCTGGCCTAGTAGTTTAGCATTATGTCTTATTTTACTGTTTGTTGATTTAATTGTTGATTTTGCATGTTTCATATTTTAATGACCTTTCAAATTATAATAGATGCTATATATGTACCTTCTTATTTACATTAGGTACCTACTGTTTTTGTTTCACATTATTGATGACTTCTCTTACAATCATTGTTAATACATAGTTCGTTCGTTATTGTTTAATCATTGTATATTTGTTGATTTTTCTAGTCTTAGATAAAAATTATAAACATTGGTTTTGCATGTTATATTAGGTATTATGACTTAAATATTACTTTATTAAGTTTGATTATATGTCTTATTGTAGATTATTATTGTTGATTTGATTGTTGATTTTGCATATTTCATATTTATTAATGACCTTTCAAATAACCTTTAATAAATGCTACCTCCTTACATTACCTACCTATTGTTTTTGTTTCACATTTTTTGATTTCTATTACATTCATTGTTTGTGGTTGACCTTAACATTTAAGTTTGATGATTGTAAATACTTTTTTGTTGTTTTTTTATTTAAGTACATTTCAATACCTACTTCCTTTGGAAAATATTTCTCCTATTTCTTTGCCATATTATATTGTTTAGGAATCACCTTATTCTTCCTGTCGGGACCAAGCGGGCAGTGGGAGGTGAACCACTGCTTGCCGTGTACGGTCCTGACAGGCTGGGGGAATGGCCAAACTTACCCGGCCATCCCCCAGCAGGCTGCTTGTTGTTGAGGTGAATACCACAACTGGGGGACCAATTGTGGCATTCACCCCAGAGAGGGTAAGTGCCGGAGTTTTTAGTGGGTATTCCCTCCTCCCAAGATCCCACTAAGCCACTTGGCTGGGTGGGATTAAGGGAGGCAGTCGTGGAGGGAGCCGCAACGTTGAATGTTGCGGTCCCCTCCTGGCGAGTCCCACATACCCCCCTCCTGTTCACCTGCAAGAGGGGAAGTGCGTAAAGGCATTTTCTTCGGCATACAAAAACAAAAAAAAAAAAAAACCTGTAGGCATATTTATACTTGTATATATAGATGTTTTATTTACTTGGATTCATGTAATTAAGATGTACCTACTTAGGTACAGTATGAGGCATGTATCTTGAAATTTTTTCGACGTAGTGAGGATAAGTTCGCGCAAGTGCTCTTGTGAGCGACCAATAGCGCGCGCCCTTCTCCCGCCGCCCGCGCCCCTCACCACTACGCATGCCCAAAATACGCGTTCCGCGCAATCCTCACCCGATTTCAAGATATATGCCTCGTACTGTAAATACAATTTGTCTAGTTTTAAAGATTGTCAAGCTGTGTTCTCTGATAATTGTAATATTTTCTATTGCTATGTTTTCACATTTTTAAAAGAAGGAGAAAAAAATATTGTCCTTGGTGAGTTTCTGGCCAGCTCTTCTCAGACCAAGGCACTCCCACACATAGGGTTTCCGAGCTGGTGGTAGAATCATAGTTTTAAGTTTGGATGTAGAAGGTCTGGTCCGGTTCATTCGGGTGCGAAGAGCAGTATCTGGGTTATCTGAAGCTGGTTTATTTAATTCATTCAATAATTTGGTTTTTATCAGATCCACGGTAATGTCTATGTTAGAATTTTCCAAAGCCATTACTAAAGGTGCATACTGAGGACTTAAACCTCCTAGAAGAATTGCAGCTATTGAAGCATCTTCCATAACCTTGCCAATGTCGGCCAAATCTTGCACTGTTGACATGACAGCATTTATGTACGTCTCTATATTGGAGTCAAAATCATCAAGGCAGTACCTGTAGAGTTTCCGTTCGAGGCTATACGTCGCCCTAAGCCTCTGTCCTCGTAAGCGGACAAAAGAGCATCCCAAGCCTCTTTGGCAGTTTTGCATGATCTTACATGGGTGATTGCCATACCATCTACTGTGAGGCATATTTTCGATAACGCCTTTTGATCGTTACGCAATTTTTTCTCAGCAGAAATATCGTTACCTTCAGTATATCCGATGATCGTCTCCCATAACTCTTCATGCATAAGGTACATACGTATTTTGAATTTCCATACGGAATAACCGTCTCTGTTCACAAGCGGTTTTATATGACATTTGATGCTGACATTTGATGCCTCTTGCATTCAATTCAAATAAAAACAGCTATTAAGCCAAAGATCAAGGTATTTATCAATCCAATACAAGTGATTTATAGACAACTAATCTTTGTCATTATTATTACTTATGCCATTGCACTGTTGTTACAGATAGTAGCTGTATTGCAATTTTATGCTAGTGGTGGTTCCTACCAAAGGTGTGTAGGCAATGATTTTAGCCTCAGTCTGTTGCAGACGTCTATCACATCATTTGGTGGTGAGCCATGACTCATATTTTTAACCTATACCCTGTATAAGCTGGAATGGAGATGATACAGATCTTCTGGTTCTTAGGTAAGTGCCATCATAAAACAATTATTGAACTAATGTTACATACTTACTGAAAACAATCAATTGAATGAATGTTAATTTAACAGGGTATTCTGGCTATGCACAACGACCATGTCGGCCATGGATGATGACACCCTCCTTAATGATCATCTAGGGATCAGCATTATACAAACAGACATGAATGCGGTTCAGCCACCGTGTGCCCCATTCCGTCCGATAGCCTCTGCTGGCCAGCCGTAGGTGGGAACACTGTGCTTGTCATGCTGTTGTCAATAGACTGTACAATGGTCACAACCGCAGCAATTGTAGAGGTAATTTATAATATTGATCTGCATGCTATATTATACTAAACAACACATAAGGTTTTTTAAGAACTGCAACAGTTCTTTGAAATCCATACTATGTCAAATCAATTCAAAGTATATTTATTTTCATAGCACATACTGTCACTTGTACTCACGAACAATACTCAAACGACCCTTGCCCAAGTGAAGATACTAGGTTAGGTAGTACTTATTAATTAAACAAAAAATATACTACAATCTCTTATTATTTACAGACAAAATAAGAAGAAGCAAGAATGCCAGGCCCAGCGAAGAAGGAATATGAGAAGCAAGAATGCTATTTGGCTTAGTCTAAGTGTCTTCAGCCATTTGTTAATTGTATTTCTATGATAAATATATTTATCTTAAGTTAAAGTAATTTTTTATTGTATTTATATGATTAAGCCCACAACACATGGATAGCCGACTGGAGAGGCCGAGAGGGACGGAGCAATACAAAGAAAAGGGACATACTGACAACATTCCCTTTTCTTCGTAATGTTCTGTCCCTCTCAGCCTCTCCGGCCGCCTCTCCGTGTGTAGTGGGCTTTAGACTTTGTTGCTTAACTTATTTGTTGTTATTTTATATAATTAATGTTATTTGCTAAGTTTAAACTCATTTGTTGCTTGTATGATTAGTTTCACTTTGATTTGTATTCAGAATTATACTACTGTGCTTAGAATAGAAGAATAGCTTAGATTTGTGTTACAATATTATGCTTCAACTGCTTGGAATCCTCAATACATTACTCATATTGACTCCATTGAGAAAATTCAAAATAAATTCATTAGACGCTTGAATTATGTTATCGTTATCGAAATTTAATGTTGATGACATCTCATCCTTAAAGCTGCGAAGGGATCAACGCGACCTAATCTTTTTATATAAAACTAGTGGCCCGCCCCGGCTTCGCACGGGTACAATGTAGTTACTAATGTGGTGAGTGTGAAGTTATTAGACTACACTACAGGATATCTATATATAGTGGTGGCCTCAAAATTAAGGACGCCAATCGATTATCATACAAACGAAGTAACTTTTAAGCATTGCTTCTCCGCCAGGGACTGACCGAGCGGTGATCTGTTGATGGCCATCCAGGGAGTGAATGGAGGAGATCCAGATTTCTATACACACCCAAGTGATCTGACCAGCATTTTAAGAAATGTAAGGATATGTTTAAAAAAACCGCGAATATAGTATAGAAATATATGAAAACTTGCAACTGAAAATGCTGACCAGATCAGTTGGGTGTGTATTGCTATCTGAATCTTCTCCATTCACTCCCTGGATGGCCATCATCAGATCACAGCTAGTTCAATCCCTAGCGGAAAACCAAGACTTCAAAATTACCTCGTTTGTATGAAAATCGATTTGTGTTCTTAATTATGTGGCCACCACTATATGTATTTACGACGTACACAACATACGCAAGGGTTGACTTGGGTGTGTCTGTCTGTCTGAGGCAACCTAGCTCCCAAACTTATGGACTGATTTTGATGCGGTTTTTTATGCAAAGTTTAAAAGATCTAAGTGTACAGACGACGGGACTCCTAAAAAATTGATCCGATTATGATGAAACTTTGGTGAGTTGTTCTGCTTACGACCGAGAAAGTCCCTGGCCAAAAAAACGGAGCATTGCAATACGCATGCCGGGTGCAGCTAGTTCTAAATAAAAATATGTTGTGCATTATCAGGATTCTCAATCTCGATCATCCAACACTTCTCTATAATATACAACGTGTTACAAAAATACCCCTAATGCCGAATATGGTATACTAGTGGCCCGCCCCGGCTTCGCACGGGTACAATGTAGTTACTAATGTGGTAAGTGTGAAGTTAATAGACTGTCTATATAGGTATAGTAGTGGCCACAAAATTAAGGACGCCAGTCGATTTTCATACAAACGAAGTAACTTTTAAGCATTGCTTCTCCGCCAGGGATTGACCGAGCGGTGATCTGGTGATGGCCATCCAGGGAGTGAATGGAGGAGATCCAGATTTCAATACACACCCAAGTGATCTGACCAGCATTTTAAGAAATGCAAGGGTATGTTTTTAAAAAACCGCGAATATAGTATAGAAATGTATGAAAACTTGCAACTGTAAATTCTTATGCTTACATCTATTGCTATCTGAATCTTCTCCATTCACTCCCTGGATGGCCATCATCAGATCACAGCTAGTTCAATCCCTAGCGGAAGACCAAGACTTCAAAATTACCTCGTTTGTATGAAAATCGACTTGTGTCCTTAATTATGTGGCCACCGCTATATGTATATACGACGTACACAACATACGCAAGGGGTGTTATAAGTTTGACTTGTGTGTGTCTGTCTGACTGAGGCAACCTAGCTCCCAAACAAATGGACCGATTTTGATGCGGTGTTTTATGCATAGTTTAAAAGATCTAAGTGTACAGACGGCGGGACTCCTAAACCATTGATCCGATTATGATGAAACTTTGGCGAGTTGTTCTGCTTACGACCGAGAAAGTCTTGCAATATACGCATGCCGGGTGCTAGTTCTAAATAAAAATATGTTGTGCATTAACAGGATTCTCAATGTCGATCATCCAACACTTCTCTATAATATAAATCAGCTGTTTCATACAAAAATTCAAATCGAAAATATCAAAATGGGTTTTATACGTTTTGATATTTTCGATTTGAATTTTTGCTGATTATTTTTTCGCGATTTGAGAGTTGGTCCCAATAGTAAAAGTTGTTCAGTTTGATGGTCCCGATATACCATATTCGGCATTAGGGGTATTTTTATAACATGTTCCATACCTACCACATTTCTTGTCATGTTATCCGGTTGCAAATTTTAAGGCTATTCGGCGAGCTGACTCTCGAGCAGGCGACATTAGAGCTGGCCACGGGAGAAACAATCACTGCAGATCTACACCAGCCGCTCTTAAACTTTGTCCCTGTGCTTTATTAATTGTCATAGCATAGGCGACTTGACCAAATATTGTATTCTTTTAAAATTAAACTGATAATTAGATGGAATAATTTTGCACCTTATTACAACGCAATAAGGAAAAAATGACAGCACTGCCGACATAACGCCATAGGTACTATTCAATGAAATGCATTCTACCTACTCTCAGGGGAAATGACCAAAGAGAATGTAATACTACGTTGAGATGACAAATGATATTTATTTTTCTTAATTAATCAATCAAATGCACGAAAAAGTTTCAATTCCGACGTCGAAGTCAATCACAGCAAAATTAGCTTTATATCACTTTTAAACCCTGTTAGGTGATTAATATTAAAAAAATACGAAACACGTGTTCATTTAATTTTGTGAAAGAATGTCTATGCCAAATTTCAAGTCAATCGGGCCAAGGAATCGCGTCCTCCCATACAATCTTTGCCACCCTGTTTCACCCCTTTAGGGGTTGAATTTCGCAAAATCCCGTCTTAGTGAGCACCTACGCCCTAAAAGGAGCCCCCATGCAAAATTTGAGACTCCTAGCACTTGTAGTTTCTGAGATTTCGTGATCAGTGAGTGAGTGAGTGAGTGATTTTCCCTTTTATATATATAGATATAGGTACCATCAAACTGAACAACTTTTACTTTGGGACCAACTCTGAAATCGCGAAATAAAAATTAGCTGTTTCATACAAAAATTCAAATCGAAAATATCAAAATGCGTTTCATAAATTTTGATATTTTCGATTTGAATTTTTCTGATTTTTTTTTCGCGATTTGTGAGTTGGTCCCAATAGTAAAAGTTGTTCAGTTTGATGGTCCCTATATACCATATTCGGTATTAGGGGTATTTTTGTAACATGTTGTATACCTACTACATTTCTTGTCATGTTATCCGGTTGCAAAATAAAAAGGCTATTCGGCGAGCTGACTCTCGAGCAGGCGACATTAGAGCTGGCCGTGGGAGAAACAATCACTGCGCAGATCTACACCAGCCTTAAACTTTGTCCCTGTGCTTTATTAATTGTCATAGCATAGGCGACTTGACCGAATATTGTATTCTTTTAAAATTAAACTGATAATTAAGTGGAATAATTTTTCACCTTATTACAACGCAATAAGGAAAAAATGACAGCACTGCCAACATAACGCCATAGGTACTATTCAATCAAATGCATTCTACCTACTCTCAGGGGAAATGACCAAAGAGAATGTAATACTACGTTGAAGTGACAAATGATATTTATTTTTCTTAATTAATCAATCAAATGCACAAAAAAGTTTCAATTCCGACGTCGAAGTCAATCACAGCAAAAGTAGCTTTATATCTTTTTTTAACCCTGTTAGGTAATAAATATTAAAAAAATACGAAACACGTGTTCAATTAATTTTGTGAAAGAATGTCTATGTCAAATTTCAAGTCAATCGGGCCAAGGAATCGCGTCCTCCCATACAAACTTTGCCACCCTGTTTCACCCCTTTAGGGGTTGAATTTCGCAAAATCCCGTCTTAGTGAGCACCTACGCCCTAAAAGGAGCCCCCATGCAAAATTTGAGACTCCTAGCACTTGTAGTTTCTGAGATTTCGTGATCAGTGAGTGAGTGAGTGAGTGAGTGAGTGATTTTCCCTTTTATATTTTTACTAGTGGCCCGCCCCGGCTTCGCACGGGTACAATGTAGTTACTAATGTGGTGAGTGTGAAGTTATTAGACTATACTACAGGATAACTATATATAGTGGTGGCCACAAAATTAAGGACGCCAGTCGATTTTCATACAAACGAAGTAACTTTTAAGCATTGCTTCTCCGCCAGGGGTTGACCGAGCGGTGATCTGGGGATGGCCATCCAGGGAGTGAATGGAGGAGATCCAGATTTCTATACACACCCAAGTGATCTGACCAGCATTTTAAGAGATGTAAGGGTATGTTTAAAAAAACCGCGAATATAGTATAGAAATGAATAAAAACTTGCAACTGTAAATTCTTATGCTTACATCTCTTAGAATGCTGACCAGATCACTTGGGTGTGTATTGCTATCTGAAACTTCTCCATTCACTCCCTGGATGGCCATCATCAGATCACAGCTAGTTCGATCCCTAGCGGAAAACCAAGACTTCAAAATTACCTCGTTTGTATGAAAATCGACTTGTGTCCTTAATTATGTGGCCACCACTATATGTATATACGACGTACACAACATACGCAAGGGGTGTTATAAGTTTGACTTGTGTGTGTCTGTCTGTCTGAGGCAACCTAGCTCCCAAACTTATGGACCGATTTTGATGCGGTTTTTTATGCATAGTTTAAAAGATCTAAGTGTACAGACGGCGGGACTCCTAAACCATTGATCCGATTATGATGAAACTTTGGCGAGTTGTTCTGCTTACGACCGAGAAAGTCTTGCAATATACGCATGCCGGGTGCTAGTTCTAAATAAAAATATGTTGTGCATTAACAGGATTCTTAATCTCGATCATCCAACACTTCTCTATAATAAAAATCAGCTGTTTCATACAAAAATTCAAATCGAAAATATTAAAATGTGTTTCATACCTTTTGATATTTTCGATTTGAATTTTTGCTGATTATTTTTCGCGATTTGAGAGTTGGTCCCAATAGTAAAAGTTGTTCAGTTTGATGGTCCCGATATACCATATTCGGCATTAGGGGTATTTTTGTAACATGTTCTATACCTACCACATTTCTTGTCATGTTATCCGGTTGCAAATTTTAAGGCTATTCGGCGAGCTGACTCTCGAGCAGGCGACATTAGAGCTGGCCACGGGAGAAACAATCACTGCAGATCTACACCAGCCGCTCTTAAACTTTGTCCTTGTGCTTTATTAATTGTCATAGCATAGGCGACTTGACCGAATATTGTATTCTTTTAAAATTAAACTGATAATTAGATGGAATAATTTTGCACCTTATTACAACGCAAGGAAGGAAAAAATGACAGCACTGCCGACATAACGCCATAGGTACTATTCAATGAAATGCATTCTACCTACTCTCAGGGGAAATAACCAAAGAGAATGTAATACTACGTTGACATGACAAATGATATTTATTTTTCTTAATTAATCAATCAAATGCACAAAAAAGTTTCAATTCCGACGTCGAAGTCAATCACAGCAAAAGTAGCTTTATATCTTTTTTTAACCCTGTTAGGTGATAAATATTAAAAAAATACTCAACACGTGTTCAATTAATTTTGTGAAAGAATGTCTATGCCAAATTTCAAGTCAATCGGGCCAAGGAATCGCGTCCTCCCATACAAACTTTGCCACCCTGTTTCACCCCTTTAGGGGTTGAATTTCGCAAAATCCCGTCTTAGTGAGCACCTAAGCCCTAAAAGGAGTCCCCATGCAAAATTTGAGACTCCTAGCACTTGTAGTTTCTGAGATTTCGTGATCAGTGAGTGAGTGAGTGAGTGAGTGAGTGATTTTCCCTTTTATATATATAGATAATTGATAGCATAGTGATATCATCTTACCTTACTAGTAAAATCTTCTATAAATGTAAAAAGATAGGTCTTTAGATCTACTCAAACTTTTGCATCCCCTCGTTGTCGCACTAATTACGCCAAAAACCGCTTTATAATTAGATAATGTAGTACTTATAATAAGACTTGCCAAAATGTTGATCAAGCGGCCACTAACTTTCATAAATCGAGGCTTAATCTCAGCGCAGATTGGGCAGGAAGCCGTCATTTCTTTGTCATTTGCCGAGTAAGGAAGATTCTTGAATCGTACCCAATGAAACATACGAGTCACACCAGGGTGACAAAGTGCGTTGTGAAGTTCTCGTAGCTTATTCGTGTTCATATACGCACTTACTCGGGAAAGGGCGTCTGCTGCGGTATTTTCAGTACCTGGCCTGTATATGATGTCGTACTTATAGCATGATAACTCAAATCGCCAACGCATAATCTTTTCATTTTTGATCTTGCTATTGTGGTTCTGATTGAGCATGTATGCGACTGACTGTTGATCCGTTATCAAAAGAAAGTGTCTCCCGATCAGGTAATGTCTCCATTTCTTCAGACTTTCCACTATTGCGCTCGCTTCTTTTCCTATCGATGAGTGCTTGCATTCAGAGCCTGATAGCGTGCGAGAAAAGAAGGCAACAGGGCGCCCTTGTTGCGATAGCGTAGCTGCTAAAGCGAAGTCAGAAGCGTCAGTTTCTACCGTGAAGATCTCGTTATCGTCGACTGCCATGAGGGTAGCTCTTTTGATATCGTCTTTGAGCTGTTCAAAACATTGTAGAGCGTTTTGAGACAATGGAAAGCTGGTAACATTGGTAAGTGGTTTTAATTTTTCTGAAAATTTTTCGACCCATTTGGCGTAATGAGCGAATAAACCGAGGATCCTTTTTAGCTCTCCCGACTTTGTAGGTGCGGGCAACTCTAGTAGGGGTTTAAGCCGTTCGCTGTCCGGTTTTATGATATTATTTTCAACTGTATATCCCAACAGATCGATTTTAGTTTTGTTAAAGACGCTCTTTTGTTCATTCAAAGTTAGGTCGTACTTTTTCGCGGCATTCAAGAACCTTTTCAAATTGTGATCGTGCTCGGCCTGCGTCTTCCCACAGACCGTGACGTCATCGAGATATGTAAATGTTTGAATAAATATTAAAAAAATACGAAACACGTATTCAATTAATTTTGTGAAAGAATGTCTATGCCAAATTTCAAGTCAATCGGGCAAAGGAATCTCGTCCTCCCATACAAACTTTGCCACCCTGTTTCACCCCTGTAAAGGTTGAATTTCGCAAAATCCCGTCTTATTGAGCACCTACGCCCTAAAAGGAGCCCCCATGCAAAATTTGAGACTCCTAGCACTTGTAGTTTCTGAGATTTCGTGATCAGTGAGTGAGTGAGTGAGTGATTTTCCCTTTTTAACCGACTTCAAAAAAAGGAGGAGGTTCTATGTTCGTCTGTTTATTTGTTTTTTTTTTTTTATGTATGTCCACCGATTACTCGAGAACGGCTGAACCGATTGACATGATTCAAACGCCACTTTATCAGGTTTGTTTCCCAGGTGGTCCCATTTTTTGAAAATTTTGAATCGGTTCAGTGGTTTTCGAGTAATCCTGAAAATACTGTAATTTTTTAGGTAACTTTTGCACGAGTTTCAACGGATCTTCAGACATAACTTCTTTGTTTATAAACCGATTGAGATAATTCTTGTTTTGTTAGAAAGAGGATACTTTAAGGGTGTTTTCATTAAAATTTCCTGTACATTGGACCTTGGACTTCGAAGATACACAAGAGAACTCCTCAAAATCAAATTGGATAGTGTATAGTGATTACTCTACGGTATTGAAAGGTTTCGCATCAGCCATTTTTAACCGACTTCAAAAAAAGGAGGAGGTTCTATGTTCGACTGTTTTTTTTTTTTTTTTTTTATGTATGTCCACCGATAACTCGAAAACGGCTGAATCGATTGACATGATTCAAACGCCACTTTATCAGGTTTGCTCCCCAGGTGGTCCCATTTTTTTTAATTTTAAATCGGTTCAGTAGTTTTTGAGTAATCCTGAAAATACTGTAATTTTTTAGGTAACTTTTGCACGAGTTTTAACGGATCTTCAGGCATAACTTCTTTGTTTATAAACCGATTTAGATGATTCTTGTTTTGTTAGAAAGGGTATACTTTAAGGATGTTTTCATTCAAATTTCCTTCACATTGGACCTTGGACTTCGAAGATACACAAGAGAACTCTTCAAAATCAAATATGATAGTGTATTAGTGATTACTCTACGTTATTGAAAGGTTTCGCATCAGCTATTTTTATTGTCACTACTGGGGCTGGGATACAAGCCTTACTTATGGGCTGATGAATAGGATGGACCATAACCCACCGCGCGGGCCCAATGCGGATTGGTGGGTGTTAATATGCAAATGTAGCTGAAACTAACGGCTTAACGTGTCTTCTGAAGCACGGAGGAGCTCGAGATAATACACTTTGGTCACCTACCCCATGTCCTACCACAAAAAAGTGAAAAATAAAAAACTTTTAAAAATTAAAAAGAAAAACCTTCAAAAAACCTAAAAAAAATTGCTATAAAAAAACAGCTTCAAAAAACAGCAGCTCTAAAAAGCAAGAAATAATATTTAAATTGCATAATTACTATTCAAGTACCTACGCATATCTGATTAAAAAAACGTCTTATGAAGTCGGGTGGGGCTTTAAGAATTAAAAAATCAAATTGAGAAAGAGAAACCACGATAAATGTTATTATGATTAAAAAATAAAAATATCTTTAGCCCCACCCGACTTCAAAAGACGTTTTTTTAATATCAGATATGCGTAGGTACTTGAATAGTAATTATGCAGATTTGAATATTATTTCTTGCTTTTTGGAGCTGCTTTTTTTTGAAGCTGTTTTTTTTATAGCAATTTTTTTTTATTTCGTGATTTCAGAGTTGGTATTCGGCATTAGGGGTATTTTTGTAACATGTTGTATATTATAGAGAAGTGTTGGATGATTGAGATTGATAATCCTGGTAATGCACAACATATTTTTATTTAGAACTAGCTGCACCCGGCAGTATTGCAATGTTTCGTTTTTTAAGCCAGAGACCTTCTCGGTCGTAAGCAGAATAACTCACCAAAGTGTCATCATAATCGGATCAATGGTTTAGGAGTCCCGTCGTCTGTACACTTAGATCTTTTAAACTATGCATAAAAAATTGCATCAAAATCGTTCCATAAGTTTGGGAGCTAGGTTGCCTTAGACAGATACACACATAGGTCAAACTTATAACACCCCTTGCGTAAGTTGTATACGTCGTATATACATATAGTGGTGGCCACATAATTAAGGACACAAGTCGTTTTTCATACAAACGAGGTAGATTTGAAGTCTGGGTTTTCCGCTAGGGATTGAACTAGCTGTGATCTGATGATGGCCATTCAGGGAGTGAATGGAGAAGATTCAGATCGCAATACACACCCAACTGATCTGGTCAGCATTCTAAGAGATGTACCTAACTAAGCATCAGAATTTTCAGTTGCAAGATTTTCATACATTTTTATGCTTTATTCGCGGTTTTTTAAACCTATCCTTACATCTCTTAAAATGCTGGTCAGATCACTTTGGTGTGTATAGAAATCTGGATCTCCTCTATTCACTCCTTGGATGGCCATCACCAGATCACCGCTCGGTCAATCCCTGGCGGAGAAGCAATGCTTAAAAGTTACTTTGTTTGTAAGAAAATCGACTAGCGTCCTTAATTTGGTGGCCACCACTATATATAGTTATCCTGTAGTATAGTCTAATAACTTCACACTCACCACATTAGTAACTACATTGTACCCGTGCGAAGCCGGGGCGGGTCACTAGTATACCATATTCGGCATTAGGGGTATTTTTGTAACATGTTGTATACCTACCACATTTCTTGTCATGTTATCCGGTTGCAAAATAAAAAGGCTATTCGGCGAGCTGACTCTCGAGCAGGCGACATTAGAGCTGGCCATCGGAGAAACAATCACTGCGCAGATCTACACCAGCCGCTCTTAAGCATTGTCCCTGTGCCTTATTAACTGTCATAGCATATAGGCGACTTGACCGGATATTGTATTCTTTTAAAATTAATCTGATAATCAGATGGAATAATTTTGCACCTTATTACAACGCAATAAGGAAAAAATGACAGTGCACTGCCAACATAACGCCATAGGTACTATTCAACGAAATGCATTCGACCTACTCTCAGGGGAAATGACCAAAGAGAATGTAATACTACGTTGAGATGACAAATGATATTTATTTTTCTTAATTAATCAATCAAATGTACAAAGAAGTTTCAATTCCGACGTCGAAGTCAATCACCCCAAAAGAAGCTTTCTATCACTTTTGAACCCTGTTAGGGGATAAATATTAAAAAAATACGAAACACGTGTTTAATTAATTTTGTGAAAGAATGTCTATGCCAAATTTCATGTTAATCGGGCCAAGGAATCGCGTTCTCCCATACAAACTTTGCCACCCTTTTTCACCCCTTTAGGGATTGAATTTTGCAAAATCCCGTCTTAGTGAGCACCTACGCCCTAAAAGGAGCCCCCATGCAAAATTTGAGACTCCTAGCACTTGTAGTTTCTGAGATTTCGTGATCAGTGAGTGAGTGAGTGAGTGATTTTCCCTTTTTAACCGACTTCAAAAAAAGGAGGAGGTTCTATGTTCGACTGTTTGTTTTTTTTTTTTTTTATGTATGTCCACCGATAACTCGAAAACGGCTGAACCGATTGACATGATTCAAACGCCACTTTATCAGGTTTGCTCCCCAGGTGGTCCCATTTTTTTTAATTTTAAATCGGTTCAGTAGTTTTTGAGTAATCCTGAAAATACTGTAATTTTTAGGTAACTTTTGCACGAGTTTTAACGGATCTTCAGGCATAACTTCTTTGTTTATAAACCGATTTAGATGATTCTTGTTTTGTTAGAAAGGGGATACTTTAAGGATGTTTTCATTCAAATCAATCGGTTTTCGAGTTATCGGTGGACATACATAAAAAAAAAAAAAACAAATAAACAGTCGAACATAGAACCTCCTCCTTTTTTTGAAGTCGGTTAAAAATGGCTAATGCGAAACCTTTCAATACCGTAGAGTAATCACTATACACTATCCAATTTGATTTTGAAGAGTTCTCTTGAGTATCTTCGAAGTCCAAGGTCCAATGTACAGGAAATTTTAATGAAAACACCCTTAAAGTATCCTCTTTCTAACAAAATAGAATTAGAATAGAATTATCTCATTCGGTTTATAAACAAAGAAGTTATGCCTGAAGATCCGTTGAAACTCGTGCAAAAGTTACCTAAAAATTACAGTATTTTCCGGATTACTCGAAAACCACTGAACCGATTTAAAATCTAAATCGGTTTATAAACAAAGAAGTTATGCCTGAAGATCCGTTAAAACTCGTGCAAAAGTTACCTAAAAAATTACAATGGCTGATGCGAAACCTTCCAATACCGTAGAGTAATCACTAATACACTATCATATTTGATTTTGAAGAGTTCTCTTGTGTATCTTCGAAGTCCAAGGCCCAATGTGCAGGAAATTTTAATGAAAACACCCTTAAAGTATCCCCTTTCTAACAAAATAAGAATTATCTCAATCGGTTTATAAACAAAGAAGTTATGTCTGAAGATCCGTTGAAACTCGTGCAAAAGTTACCTAAAAAATTACAGTATTTTCAGGATTACTCGAAAACCACTGAACCGATTTAAAATTAAAAAAAATGGGACCACCTGGGGAACAAACCTAATAAAGTGGCGTTTGAATCATGTCAATCGGTTCAGCCGTTCTCGAGTAATCGGTGGACATACATTAAAAAAAAAAAAAAAAAAAAAAAAAAAAACAAATAAACAGACGAACATAGAACCTCCTCCTTTTTTTGAAGTCGGTTAAAAATAAGAAAGTTTTTGTGTAAACTGTGTGTTAAGTGAAATAACCGAAAAACCCGAATAATTCGGTTTTATGACTAGAAAAAACCGGGTTCAAAATTCTGTCGGTTAATCGGTTTTTTCGGTTATCCGGTTAACCGGTTTGCATGCCCTACTGTAGACCAAGTAACTTTATTGAAATGTCATTATGATCTTTATTAAAAGAGATAGCGTGTTCACGATTTTCTAGAGGGATGCGTTCTAATAGTTTATGACAATTACTAGACCACTTTTTTAACGCGAAACCACCGCATTCTAATAACTTTATTAGTTCGTCTTGCAACGTGCAAGCATCAGAAAATGATTTACAGGACCACAAAATGTCATCCATGTAGATTCCTTCTTGAATAACGCGTGCAGCGGAAGGGAAACGTTCGCCTTCATCGCTGGCTAACTGTAGTAAAGTACGTATGGCAAGAAACGGTGAACTGCTGATTCCATAAGTGACGGTTTTTAATTCGTAAATCTTTATAGGCTCATCCACTGATGGTCTATATAAAATATGCTGATATTTACGATCACTTTCTCGTATTAAAATAGCTCGATACATTTTACAAACATCACTTGCGAAACAATATTCAAATAATCTAAAATTTATTATTATTGAACCAATGTCGTTATATAAGTTTGGACCGGCAAGCTGAATATCATTAAGAGAAATATTATTACTTGATTTAGCAGACGCGTCAAATACTACGCGCAAAGGAGTTGACGTACTGTTCGGTCGCAATATACTGTGGTGCGGTATAAAATATTTACTCGGTTCACTACCGGTGTATAACTCCATATGATCGATTTTTTCATATTCGGACATAAAATCATTATAAGCTTGATGTAACATAGGAGTACGAGTGAGTTTGCGTTCGGTATTTAGTAGTCTACGCTCGGCGATCGCGCGCGAATCGCCCAAGTCCGGTTTCTCGGCAACGAATAACAATGGCACTACATACTGACCGCGTGAGTCGCGCCTATGTTCAGTGACAAAGATCTCCTCCGCCAGCTGATCGAGCGGGTTCGATACCGATTTACTCGGCAACTCTTCAATTTCCCAAAATTCTCGCAAAGTTTTATCTAAATTATTTTCCGTAATTGTTAAATGAAAATTTTGTGATTGTAATTTATTTTCGTAGTACAATTTGCCACTAATGACAAAACCAAAGACAGTTTCAATAAGGTTCGGAATATTAGACTGAATAGTGATCGGTTCATTTTTAATTAATTCTGAAACAATATCATTTCCCAATAAAATATCTACCGAAGATTTTTCGTAGAATTGGGTATCAGCTAAATTATAACATTTACTGATAACGTCACACGGAAAAGAAACATTAGGCATATCTGAAGACACCTTTGAAACTATCACCATATCAACCGCGAAAGTCGGAACGTCCGAATTACACGGCTTTATTTCACACGTAACCATACCTAAATTTTTTACGACGTCGCCGCTAAGGCCGGACACAGTGAACGGACACTTACGTCGTCGTAAGCCCAAACGTTGAGCACAATCTAATGTAATAAAAGAACTTTGCGCACCCGAATCGAGAATTGCACGGCAATTCTGAAACTGGCCACTAATATCAGTGACATCCCAACAAGCAAAATAATCCTGGCATGTGATTTTATAGTCCTGTTTGGACTTATATGGCTACTATAATGGTTTCAGAATATGCCACCGCACTTATATCAGCATATATTAATCTTGTTTTTACTCAAGTACTTACGCTTACTCTAAAAATTTGGACTTATATCAGTATATAGGATCACAATTCATGGCTACTACTGGACTTAACCTCCTATAAGAGCATGTATTAAGATTAATTGGAATATGAAATAAATAAATAAATAAATAATTACTCTCAAGAGGAACTACTCCGACAACCCAGACTTATCTATATATATAAAAAACCTTAAAAAAATTGCTATAAAAAACAGCTTCAAAAAACAGCAGCTCTAAAAAGCAAGAAATAATATTCAAATTGCATAATTACTATTCAAGTACCTACGCATATCTGATATTAAAAAAACGTCTTTTGAAGTCGGGTGGGGCTAAAGATATTTTTCTTTTTTAATCATAATAACATTTATCGTGGTTTCTCTTTCTCAATTTGATTTTTTAATTCTTAAAGCCCCACCCGACTTCAAAAGACGTTTTTTTAATATCAGATATGCGTAGGTACTTGAATAGTAATTATGCAATTTGAATATTATTTCTTGCTTTTTAGAGCTGCTGTTTTTTGAAGCTGTTTTTTTATAGCAATTTTTTTAAGGTTTTTTGAAGGAGGTTTTTCTTTTTAATTTTTAAAAGTTTTTTTATTTTTAACTTTTTTGTGGTAGGACATGGGGTAGGTGACCAAAGTGTATTATCTCGAGCTCCTCCGTGCTTCAGAAGACACGTTAAGCCGTTAGTTCCAGCTACATTTGCATATTAACACCCACCAATCCGCATTGGGCCCGCGCGGTGGGTTATGGTCCATCCTATTCATCAGCCCATAAGTAAGGCTTGTATCCCAGCCCCAGTAGTGACAATAAAAATAGCTGATGCGAAACCTTTCAATAACGTAGAGTAATCACTAATACACTATCATATTTGATTTTGAAGAGTTCTCTTGTGTATCTTCGAAGTCCAAAGTCCAATGTGAAGGAAATTTGAATAAAAACATCCTTAAAGTATCCTCTTTCTAACAAAACAAGAATCATCTAAATCGGTTTATAAACAAAGAAGTTATGCCTGAAGATCCGTTAAAACTCGTGCAAAAGTTACCTAAAAAATTACAGTATTTTCAGGATTACTCGAAAACTACTGAACCGATTTAAAATTAAAAAAAATGGGACCACCTGGGGAGCAAACCTGATAAAGTGGCGTTTGAATCATGTCAATCGGTTCAGCCGTTTTCGAGTTATCGGTGGACATACATAAAAAAAAAAAATTAAAAAAACCAAATAAACAGTCGAACATAGAACCTCCTCCTTTTTTTGAAGTCGGTTAAAAAAGGAAAATATTTTTCAGCCCCACCCGACTTCATAAGACGTTTTTTTTATATCAGATATGCGTAGGTACTTGAATAGTGGTAATTATGCAGATTTGAATATTATTTCTTGCTTTTTAGAGCTGTTGCTTTTTGAAGCTTTTTTTTATAGCAATTTTTTTAAGGTTTTTTGAAGGAGGTTTTTCTTTTTATTTAAAAACCAATTGAGATAATTCTTGTTTTGTTAGAAAGAGGATACTTTAAGGGTGTTTTCATTAAAATTTCCTGTACATTGGACCTTGGACTTCGAAGATACTCAAGAGAACTCTTCAAAATCAAATTGGATAGTGTATTAGTGATTACTCTACTGTATGGAAAGGTTTCGCATCAGCCATTTTTAGTGTCACTGTTGGGACTGGAATACAAGCCTTACTTATGGGCTAATGAATAGGATGGACCATAACCCACCGCGCGGGCCCAATGCGGATTGGTGGGTGTTAATGAGTGCAAATGTAGCTGGGACTAACGGCTTAACGTGTCTTCTGAAGCACGGAGGAGCTCGAGATAATACACTTTGGTCACCCACCCCATGACTGACCCTTGCTAAAATTAACAGCGCGAAAAGTGGAAATTGAGTTATTCGGAGTAGGTATTATACGAGTACCATTGAAAAGTGTTGAAAATATGAATCAAATATATTTATATCATTGCTTACATTTACTTGTACATAGTTACCTACCACAAAAAAGTGAAAAATAAAAAAGCTTTTAAAAATTAAAAAGAAAAACCTCCTTCAAAAAACCTTAAAAAAATTGCTATAAAAAACAGCTTCAAAAAGCAACAGCTCTAAAAAGCAAGAAATAATATTCAAATCTGCATAATTACCACTATTCAAGTACCTACGCATATCTGATATAAAAAAAGTCTTATGAAGTCGGGTGGGGCTTTAAGATTTAAAAAATCAAATTACGACAGAGAAACCACTACAAATGTTCATATAAATTAAAAAAGGAAAATATCTTTCAGCCCCACCCGACTTCAAAAGACATTTTTTTTATATCAGATATGCGTAGGTACTTGAATAGTGGTAATTATGCAGATTTGAATATTATTTCTTGCTTTTTAGAGCTGTTGCTTTTTATATATATAGATTAAGATAAATAATATTAGAAAAAATACTAGAAAAAACCTCCTTCAAAAAACCTTAAAAAAATTGCTATAAAAAACAGCTTCAAAAAACAGCAGCTCTAAAAAGCAAGAAATAATATTCAAATTGCATAATTACTATTCAAGTACCTACGCATATCTGATATTAAAAAAACGTCTTTTGAAGTCGGGTGGGGCTAAAGATATTTTTCTTTTTTAATCATAATAACATTTATCGTGGTTTCTCTTTCTCAATTTGATTTTTTAATTCTTAAAGCCCCACCCGACTTCATAAGACGTTTTTTTAATATCAGATATGCGTAGGTACTTGAATAGTAATTATGCAATTTAAATATTATTTCTTGCTTTTTAGAGCTGCTGTTTTTTGAAGCTGTTTTTTTATAGCAATTTTTTTAAGGTTTTTTGAAGGAGGTTTTACTTTTTAATTTTTAAAAGTTTTTTATTTTTCACTTTTTTGTGGTAGGACATGGGGTAGGTGACCAAAGTGTATTATCTCGAGCTCCTCCGTGCTTCAGAAGACACGTTAAGCCGTTAGTTCCAGCTACATTTGCATATTAACACCCACCAATCCGCATTGGGCCCGCGCGGTGGGTTATGGTCCATCCTATTCATCAGCCCATAAGTAAGGCTTGTATCCCAGCCCCAGTAGTGACAATAAAAATAGCTGATGCGAAACCTTTCAATAACGTAGAGTAATCACTAATACACTATCATATTTGATTTTGAAGAGTTCTCTTGTGTATCTTCGAAGTCCAAGGTCCAATGTGAAGGAAATTTGAATGAAAACATCCTTAAAGTATCCCCTTTCTAACAAAACAAGAATCATCTAAATCGGTTTATAAACAAAGAAGTTATGCCTGAAGATCCGTTAAAACTCGTGCAAAAGTTACCTAAAAAATTACAGTATTTTCAGGATTACTCGAAAACTACTAAACCGATTTAAAATTAAAAAAAATGGGACCACCTGGGGAGCAAACCTGATAAAGTGGCGTTTGAATCATGTCAATCGGTTCAGCCGTTTTCGAGTTATCGGTGGACATACATAAAAAAAAAAAAAAAAAAACAAATAAACAGTCGAACATAGAACCTCCTCCTTTTTTTGAAGTCGGTTAAAAATCGACTCACCCGTAGCACCTCAGACGGGACGAGTCGGTCAGCTACGTGTGAGTCGATTTTTTCTAGTATTTTTATGTTTTTTTTAGCATTGTGAATGCGAAAAATCTAAATTTAATAATTTATTTAATATTTTCATGGTATTTCTAGCTTTTTTAGAGACATTTTTTGTAAGCTATTATTGTCAGGTTATTTTTAAGGCTTTTTTGAAGGAGGTTTTGTTTTTTAAAAAAACTGATATTTTAAACTTTTTTATGGTAGGTATATTTAGTGACGATATTATCTAAGTTACAACAGCATTATGTCAACGGCTCAACACCTTTTACAAAATACTGCTTTTCCCGACGCGGGGACGTTAATTGTTGAGGAGTTCTCCAGGTATGAAGTACCAGGAGAACTCCGAACGAACTATCAGCTCTACTTCACTATATACATTATGATGAGCATAACTAGCCTAGCAACCATGTAAAAGTAATCATATCGCACCAGTGAAATACTTAGTATTGAATATTTCCGATGATCATCTATGGTCTTCATCATCAGTTCCACTTCACCAAAGTGGTACTTTCCGAAAGCAAATGCATAAGTTACTTAAGAAAATACCAAAATCGCTATAGGTGTGCCTATAATATTTGAAGAGTTCCCTTGATTTCTCCAGGATCCCATCATCAGATCCTGACCTCATGACAATGGGACCAACTTGGAAGTATACAAGGTGTTACAAAAATACCCCTAATGCCGAATATGGTATATAGGGACCATCAAACTGAACAACTTTTACTATGGGGCCAACTCTGAAATCGCGAAAAAAAATCAGCTGTTTCATACAAAAATTAAAATCAAAAATATCAAAATGTATGAAACAGCTGATTTTTTTTTCGCGATTTCAGAGTTGGCCCCATAGTAAAAGTTGTTCAGTTTGATGGTCCCTATATACCATATTCGGCATTAGGGGTATTTTTGTAACACCTTGTATACTATTAACCAAAAAAAAGATTTTTTAAAATCGGTCCAACCGTCTTCGAGTAATCGAGTAACATACAAAAAAAAAAGAAAAAAATATATAAAAAAAAACAAACATTCCGACGAACTGAGAACCTCCTCCTTTTTTTGAAGTCGGTTAAAAATCATCTATGTAAACATTAGCTTTTTGTTCTAGCTGAATCTTTTGGTCCCGGTTGCATCTGCAGTCATTAATACCCTCCAATCCACATTGGGCCCGCGTTATATGAGGGGTGACTAATAATAATAAAGTTAGCTATTTATTTTGTTAACCGACTTCAAAAAAAGGATGAGGTTCTCATTTCGTCGGAATGTTTTTGATAGAAGCATGGCCGGGCTAGGCCACATGTACGTTGTGTTGTGTAGCCGGACCACAAGAAATCTGCTATAACTCGTGAAATACAGCGGTACCTACTGTTTTTAGGGTTCCGTACCTCAAAAGGAAAAAACGGAACCCTTATAGGATCACTTTGTTGTCCGTCTGTCTGTCTGTCTGTCTGTCTGTCCGTCTGTCAAGACCCTTTATCTCGGGAACGCGTGGAGGTATCGAATTGAAATTCAAACCATATACTCAAATCTAGGGGCACTTGCAGCTGTGAAAAAATCAAACTTCTAAGTTAACGTAAAAAAGATACGGCCATTAATGCCTCGAAAAACGCATATTTCGACACCCTCAAGGGAATCAAAATTCATAGGGTACTTCCCGTTGACTAATTGATTAAGGAAAAACATGTTGTGTGTGGTAGCCCAGCGTGCCGCTGACCGTTTCAATACCTAGGTATTTTTGTTCTGCAAACAGTGTGCAATACATTGTATGTATGTAATAATGATTTTTCTAATAGTACCTAATGCACAGTGCTGTGATGTAGTAAGTCTTTGTCAAACCATACAAATAAGAATAAAAATACCTTCAGTAAAATATGCTTTATTGTGTCGCTGACAAAACGCGATCCTCGTGTTGTGTGCCGTCATCATTTTTTACACCGATGACGGGACGGGACTCGAACGGGACGGCAACAGATTTGGAGCGAATGGCGGTGGGTGACGACTGTACTGTAATTGTTTTCTTTTTGAGTGTTGTTGGAAGGTCGCATATGGTAAAAAAGAAGGAACCGAAGCGAGGGCGGGTCGCTAGACTGTAAATAAAGCTACAGTTTTAAACCTATCTATATATATAAAAGGGAAAATCACTCACTCACTCACTGATCACGAAATCTCAGAAACTACAAGTGCTAGGAGTCTCAAATTTTGCATGGGGGCTCCTTTTAGGGCGTAGGTGCTCACTAAGACGGGATTTTGCGAAATTCAACCCCTAAAGGGGTGAAACAGGGTGGCAAAGTTTGTATGGGAGGACGCGATTCCTTGGCCCGATTGACTTGAAATTTGGCATAGACATTCTTTCACAAAATTAAATGAACACGTGTTTCGTATTTTTTTAATATTTATCGCCTAACAGGGTTAAAAAGTGATATAAAGCTAATTTTGCTGTGATTGACTTCGACGTCGGAATTGAAACTTTTTTGTGGATTTGATTGATTAATTAAGAAAAATAAATATCATTTGTCATCTCAACGTAGTATTACATTCTCTTTGGTCATTTCCCCTGAGAGTAGGTAGAATGCATTTCATTGAATAGTACCTATGGCGTTATGTTGGCAGTGCTGTCATTTTTTCCTTCCTTGCGTTGTAATAAGGTGCAAAATTATTCCATCTAATTATCAGATTAATTTTAAAAGAATACAATATTCGGTCAAGTGGCCTATGCTATGACAATTAATAAAGCACAGGGACAAAGTTTAAGAGCGGCTGGTGTAGATCTGCAGTGATTGTTTCTCCCATGGCCAGCTCTAATGTCGCCTGCTCGAGAGTCAGCTCGCCGAATAACCTTTTTATTTTGCAACCGGATAACATGACAAGAAATGTGGTAGGTATAGAACATGTTACAAAAATACCCCTAATGCCGAATATGGTATACAAGGTGTTACAAAAGTACCCCTAATGCTGAATATGGTAGATAGGGACCATCAAACTGAACAACTTTTACTATGGGACCAACTCTGAAATCGCGAAAACAAAAACAGCTGTTTCATACAAAAATTAATTACGAAAATATCAAAATGTATGAAACAGCTGGTTTTTTTTTCGGGATTTCAGAGTTGGCTCCATAGTAAAAGTTGTTCAGTTTGATGGTCCCTATCTACCATATTCAGCATTAGGGGTACTTTTGTAACACCTTGTATAGGGACCATCAAACTGAACAACTTTTACTATTGGGACCAACTCTCAAATCGCGAAAAAATAATCAGCAAAAATTCAAATCGAAAATATCAAAACGTATGAAACACATTTTGATATTTTCGATTTGAATTTTTGTATGAAACAGCTGATTTTTATTATAGAGAAGTGTTGGATGATCGAGATTGAGAATCCTGTTAATGCACAACGTATTTTTATTTAGAACAAGCTGCACCCGGCATGCGTATATTGCAATGCTCCTTTTTTTTAACCAGGGACTTTCTCGGTCGTAAGCAGAACAACTCGCCAAAGTTTCATCATAATCGGATCAATGGTTTAGGAGTCCCGCCGTCTGTACACTTAGATCTTTTAAACTATGCATAAAAAACCGCATCAAAATCGGTCCATAAGTTTGGGAGCTAGGTTGCCTCAGACAGACAGACACACACAAGTCAAACTTATAACACCCCTTGCGTATGTTGTGTACGTCGTATATACATATAGTGGTGGCCAGATAATTAAGGACACAAGTCGATTTTCATACAAACGAGGTAATTTTGAAGTCTTGGTTTTCCGCTAGGGATTGAACTAGCTGTGATCTGATGATGGCCATCCAGGGAGTGAATGGAGAAGATTCAGATAGCAATACACACCCAACTTATCTGGTCAGCATTCTAAGAGATGTAAGCATAAGAATTTACATTTGCAAGTTTTCATACATTTCTATACTATATTCGCGGTTTTTTTAAACATATCCTTACATCTCTTAAAATGCTGGTCAGATAACTTGGGTGTGTATAGAAATCTGGATCTCCTCCATTCACTCCCTGGATGGCCATCACCAGATCACCGCTCAGTCAATCCCTGGCGGAGAAGCAATGCTTAAAAGTTACTTCGTTTGTATGAAAATCGACTGGCGTCCTTAATTTTGTGGCCACTACTATACCTATATAGATATCCTGTAGTATAGTCTAATAACTTCACACTCACCACATTAGTAACTACATTGTACCCGTGCGAAGCCGGGGCGGGCCACTAGTACTATTATAATATGGACCTAGACTACTCGGATACTATTAGAATGAAGAAATTATCTCGATTTTCATTCTCCATATCACCTTTTATCGGTTCTTCTGTCTTAACTTTGTTTATAAGAGAGAAAATGGTGTCTATGTCAATATTTTTTACTTCTTTATCAGAGTTTTGATATGTCGCTGTATAGACATTCTTTCGACTTTCAATCTGTTGGTCATTTTTAATAAGTTCTATAATCTTTACTTTATTCATATGAGATTTATTTGTAGTTTTCACTCTAGAAGTCTTTTCTTTATTTGGTGCAGCAGCAATCTGATTTTTTTCTGGTTTTCTATCCATTGCCTTTCTCTTCCTTTTCATATTTCGTTTGCTAGGGCCAGCCTTATTATAATAGTCAAATCCAGATATTTCATGATCATTGTCATTATTAGTTGCTTCTTGTAAATAATGCTCCTCACGTCCTCCATCCCCCATAAGAACGCTGCGTCCTGATACAACTTCTAGTTTCTTTTTCTTGTTACATCTTTGGGTGTGTACTGTGTCATACATCATTTCTTTTAAATCAGATAGTTCAGTTTCATCAATGACTTCTTTAAAACCCCAGAGTTCTGGAGTGTATGATGGAAATCTGTCCAAAACTTTCTGTTCATGCATCACATATACGCCACATTTCTCAAATCCTGCTAAAATTTTATTGGAATCAGTGCACTCAATTTTTTCCAGTAGCCTTTTTAACAATGGTGGAAATATATTTTTTTTTATTGTAGCTTGCGTCTTGCAGTCTGTCTTTTTCCACTGCAGTAGTAAAACCCTCCATGCACATTTTAAAGACCTAAAGAAAGCCACGTCGAGAGGCTGTGTCAGGTGAGTTGCTTTAGCAGGAAGAAAGATGAATTTAATGCCGCGTTCCTGACATTCTTTTATTAACTCTATAGACAAATGTGAAGACAAGAAATCGCCTATTAATATTTTGGATCCAGTTTTATCTTCAAAATACGGAATTGCAATCGTCCAAACCCAATCCTGGAATGTATTCCCGTCGAACCAGCCGGAAGGTGTGCAATTGTATCTGCAACCTTCAGGACCGTTTTTCCACCACGTGTCACACATATTTTGCGCTTTATACACGACATAGGGCGGCAAAAATGAGCCGTCAGCTGCGGCAGCGATCATAAGAGATATGGAACCCATCTGTGTTTGGTTCTTCATTCGTTCGGGGTATTTAACTGCCCTCCTAACCAGTACTCGCTTCCGTGCAGGGTCGTCGCTGAGGTTGAATTCGTTGTAGTTTATTATGTTAGATGGTGGTACGCCTTCAAGAGATTTTTCTAGTTCTCTGAAATACTGCTCTATTATCTCTGGTGAGACCGCTGCTCTCGCTCTCTTTTTGTTTTGACTTAGCCTTTCGCTGATTTTATTCTTATGTCTTGACAAAAAAAATGTCATGAAGTCAGGTCCCGGAAAATTATTTCTAAATCTTTTGACTTCTTTACCCATGTTATCGAGGTATCCTTTTATCATGACCCTACAATCTAAAGGGTCAAGGGGATATCCCCATTCGGAACATACATTAATGTATTTAACTAAATAATCTTCCTCTGCTGAGCTTAAGGCAGTTTGTCCTCCTTGCTTTTTCATTATATAATTGTTATGTCGAGACAGGACTGATATTGGGATATTATGTTTCCGTGAAATATCCGAAAATGACTTATTACAGTTATTATATTCTTTCAGTGCTATTTTTACTACTGATGCGTCATACTTCTTATAATTTTTGTTTAGACTAGGTTTATAAGTACGCGGCATTGTTCAAAGGTAAAATATAAGTAGGTACCTGAAAAAAAGGATGTAAAAGTATAGATCGAGCTTTTCACATAGACTTACTTATACTATTATTACTTTCATCTAGGGCTGCCATCCGTCCCTGTTTCCCCAAATTTTTTCCAGTTTGTAGGGCATCCGGGGATCATACGGGCAGGTTTCTTAAATAGTGTCCGGGTTTTATCTGGACTTTAGGTGATGGCAGGCCTTCTTTCATCAAAACTTGTTAAATAAGTAGTGATCAATCATAATACAATACTAAAAGCATTTTAGTTAGGTATAAATAAGCCTGCCATCACCTAAATTACATAACCCGGAGATTTTTTTAAAACCCTGAACATTTTATTGGAATATATAATTTTAACCCTTTCCCCTAACACAAATGTCCACTATTTAAGAATAGCATTGTTTAAGAACTTCGCCTGGATGCTCTCTGGATGACCTACAAACTAAGACAAATCCAGGGAAATCCGGGCAGGGTTCTTTAATAATGTCCTATTCTTAAATAGTGGACATTTGTGATGTTTGTGCAGCCCTACTTTTAGGTATAATTATATCGGCGTCAATGTAGGTAATTAATCCTAGTAGGTACAAAATTAATTAAAAACATATTTTAATCTTGCATGATTACTGGCCCAATTGATCTTGCATCCCCAATAATAACAAGCTTGTGGTCAAAGAGTCAGGTTTGGTGTCTATTGATGTCCCTACCCCTCTTCGATCAAGAATAGATACCCTAGATAACGCTTCACAAACTGTATAAAACGGCATGCATACCTATTTGCATATTTGGCACCAACTGACAAAACTATTAAATAAAAAAACCTTGAGTTATTCTACTGAGAGAAAAACTACATACAGTCACAGACAGACAGACAGAATACATAGGTAACAATTAGATGACAAATAGCATGGTAACAGTACCTACCTAAGTACTTAGCGTTTACAAGTAACTAATTTATGCCTTAACTGCTAACTCTAAAGCGCCTTTTTGTTTGTCAATATGCTCCCCAGTTTGAAAGTGTGTGGTGCCGTTTTTGAGACTCACTCTAACCGGACATCTAGGGTATTCTTGATCAAAGTCTACCCTACTTCTTACACCCATCCATTTCTATACACCCCAGATGGTGTCCCTATTCACCTCAGTATTTGACAGAAAGTACCAGCCCAGCACACAGTTTTATTCGTTTATTTTAAAAAATAATGTATACTTACTCTTTGGTCAAAACGAATTCGAAATTCTTTTGAATAGCACTTGTTCTGAATATTAAGTAGGAACGATAGTTTCTTAGTAGTTCACAAAAGGAAATAAATAATCAATCATAAACTTATTAAATAAAGGGAAGGGAGAGCTGCTTTTCGAAGTGACATTTAAAAATCAAAATAGTGACTATTTGCAACACTAGATGGCGTTGATAGACAAGTGAAGTGTCAAAATTAGCTTTGTGAAAAATAAACGGCGGGCGACGACGCCGACGGTTCGTCCTGAGGTTCGCCCCAAATCTGATTTAGCGTGATAACCGTGGCCTAAGTGGTGGTGGAAATTACGTAAAGATTCACGTTCCCCTAAACCTTAGAGCTACAATTTCATCCATGTACATAAAGTATCCCCTAGACGATCAAGCATGGCTTGTCAAGCACATACAAGTTATTACTACCACCAATACAATTTGGGGGCGTGGCCTACCTTTGTAAGACCACGGTAATCACGTGCTGGATGTCAAGCCGTCAAACATCGATATTAGACGAACATAGTTTGATTAACAAGCTTAAAAAGATTATGTGCTTGACAAGCTATGCTTGATCGTTTAGGTACTCCATAAAGTACATAAACTTATCTAGAGTACGAGCTTCGAGGTACGAGCTGAGCCAACAAAAAAAGTCTGTGGGACCATACGTCATTTCGATTTGGTTGGAAACAATATGGCAGATTTTCTTGAAAATTCAGAAATTAGATGTGCGTTCATATTCTGTGGTTATTAATTTTCATTTCTTTTGCCTAATATCTTGTTAAATCTAATATTGAATTTAATTGAAATTACCTTGTATCGTTATTCTTGGAAGTGTTGACAGTAGTGCCGAAGTTGTTTGTGAATCATTGATGGTGTTACGGACTTCAGCAACAGGACGACGAATGAACGCATAGTGCTTGGTTATTATTCTCTTACAATGTCCTACCCGCCTCGGCCTCCGTTGGTGCCCTACGGAATCGCTACGGGTGTCGTGACAATGCCTATGGCCACGCATGTAAGTTATTTTTCATCTCAAACATAACCTCTTCATAGCATTGTAAAATGTATTGGTACTTTGCGTAGCAACTCTTATGACATCGGTTTTCGGCTGTAGGTATTTATTCCAGAAAGTCAGGATCTATGTTGTCTTCACATTGGTGTAGTCGCTAGAAGACGGGACTTCACTAAAATATGATGTTGCACACGGTAGGTGTGGTAGTTGATTATGATAGTATTATGCACATTTTGCGCTAAGGTATGTGTTGATTTTATGTGCCTTGAAGCACAAAGAAGAAGTATTGGAAAAGTGGCAGTTCCTACAAGTGTCATGGATATTTGCTAGAATATGCTGCAAGAAAGCAGGACCTTTTAACATGTTCAGTATAACAATACATTATTGTAGTGTATTTTGAACACCATGACATAACAATAAATAACGTGAGTTGTCTACATTTTAGAGGGCTTCTTAATTATTAGATAGGTATTTCTTATTACTTAGATAAACTTTACTCTTCATTAAGATAAATAATATTAGAAAAATTTACTCTTTATGTGGTTTTCAATATAAAAATTTTAAAATCATCTTAAAATACGATGTCAATATACATCTAGTTTCAATGGTTGGCAAAAATGTAACATGAGTTACTATGGAAATACCCGAAATGTCTTGAGTAAAAAATGCTATCTCTGAAACTGTTCATTTTCAGGTAATGGTGGGCGCATACGGCAGCGGTGGCGTGGGCGGTGTGCGCGGGGCATTACTGCCGGCGCCGGGGAAGGCCGTCATATCGCGCCCGCCCACCCGGAACGCTAACGGGGCCAAAGATGCTGACGGACCACCTGTCACCGTCTTCATTGGTAAGTGGTGTTGTTGTGGTTCTTAAAAAATATAAATAGGACTCAGTATACCGAACGGTAAACAGGACCATTTCTCGACATCGTTGCATATAAAAATATAGTTACAAAATATATGTGACGAGAACACAGATCATCATATCATATGTACAACATGTTACAAAAGTACCCCTAATACCGAATATGGTATACATATAGGGACCATCAAACTGAACAACTTTTACTATGGGCCAAATGCAAAAAAATGAGTAGATTGTTCTATTTTCAAATTTGTTGATGTAATGGATATAAAATTGTCATGACAGGTGATAAATTGTCACTTTTATTAAATAGGGCCCAGATATTTAATTGTGTAAATAATCAATCTTAATTAAGCAATGAAAATAACTTGTTCTTGCTTTCAATCTTGTGGGGAGAAGATTTTGTGTTATATGAATTATGTTTGTTTGGTACTGAAAAGATTTGATACTGATCAGGCAACATAACGAGTCGCGCCCCAGACGCAATGATCCGCGCGTTGCTCGGCGCGTGCGGGCCGGTCCTGAGCTGGAAGCGAGTCTCCACGTTCGGGTTTTGCGAGTTTGCCGGCCCCGAAGCGGCGCTGAGGTGCGTGCGGTTATTGCATGACCGACAGCTGGCCGATAAAAGGCTGCTCGCTCGTACGGACGGCAAGATGCAAGCGCTCGTCGACACTTATAAAAGTAAGTATGCTACAAGGTGTTTTTTTGAAAAGTAACTAACTTCCGGTGCATGAAAGAAACATAGGTCGAAACAGCTTTGACTGAGCTTTTCATTTTCGTGTGATGTGAATCTTTAGTCATTAATCATCATAAATCTTTTCAATACGAAAACTGTTATTATTAGTCAAGTAATTTATTGTAATTCGTCCCAAAAAAATATTTAAAACTACGTAATATTATTAGCGGAGCAACGGTCCCGGCTGGGGCAAGAGGAAGGCGCCCCCGGCACGGAGGGGGGCGCGGATGGGGGGTACCTGGACGCGCGCCAGCGGCACGCCGACGAGGCCGCCGCCAGGCGCCTGCAGCAGATCATAGCCGACTACCAGGACGACATCAACAACTACGAGACGCTGCAGAAGGGTGAGCACTATACACGCACTATACACCAGCTATACACGCACTATACACGCCGACGAGGCCGCCGCCAGGCGCCTGCAGCAGATCATAGCCGACTACCAGGACGACATCAACAACTACGAGACGCTGCAGAAGGGTGAGCACTATACACGCACTATACACCAGCTATACACGCACTATACACGCCGACGAGGCCGCCGCCAGGCGCCTGCAGCAGATCATAGCCGACTACCAGGACGACATCAACAACTACGAGACGCTGCAGAAGGGTGAGCACTATACACGCACTATACACCAGCTATACACGCACTATACACGCCGACGAGGCCGCCGCCAGGCGCCTGCAGCAGATCATAGCTGACTACCAGGACGACATCAACAACTACGAGACGCTGCAGAAGGGTGAGCACTATACACGCACTATACACCAGCTATACACGCACTAGACACGCCGACGAGGCCGCCGCCAGGCGCCTGCAGCAGATCATAGCTGACTACCAGGACGACATCAACAACTACGAGACGCTGCAGAAGGGTGAGCACTATACACGCACTATACACCAGCTATACACGCACTAGACACGCCGACGAGGCCGTCGCCAGGCGCCTGCAGCAGATCATAGCTGACTACCAGGACGACATCAACAACTACGAGACGCTGCAGAAGGGTGAGCTCTATACACGCACTATACACCAGCTATACACGCACTAGACACGCCGACGAGGCCGCCGCCAGGCGCCTGTAGCAGATCATAGCTGACTACCAGGACGACATCAACAACTACGAGACGCTGCAGAAGGGTGAGCACTATACACGCACTATACACCAGCTATACACGCACTATACACGCCGACGAGGCCGCCGCCAGGCGCCTGCAGCAGATCATAGCCGACTACCAGGACGACATCAACAACTACGAGACGCTGCAGAAGGGTGAGCACTATACACGCACTATACACCAGCTATACACGCACTAGACACGCCGACGAGGCCGCCGCCAGGCGCCTGCAGCAGATCATAGCCGACTACCAGGACGACATCAACAACTACGAGACGCTGCAGAAGGGTGAGCACTATACACGCACTATACACCAGCTATACACGCACTAGACACGCCGACGAGGCCGCCGCCAGGCGCCTGTAGCAGATCATAGCTGACTACCAGGACGACATCAACAACTACGAGACGCTGCAGAAGGGTGAGCACTATACACGCACTATACACCAGCTATACACGCACTATACACGCCGACGAGGCCGCCGCTAGGCGCCTGCAGCAGATCATAGCTGACTACCAGGACGACATCAACAACTACGAGACGCTGCAGAAGGGTGAGCACTATACACGCACTATACACCAGCTATACACGCACTAGACACGCCGACGAGGCCGCCGCCAGGCGCCTGCAGCAGATCATAGCTGACTACCAGGACGACATCAACAACTACGAGACGCTGCAGAAGGGTGAGCACTATACACGCACTATACACCAGCTATACACGCACTAGACACGCCGACGAGGCCGCCGCCAGGCGCCTGCAGCAGATCATAGCCGACTACCAGGACGACATCAACAACTACGAGACGCTGCAGAAGGGTGAGCACTATACACGCACTATACACCAGCTATACACGCACTAGACACGCCGACGAGGCCGCCGCCAGGCGCCTGCAGCAGATCATAGCTGACTACCAGGACGACATCAACAACTACGAGACGCTGCAGAAGGGTGAGCACTATACACGCACTATACACCAGCTATACACGCACTAGACACGCCGACGAGGCCGCCGCCAGGCGCCTGTAGCAGATCATAGCTGACTACCAGGACGACATCAACAACTACGAGACGCTGCAGAAGGGTGAGCACTATACACGCACTATACACCAGCTATACACTCACTAGACACGCCGACGAGGCCGCCGCCAGGCGCCTGCAGCAGATCATAGCTGACTACCAGGACGACATCAACAACTACGAGACGCTGCAGAAGGGTGAGCACTATACACACACTATACACCAGCTATACACGCACTGTACACGCACTTTACACGCCGACGAGGCCGCCGCCAGGCGCCTGCAGCAGATCATAGCCGACTACCAGGACGACATCAACAACTACGAGACGCTGCAGAAGGGTGAGCACTATACACGCACTATACACCAGCTATACACGCACTATACACGCCGACGAGGCCGCCGCCAGGCGCCTGCAGCAGATCATAGCTGACTACCAGGACGACATCAACAACTACGAGACGCTGCAGAAGGGTGAGCACTATACACGCACTATACACCAGCTATACACTCACTAGACACGCCGACGAGGCCGCCGCCAGGCGCCTGCAGCAGATCATAGCCGACTACCAGGACGACATCAACAACTACGAGACGCTGCAGAAGGGTGAGCACTATACACACACTATACACCAGCTATACACGCACTGTACACGCACTTTACACGCCGACGAGGCCGCCGCCAGGCGCCTGCAGCAGATCATAGCTGACTACCAGGACGACATCAACAACTACGAGACGCTGCAGAAGGGTGAGCACTATACACGCACTATACACCAGCTATACACGCACTAGACACGCCGACGAGGCCGCCGCCAGGCGCCTGTAGCAGATCATAGCTGACTACCAGGACGACATCAACAACTACGAGACGCTGCAGAAGGGTGAGCACTATACACGCACTATACACCAGCTATACACTCACTAGACACGCCGACGAGGCCGCCGCCAGGCGCCTGCAGCAGATCATAGCTGACTACCAGGACGACATCAACAACTACGAGACGCTGCAGAAGGGTGAGCACTATACACACACTATACACCAGCTATACACGCACTGTACACGCACTTTACACGCCGACGAGGCCGCCGCCAGGCGCCTGCAGCAGATCATAGCCGACTACCAGGACGACATCAACAACTACGAGACGCTGCAGAAGGGTGAGCACTATACACGCACTATACACCAGCTATACACGAACTGTACACGCACTTTACACGCCGACGAGGCCGCCGCCAGGCGCCTGCAGCAGATCATAGCCGACTACCAGGACGACATCAACAACTACGAGACGCTGCAGAAGGGTGAGCACTATACACGCACTATACACGCACTATACACGCACTGTACACGCACTTTACACGCCGACGAGGCCGCCGCCAGGCGCCTGCAGCAGATCATAGCTGACTACCAGGACGACATTAACAACTACGAGACGCTGCAGAAGGGTGAGCACTATACACGCACTATACACCAGCTATACACGCACTAGACACGCCGACGAGGCCGCCGCCAGGCGCCTGCAGCAGATCATAGCTGAGTACCAGGACGACATCAACAACTACGAGACGCTGCAGAAGGGTGAGCACTATACACGCACTATACACCAGCTATACACGCACTATACACGCTGACGAGGCCGCCGCCAGGCGCCTGCAGCAGATCATAGCCGACTACCAGGACGAAATCAACAACTACGAGACGCTGCAGAAGGGTGAGCACTATACACGCACTATACACCAGCTATACACGCACTGTACACGCACTTTACACGCCGACGAGGCCGCCGCCAGGCGCCTGCAGCAGATCATAGCCGACTACCAGGACGACATTAACAACTACGAGACGCTGCAGAAGAGTGAGCACTATACACGCACTATACACCAGCTATACACGCACTGTACACGCACTTGACACGCCGACGAGGCCGCCGCCAGGCGCCTGCAGCAGGTCATAGCCGACTACCAGGACGACATCAACAACTACGAGACGCTGCAGAAGAGTGAGCACTATACACGCACTATACACGAGCTATACACGCACTGTACACGCACTATACACGCACTATACATACACGCACGTAAATTAAAATATTATGTTCTTCGACTGACGGTGTTAACATTTCGTTTTATTTAACTTCGGTATACAAATAAAAGGATGGACATAGGCTTCTTTTATATGCAAAAATGGGAGAAAAACCTAGATTTACAAAGATCAAATAGTCCAATTATTATTTTCTACGACAGAGGAGGCGATATCCAAAACGGCGCGCGTGCTCGAAGAGGCGGACATCTCGGAGGAGAAGCGCGACGTGATCCACCGTGAGATCGGCAAGTTCCGCGAGAGCATGAAGGTAAACCCCCCCAAGACCACCTCGCCCCCATAACCCACCACACTCTAATGCAGGCGGACGGCCACACGCACACCCGACCACTACAAATACGGTTAGGAATATGTCTTGCTTGCAACTATTATCGCTAAAATTATAGTAGACAAAAAAATTGAAGACATTACCGACTTGTTTTGGGCTTCATCAAAACTGGAAATATTAAAAAGAAGGTTCAAATTGTTGTCAATAAATGATTATGAATGAATAAACAGAAATAGGGTTACTATAATTGAAATTGGGAAGGAATCAGGTAAAAATTGTTATCATCAAATGGTTTTTATATAAAACTGTATGGTTTGGTTTCAAAGCGAAGTTTAAAATTCATGCTATTTTTGCACAGTAAACTACGAGGTAAAAAGACCATGATTACATTTATTTGTAAAATATTCTTAATGCAGTTTGGTACATTGGACAAAAGTATGACTTTCGCATTAAAATATAAATGATATCGTGTGTTTTATAACTGTAAGAAGTCCTATTTACTAAGCACTATCCTTTTGTCAGATGATTCGTACCATTTTTCCAAACATTTAACTTTCTCAAATGAAAAGCTTGATGAAACCATTTGATAAAATCTATAATTAAAATTCCACTCCCAGCACAATTTGAGAAAGTTATTTACTTTTATGTAACAATCATCTGACAAAATAATAATTGTGTTAAATACATAGGACTACATAAATCTTAATAGCGTACATTATCATAAATTGGAACCAAAAGAAGGTATATAGATAATTTAGCGAGTGTAGAACCAGGTTTAGTATTATATATCAACACAAATATATCACATAAGCAGTCGTTCTTTTGAGCTTCTTCTTTTTTATTAGGGTTAGTAAAGGTTTCTTGTTAACAACTACAGTGTTAATATTTCAAGTGACTTTATTAGAAATAAGCACAGCCCCAGTCTCGGGCCAAGGTAAAAGGTACAAAAAGTGATCTAGGTAAGTGCCCGTTCACACAGCGATCCGTTTTACAGGTCGGTTTTATCGGATACGTTTTTATTCGGCGATGGCGTATGTAGTTGTACGAGCATGTACACACACTTTACTGTATCCATAGCGACGGATCCGATAAAACGGTCGTATAAACACGGACCTGCTGTGTGAACGCACGGTTAGTCCGTTGTACGGAGCAAGGAAGGTACAATGTGTATAGGTTAAGTCATAGTGTATTGGTATGTGGTAGCGGTGTGCGTGTGCGCCCGCTGATCTGTTGCGGTGGTAGGTGCCGCGCCGGCGCCCCGGGGACCAGCTAGGTGAGTGCATACTGCATACTACACCTACTGATATTATTATACACTATGGTGTTATACTATAAGCGTACACTACACTACATGACATACACTTGTCACCACTCAAGTGTATTTGTACACCACTCATCAGACAAACTTGTCACCACTTAAGTGTATTTTTACACCACTCAACACACTATACTTGTCACCACTCAAATGTATTTGTACACCACTCAACACACTATACTTGTCACCACTCAAGTCTATTTTTACACCACTCAACACTATACTTACTCAAGTGTATTTGTAGACATACACTTGTACATCATTTAACACTACACTCAACCGTTGCTACCACACTGCAATTATAGAATGTTTAAATGTGTTAGACTTATTTTCCTACGTTTTATAACTGCAGTGTTGCAACATCATACTACATACATACATACGAACAAACATACACATCAATGTCAAAGTAAAGAATTCAATGTACACTTTTACACGCACTTAATATGTATACATTAATTTATTACTGGATAGATAAAATTGAACGACATTTGCTGCTTACACCTTAACGCATATATATTTTTACATAATTTACATTCACCCCGCAAAATACGACACTCATATATCACATAGAACAGAAAATTATATAATAATATCAGTTATATTATACATTATATCATAAATTATTCCACTTGTGTACGTCAAATCACTCAACAATGACTGCACTACATTTGACAATAGCAGAAAAGGGAGTTTTCATTGGATTTTTTTATGTGACGAATCGAGCACTCACAACGTAAATGTATCAAGGAAAAAATTGTAACATTTCAGAATATAAGTGCCTAAATTAAATAGGAAATGTAACCATGTTCGTTTGTGTGCGTAATCAACACATAATAACATGTACACATACACACCACACACACGCAAATCTATATAAATATTAATATCAATAACGACGGTCGCTGGCGATTTCACAACATACTAGATTTGGCATTTTTATTAAAAAGTGCGCATCATCCTTATTTTAATGTCCCCACTGCTGGGGCACAGGCTTTTATTATGGGTGAATAAGGGCTAGCTATAACCCACCATGCGGGCCCAATACGAATTGGTGTTATAAAGATATAGTTTTTTTAAATCGTAGTGTATTCGCCAGCGGTCGCCGCGTTTGATACAAGGAGTTTGATAATGTTAATAATGAGTGTTGTCTTGATCGCATCATGCTTGGACTGCGGTCCGTAGAACACGTAGGGTCCGTTATATACCTACACCTATGCGTGTATGCATTTATATAAAGGCACACGACCGGTTGAGACGGCTCCTTTACTATATATACTAGATAGGTAAAATAAAATAAAAAAATCCTTGATAATCCTCCTTTCTTTATTCGTGATATTCAAAATTATAAAAATAAGATGTAAATAATATAAATTCTTGACAAATAAGACCTTTGTATAAACTTGGGAGTGGTTAAGCGAAAGTGCTGTCGATAGTACATACAATCATAATGTGCGGTGTGTTAGACATCTAAACATGCCCACCTTTTTGTCCTTTTAATATGCCGGTCCAATCATTATCTCTGCGACCTTATCGTACTTTCCCACCACCTGTCATCTCCCCATTTACAGTTGTTTTATCTCACGAATGCGGTTCGACTATGGTTGATTGGCGTGGCGATGCACAATGTTTTAGTGTGCGTCTGCACGCTCTCGTGTTACGCACACTAAAATAATGTGCATGTACACGCCAAACAACCATAGTCGAACCGCATTCGTGAGATAAAATAACTGAGCATCATATTATACCGTACAAAATGTATACATCCTTTCTGTGGTCAACCTCTCCATCCACCAACGTCCGAATATGAGCAATAAGTGTGATTGTCGTGGAGCCGTCTCGACCGACGTGGCCGCGGTCGCTGGCCCGCCTTCGTGAGTGGCGGTCGAGCGACCCGCGCCCGCAAACACACGCTCCCGCCCGCCAAACATACGCTACCGATTGTACTAAAAAAATAATAGAATAATACTCGTGGCAATCTAGTTTAGATATCTCGCAAGAATTCTAAGTCGTAAAATATCAAAAAGGTATCTACATAATAAAAATCTGCTACATGTACAGAATTATCAGGCTTCGCATTTTAATCCCGAGGTCGGCCACAGTAAAGCATTGAAATATATGCTTTACGTTGCTTAACTTACGATGGATTTTACTTACAACATTTATTTGAAAAAAACTGTACGACCATCTTGTCGAACATAACCATTTAAATATTCAAATTTCATCGTAAGGAACACGATATATAGCTCACATTTCAATCCTCTACCGTAAGTCGATCTAGTGTCTTGCGAAGACCTTAAAAATTCTTAAAGCGAGAGGCTCAAGTCGAAACCTTATATCCCAGTCGGTAGTAGGAATAGCGTAATATACCACTAGTGAGTGAGACGTAAGGGCGTGGCGCGAGTGTCGGCGGGCGCGCCTGCGGTGCGTCGCGCGTCGCCGCGAGGGGACCCCGCCCGCCGCCGCCGCCGCCGCTCCACCCGCTGTGAGTAACACACAAACGCATTACCACACACACGTAACGAACGACCTCTATCCATACGATGTGCAGTCTTATTCCGCTATAGGTGGCACTGCTGACTAACGAGCTACAAAAACTGATTATCAACCAGATAAATTTAGAATTAACGCAAAAATTTAAGCGTTAAGCCGGCGCCGCCGGCGTAAGAACTGTGTCTTTTACTTTGACATAACTTTTTATCGTTAGATGTGTAGTTTGACAAGTGCGAGTCGCCAAAGTGAGACTGGGACTAAAACCAATCAGTTTTTTTTTATGTTCAATCTATTTTTGTTGCCTAAAAAAATAATAAATAAGGTTCCACATACATTTTGATAGCCTCTCAGTTACATAAAAGGTTGTTACGTTGTAACACTATCAATTAATATAAAACAACAAATAAACCAGAAAAAACCAAATTAAAAAAATGCTTCACTAGTTTGGTGCTGTTTCTTGGCTTAAATTAATCAAACCCATATTTTCACAAAATACAGTCATTATAGATGACTCGGATACGTGTTAGTACGGTGGCGCCACCTTTAGCTTCTCGTCCGTAAGCCTCCATATCGTTACGTTGTCCACAATTTTGACTCGACGCTCGACTGTTTAACAGTGGACGGTATTTGAGATAGGATTGTGTGTTGCTAAGCTCCCACAGGTTCTTCAGAACCAAGATTCAAGATACATACTTCCATCAGAGACTTCACAAAGTGGGGTGATTCCTGCGCCGCCGGACGGATTCGTATGACTGCACCGATCGCGGTCTCTGCGCTCATTGTTGTCTGCAGTAAGAGAGAATGACTCCGTTTGCGTAAAGTCGACTACTAAAGTCCATTTAGCTTGAGGTTAAAATCGCGTGTACAATAAATTCGCTTATAATATGAAACATCACGGGGCCTAATTATCTAACTTAAAAGGTATCGCAATCGTTTTCAATTTGACATACACTGTCTATCTATTGTTGCAGCAACACTAGTCATTGTGACAACTTTCTTTGCGAACATTGATGGATGTTCAAAGATTGTCAAATTGAAACCGAACTTGATATATTTAGACTTCAATTAAACCCATGATATTAGTAAAATCTTCAATTTAACTTTCATTATTAAGTTTCCGTATTGCTTTAATGTGTGTTAATTTTTTTAATATTTCTACATTGACTTTTGCATTTGACCGTACATTATCGTCATTTCTTATCTAGCATTCGGTTAGTGCTGTTACAATATTCTGCTGGAACCATAACTTCTGACAAAAAGTATAGCAATGCTATTAAATTAAAATTGAATTTCAGATTTATGATTCACCAAAAATGCAAAATTTTAATTTGACCGAAATAAACTTCTTCGATAATATGTTATTAAAAAACGAGCTTTAAAGCTTTAAGTATAGATGTCTGTTTAGCTTACATTTCGTGGGAGTGTACTGTTTGCGTGAGCGCAGATTCGGCATTATATTCTTCATTTTATATTGTTTGTGTACCTGCCTTAGTGTTAGCAGCGCGGCGATCGCTGGACGCCCCTCGCTCTGTGCTCCCTCCCCTTATAGCCAAAGTTAGCTGTCATTCATAAGAGTAACTTAGTCGGAAAACGGTGAAAGAACGTCAAAATCATGATCTTGTACACATACTTTTCGCAAAATATTTACAGTAAATTATTGAAAATACTTACAAAAAATATCAAATCGTTTTCTCCATTGAATATTTTCCAATTAAATAACATGATTTTAATTATCGCGGATTATTTTCACAGTAATAAACCATATGTGTTTCAGGATAAAGAATGTTACCGCGATTATTATAAGGCGTTATTACACTTTGTTGTCGCCCCAGACAATTATATAAAGATTTACAAGACTTTTCGAGTTACTAGAATAAACTATATCGGGATTTACACCATGTACCTTTTTATTTTTGAGACCATGGCGCATGCAACTGCGCCGAAATATCGGAGTCTCAAAAATAAACAGGTACATGGTGTAAATCCCGATATAGTTTATTCCAACAACTTCAATAACCATGGAAATTTAAAATTTTACAAGTTACGTTATTTAAACAAAGTATTGTGTTAGACAGTAGTGATAGGTCAGAACAGAGCGTTGGAAGCGTGCCGGGCGACGCGGTATGACGACAATTAGTGACTGGGTGTTGATGTTGGGCACAGGAGGAGGTGGAGGTGGTCGTGCGACGGAAGCGAGAGCCCGAGCGCGACAAGGACAGGGATAAGGAGCGCGACAAGGAGAGGGACAAGGAGAGAGACAAGGAGAGGGAGAAGGATAGAGAGAGGGAGCGAGATCGGGAGAGGGACAAGGATAGGGAGCGCGAGGAAAGGCAAGACAGAGAACGCGAACGAGAGAGGGAGAGAGAGCGAGATAAGGAGAGGGAGAGGGAGCGAGATAAGGACCGACGCAGGCGCAGCCCTTCTAGGTAAATGAATGTAGTCTTTTGTGTTCTTAAATTTTGTTTGACCTTGGTCTGAAATAACTTTTTCAAAATTATACTTATCTATCCTTTGCAAGGCTAGCACATAAATGGTTTTTCACACATATTATTACGAAAACAACTAATTATTAGGGACAATTTCATTTAATAAGAAAACATATTTTAAAATAACGATTTAAACTTAAAAGACTTATGACAACTGTCAAAAGCCTGTTTACCAAATAGGACAAGTAAGGATAATCAGACAAGTAACGTAATATTTTATCAACACAGGGGCAAGGGACGAGATGACCGCGACAAGGAACGCGAGAGGGAGAGAGAAGAGAGGGAGCGGGACAGAGAACGGGAGCGCGAACGGGAGAGAGAAAGAGAGAGGTAAAGTTCGAACGATTTTGTTTTCTTTATTTAATTATTTTATAGAGCAAAATTCACATTATGTTTTGTTTCAGGGAAATGCGCGAGAGAGAGCGCGAACGGGAGTTACGCGAGAGGGAGCGAGAAAGGGAACGAGAGAACCGCGAAAGGTCAGTTTAAATAATTTTACTATTTGCCTGTTTCAAAGGTTCTGGATAAATTCCGGATACATACATTGACAGATGCTTTCATAAAAAAAACTGTTTCATTTACATTTAATCTAGAAGATAGCTGGGTTACAGTGTGGCAACATTGTGCAGCAAGCGCAGGACTTTTGCCTCTGCCTAGTTTGATTGTCAGTATTAGAAGTTTAATTTTTGGTTATTATGATTCTTCAATATCTAGATTATGGATAAGATATAAACAATAGCACCAAGGGGTACGCGGAACAATGTCTTACTTACCTAAGAATACGAGGGTGGTTTGATAAGACAATGACTTTGGAAAGAAGAGACATTTTTCCTTTGGGGGTAGGAGGGGATAAGGGGTACACTAGTTTGAGGGCTTTCTTGGAGGGGTACGTAGAAAAGGCTGCTATAAGACAGTGATTTAGGATAGGGCTAGCATACTTAACAGCATTCAGATTTCAGATAAAACCGACCCCACAGTTTGGTGGAGTTTAACGACTGCCATTGCAGTCAACCTAGACAACATTGATTTGGCCGCCACCCGTCCGACTACCACCAATCACAAAAGTTGTTCAGCTTTGTAATGCTGGGTTCTAAGAAAACGGTCTGGCATTCCGGTGTGACACTTTCTTACGTCACTATCTAGTTGCCACTTTATGGTAACGAATAAAGAATGAAGGATTTTTTCTGTCATCACTCATTACAAAATTATTATAGTATATTTCAATTGTGATTTGTTTCTCTTAGCAAATGAAACAGTTCAAGTTAAAAAGATGAATGATGAGCGTAATTTTCAATAAAATACTTATAGTTTTATAGAACTGTTACAGGTGATAAATGGGAGTCAGGGAGTTTGATTTCACATGACTGGTAACACAGTGTCACCCACGTGAGCCTTGTCTCGGAATGCTATACCTGGCGCTCTGTATATTATTGTGCCACGGGTTCAGTAACCTAGAACCCGGCAGTGCAGCGGGCGTGCGATAAGCCGCGATAACTTTTATGTGCCACTTAATTCGCGCCCGGGTTAGCGGCGCGATGCTGAAACTACGAAGTACCATGGATTTACGTGCATGAAAATAAAAAATAAAAAAAACATTATTTGTACACCGACCATTGGATTGGTTCTATTTATTTATATCACCAACATAAAAAATAATATGCAATTAAAAACAAACCCGTCCGAGAACATGATCTGGTGCGAGTCGTATTTTTTCTAGTATATTATTTAGTATTATATAAAAATAGCATTGTGAATGCTAAAATCTCAAAATTTAAAAACAAACTGTCAGGAGTTGAAGAGGTAATTAATCAATTCTCGTTTGTTCAACTGTTTCAAAGTTTAATTTGTTTTAAAATTTAAACTTGTCAGCTAAAAAGTCTCGTGGTAAAGGGCGGTAGGAAAATATAGACAGTTTAAAAACACTTAATTTCTAAGTTTATTTACATAAATAATTTTTCATTTCACTTTATAATGTATTTGCACAGACAAGAAACTACCGAATCATAAACTTTAATAAATAATTGAATATTTACCTTGATTTCTTTACAAGTTTTAAAAACGAAGCATTACTTTACTTTTACAATAAACAACAAACATTTTTAACAACTCCATGTATTATTGCTAGTATGAATAACACAAATATTCGATACCTGCGCGAACTGTAGCCCTAGTTGTTATAGCCGCTGTATCGTGCGCGCGCGTCGATTGTTATACCAATCGGAAGTTTGAATTTTCTTTATAAAAAGTTTTATTAAACAACTGACAAATTAATAAATAAGTTAAGAAACAAATACTGTTTTTAAATAATGTTCCATTCAAAACAGAGTTTAGTGTTTCGTTTTATTTTGCAATTAAATCTCAATAGAGGAATGTTGTAATTTTAAGTGAAGTTTTATCAGTGTTCAAGAGTGGTTACAAATCTTTAGTAATTTTGACTTGTTTGCTTGATTGGAAGTGCCTCAAAAATACAAAGACAAAGTCATATCAAAGTGAATGCGGAAACTTGTTTACCTCATTGATCATAGGATTAGATTTCCATAAGAGACATAATAAAAAATTTAAGACGGAGCGTGTGAATATTGTCTGTTTATAAACTCGACATTATCTTGAAAAGCTGAAAAAAGTCTACGATAATTTAAAATGAAAAGATTAATTATACTGTCTAGTTTTGATGGAAATAAAAAACAACTAATATCATAAATTAACACTTAAGTGGTTTTGTGTGTAAGTTAGGCGTGCAGTTAACCTCTAGTGCAATAAATAATCAAAGTGCAATATAAGTAACAATTTTTTTTGTAACAAAACAAAAAATATAAGCAGTGTAGTTACGATGTTGTTCTTGAATCTGTCTCTGCACCCTTACATTCGTACGCGGGACGAGATTCGAGCGGAGAAGCGTCGAGCGCGCGCATCTACACGGTACTTGTTACACTATGTACTATACAATTCGCTTTGGTTCCATTCACTTTATTCCACCGCGTTGTAGTTTGAAAGCAACAGGCATATCGCAGGATTCTTGTAGAAGCTAAAATTTTATACTATAGTCAAGTAGTAAAATTGTGAAATTCTGGGTTATTGTGATTGAACGCCAAACAAATTACAATATTACGAACTAGCTTCAGAAATATCATGATTTCCGTGATCATACTCAGGAATATTGTGAGGTAACGCTTTTTCTTGTCTATGTCTTGAGACTTTTTGACACTACGTGACATTCGAAGAAGTTGGTCAAAATTGTATGACAAGCATTGATCTGCTTGACATGAATGCTTGAACTAAGTCTCTAGGGTTCTGGTCTAGGGCCCTAGACTGACTGAATTCTGTTTTTTTTTATCAGCGCTTCCCAAACGTTACTATGCTGGTCCAGCCAGTTATTTTATGACCCACCACAAGTTTTAAGTTTATGAGACAATGCTGCGACCCGGTATTTTATTTTGGTGGCCCGGTGCCGGGTCGCGGCCCATCATTTGGGAAACGCAGACGGCCTACATTGTGATGAATTCGCGCGCTGTCAAAGGGTCGTGTAGTGTCGTAATACCACCTTTATCTAAGCTTACTTTGCTATACTAGCAAATAAAGTTAGCACAAAATATTTTATTACGTTTTATAGAGAACGTGAACGCGAGCGCGAACGTGAGCGCGAACGCGAGCGTGATCGTGAGCGCGAACGTGACCGAGAGCGTGAGCGTGAACGCGAACGTGACCGCGAGCGTGAACGTTCGGGATCGCGCGGGCGCGGACGCAGCCGCAGCGAGGCGGATGCTCGGCGGGAGAAAGAGATGGAGGAGGAGGCGAGGGAGAAGAAGCGACTCGAGAAGAAGGCGCGCGAGAAAGAGGCCGCTTACCAAGAGAGGTCAGTATATTCATGATCTGCCATTTGAATACCCTTCAACGCCCGGAAAATGAGACAATAGATATTCCATTGTTATCCGGCCGCATGCGTCCGCTCGGGCGTTGATGAATTAAAAGAGACGATTCTCTTCGACGTATCTCTTTCTGTTTTGAACATCGGTTATGATTTTGTCAGATTGCGTAACTGGGAAGGTCGCGAGCGGCGCAAGGCGAAAGAGTACGAGAAAGAGAAAGAGAGGGAGCGATGCCGCGAGGAGGAGCGCGAGCGAGAGGCGAAGAGGCTCAAGGAGTTCCTCGAGGACTACGACGACGAGAGGGACGACCACAAGTACTACAAGGGGAAGGTATTTACAAACAATAACCTCAGTAAAACTTAAACTATAGAACCTTAGCTTCAATCTGTACATTTGAATTTTCGATATATTATGTAGTTAGCGAGCAATAAATTAAATTAAGATGAGGGCGTCACTTTGAGGTATATAGGAGCATTAATTAATAGTTTGTTATATTTGGTAGGAACTGCAGCGTCGCCTGAGCGCGCGCGTGCGCGAGGCCGACGGAGACCGCCGCGAGCGAGCCAAGGAGCACGAGGAGCTGGACGCTCTGAGGAAGCAGCTGTTCCAGGACAGGCCCGCCGACGACCCCGCTGCCCTGGCTGCTTTTGAACAGGTCAAAGAAAAAATATCTTTTTGTATACAGCTTTTGTCCACCAACAAGAACACGAGGCATTAAACGCATTGAGAAGCAGCTGTTCCAGGATAGGCCTGTTGGTGACCCCGTCTTACATACGTCAACGTATGCTTTTGAACAGATTAGTGGTAGGAATTTTTTTTTTTCTTAAAGTACCGATATTGTCTATCGATGAGAAAGCGAAGATGCACGAGTAACTCGATGTTTTAAAACAGCAGCTGTTCCAGGATAGGCCTGCTGGTGACCCCGTCTTATACAGGGTTTTTTGTAAAACACCAACAGTTATTTATTTATGATGTTAGTAATCGACTCCTGCGAGATTGTTGGTGTTTTACAAAAAACCCTGTATATGTCAACGCGTACTTTTGAACAGATTATTGGTAGGAAAAGCAAAGATAAAAACATAAATACTAACTATCTATTATATTGAAGTGTTATTTTGATACAGGCGCGCCGCGAGCGAGAAGAACAGTACAAACCACGTCTGCTAATAGACGTGAGCCTGCAAGCGGAACAACAGAGAGAGAGGGAGATGCAGCGAGCCACCCAGCGAGAGAGGGACAGGCAACAGGTACGTAAAATATTATGAAAGCGTCTCGAAGTAGCGACTGTCGTTTGATTATCGCAATCTGTATGACGAGCGTCGCTTTATCCCGCGCGCACAGAGTTTTGTGTTACGAGGCACACAGCTGTCGTCAATAGCAGGGCCGCTAGCGCTGGCCCGCGGGCGTCCGTTTGTAGTCAAATAATAAGCGGGCCGCCATTTGTAAGGAGTTTAGAAACCCTGCTTTATTACTTTTGCGACGGCATCTATCCCACGCCGCACAAACCACGACACACTACAACAACGAATATTCACTGTGTTCACTAGATGGCGCTGATGTCAAAGAACATGAAAATTAGTATGGAGTATAGAGAACCTACATCTCGCTAACAGAGTTTTCTCAGCGACTCCGCTCCGCATATATACATTCTTACCATGATCGGTCGGTTGGACCGCGGTCCTCCCTCGGGCTAAAGTTTCCCAGTCCGGAGGAAGATCTTTCATTTGATCGCCCTTAGAGTCAGTTCAGACAGAACGGAATAATGCCCGAGCAATTTTCTGGCTTCATTGAAAATGGGACCGTATTACAATAGTATAAATCAGAAAACAAGACCACCGTTACGGTTATTGTAACACGGTCCTATTTTCAATGAAGCCAGAAAATTGCTCCAAGCGATCTACATTTTTAAATTCGAACTTCGATTGTCAGTAGACAAAGATTTAGGTTGCTATAAACAGTATTAAAACAGAAAACCAGTTTATGGATGTGACACTTATGAAGCTCTTAAACCTTGCTAGATTTCTAAATGGCTGCGTCTCTTTTATTTAAATTTAAATAAATATTTGACAACTTCACCTACATTGCTCATTCCAAAGTAAGTAGCTAAAGCACTTGTGTTATGGAAATCAGAGACAACGGTGGTATCACAAACTCCCAGACCTGAGTCAATATAGAAAAGTTCGTTTTCTAAATTGACCCAACCGGGGATGGAACCCGGGGCCTCAGAGATGGCGACACCTTGAAAACCGGTGTACAAAGCCACTCGACCACGGAGATCGCCAATGCAATACTATACAGCGAGAAGGAGACGCATTATTAGACATTCTGAAAACTGACGAGTTTTAAGAGCCTATAATACCACCCCCTGAAGAATGACTTAAATAAGGTGTAATGTGTGTTTATTTTTTCTGATATTTTATTATTTATTCCAGGCGTCTAATGGCCTTATTGTGCCTTCAGTAAATAAATAAATGCAATAATAATATTAATAATAAATACTTGGACAATTTCACACAGCGCCATCTAGCCCCATACTAAGCAAAGCTTGTAATATGGGTGCTAGACAACTGATCTACTACTTATATACTTTTTAAATATACATATACTTATTATACATAGTAACACCCAGACCCGTCACAGAAATTAAAATTCATCATTTCAATTTCTGCCCGGCCGGGAATCGAACCCGGGACCTCTTGCGTGGTAGACGGCATGTTGACCACTGCACCACTCAGGTGTTCATTATTATGATAATGGTTGTACGGTCGTAGGCTCGAGAGCGCGCGGAGCGTGAAAGAGAAAGGTATCTCCGGCTGGCCGCCACCAGGCAGCTGCCCACCGAGGCCGAGCCCATAGACTCGGACGACAGGTGAGTGGCTCTATTAACGGCTCCTGTGTATACGATTTGCCGCTCTCTCCCTCGCACATTCTATGATATTTGATGCTAGGCGGGAAGGAATGACACACGGGCACTCGTTTAGATCGTATATTCGAAACTGCCGGCTACGGCTGGCGCCGGACCAACCTACCTTACAAATATTTATCGAGATACCTACATTACATTTAATGTTTTCTCAAGATTTCTTAAATCTGAATGCGTAATTTAAAAATGCGTTCCGGCTTTTCGCAATATAAGATTACGGACATTTTAACATATATTTCAGTTTTATGTCGCTGAAGTACAAATGGTTGTCGTTTCTGAAAGTTATTTGAACTAACAGAAATTACAACTTTTTGTTCTGGTAGCCGGATCACATTTTTAAATTATGCACTCAGATTTAAGAAATCTGGAGAAAACATGAATTGTGCAAGCGAGAGAGCGGCAAATCGTATACGGCTTCTTAAGTCAAAGACAAAATGTGTTTCTTCAAATATTGTGAATTGTCTATATTTTCCTACCCCTCGTTATAGACTTTTTTAGCTGACAAAAGACGGGCGCACGAAACTTACCAGCTTTAACAGAAATAACAAACGATATTTATGTAATATCGTTTTATAATATAAACGATAAAACATGTCATTCTTTTAATAAAACAAAGTTTAGTTTTTAAAGTCAATCAACGCGTTAACGCCAACAATCGTTTGGCCGAATGTTGGTTATTTGTTAGAACAGAAAAATCTGTAAATTAAAACTGAAATCTGAAATCTGAAATTTTGAAATGACATATGTAAAAAATTATACAAGGTACTATTTCTTCGTTTCTTACTCCTTACTATTTAGAAAGAAAAATTATTGTATACATATACAAATACTCAGGTTGATGTTTCGAATCGCTTTTTGTCATTCATGTCGAAAAATCATAAGTGAGTGATGACAGAAACAAAATTGCGCTTTAGATTAAACAGATAGACGCTGTAGGTAGTCTGTGCAGTATTCGAGTGCTGTTTTTGTACGTGAAGCGTTATCGTGTACGTATATTGTCGGTCGAAGTGTGTAGCTCTTAAGTATGTCGATGGTGCCTGTATTTGTTGTGTGTCAGCGCCGGCGGCGGCGCGTCGCCCCCTGGCGCCGGAGGGGGGTCGGCGGGCGCGGCCCCCCCGCCCCCCGCGGCCCCCGCGCCCCCCGCGCCCGCCACGCCTCCGCGCCGCCACCGCCACCGCCACCGCCACCACACGCCTACAGTACGTATACCACCACTCAACGATGCTCATTACACTGACCTCACTGTGTTAGGATTTTTACCAGATTCCGAGCGGGATTGTCGCCGCATCACCGCCACGCCTACAGTGTACACACGCTGAAATTTCAATCATTAGGTTCCACCCATTGCGGAAACTGAATGATTAAAATTTCACGCTGTACACTAAAACTTATGTGCCCCTATCGGGGATCGAACACGAAACTCTAAACTCGAGAGACCTCGGATTTCTGCCACCACTACCAATAAATAAAATTACTAAGTAGACAGAGGAACCGCTCAGACTCGATAGCAATTTTCAGAACAATCATGTAAATGTATGTACACATCACGTATAGGCGATCTCTTTCTGGTAAAAGGCTACTATCACAATCTATATATATAAAAGGGTAAATCACTCACTCACTGATCACGAAATCTCAGAAACTACAAGTGCTAGGAGTCTCAAATTTTGCATGGGAGTTCCTTTTAGGGCGTAGGTGCTCACTAAGACGGGATTTTGCGAAACTCAACCCCTAAAGGGGTGAAACAGGGTGGCAAAGTTTGTATGGGAGAACGCGATTCCTTGGCCCGATTGACATGAAATTTGGCATACACATTCTTTTACAAAATTAATTGAATACCTGTTTCGTATTTTTTTAATATTTATCCCCTAACAGGGTTAAAAAGTGATAAAAGGCTACTTTTGGGGTGCTTGACTTCGACGTCGGAATTGAAACTTCTTTGTGCACTTGATTGATTAATTAAGAAAAATAAATATCATTTGTCATCTCAACGTAGTATTACATTCTCTTTTGTCATTTCCCCTGAGAGTAGGTAGAATGCATTTCATTGAATAGTACCTATGGCGTTATGTTGGCAGTGCTGTCATTTTTCCTTATTGCGTTGTAATAAGGTGCAAAATTATTCCATCTGACAAGTCGATTTTCATACAAATGAGGTAATTTTGAAGTCTTGGTTTTTCACTAGGGATTGAACTAGCTGTGATCTGATGATGGCCATCCAGGGAGTGAATGGAGAAGATTATGATAGCAATACACACCCAACTGATCTGGTCGGCATTCTAAGAGATGTAGCATCAGAATTGTCATTTGCAAGATTTTCATACATTTTAATGCTATATTCGCGGTTTTTTTAACATATCCTTACATCTCTTAAAATGCTGGTCAGATCACTTGGGCGGCCATCACCAGATCACCGCTCGGTCAATCCCAGGCGGAGAAGCAATGCTTAAAAGTTACTTCGTTTGTATGAAACTCGACTGGCGTCCTTAATTATGTGGCCACTATATGTTACAAAAGTACCCCTAATGCCGAATATGGTATATAAGGACCATCAAACTGAACAACTTTTACTATGGGACCAACTCTCAAATAGCGAAAAAAAAACAGCTGTTTCATACATTTTGATATTTTCGTTTTTAAGTTTTTGTATGAAACAGCTGATTTTATTTTCGCGATTTCAGAGTTGGTCCGATAGTAAAAGTTGATCAAGTTAATAGTCCCTATGTACCATATTCGGCATAAGGGGTATTTTTGTAACATGTTGTATAAGATATCCTGTAGTATAGTCTAATAACTTCACACTCACCACATTAGTAACTATATTGTACCCGTGCGAAGCCGGGGCGGGCCGCTAGTATAATATAAATCAACTTTGTACACTCTCAATTTTTGTATACCGAAGTATACCAAATTCCTTAGTGCGTCATTTCAACTCGTTTTCGACAGGTTTGTTTAGAAACGGAATAAGAGCCTAGCTATTATAAATCAGTACCATGATTTATAATAGCTAGACTCTTTCAACTTCAAATCAAAATGTTAAGTTTACTAATAGTAGCGTGTAATTGCAGCAAAGTTCTGACGAGGGCGGCGCGACCCCCCCGCGGCCCCCCTCCGAGCCCACCTCCAGGCGGCCCGTGAGTATTACTACCTGTTTCTGCACTATGACATGTTATTTCTCTTGTGTCACTTAAAAAATGGCAAAGTCAATTATTGAAAAAATATCACTCTCTCATCGCTAAATGAAATGAAAAATATTCTGGAGTTGCAAGTCGAAGTGTTTCTTTCTATCACTATGATATTTTTTGAGTCCCAATATCTCCGAAGGTATTTAAGGACAATTTGACAATCAATAATTCGTGTTTATTATTAGCTATGCCAGGCTCCATACTAAAAGGATACATGCTGTTTTGTCAAGTACCCAATTGTTGTTATGTCTTTTGTTTCTGTTTGTTTGATGTTTTTGTCGTGTTTTTTGTAGAGTGCAACGTCGGCGGGCAGCTCGCCCATCACGATCAGCTTCAACAAGCACCGCAGCCCCGGGGACAACAACAACGGTGAGTTGTGCAGCGCGATACGGATATAGACATCATATTATACCGGTTATGGATATTAAATTATTTCGAATTAGTTTTCCGACGGCAGCTTCGCCCGCGTGGACTTCAAAGATTTTATAACAGATGTATAGTTACATAATGGTTACTCTCTGTACTATTTAAGTTTTACATTAAAAAGAAAGGGACAAGACATTGTATAATACATTTGCTATACAATATTATTTATATTTACAGTATTATATACAAGGTCTTACAAAAATAACCCTAATGCCGAATATGGTGTATAGGGACCATCAAACTGATCAACTTTTACTATGGGACCAACTCTGAAATCGCGAAAAAAAAATCAGCTGTTTCATACAAAAATTAAAGTCGAAAATATCAAAATGTATGAAACAGCTGATTTTTTTCGCGATTTCAGAGTTGGCCCCATAGTAAAAGTTGTTCAGTTTGATGGTCCTTATATACCATATTTGGCATTAGGGGTATTTTTGTAACATGTTGTAAATTATAGAGAAGTGTTGGATGATCGAGATTGATAATCCTGATAATGCACAACATATTTTTATTTAGAACTAGCTGCACCCGGCATGCGTATTGCAATGCTCTGTTTTTTTTAGCCAGGGACCTTCTCGGGCGTAAGCAGAACAACTCTCTAAAGTTTCATCATAATCGGATCAATGGTTTAAGAGTCCCGTCGTCTGTACACTTAGATCTTTTAAGCTATAGCTATAAAAGTATATGTATAAAAGTTGTTCAGTTTGATGGTCCTTATATACCATACTAGTGGCCCACCCCGGCTTCGCACGGGTACAATGTAGTTACTAATGTGGTGAGTGTGAAGTTATTAGACTATACTACAGGATAACTATATATAGTGGTGGCCACAAAATTAAGAACGCTAGTCGATTTTCTTACATATATAGTATAGAAATGTATGAAAACTTGCAACTGAGAATTCTTATGCTTACATCTCTTAGAATGCTGACCAGATCAGTTGGGTGTGTATTGCTATCTTAATCTTCTCCATTCACTCCCTGGATGGCCATCATCAGATCACAGCTAGTTCAATCCCTAGCGGAAAACCAAGACTCAAAATTACCTCGTTTGTATGAAAATCGACTTGTGTCCTTAATTATGTGGCCACCACTATATGTATATACGACGTACACAACATACGTAAGGGGTGTTATAAGTTTAACTTGTGTGTATCTGTCTGTCTGAGACAACCTAGCTCCCAAACTTATGGACCGATTTTGATGGGGTTTTTTATGCATAGTTTAAAAGATCTAAGTGTACAGACGACGGGACTTCTAAACCATTGATCCGATTATGATGAAACTTTGGTGAGTTGTTCTGCTTACGACCGGGAAAGTCCCTGGCAAAAAAAAACGGAGCATTGTAATACGCATGCCGGGAGCAGCTAGTTCTAAATAAAAATATGTTGTGCATTATCAGGATAATCAATCTCGATCATCCAACACTTCTCTATAATATACAACATGTTACAAAAATACCCCTAATGCCGAATACGGTATATAGGGACCATCAAACTGAACAACTTTTACTTTGGAACCAACTCTGAAATCGCGAAATAAAAATCAGCTGTTTCACACAAAAATTCAAATCGAAAATATCAAAATGTATGAAACAGCTGATTTTTTTCGCGATTTGAGAGTTGGTCCCAATATTAAAAGTTGTTCAGTTTGATGGTCCCTATATACCATATTCAGCATTAAGGGTATTTTTGTAACATGTTGTATACCTACCACATTTCTTGTCATGTTATCCGGTTGCAAAATAAAAAGGCTATTCGGCGAGCTGACTTTCGAGCAGGCTACATTAGAGCTGACCATGGGAGAAACAATCACTGCGCAGATCTACACCAGCCGCTCTTAAACTTTGTCCCTGTGCTTTATTAATTGTCATAGCATAGGCGACTTGACCGAATATTGTATTCTTTTAAAATTAAACTGATAATTAGATGGAATAATTTTGCACCTTATTACAACGCAATAAGGAAAAAATGACAGCACTGTCAACATAACGCCATAGGTACTATTCAATGCCTATGGCGATAATGCATTCTACCTACTCTCAGGGGAAATGACCAAAGAGAATGTAATACTACGTTGATATGACAAATGATATTTATTTTTCTTATTTAATCAATCAAATGCACAAAAAAGTTTCAATTCCGACGTCGAAGTCAATCACAGCAAAAGTAGCTTTTTAACACTTTTTAACCCTGTTAGGTAATAAATATTTAAAAAATACGAAACACGTGTTCAATTAATTTTGTGAATGAATGTCTATGCCAAATTTCAAGTCAATCGGGCCAAGGAATCGCGTTCTCCCATACAAACTTTGCCACCCTGTTTCACCCCTTTAGGGGTTGAATTTCGCAAAATCCCGTCTTAGTGAGCACCTACGCCCTAAAAGGAGCCCCCATGCAAAATTTGAGACTCCTAGCACTTGTAGTTTCTGAGATTTCGTGATCAGTGAGTGAGTGAGTGAGTGATTTTCCCTTTTATATATATAGATTCGGCATTAGGGGTATTTTTGTAACATGTTGTATATTGAATATATTTACAATATTTATTTGCTATACAATATTTATAAGTAAGGGCGGTAAAATGTACGTGTATATGTGTTGTGTTGTTCAGCGGTAGAAACTACCCGCAGTCGTCGTCACGCGGCGTTCACGGACGACGAGGACTCCCCCGCGCCCGCCACGCCGCGCACGCCGCACGCCGCGCGTGAGTACACACACGCTACACTACATTATATACTACATACATACGGATGCAACATCGCGCAGAAAAAAAATATCGATGTTTTTGAAAGTATAACATCGATGTTGATAACATCGACGTTTATGAACGATATATCGATGTTTTTACGACGTTTTTCTAGACTACCGGACACTGCTTTGAAACACGGAAGAAACGCATTTTCTCAATGTATAAATATTTATACATTGATGTAATATGAATATAAATTATATTTTAGCTAGAAATTAGGAGTAGAACACATTAGATACAAAAAAAAATCGTATATTTTTTAAAAAAGTTACAAAAGAGTTAATTGGACCTCATAGAGTTTAAAAATAATAATTTTGACAACCAATACATAGACGTACACAAGCCAATACACAGACAGCGCAGAAAAAACATCGTTCATAAAGCATAGTTCTTGAAAAATTGATGTTAACATCTTCAACATCGATGTTAAAACATCAATATGATCTAAAGATAGCTCTTAACATTGAAAGCGGTTTATAAATACGGGCCTAAGACTTATATCTAACATTAAACAAAAAATATAGGCACATTCTTTTAAACGTTTCACTATCGCACAGAAAAAGAAAAGAAAGAGAAAGAAAAGAGTAAGAAGAACGAGGGAGACAAAGAGAACAAGAGCGCAGAGGAGAAGCGCAAGCACATCAAAAGCCTCATAGACAAGATCCCCACGCAAAAGGAACAACTATTCCAGTACAAGCTAGACACTGCTCAGGTATGTAGAGAGAGAGAGAGAAAGAGAGAGAGTATGTTACCAACTGATAAACATTATTTGATGTATGTTTCAGATATTATAAATAAGATCGCTTCCATAAATAAGGCACTAAACTAAACGAATACCAACCGTACACACAAGCACCCACACACGCACACACCCCTACATACAATCCACACTTCACCCACACACACACTAACGACTACCTACATTCACTCTAAAGAGTGTGTTTACTCTAAAGTTTGTTAAAACAAACATCCACACCACACACCTTAACTATAGTCTATTTATCCTTACTTGTCTTATTTGGTGAAAAATCTCCACCCAACTCTTTATTAAAAAAAATAAACATAAAAAAAACTTTTAAAAATTAAAAAGAAAAACCTCCTTCAAAAAACCTTAAAAAAATGCTATAAAAAACAGCTTCAAAAACAGCAGCTCTAAAAAGCAAGAAATAATATTCAAATCTGCATAATTACTATTCAAGTACCTACGCATATCTGATATTAAAAAAAACGTCTTTTGAAGTCGGGTGGGGCTACAGATATTTTTCTTTTTTAATCATAATAACATTTATCGTGGTTTCTCTTTCTCAATTTGATTTTTTAATTCTTGAAGCCCCACCCGACTTCATTAGACGTTTTTTTTAATATCAGATATGCGTAGGTACTTGAATAGTAATTATGCAGATTTGAATATTATTTCTTGCTTTTTAGAGCTGCTGTTTTTGAAGCTGTTTTTTATAGCATTTTTTTAAGGTTTTTTGAAGGAGGTTTTTCTTTTTAATTTTTAAAAGTTTTTTATTTTTAACTTTTTTGTGGTAGGTATGTATAAGTAAATAAGAGCGATGATATAAATATATTTTTATTCATATTTCACACATTTCAATGGTATAATACGCCTAGTAACTTAATATCCACTTTTTGCACTGTTAATTTTAGCAAGGGTCAGACATGGGGTAGGTGACCAAAGTGTATTATCTCGAGGTCCTCCGTGCTTCAGAAGACACGTTAAGCCGTTAGTTCCAGCTACATTTGCACATTAACACCCACCAATCCGCATTGGGCCCGCGCGGTGGGTTATGGTCCATCCCATTCATCAGCCCATAAGTAAGACTTGTATCCCAGCCCCAGTAGTGACAATAAAAATGGCTGATGCGAAACCTTTCAATACCGTAGAGTAATCACTAATACACTATCCAATTTGATTTTGAAGAGTTCTCTTGTGTATCTTCGAAGTCCAAGGTCCAATGTGAAGGAAATTTAAATGAAAACATCCTTAAAGTATCCTCTTTCTAACGAAACAAGAATCATCTAAATCGGTTTATAAACAAAGAAGTTATGTCTGAAGATCCGTTAAAACTCGTGCAAAAGTTACCTAAAAAATTACAGTATTTTCAGGATTACTCAAAAACTACTGAACCGATTTAAAATTTTCAAAAAATGGGACCACCTGGGGAGCAAACCTGGTAAAGTGGCATTTGAATCATGTCAATCGGTTCAGCCGTTTTCGAGTTATCGGTGGACATACATAAAAAAAAAAAATAATAAAAAAAAAAAAAAAAACAAATAAACAGTCGAACATAGAACCTCCTCCTTTTTTTGAAGTCGGTTAAAAATACAACAAATGGTTATCCAGACATAGATTACTAAAGAAGTTACGCGACAGAAAGAGAAGCGCTTCTCTTTCTGTCGCGTAGCTCTGTCTCAACCGACACTTGACATCTCTCGTGCGCTGGCTCAACAGAGGCAGCTCGCGAGCAGTAGGCTAATATAAATGTTTAAGCGCGGAGTGAGACCCTCCTGGTTAAGGTATATGTTCAGCGTGTTCCACCAATTACCGGCATACAAATAATTTTATAAAAAAATATTATTAGATTGACGACCCACTAATGGAGAAGAAGATCCGCCCTTGGATCAACAAAAAGATCATAGAATATATAGGAGAGCCAGAGCCCACGCTGGTAGACTTCATCTGCAGCAAGGTACTGGCCGGCTCACAGCCGCAGTCTATACTGGACGACGTGCAGATGGTGAGTATGGTTTTTTTATTAACAATACAGATAAACATAACAGTATGTTACAGTATAATGTACGACTCCCACCAACCGGCGCGCGTCGGAGCGCGAAAAGATTTACGTTGATAAAATCTTGTACTGTCTTCATGAGTTCATGCGTGTGGTGCATATAAAAATAGTACATTATTTTCCACCAGGTACTAGACGAAGAAGCAGAGGTGTTCGTAGTGAAGATGTGGCGCCTCCTGATCTACGAGCTCGAGGCCAAGCGCGTCAACCTGCACGCCAAGTGACCTCCGGCGACCACGCCCGTAGCCGCTACGGCTGATGCCAGTGCTACGGATGCTACGGCCTCTACTGGTGAGTATAGACTGCACGCCAAGTGCAAAAATCTGTCTCAGATTCTAACTATCTGTTTTTTTTTGCAATTATGCTACGATTTTTGTAAAGCTCTTACTTGTACGATTAAACTACGACAAACAATGAAATCACTTTTCAGCCCCCGCTACGACGTCGTACAGTGCTACGCCGCGGCTACGGCGCGCTACGGCTCGTAGCACGTCTACGGCTCGTAGCGCGCCCGCGGCTCGTAGCAGCTCGGTGTTCGCGCGCGACGACACCATGCTTATCACTATATACCAAAAACGCGCCGAGCCGGCCGCGTTCCACGACTAAAGTTGTACATAATTATTTAAAAAAAATCAAACACGCAATAAACCTATTGTAGTTATGAGTTGCTTCATTCAAACTCGACTTTGGAGGCCGTACAATGCTGGAAGAAATTTTCATAGTAAAAATTATCGAAATTATTGACAATACTATCGTTTTTAATTAAGAACTAATAAACTATTTCTTATTTTGGCAAAATGTCAGTCACAAAGCTAGAGAGTTTGCTAAGGGGTTTTTATTATAATTTCAAGATTATAGATTTATTATTGGCACAGTATCACCTACCAGTAGTCCGACTCCTTTGTTGTTAAATGCATGCTGCCACTGCGTATAGGTACACACAAAAACTCAAGTCAAACATCAGGGTTGTCACAACAAAAACTACTCAAATATATATAACGTAAAAGTTTTGATTAGAAATAACTAAAAAATAAACGTGCATCTAGTCATATATAAAAAAAATATAAATGCGTATCAGATAGATATTTTCTATAAATTTTTTTTTGATGTCTAGAGTTTTGTGATGGATTCTCATACGAATATACTATATATATAAATTTATTAAAAAAAAAAAAAAAAATAAACTATACAAATCCTGTAAACCATTATGGACGTGCAAGATAGAAATGGCAGTTATTAAATTTCGTTACGCTTAACACGTACATTCCTTCAGATTACAGAGCGCAAACTATAGGGAAATTGCGCTCGCCGACTATACCGCTCGCCTCCCCGCTCCCCCATCGTTGCCCCGCGCAATACATCAGTCGGACAACTGTTGGTGGTAGTAAGACTGTGTTATTAGTTAGCACATCAGTGAAAAACTACAAAATTGGAGGTCACTTTACGATTTTTTCTATTGAGAAAAGTTTTAGCTATCATGTTTCTGTCAATCACATAACTGTGAGCTATAATCTACTTTTACTTTATCTGTTTGGGAACGATAAATCAAGTAATACTGTGTGAAACCGTTGTTCAAAAATCCGTATTTGACGTTGTACGGCCTCTTAAATGTGACAAAAGAAGACAAACATTTTTTAACTAAAATAGGTTTATTAGGTTTGATTTTTTCTCTATAACACGGAAAACTTTCTAGATTAAATTGATAATTTATGCTCTTGACTGTCATTCTGTTGACCGATGCAATAATTGTTGTCCATTCTACTGTTCATTAGCTCTATGTTCAATATGTAATTATTTTGTACTTCATAAATAGGTAGTTGGAAAAGTTCGCGGCCCTTTTGAAGCATGAATTTATGAATTTTGCGTGTTATATTTCTGGCAATACTAAACTTAGGCGGGAATGTAATGTATTGTTTGACAGCTGACTTTTGGTAATAGCGGTAAAATTAAAACAAATTGACAATTGTCTTGCTTTTTCATATTTTTAATAATTTTTATTAGATACGTTTTGCAAATTTTTCGATAAGGGTTCAGAGACATACTGCTAGTGCTCAAAATATGGTTTGTAATATTTATGAAGAAGATGCTTTGTCGAATACATCTGCAAAAAATGGTTCAGCAGATTCATGTATTGTAATTTTTATGATAGATGTTCCTCGCTGTGGTATCTTTTAGTGCAAAAAGGCGACGAACTTTTCCGAATACCTAATATGTATGACTACATTTTCTGGCTATGATTGTCGTCTACTGCCGGTAGACGGATATATGAACTGTTTGTAATACTTTTTTCACTTTTAAAATCTGAACTTAACGAAAATTACTTAAGTATTAATGTTACTTACTCAATATAGTAATCTCTTATAACAATAGGATTGCATAATCAGTAAATGTTCCCCGTAAACATCCCCGAATGTATCGATATTGTCTGCTAATAGCTGAAATGTAATTTTATTAGCGTTTAAACAATTTAGTGTTTAATATGTAAGACAAGACAAAGTTATACAGGGTTATTTGTAAAACACCAACAACCTCGCAGGAGTAGATTAACTAACATCATAAACAACAAAGATTGTGCTACGACTTACCAAAAAAAAACACGTTTAATACAAAACTCGGATCAGTTATTTGGATGTGTATGGAAAGTAAATTTGTTTTGTCTTTGTAGGATTCCGTACTAAGATGGTAAAAAGGAACCCTTATGGTGCAACTCTGTCTGTCTATCTGTCTGTCACAGCTAGATATCGAGCTAATACCGTTTTATTTTATGTGATAGAAGTGTATGTGGAGATTACAGGAAAAATAAAACGATGTCTCTAAATAGTAAACTTTTTCAGAACAATGGTACGGAATCCTCGGTGCGCGAGTCCGACTCGCTCTTGACCGTTTTTTCGGTAAGTCGTCGAACAATCGTTGTTGTTTATGATGTTAGTAATCTACTCCTGCGAGATTGTTGGTGTTTTACAAATAACCCTGTATAACTCAAGATATATGTGTAACCGTAAAGACATGTTGGCTTGTTACATAACTTGTTCGTTCAATATTATTGTAAGAAAAACGATACGACAGCAAATATAACATCTATAAATTTAAAATAACTTTATGTTGAGATCAGATCAGAGATGAGATCAATAAAAAGCATTAAATGTATTGTCACGATTATAAAAGTATGAAAATAAATAAATATTTTTATTATTATTTTATACAGGTTGTAAATAGAACTCTTTAACTTGTAAATGAAGTCGCATGAACACATGATGTATACCAGTTATCTTTATACAGTGCTGTAATTGACTAATGCTGTCAACATTATTTGTGCGTCTTACAATTAAAAATTACAATGAAATGTTTAAAAACGTTATATTACTCAATAATTGACGGCTCAAATGATTTTTATTAGTGTCAGCCAGTGCATGATATGATTAAAAATTGTTCTGAATGTTAGGGATAAATTTTGTTGCTGATTTAGTATTAAAATGATTCTACTTTTAAACCTCAAAGGTTTCTATTTAAAAATTACATTTCACGAAGTCAGTTTTTCTATGTGTATCTTAACATGAAATACTCAAGAGTTCGCTAATATTAAAATAATGGCGTTAAATAGGAAAATGGATTTCGAGATGCAATTATCTGTACATTGATTTTATTAGGAATCTGAAATAAGTTAGACAAATATATTTTTTCTACCTTATTACAAAAAATAAGGTGTTATTTCGTGGTGACAATGGTTGATTACGCTTGTTACCTAGTACTGGGAAGTGTTAACATTCCCATTAATTTGTATGGACATATAAGGTCACGAATAATGAATTGTAAACAACATTTGGAACCAAGTCACATTGCCAATATTTATTTGTCATGGTGATATGTCATAGAAGTTATTCGGTAATTTAATGCGATATAGTTGTATGAGGTGTACAATGTATTGGTCGTGCGTGACTGTATGCATAAGTTCGCGCGACTCGCGGCCGAGCGCCGCTTGTAAATTATTGTATTGTATATGTAGAGCGGCGACGAGTGGGGAGAGTGAGAGAGAAAGAGTAAGAGTAGAAAGTGAGAGTAATAATGTGTGTGAGAGTGAGTGAGTCCGTCGCTGTGGTCTTTGATTAATTCGATAAGTCTAATTGTAAACCTCTTAATGTTAATAAAATATAATATTGTCGGAAAAATGAGTTTTATTACAAATATATATCCTAATTAAGTAGGTCTATTACTCTTTTAGCTTTCACAGTGCGTTGAGCGAGCGATATCCGGTAGTCAGTCATCATTTGAGTCCCCGTCGTACAGTTTGCACCATTGGCCTGCACCATCAATGGTGCAGATGAGACTAACTAGTCCCTCCTGACAAAATCTCGTCTGACCTGAACCTCCTTTTGGAGGCGACGGAGGACGATGACGCCCCATCAACCCCGACCCCTCAGGTCAACCCCACGCCCTCTTTGGCTGATCGATCCCCCTCAGGGAGTCGGCTCAATTGCTAACAGCACGATCGACGCCCCCTCTGAGTGAATCGGTCGTTTTTCTCGACGCACAATCGCCTAGGTGAAATGTGACGTCTGCGCCGTCCTCTTCCCTGAGGGAGGGCGGTCGCTTTGTTCGCGACGAAGGTTCGTTGCCTCTCCGGGCACGCAACCAAACTCAAGGCGGTTTTAGTCAGTAGGAGTCGGACATGCCCCCCATAGCCGGCTATGGGGAAGTCCAATGAGGATTTCCGCCTCCTTCCCCCGCGCAAAGGGGAGGGTGCTCCGAACCCATCTGGTCGAGAGCGAAAAAAAAAAAGACTAACTAGTTTCGTTTGCACCATTAATGGTGCTGTAGCGTCAGCTCGGACCTTGTATCTAGAGCAAACACACACACTGTGTTAGGTATATCCAGCTGACGCACATACAATAATATCTAATAATTCAGTTTGAAAGATATAAATAAATAAACATAGTTCTTAGCTTCTTAGCGCTATAGCAACACTGGCTGTTTGATTCATCAAGCTAGGAGCCAAAGTGCAAACGAAACGGCGGATTAGGTATGGTCCCATCTGCACTATTGAGATGACTCTATATACCGTGTAATATGTCATTTTAATGTGGCATGGATGGGTAAACTTAACCCACCACGCGACTCCAACAGACTTGATGTGGCTTTTCCTAATAAAGCCCAATTTACATTACAGTACAGCAGTCTAAACCAGTGCTAGAATAATGTGATCCGGCACTGGAATGTACCCGTTCCAGTAGATCTAGATCTTGACCAGACTGCTCACTGGATTACTGGTCTGGAATAATGTAAACTGGACATCATGGACGAGCTCTAGATCTTACACGTTTGGTCACCTATCGAAGGTGCTTTCGAGTTGTATGAAAATTATTTTCAAACTAGTTATCGCCTTAATGCACGGTTGTAAAAAGAGACAAACGAATCGATTTATCTCACAAATTGTCAATCAGGCATCAACCGAGCGTATCGGATCGATGTCCAGATCTCGCGCGCACTCACGGACGGCGGCCATGGCGACCACACTTCTTACTATACTGCCGCTGGTAATATACACTTAATAATTTTCTTGTGTTTTTAATATTATTTAGATATGTTTGTAAAATACACTGTAGGTATACCTCTTTCTTGTATGATGAATGATGATACCTGTGCGCTATTTAATAACGTGACAATTTGTCAATTGTCATAATAATTTGGTTTACGTTGCGGTGTAGCTATGAGTAGTTTGTTCAAACTGGTTGACAGGTGATAAATTGTCACGTTTATTTAATGGGGGCCTAGGCCCTAAAACAAATAGAATAAACTAGGTACTCATAGCTACACCGCAATGTAAGCCAAATTGTCTTGACAATTGACAAATTGTCACGTTCTTAAATAGGGCCCTGCTCATTCCTGTGACGCTGCTGTGATTTTCTTTATTTATTGACTTATTCATGAAAATGAAATGTAGGTAGGGACTCCTGTAGTTTCCTAGTGGTCGTGGTCGTGGTCGTGCTGGGCTGGGAAGGAGCTTTCAGGTACGACCACGTGAGTTTATCGAAATGTTTTTTTCCATAGATATATTGTGTTGTCGCCACCCCACTGAAAAAATATGGTTCAGTCAAAGATAAGGTAATAAACTCACTGTCGTACCTTTTAGTAGTATCTTTAATACGTGTGCGTTTCGATTGCTCGGCCACAACAAGATTCTGAGAGTTGGACTTTATTAAGTCGTAGCAAAAAAATGTAGAATTCTAACGTTCAAAACCAAAAATTTGTAAAAGTAACTGTTCGGAAGTTATTGAGGTATAATCGTGGCCGAGCCGTTGAAACGCGGAGAACCGCGCGGCCACGCATTACTCCTAAACTAAACCTCTTAGAAATCTAATTCTTTTTGTAAATCACAGGCTTTATTTTGTAAAAAATGTAGATAGTACAAAACAAAACGGCGCGGCCACGACTTTGAAGTTCAGTATTTACTAAAATAGTAAGCCTTTCAAGTTTTTTTTACTATCTACATTTTTTACAAAATAAAGCCTGTGATTTACAAAAAGAATTAGATTTCTAAGAGGTTTAGTTTAGGAGTAATGCGTGGCCGCGCGGTTCTCCGCGTTTCAACGGCGCGGCCACGACTTTGAAGTTCAGTATTTACCAAAACAGTAAGCCTTTCATGTTTTTTGTACTATCTACATTTTTTACAAAATAAAGCCTGTGATTTACAAAAAGAATTAGATTTCTAAGAGGTTTAGTTTAGGAGTAATGCGTGGCCGCGCGGTTCTCCGCGTTTCAACGGCTCGGCCACGATTATACCTCAATAACTTCCGAACAGTTACTTTTACAAATTTTTGGTTTTGAACGTTAGAATTCTACATTTTTTTGCTACGACTTAATAAAGTCCAACTCTCAGAATCTTGTTGTAGCCGAGCAATCGAAACGCACACCTTTAATACTAACACGATTGAAACAGAAATGACAAATGATAATGATAAAGAGGACATCCCAACATGCTACTATAGTTTATTAAACAGTGTCCAATAACATTGCTAAAATTTCTATCGAATAGTAAATAGTTTTAACGTTTGTAATTTCCAGCCAATATCGAACTTGCAGCTTCTTATACCTTTTACTTTAGCTGACGATCAGAAGTCCCCCGCACCCGAATACTGGCTGCCACATGAGCTGCCTACTGACGAACCTTTTAGTCGCATTCCTTCAGATTCCTTCACTCCCGATAACGACGCCAACTTCTTCACAGAAGAATTAATTGAACCATTGAAACAAAAGACTGTCAAAAAAGACCTCAGCCAACTTGAGACTAAAACACCTCGTGTCCAATTATTAGATCCACGACCGGTAGATAGCCTAACCGATACCGAAGACTACATTCTACGATGCCAGCAACACCTAAGGTTACTCCTTGAAAGAAGCGAGCCTAGAACTAGTCGCAAGTCCAGTTCCAATAACTTACTTAGAAGTCTGTGTTTGTTACATTTGAAAATGATAACAGACAATAATTCAAAGAAAAATATATATAGAAGTATCAGGAATAAGAATACAGTTTTAAATAGCAAGGCACCGTCGACGGCAGCAGGCTTCCTTGCAAGTCTGCTGGGAAGCCAACATTCGGAAGCGAAAGATGTTGGTGGGAAGTTTTACTCTCTCAATGGAAATAACTGGAAGGGGGAGTTGGGAAATTTAGCGATCAACGGCCATGGAGGATACGCTGGCAACCTCGGAGTTGGCGGCAAGGGGAAGGATGTCGGTAATTTGGGGGTGGAAGGGAAGGGAGGAGTTTACGGCAACATGGGAATCGGCGGTCAGGGAGCTTTGTTTGGGAATTTAGGCATTGGAGGCAGCGGTGGTGAATTAGATGAAGCACACATTTCAAAAGACCCTTGGACAAAACATTATCAAAACGGGCTGCTCAACTTTTTGTTGAATCAAGGCGGCCACGGGGATCTACTCGGATCTGAACAGGAAGAAATTGTTATTCCAAAGACTACTCGTCCCGTATCTAACAGTCATGAATTGTCAGATGACGTTGCTCGCGAAACTTTAGTACAACAGATAAAAGATATAGACTATGGGCGGGTTTCGAACAACGCGTTACTAGGTGTAGGTCAACAGAGCATGGACCATACTGAGTTCGACAAGCCACACAAAGGAAATCAAGCGTTAAACATGAATGTTAATTTCAATGATCAAAGCCAACATCCTCTGCATAAAACTCACGAAATGTCTATCGGTAGAGACAAATGTAACACGAACGACGATCGTTGTGGGTTAAGGTCACTTCTAGTGGGTGGAAAAGGCGGTTTGATCGGAAATTTTGCCATCGACAGCTACAACTATAGCCCTTTGTCAAAACAATCTCCATCGTTGCGTGTGTATGCAGTGGCGGTGGTCAACGAACCGCAGCCGGAGTTGAGCGATAGCGATGAGGTTGAGTCTCCGTCCACGCATCGTCCACTGCCGTTGAAGTTCAGATCGATAAGCGGCCGCCGGGAATGGACCATGCTGGGTAACGATAACAAACAGTAAGTTTTACCCTTTAACATGTCATCTAAACAGTCCATATTAATACAGCTTAGCACATAAGTCTAGAAATAGAACTATGTTATTTTTACTAGCAATACGTGGTTTTTGCATTTAAGCAAAAGTAGTCGAGTTTTGCCATACAAGTCAATGACAAAAATGCCAAAGGAAGAGGCTCCCCTATTATTTTCTGTATAGGCTTCTCCCGTGAGAAAATGGGTGCTCTTGTGGGTTCCGATCCGAATAAATCGTTTCAACCCACGAGCTTGCTTTACTTGCTATCAAGCAAGCCGCACAGAGCAAGTAAAGAAAAGGGTCCGAATTTCGTTATTTGTAGCGGTATACCTATCACTAAAATGTGATCTTTAGTGAAAGTTTATCTTGTCTTTAATCTGTCCGTTTTTTTCTCAAATTCTTTCCTTGGAATCTCCGGGCTAGGTGTAAATAAATAAAGTTATTTTACTTTGCAGGTTACGCCTGTACATAAGTAAAAAGTAAGTATTACGCACATTATTACCACCGCGGTCTAATGACTGATACACTTCTGAGATCCCGGGTTCGATCCTCGGCTTGGTCAATTGAGAAATCGAACTTTTCTATATTGTCTCAGGTCTGGTCACTTGTTGTATCGTCTCGTGGTATTGTTTATGATTTTCATAACATTTGGCTACTTAAGAATCAAAACATTAATAATACCTAATCTAAAGAGTACCTTATATAAGTTAGGTACCTATTATCTAACTAATAAGGGCAAGTCTGAAAAAAAACAAATAGGTTGAAATTTTATTCATAAGCTCCTGCAAAAGTTTCAGAATCTTTGTTTGAGTGAAAAAAAAAATCTAAAATGAAAATAACATTTTCGCAAAAGTATGAGAGTAACAGAAGAATTAAAAAATTTATTGACACAATTTTGACATTTTGTGTCGAAACTTTTTTACTTTTAAACAAAATTTCAGCCAATTTGTTTTTTTCCGACATTCCCCATTTTTGAACTTTCCAGGAAACCATGGCTGATTGTATAAAATTAAACGGTCAAGGTAAATGACCAAGTAGAAGTCATAATAACAATACCAATGTAATAAATTAAATAAACATTCAATGTTTTTTATTCTATGAAGTTATCCGTACGCACGATGTTAGAGTGAATAATGAATGATAAGAGTGAAGATGGATAAAAGAAAAGAAGGATGAGAGTCAGGGACGTACCCAGAGGGGGGATAGTTGGGGGATTTATCCCCCTTGAAATCCGTAACACAGAACGGGACTAATCCAAATTTAGAGTGATTGCGGGATGCGGTCGTCCTCCCGAATTAAACGTCTGGATACGTCCCTGATGAGAGTGAAAAAGAATGAGAGTGACGAGTTATAGGTATAGTAGATTGACGAGTGTAAGAGTGACCAGTAGTAGTTAGAGTGACAAGTAGCTGCAATCAAAAATCTTTGGCTGCAATAATTTATTTAAGTACCTATTAGATAGTGTTGACCAGAACAATTTTTATTAAGATTATCTTTCTGTGCTTAATTGCTAAATCCGAGTGGATTTTTATGCGTGGAGACAATATTAGTAAGTACCTACCATTAATTAGGTGTTGGTACATTTTATGCAAAAGGATAACAAAGTAAACGTGCTTATAATACCACGACCATTAATGGCGTCTAATCGAACTAATATGGTCTATTCGCGGTCTTTTTGCGGTCTACTCTGGACTCCGGTCTACTCGCACAATGGCGTCTAATCGAACTAATTTGGTCTATTTGCGGTCTACTCCGGACTACGGTCTACTCGCACAATGGCGTCTAATCGAACTAATATGGTCTATTTGCGGTCTACTCCGGACTCCGGTCTACTCGCACCCGAGCACGGACTTCTTGCAGCAGTTGCAGCAGCGCGGCAGCAGGATCTTCGGGCGGCGCGTCTGGCTGAAGTCGCGGCCGTACTTGTTGGTGTACCCACCGAGGTACATTTTCCCCTTGCTGTCGTATTTCGGACCCTCCGGTACCATCACGTTTCGTTGGCAGAGTCGACCCTGATGTTGACAATTCATTATAAATTAAGTCAAAGTAAAAATCTTTATTCAAATAAACCGAGAAATTAGGTGGTTTAAATTAGAATGTCTACATCCGACCACCTTTTCAGGACTTTTATCATTATAACACCCCTTTTTGGGTATGTATTACAGAAGAAATGTAGTAGCCTATTACTATTACCTCCTCCAAGGTCCCTTCAAAATACCCAAAATTCACTTAAAATTCACCCTGTTTGTGTGTAAAAACGTAACAAATAAACAAGACACTTAAATAATAAATCAGTACTGATACCTATCAGTAAGTATAAGTACGAAAGTAGTGCTGTTTTCATAGCTCTATTTTTATCATTTGGTACAAGTATATACAGGGCGCTCCAAAACAACCCGCAATGCCGAATATGGTAAATAGGGACCATCAAACTGAACAATTTTTACAACTCTGAAATAGCGGCAAAATATCAGCTGTTTCATACAAAAATTAATAGCGAAAAATTTAAAGTATTTTTTTCGCCATTTCAGATTTGGTCCCATAGTAAAAGTTGTTCAGCCTACCACTATCGGCATTGCGGTTTGTTTTGTATCAACCTGTAGAGATATAGTTTAAACATGGAGATAGTATTAGGGTACATTTCAGACCTTGAGCCTCATGACGTGTATCCTGCTGCCCTTGGCGGGCGCCAAATCTATTTCCTCGGCACTGGGTGTGGACAAGCTCGATTTGTACATCTTCGAATTTGCGCGGTACCAGGGAGACGGCGTCTTCTTCCAGGATCTGTCTTCGGCCCTTGAAGATGTATTATGTATAGAAAAGTATTAAGATGTTATAACAAAATTTACGTTAATCAGTTTACAAATCTTTCCTATTGTAATAAAAAAATGTGCATTCTGTAATAGAGTAATACATCAGCGTGACAAGAAAAAGTTGTGACTGTTTAGATTTTTTAACGCCAATAATTAGAACTTACTTGGTCTTTCTGTAGGTACTTATATATAACAACTTCGACGCATCCTACTAATATTTGTTTATGTGTTTGTGTGTGTGTTTGTTACTTCACGCCTAAACGGCTGGATCGATGACATTTGGCACACAGATAGTTTATAACCTGGACTCAGAGTTAGTATAGTACTGACCTGGATTAAAATATAGGATAGTTTTTTTATCTTGGTCAAGGATTCCCTAGTTCTTTTTAATAAAGGTAACTTGACTGTAAGTATTTGCCATAGTGACTACAGAACATCGCTTAATTTCTTTATACACGTTTTTTTTATGGAGCTCTCTGGATTAGTAAAACCTCTCGAAAACCTCTCGAAATGTTTTAAAGTAACCTTACTTTGTCGATTCTTCAACCCGCATGAAGGTGATATCTCTGTGATTCATTGCTCGCATGGTTGGTCGGCTGGCTGTCGTCGCTGGCTGGTCCGCAAGCGACGGCGCGTGGGCAGCTTGCGCCGCCGTCCGCTTCTTATTCAAGTATTCACTGAACAAATTCTTATTCTTAGACATGAACTTCTTGAAGTTTTCTATCTTATTCTTGTTCATAGTCTTAAAATCGCGTCTTATTCCGTTTTTACTTTCATTTGTTGAAATTGTAGTATCAGGTAAATTAGTAGTGGGGCTAACGTCTTGCCATGTTGTTGAGATGTCCTGTTTGACGTTTTTGGTTTTATCAAAAGATCTTCTCTGGTCTACTACGTTGAGAGACGGATGTTCTTTATTGAAAAGTAGTACATCTAATTCTGTTTTATTTTCATAAACAGGAGTTGTTATTTCTCTTGTGGTAGTGTTCTGAAGTAAGAGTTCAGCATAATCGTCATTGTTCTTACGAAGTTTAAGTTTTAGAACATCTACGAAGTCTGAAATTCAGAAAAAAAATATTTTGTTTTCGTCCCATTTGTTATAGTAAAACTAACTTTATTTTTTATTAAAAAAAATACCTGTGGCTGTGTGTTTCGCTGTGATCGTAGTAATAAGATCTGTTTCGCCCGATATAATTATTGCTGCCAATAAAATAACTTGAGGTATCAAACTCATGGTTTTCCGTTTACAGCATCTGTGAGTTAGTGCACCAATCAAAAAGTTGGGTTTGAGGAGCCGGCGCCGTGTATAGTCGTAATAAAGCGGGCGATAAAACTGTGGAGCGTATCGCGCGAATGTTTCGCAATAACAGTGGTTACGCGCGCGGAATGGCCCTCGTATATGTTATTGGCAATGAATCCGTAAACAGCGGGAGGAATCGATGGCGGCTGGGTTTTGATTGACGGCAAAGAAAAAACAATATTTATAATGAATATTCAAGATCACATATAAGATCAAGGATATTAATACTTAATATGAATTATTTTCTTAAAATAAATACATTTAAAAAACCCGCCTGCATGAAAAGACAAGTATTTTTTTGCTTATGTCTTTTTAGTTACTTATTTAATTTTACGGTCATTATAACCTTTTTGAAATCCTTGTGACAAACTCTTTAATTTGCATATTGCATCTTCTAATTAAAAAAAAAACACTTTATATTGGTATAAATAAATAGCACCTCACAGCCGCTATGTTGCTTTTTTAACGACACTTACCTAAGAACACTTGGGCTGTCAAGATAAACCTAACGATAGCTTAATTATCGAAATCCGTTTGAAAGATATGTGGTAATAAAGAATATTACATGCAAACATACAAGATACGCGCGAAACACAGAACTCTTTTCTTGCAGTCGGGTAAAAACAATACAATCTTGTGTTTATTCACTCTATATTATGAAATTGTTGGTTTTTGGTTGTTTGGGAAAAAAATTTTTGGTGGTGGATGACTTCTGCAAAAAAAAAACTAACAAATACAAACATGGAAATAATTAGTGATTAATAGTCCGGCGAACCAAGAGCTTCCCATACAAACGTAATACGAAAATGATTTGCAATTTGAGCATAATTAAATCTTCTTGTGATGTTATTCGGATTAAGACAGTATTTTTCTAGGTTTCTATTAAATAAAAATTCCAAAATACTTACCCAATTCGAAATAAATGCCAATTACATTTTTTCATACAAAACTGTAAATACAATAATATAATAATCACCTATATAACAATATAATGATGAATGTTAATTAAATATTATCAAACTATAGTATGTACCTACCATTGCAGATTGTAGTACCTAAGTCACTATTAGTTTGTATGCATGTGCCAATTTGAATATTATTTTCTTAAGTTTTATTTAATTTGAATTTATAAGTAAAGTAAAAGGCGATAGTTGCCCCTCATGTTTGCTGTGCCCTAGCAGGGCGTCACTTGTACTATACCTACCAATTTTTTAACATCCTTTCTTCTTGTGACTTGCAAATAAATAAATAAATAAATAAATAAATAAATCGCATTAATTTTTATAACAGTAACCAAACAACGAACATCATTATATTTTCGTAGTAGACCTTCGTTCCCTAAAGCACTGTTATGTATGTGTGTTTGTATGTAATATTCTTTATTACCTCATATCTTTTCAAAATATTTATTCATATCTTTTCAATACTTTGCCAACAATAAAAATTTTATTGTCCTATTTTTTATGCCAATCTTTAGATACATAATTTTTCTAGACAAATTCGCTGATTTTTAATTATGAAATTGTATATTTCTACGATATAACAACAAAAACATTAAAATAATTAAAAAGTGAGGTTATTTTCTTTACTCTTTACCTACACATAAAGAAAAATCCAGAGACAGAGTTTCTAGGAAAACCTGCCCTTAATACTCGACAAAGTGCGAACAAGGTATAACAGAAACAAATTTGATGATGTTCAAACACTAGATAGAAGCGATCAATAAAGAATTTTGAAATCTCAGTTTCTTGTAAACAATCATTTAATAGACTGAATATCAGCTAGTGGTGCCAGAGAGGTTGTTATCGAGTTCTCCCCCCCACATGTACTGGCGGCGCTGGTGCGGCAGCAGGAACTCTGGGAACGGCTCGTCGTCCAGCCGGAAGATAGCCACGCCTTCGGAGTTCTTCTCCTCTATCAGGCGGCGCGCCATCTTGCGCCGGTTCGGGCCTGAACCCTTCACCTGCAAACAATAAATGTTAATAATCTCATTGACTCTTCGTTGTGGGCAGTAACGATAGCTAAGCTAACTACTCACTAAGCTATTCTGTAAGGGATGGGGTTAGCGCATTTACTCTGTTGCGGCAGTAAAGCAACTATTGCAAGGTCGGTCATAGGATGAGTAACCAATAATGTTTTATTTCGAGTTCCTCCGTGCTTGGGAAGACATTGAAAATAGACAACTTACTTTGAGCATCTTATACTTTGCTTTAGGTGTGGTAGTTGCATCTTGAACATAATCTTCTGCCTCCACTGAAGTAGCGTTCATCAGGTTTCTCTCATCTTCTCCCTTCCTCCTCATCCTTTTATCATCCATGTAATACAATAAGTCTTGTTGTCCGACGCTGAATCCGTGGTCGATGTCGAACCTCGACGTGTCTTTAGTGCGCGGGACCACGTCTTCATCGTAAACTTGCTTATCATAGTTTTGTGATGTTGTATGCTGTATGCCTTCCTCTAAGCTAACTTCTTGCATCATGGCCACCATGGGGTCTTTTTGGTAATCATGATTTAGATTATCAAAGTTTTCTTGAGGTTCAGGGGGTGGCTCGTTTATATGGTTAGGGTACTGGTCAAGGTCTCGGTAGTCAGGAAACTCAGTTTGGTGATTTTTAGATATCTCCCCTTGTTCGGTCGGCATGTTAGGGTAGTGCAGATTTGTGTGTTGAGGATCCCGGATGGGATATCTTTTCGGGACTTGGTCTTCGGTATAATCTTGTTGGCTTCGAATATTATAAGAATGTTCGCGATATTGGGTTCTTTGGGGATATTTATCGGGTGGATTGGAAGGATTATTGTCTCCCTTCATCGCTGACCACGGGTCGATAGAAGTCGGTGTGGTCTCGAAAAGTTCTTCATAGTGTAAAGTTGCCACCGTGTTCTCCTCCTCCTCGCTCGGCATGTAGTCGTAGTTGTCTTGCATCAACTGCCTTCTTATCTTCTCCACTAGTTTAAATGTTTTGTTTGGTCCCATGACGTTATTTACTGAAAATATTTGCAAACAGCAAAATTATGTTGGCACGCATGTTTGAAAATCCAAATTTTGTTTCCGAAATTATTAAACATCTGAGGGCCAACTACAAAAACTCAATTGAGATAATTGGGCGATATTTGCAGTTCGACTGACATTTTTGGACTTAATAAATTCTTGGACTAATAATATGACCGTTGGTTCAGTTTCCAGACTAGGCATTCTGTAATGTGGCTTTATAATGTCATTGTTAAATATGTGATGTAATTTGATTGTACTCACAACTCTTATCCTGCGCAAAAACATTCGTAGTAAACATAATCACTAAAAACTTTACAAGGGATGTTTGAAAGTGTAATCCATTCTTTGAACCAGTCATCTTTTTGTCCAGGTATTGCGATTGTTTGTTATTACATAGCGAGCCGGCAGCCCCTGAACCAAGCGTGAAATAAGCCACCACTGCTTTGCACGTTAAAACAAGTAATGTGTTTCACAACAACATAAAGTTTTTGATATCATATTCGCTGCGCGCAAAAATAAGGTTCAGTTGAATTTTCAGTTAGTTACGAGATTTTTAGTAAAAGAGACTTTGATTTGGAGTTTTATAATGTAAATATTGAGTTCTACGATATCACTTTGAAACACACGTTATTCATGAACCTGGTGTGGCAAAGGTGCATAGCCATTATTGAATGATTAATTTAATAAATAAATATTTGATAACATCACATACATTGCTCCGATTCCAAAGTAAGTAGCAAAAGCACTTGTGTTATGGAAATCAGAGACAACGGTGGTATCACAAACACCCAGACCTGAGCCAATATAGAAAAGTTCGGTTTTCTAAATTGACCCAACCGGGGATCGAACCCGGGACCTCAGAGATGGAGACACCTTGAAAATCGGTGTACAAAGCCACTCGACCAAGGAGGTCGTTAATGTTTGTATCTTAGGTTTGTATGTTATACAGTCCTAAGCCATTCATACAAAACAATGTGGCATTGCTACGCAAGCCTAAGTACGTTATAAAAATATTGTTCAATACTGAGCAAAACAACTTTTTACACGACTGCCCAAAACAAAAAAAGAGTGTATCGTGTTCAGGGTTCATGTGTGAGTATGTGAGTTTCTTTATTCCACCATAACTTCTAAATGCCTGAACAGATTTGGATGTGTGTTGGGGTATCGTCAGAATCCTTGTATCATCCCGAGTGACACTACACTATAGATTTTTAGAAAAAAATAATTATGGCGCCTTTATGACGCCATTATGTAAAGTGTTTTTTTTTCTATCATTGAAATATGGGTTTCAAATGAAAGGCCTTGATGACCACATTCCAAAACTAAGAAGTTAATAAAAAACAAGTGTCATTGCAGTTAGGGGACCTCTTAGATTATAAATTGTTCCACATAACGGACCGCCGACGTTTTTTAACTAACATTTTAGTTAGTTTTGGGCAGGGCAGTCGTGTTTTTTACATTAGTGTAATTTTTTGTGGTTTCTATTTTAAACTCGTTATTATTTATAGTTACAAAACTAAGACAATGAAATATAATCAAGGTGTCAGAACACAACCTACTGGAGCTTCTGAATGCATACGTCGTCACCATTATGCATCTTCATCGCGAAAACAAAGCAAATAGCAAGAAAATTATTCGTGCAAAAACAGCGAACACCGTGTCTAAGTTGTTTTGTGCCGCGAACAATCGCATCGCGCCGCACCGCGCCGCCGCTCTCGTTGAACTAAGTAATAAGAATGCTCAGCATCTGAAACGATTGTAATCACGGCTGGGACCAAGCTATTAATAGAATTAGTTCCCTTTCTAAAGGGATAGTCAGACAGCGAACGACGGCGACGTGATTGTTGGATTGGAGCGGTGTGCGCAATTGTATTGGTTTAAAAGTTGTCACACTGCGTCCTCACGAAGTATAAATTCTTGTGTTCATAAAAACCGTTTGACCGTATTCGAAACACTTTTGAATTACAGCTCTACAGAGCCACTCGTCTATAGTATTGAGTCAGTACAGTACTACTGACCATAGCTTGGTTTGGCCAAAATTGCCTGTACTTAATGTCCAGTGTGCGTGCAGGGATAGAGCTTCAAAAACGGCACCTCTAAACAACAATCAAAATATGGGGGCTTATTTTGTACAAAGTATACTCTACTTTGTTTCTTACTATTGTAAGTTGAATTTGAAAAGAACAACAGATAAAGCAATACTTGTAGGGATTCGAATTAAAAAAATTCGAATAGATTTTTAGGGTTCCGAGCCAAAATGGTAAAAAGGAACCCTTTATGGTGCGACTCAGCCTGTCTGTCTGTCACAGCTGGATATCTCGAGAACTACTGATGCAATTAAGAGAGAAATAAAAATATTTATATATTTTTTGCAACAGGGACTGAAAGGGGTCTTAAAAATTCGAAGTTAGGCTACTAGGACATTTGGGGTATCATATGAAAGAGAACTGCTTGCATATTCTCAAACGTTTTTTTTTATTTTTTTAGACCGCATAGTTTTCGACTTTCGATAAAAAATGTAAAAAAATACCGTTCTCCCCTTATCTCCGATGTTTGCATAGAGAAAAATCAGAAATGATTTTATGTGAAAGAAGTTTATGTAAAGATTACAGGAAAAATAATACGATGTCTCTAAATAGTAAACTTTTTCAGAATGCTGATGGAAAGGACGGAACCCTCGGTGCGCGAGTCCGACTCGCTCTTGACCGTTTTTTTTGTTTTATCAGTCGGTGCCACACTTGCGTACTATTTTTAGTTCGTGATCGTGAAGCGTTATCTAAGATATTCTTGATCGGAGCCTCTGATTGGCGCGCATGGAAAAGCGCGATATATGTTCCGAGCGGTTATAATTCGGCGCCGCCGCCGTCGCGTCGGTCACGCGTTGCGTTCTCGCTTGTTGTGTGATCCGACCTTTGTATAATAGTTCTCATTCTCAGAGCTGGCTCACTGGTAACCGCCTTGTTATCACTTTTCTGGTTTGCTTCAATTCTTTGAAGTGTCTAAGTGTCAGTACTTATATACAAGGTGTAGACACAGTTTTGTCACTTTTAATCCAATTCAAAACGATGCAAGAATCTTATTTATACTGTGTTAGAATGTTATAAATAAAATTTAATAACTAACACATTCACCTTCACATACAAACAAAAATCAGAGTCTAAACAGGTATGAATCTGGCACACTAAACGTCTTTAGCATTACGTAATAAAGCAAAAAAAGGTTACTGCATTCTTGAGAATAGAATGAAGAAGTGGCGACAGCGCCTCTAGCGGGACAAATGCGCAACTGTAGCGCTAACGAGCGCCATTGGTCACACAAACGACCGCCACGGGAGGGGGTCGGGATGGAGGGGGGCTTTAAAAATCGCTTCAAAAATTGCAACACTTACTCCGAATGCTCCCGCCGGGAGGAGCAGTGAACAACGTCCTTGATGTTTTGGAAGTGAAAGATAAAGCGCGTGGGAATAGTTCGCTGTTACGGCTGCTGTGTCCCTTTCAAGTTTCCAACAAACAGAGGGTCTCAACTAGTCCTTAACCATATAATATTCCAACAATTCCAATAAACATTGTCAACTTAGGAAGGAACTGTCTTCTGATACACAAGTTTACTTATTTCAGAAGTCAGGACTATATTTATCCGTAAATCTTTAATTTTTTCAAGTTTAAATTTTTCTATTTTTCCAACTCTTCATTATTATAAATGTTAAAGTGAGTTTGTTTGTTACGCTTTCACGTAAAGACGTAAGTAAAGACTACTTAACCTATTATCGTGAAATCATGGATACACGTTGTCAAAGGTCGTCCGTCGTAAACTTTTATTCAAAAGAGCTTAAAAATTAAACGCTTTAGAATGTAAAGCGATACGATTGGAAATTAATATGTAATCCTCAAAGCTATTAATGGAGAGTTAGATTCAACGATACGCTTGCATAAGTGATCCGGACATGGTGCGCCGTTATGCATCAATCTGCAATTCTGCTTTGTCACTCTGTAACTGAATATAAGCCACTTCCACAAAATGTGAAGTAAACAGAAGCGCCGCTCGAAACAAATTGCAATATTCCGTACACAAAGATATTTCGAGCAATCTCAGGCTCAAGCCCAACAGTAATCAGTCAGTAAATATAACCGAAATGGTCAAAAAACCTCAAAAATGTTTATTTAGTTCACAAAACATTGGTTTTCATAACAGCAGGTTGGGACTGCCTAGTGAGTATTACAATACTTGTGACAGACAGCCCCGCTCCATCGTAACACTTACAAACTATATGAACAAACTAATTAATTAGTTAATTTATATGTAGGTATAATTATTATCTTTTTTATTTTTTATTTTTAATGTGTGTGTGTGTGTGTATGTGTGTGTATGAGTGGGTGAGTGTGTGTATGAGTGGGTGAGTGTGTGTATGTGTGTGTGTGTGTGTGTGTGTGTGTATGTGTGTGTATGAGTGGGTGAGTGTGTGTATGAGTGGGTGAGTGTGTGTATGTGTGTGTGTGTGTGGGTGTGTGTGTGTATGTGTGGGTGAGTACATGCGTATGTATGTGTGTGAGTGTGTGAGTAAGTTTGCATGAATGGCAACACAACGGTTTTGGTTTTTAGCGTTCAGAATTAGCGCGATTGGGCACCTGGCCATGTAGACGTTTCTAGCATAGATCACACAGTCTTATAGTTCCTAGACACAGGGTATTAAATATTTAAGGTGATTTATTCCTCCTGTGTAGTAGTAGTAGTAAAACAAATAGCACAAGTGTTTTCGAATACAGCGAGCCACAAAATAAAAAGTCTGTGCTCGTATTTGAAAACGCTACCATAATTTGTTTCGTTGCGTTACGAACTCCTTGGTAATTGCTACAGTACTGCAAATAGTCTGGGTTGGTCTAAGACTGCCTGTACAAAATGTCTATGTGTGCGTGCGCGGAAAACCGCGATTTATTCAGAGCGGCTATTCTGTGGCCAGAGCGGCGCTTCTAGGACACGCATACTTATTATTTGTGCCACTTCTGTGCATTTCTGCGCATGTCATCGCTCAAATGATTTGAGTGACGGTGCATCGAATGCTCGAATACTCGGATGCATATTCGAGATGCATCGAGTACATCGGTGCACCGATCAAATTAGCGACGGTGCATATTGAAGGCCATAATGCGCCGTCTAGACGACTGGCTGCTCCTAATTATAGCTTTTACTTCCATTCGATACAATATGGATTGTGGTGGGGTAGTACTGTAATTGCTTATTCAGACAAGATAACCATGCTTTAGTTGGATTACTTTTATTTATTATTGTTAATAATAATAATAAATGCTCGGACAATTTCACACAGCGCCATCTAGCCCCTAACTAAGCAAAGCTTGTGATATGGGTCCTAGACAACTGATTTACTACTTAAATACTTATTAAGTCAAAGGAAACTTACATACAATCTTATAAAAGTATTAGCTTAAGGGCCTGTTACACAATGTAAAGTAAGTTCTGAGTAGCTTACTTGACATATGATTTGACAGCTGATGTGATATGAAAAATATGTCAAATCATCTGTCAAGTACGCAACTCAGAACTTACTTTTTGACTGTGAAACCTAAGTGAAATATATCTGCAAACAGACCTAGAGTTTCATTTAAGTTGAAAAAGTTGAGTATGAATTAACTAGAGCCTTAAGTAAAATTCAATTAATTTGTAAATAAGATTTAACAACCATATAATATTATGTTATATGTAATATTAGGGAATACAAACACAAAATACAGTATACCGCACGCTGTACTGTCATCGAAAACACACATTTTCGAGCAACGGTAAGGAGGTTTTATAAAACTCGTGACGATTATTAACCCTCGCCGCATTGCACCATAAAATACTATTACAATGCATAAATAATACCCACATTAAAATTTATAATACATACTACTAATAATAATTATTTTTACTATAAATATTAATATTTATTTTTGCATACTTTCCCTAGCGCAACTTGTTCATTACGCCTTGTACTTCACCCCTGAGGCGAACATAAGGACGCCCGTCGGCATTTATGTCCAGCGGTCCAGCGCAGCGGTAAGGGCCCTCCACACACTTCACTATTTCTTTGAGCAATATTCGCGAGTAATCGCCCTTGCTCAGGGCGTGTGTCCATTGCACGTAGTATTTAGAATTAAATGACACTAGATGGTGCGAGAACAAACGGACAGCGGGAACTCTGAAGGACATATAAAGATTTTTGCCGAAGCTGAAGCAGAGACGCGTCGCGCTCGCTCGGTCAATAATATTTGTTAGTGTCTATGATAAAAAATCTTTTAGTAAATCCATTTCTATGATAGTTACAGAGCTAGTGACAAAATTCTGCAAGGCACATCATTCAATATGATAATATAGTGTTTAGTGTGTACCTACGTGGTCAGGAGATCTATTACGAAAATAACGTACGCAATTGCGTAACGCAGTCACTTGGCCACGATTGTCGTCCGCAGTTCGTCGGTTGTAGCTATTACAAACACATTCGATTTGACTATCGTAGCCCATAGACTAGTATCGGACCGTTTTCGTGACTGGTAAAAGCGAAGACTGGCAAAGATGTCATAAAGGTATCCACACACAATATAGCACCACAAGCATTTACAAACTAGTAACACTGATGGGAGAGAAAGATTGATTTAATAGAGTTAGGCCAAAAACCGGTAATCACAATAAATTATTAAAACAGTAATACAGTGGTAATTTCATAGTTATTATGGATGTAAAATAGCTCTATTTAATACAAAGTAGACAAAACAAATGAGCCAAGCGTATGATTTTGGTTAAAAACCCTCATGACTTTGACTTCTCAAGCTAAGCCAATCTGTGATGCCAATTGTCAAATTTGTATACCATCTATGTTTGTATCTGTCTGTGTCACTGTCGGCGGTTTTGTTTGCAAAGATTTTAAATCTTTTCTGTAAGTTTATAGTTGTGTTTTATACACGAAAAAGAAAACCTACCTAGTACCTAGGAGAAGAAAGAAGTCCATGTAAGTATTTTATTGTTTTATACTTTTATTTTCAAAGCGTGTTTCCTTGTTGGCTCGTTTCTTATTTATTTACCAAGTTAATCCTTTCGTAATTATAATTTGTTTATAGAATGAATACAAGCGTAAGTGGTGACCAGTTGAAGTTATTGCTGGATTTCATGCAGAAACATCAAGACCTGGCCCGAAATTGTCTGCTAAGATCCATAGAAGGTCGATTAACATCAAAGAATTTGTGGTTGGCGCTAACGAATCAACTAAATGCAATGCTGCTGTTAAAACCACAAAACAATGGCAAAAGGTTAGTCTTCTATCCTAGTATTGTATAACTATCAAGTTTCGAACCTGAGGGCCTACTCAAATGGCGATTCTAATTAAATTTACGCTAGTAGAACAGAAAGACAGTGCATGTACACAGGAGCTATGTCATTCCCATACATTGTAATTATATTCTACTAGCATTAATTTTAGTAGAATGGCCATTTGAGTAGGGGGGCTGACTCTCCAACCTTATTTTCACTAAAATTTTGATGTAATCTGTTTTAGGTGTGGTCAGATAAAAAATATTTAACTAAAAAAGCATTATTATTTTTAGTCTTGAAAATATTGCTTTGCACAGTTTGATTCTGAATGATTGATAAGACTTGTCTGTAATTAATAAATTTTTATTATAACATTCAATGAGATTAAATAAAATCAAAAAATTGAGTATTTGGACGTTAGGTATTGTAAATATACTAACACCTTACAATAGAGTTCGACAACCTGAGTGATGCATTGGTCAACCACGCAAGAGGTGAATCCCGGCCAGGCAGAAATTGAAATGATGAATTTTAATTTCTGTGACGAGTCTGGGAGTTGCTATGTATAATAAGTATATATTTAAAAAGTATATATGTAGTATATCATTTTTCTAGCACCAAATATTACAAGCTTTGCTTAGTTTGGGGCTAGATGGCACTGTGAAATTGTTCAAGCATTTATTTATAGTAACCAACAACAACACAGTATCCCAACATAACAAAATAATGTCTGCTTTTAATTTTCAGGATACCAACAATGTGCCTGTACCAGCCTATGTGCCCGAACCAGCCAATGTACCCGAACCAGCCAATGTGCCCGAACCATTAGGATCTGAGTTGTCTGAGGATAGTTTTGACATTGTACCTACTGAAAAATAAAAACATCAACAATAATAATTATTATTTTACAATTTAGTGTTTTTTTGGTATCCACGCATATTTAAACTTATTGAAATTGAAAAATTCTCTATTCAAAACTTAGAAATTAAGTGCTTTTTTAAACATTTAGTCACCTATTTATTTTTCCTACCTACCACTATTTATTATTGTAAACTCACAACATACCTACTATCCTAAACTTATTATACAAAGGTCGTAAAATAGCCTTCCTAGCTTGGAGTCAAGTTATATTTAACTCAAATTATTATTTTATCTGGAACTTGTAAGAATCAAGTTATCGTTGTTTGAGTACTATGGTGAAACCTTAAAATCAAAGGGTTAAACTAAGTGTTCACTAAGTGCTATTTTTAGGGCTAATAGAGTTATTAAATTTAGATTTTTCGCATTCACAATGCTATTTTTATATTACGATAAATAATATTAGAAAAAATCGACCCACCCGTAGCAGCTCGAAGGGACTCGAACCCGCACCCTTGGGATTCCGGCCCAATGCACTGACCAATTATGCTACCGAGTCGCCAGTGGGAGCGGCGAAATTTTCTAGTACTTTTTAACTTCTTTGCTGCAAGCCAGCGCAATTTCATCAATGTGAGGAAATACCCCCACATTCGAAAGAAACATCTTTCCAGATGTTTTGACAATCGATAAAGATAAAACAGCTATACAAGGTGTTACAAAAATACCCCTAATGCCGAATATGGTATATAGGGACCATCAAACTGATCAACTTTTACTATGGGACCAACTCTGAAATCGCGAAAAAAAAATCTGTTTCATACATTTTGATATTTTCGATTTTAATTTTTGTATGAAACAGCTGTTTTTTTTTCGCGATTTCAGAGTTGGTCCCATAGTAAAAGTCAGTTTGATGGTCTCTATATACCATATTCGGCATTAGGGGTATTTTTGTAACACCTTGTATAATTATTAAATTTAGATTTTTCGCATTCACAATGCTATTTTTATATTAAGATAAATAATATTAGAAAAAATCGACCCACCCGTAGCACCTCAGACGGGACTCGAACCCGCACCCTTGGGATTCCGGCCCAATGCACTGACCAATTATGCTACCGAGTCGCCAGTGGGAGCGGCTAATAGAGTTGTTACAGTTTTGTATGCAAGTACTTTGCAGAGTATCAAGAGTTAAAGAGCAGCAACAAATCCAAATCGTGAGCGGTTCCAAGTATCCTCTAGATAGCCAAGTCAACATAAAATCGATCCACAATAAGTCCGAGGTTAAAGCCGAAGTCAAATAATAAAATAAGAGATGTAAACTGGGAAACACTTCTGAAACGACACACTCACGATAGCAATTTTGGTATCGTTGATTTGACGTTTAATATCCGCAACAAGTTCTGTCAAAATCCGATCCAAGTCCTGTCAAAACAGCGTTTGTAATAAGGTTGTTGAACGAATGATGTCGAATACGTTAGATAAACTGTCAAACTTACGCAATCACTTTGCGATATCGCGTACGCAAGTACTTTGTAATAGGATACAATCAAAACGAAGCACGGACGCAGCTGCGTGTATCGCATTAAAGTTTTCGTAATAGACCTTCAGCACCTACTCGCAAGGCCAGGAAGTGGAACACCTGGCGTCAGAGCGCGCGACAAGTATATAAAATGTTTGACATGCTCAAGACAAGAGTTATCTCAAGGTTCAAATTTGGCAGTATACTAGACAATATTACAAAAAAATAGAAATGTTTTTTTAAGGTAATTAATTCCTTCTATAATATTAGACGATTGACCAAAGAACTGTTTATTTTCGAATATTTGGTAAGTAATCATCGTTAAGTGATTGTTTAAGCAAGGAAGTATCCCATTTTGTTTCCTTTAAGTAATTTCCTTAGGGATGAATGAACTTATTTGATTTTCACCAATATACTTAAAATCTTCGTAGCTAACGCTGATGGAAACGAAAGCTTGTTAGGCGTTCAATATTTTTTAATTTTTAATGTTAGTAAATAATAGTTAAGAAATAGCTTTATTACAAAGCAGAAAGCTTCGGACTTTACACTATTTTGGACTTTCGCTCCATGTGTGAGTCCCTACAAGGTTGATAGTTAGACCACGCACCGGTCGACGCTTTGTGGGTAGTTCTCCACGAGGTAGACCGACGGTCCGGCGAAGGTCGTGGGAAGCCGTTGGATGCGGTCAGTGCAGGACCGATCGTTGTGGAGGTCCTTGGGGGAGGCATATGTATAGCAGTGGGTGTTATGTGGCAGATGTGTCAAACTGGTTGTTATTGGGAGTTGCATTAGGCAGTGGAGCCGCGGCGCCGCCCGCCGTTCACGCTCCGCGGGCTGCTCTAACGACCGCTACCCGGCGTGCCGATGGACAGCGGTGCTCAAACTATGCATCGGAAGATTCGATACTCATTTAGGTAAATTGATTAGAAAAATAAGCCATTTGAAATTTTTACTCGAATTTGAACAACGAACGAAGATGTTTCATTTTATTGCTTTGTTTTAAATGCGCTAGTAGGTAATTTTGTTACTTACTAAGTTTTCGCAATTGATAAAATCGCAGTAAAGGAAATGTAATTTTCAATGTATCCTTGTAATAATCTACTGTCCATTCCTTGTCTTTAGTAGGTTCTTGTTGACCGAGGAAGCGCGAAGCGTCTCTGCTTCAGCTTCGGCAAAAAATGATTTCGTATGTCTGTCCGCTTGTTCTCCTCTACAGGTCGCATTTCTCAACCTCGTTTCTCGTGATAATGAATGATAATTTTGTAAGCATGTTCGATAATTAGATATAATATTTTGACGAGCCACTTTTTTGAAAATTAAAAAAAAAAGACACCACATTTCAGCCATTTCGAAAAATGTCCCAAACGCAAGGTCTACTCTCACTGAGCCACTATAATCTAAGTAAATATGTGTGTTTACAAAATTAAAAAGATTATTGAATTATTGTTGTTCTAACTCACGAAATCCGTCGGCGATGTTCTAATCTCTTTGTAATAAAGTTGAATCTCGCTTAATTAATCGGACTTCGTAAGATTACAATACAATTTAATTTATTTAATACAATTTACGGTTTAATAATGCGGTTTTGCTTGGTTTCTTTGATGGGATTTTCCTACATTTGGTACCTTTGCAGTTAGCACCTGTCGTGGTCATGATGACGCGGGTTAAAAATAACATTCGTCAACAGTTTGAGATTCTCTATCCGCAAGTGTTTATTTGTAACGAGCGCGATTTCTCAACTGCAAGCACAGTAACTGGGCAAAAACGCACCCCTTAAGGGCTGCCAACTGCATTAAAGCACACAGTATGAATAACTACCAGTATATCGTCCACATAAAACCGGCTGAAAATACGAGCGAAGGAATTTTAGGATACTTCGGCATCAGCAGTCGTACCGTCCGGTTTTTGCCATTGTTCTTTCGTACAGGCAATCTCAGTCCGCCCCAGAGTATATTCAGTCCTGCAAGCTTAGCATGAGCAACGGGACTCGAGTCGGGTGTAGATCGAAAAACCTATCTCATGTCTACGAGCATCTACGAGATATGTCGATAATAATATATGTCGTTGCATATAAACCCGACCAAGATTTTGTCTACCCATATACGTCATTTTGACAAAAGGTTTGTCTATCACGCGTAGCATTTGATTTAATCGGGATGTCAGGAAATTTTACTAATGTTTGTACAATTACTAATTTATTATAAAAAACTATATCAGGATTTACACCATGTACCTGTTTATTTTTGAGATTCCGATATTTCGGCGCAGTTGCATGCGCCATGACCACCGAAGAACGCCATGGTCGATTGTTGCGTGCGGGTAGATGTTATTGGCAGACGAATCGGTCTACCCTCCGTATAGGTCTTTTATTATTACGCTCGATATCGGTACGATATAGTTTATTATAATAACGTCAATAACCATGGAGATTTTAAACATTAAATTACTATTTTTTACTATGTTGTCACTCTTTATCTATAGATTGTATCAAAGTGTTGTACTCTAAAAAGTAAGAAATAAGAAAATATTCTAGTACAATATTCAATAAAATGTATAACCTAGTTGCATGCCACTTTGTCCTAGATACGCACGACACGAACGGCTATAGGCTGGAGGTGGCATACGATGTGGTGGTTATCCTTTTTATTAAAATAGGAATCTACCTAGAATTTTTTCTTGTTTCGTAATTTTTAATGCGTGATTTTTCCGTATTTGGGTTGTAGTTTTAAAGTTTTATTGTGACTCTAGCGCGAGTAGGGGCCATAGGTATAATTATTTCATGGATACTCGAGTTACTGTTTTTATTATTTTATACTGTGATCAAAGTGAACGTTCCCCACACCTGACAGAAATAGCGCAACCCTGCAACATAAATGCACGGAGATACGTTGAATTGTTTAGAACAATTGTATATTTTTATTGTAAATAGAGAAATATGCTTTTCATTCATTTTCTTTTTAAAATTTTCTTTCCTTTGGGGAGCAGTAGGTACCTATATTAATTTACAAATTAAGTGATGATGAGATTGAAGATAGAAACAGACGCATTGTCAAATAACGACGAATTCGCCATTTTCCTTTTGATGAATGAAACATGAAAAATCTTATGGTCCGAACACAAGTTCAAGATATTATAATAATTAATAAATAGCCTTGTATATTTTAATACATTAATGTTGTCACGTCCGCTTATCCACCACTTTGGAACATAGAGCCATTATATTTCATAAATACTTTCACTTGCTACGATCGAAGCCCATTTTCCAATTATTCAATAGTAATTATCTTTACTAATATCACCTAATATTATTAATGCGAAAGTCTGTTTGTTTGTTTGTTACGCCTTCACGTCTTAACTCTGAACCGATCATCATGAAATTTTGCATACACGTTGTCAGGAGTACAGAGAAGGACATTGTTGAGGCAGGATCTCTTCACCATATATTCAGCGAAAAGGGAAGTACTTCCGCCGAGCTAGATGTCTGTGCTCGGGGACCGCGGTCCAACTGTTTGATGTTGTAATTTGTATTTATGCGAAGTGCTTAGAAAAGTTCGATATCGTGAGTCAGGTCTTCATACATTTTTGCCTTGATGTTAGCTTGACGTAGTGCGACGTCACGTCTGCGTAATGTTTTACATATTATTGTACTTTTCGCTGATCCTGCATTTCTTCTTCATTCGTCGATTTGCTTATGTAGCGGTATGATCGCGCCGCTACATCATAAAGTACCTTTCATCCCGAAAAAAATAATTGTTCCCGAGGAATAGCAAAAAAACTTTCCACGCAGACGAAGTCGCGGGCAGTCGCTAGTTATTAATATACTTATTTTAAAATACCCTGATAAAGGAAGTTGCAGGTTTGATCGACGGACAAAGGCTACGACTAACTAAGACGGTGCTACACGTGCGGATGAAATGAATAGAAACTAATGTTGATTAAATATGAATCGAAAATATTTAAAATTATATTTAAATTAAATAGGTATTGAATTCTGATTATAATTACGACTGAACGTTAACTAGGTAGTTTTAAATTACGGCACATACATTTTACAAAAAATGTTGGATTGGATATTATTGAAGTAAGAATAAGTAAATTCATAAATAAATAATAATAATAATTAAGTAAAACGTAACATAAGTAAAACGAAACATATACCGTCCGAGAATATGATCTGGTGCGAGTCGTATTTTGTGAATGCTAAAATCTCAAATTTGAAAATGAAACATACAAAATCTAGAGCTACTTGCACAAAATATAGTAATCAACTCTTTTTGAGTTGGAATCTTGATCCTAAGAGATTTTCCAATAAGGCCAATAATTGCTGACCTATAAAAGGCAGTGCTCATGTGCCTCGTGCCGTAGGTTTCAATTCCACAGCGCCGCGGTGAAGAGCGCAGTTTTTTCGACACTTCTCATTATTCCGGTTTCGGCCAATTTTCACCGGCGCTGAGGGCCTATTACAAAAGTCGAAGACGATTTTCGAATTACGTTCGTCGTCGTTCTATTTAACCGCCTCTGTAGTCTAGTGGTTCACCCACCCATGTAAGACGCAGGGGTACCGAGTTCGATTCCCAGGAGTGGGTACATTTGTACTCGGTTTGGTTGGTGGTAGGACTTTTTCAAGCCCGCCTGGTTAGCTATCAAAGTTTGACGCCAGAACAACAACTTAACATTATTGTGTTTCGGCAGTTAGAGGTAAGATGATAGGTCGAGAATTTCTGGTGTAATGCGCTTCCACTCCCAGCCTTATCATCATTTAACATTAAATGAGAAGCATTAACTCGTTGTGGACCAAAATAATACATGAGTAACAGTTAATAGTGTCACGGAGTGGAACGGACATCGATCGTCCGATCCTCTTACGTAATAGGCCCTCTGATCGACTGGCGTGATAAATAAAGTGTCGACTCATTTTCCCCATTGACGGGGCCAATGGGGGTGAAATTACCCGGTTACCCCTTTGTGGGGACTGACAGAGGGTCCGGAGGTGACGTGGGTTCATTAGAGATACCTTATTATTTTGCAGGTTGATAACGGTAAAGTTATAGTGCTAATTTATATATTTGTTTTCTTACAAATAAATAGGCCCGATGATACAGGAGTTTTTATAAGATACTTGATATTAACCCAGATTGTACCTACATCACTCAAGCATTGCCAATTCTTGACCCATTTTAGGGCTCCGTACCGCATAAGGAAAAACGGAACTGTCTGTGTTGTATGCTTGTCAAGACCATTTTTCTTAGGAACGTGAAGGTATCAAGTTGAAATAACGGTTCCTAATGGGGCAGAATAAAAACTTGCTTCTTTTTAACTTTCTAACCCATTTACTAATAAAGATTGTATAGCAGATGTATAGTTACACAATGGCGTTTTTAAATTTTTGAGATTTAAGCATTCACAATGCATTATATAATACCAAATAATATACTAGAAAAAATACGACTCGCACCAGATCATGTTCTCGGACGGGAATCGAACCCGCGACCTTTGGACTCTGACCGCTAAGCTACCGAGTCACTCGGTAGCTCAGCGGTCAGAGCATTGGACCGGATATCCAAAGGTCGCGGGTTCGATTCCCGTCCGAAAACATGATCTGGTGCGAGTCGTATTTTTTCTAGTATATTATTTGGTGTTACACAATGGTGACTCTCGGTCAAACTATTTAAGTTGAAAGGGACAAAACACTGTGTAAACATCTGCTATACAATATTTTTTTTAGTAAAGGGGTTAGAAAGTTGGAAAGGTGCAAGTTATTTTTCTGCCCCGAGAGATAATATTTATTTTTATCGAGATACGGTTTACGGTTTAAGAACTTTATTTTCAAAAAAAAAAATCACTTACTGAGAAAAACAATGGTTTATATATAACTTAAAAATAGTCGAAACAAGAGTGATAATAAATTTTTGGTCACCCATCCCATGACCGAACCTTGCGAAAGTTGCTTAACCTCCGCAATCGCTGGGCCAGGCGCCATGCCACTGCGCCACCGAGCTCCTCCACTTTACTACCTATTTATTGTCACTGTACAAAGACATTTTATTATTCAGAAAATAACACATTGCTTTTCAATTTTAATAAAAAAACAACGAACATAATGGTGATAATGAATTAGGAACAAAAACTTTTACAATGCGAGTTGCTATCGGAAATTATTGCCGATTTTTCTTTACAATTTTATTGGTGCTGAAGCAGGGTTGCCACATGTCATTTTGATACCTACAAATTATAATGTGGCTCAAATATATTAAAACTAGTGGCCCGCCCCGGCTTCGCACGGGTACAATGTAGTTACTAATGTGGTGAGTGTGAAGTTATTAGACTGTCTATATAGGTATAGTAGTGGCCACAAAATTAAGGACGCCAGTCGATTTTCATACAAACGAAGTAATTTTTAAGCATTGCTTCTCCGCCAGGGATTGACCGAGCGGTGATCTGGTGATGGCCATCCAGGGAGTGGATGGAGGAGATCCAGATTTCTATAGACACCCAAGTGATCTGACCAGCATTTTAAGAGATGTAAGGATATGTTTAAAAAAACCGCGAATATAGTATAGAAATGTATGAAAACTTGCAACTGTAAATTCTTATGCTTACATCTCTTAGAATGCTGACCTGATCAGTTGGGTGTGTATTGCTATCTGAATCTTCTCCATTCACTCCCTGGATGGCCATCATCAGATCACAGCTAATTCAATCCCTAGCGGAAAACCAAGACTTCAAAATTACCTCGTTAGTATGAAAATCGACTTGTGTCCTTAAGTATGTGGCCACCACTATATGTATATACGACGTACACAACATACGCAAGGGGTGTTATAAGTTTGACTTGTGTGTGTCTGTCTGTCTGAGGCAACCTAGCTCCCAAACTTATGGACCGATTTTGATGCGGTTTTTTATGCATAGTTTAAAAGATCTAAGTGTACAGACGGCGGGACTCCTAAACCATTGATCCGATTATGATGAAACTTTGGCGAGTTGTTCTGCTTACGACCGAGAAAGTCCCTGGCTAAAAAAACGGAGCATTGCAATATACGCATGCCGGGTGCAGCTAGATCGAAATAAAAATATGTTGTGCATTAACAGGATTCTCAATCTCGATCGTCCAACACTTCTCTATAATAAAAATCAGCTGTTTCATACAAAAATTCAAATCGAAAATATCAAAATGTGTTTCATACGTTTTGATATTTTCGATTTGAATTTTTGTTGATTATTTTTTCGCGATTTGAGAGTTGGTCCCAATAGTAAAAGTTGTTCAGTTTGATGGTCCCGATATACCATATTCGGCATTAGGGGTATTTTTGTAACATGTTCTATACCTACCACATTTCTTGTCATGTTATCCGGTTGCAAAATAAAAAGGCTATTCGGCGAGCTGACTCTCGAGCAGGCGACATTAGAGCTGGCCATGGGAGAAACAATCACTGCAGATCTACACCAGCCGCTCTTAAACTTTGTCCCTGTGCTTTATTAATTGTCATAGCATAGGCGACTTGACCTAATATTGTGTTCTTTTAAAATTAAACTGATAATTAGATGGAATTATTTTGCACCTTATTATAACGCAAGGAAGGAAAAAATGACAGCACTACCAACATAACGCCATAGGTACTATTCAATTAAATGCATTCTACCTACTCTCAGGGGAAATGACCAAAGAGAATGTAATACTATACGTTGAGATGACAAATGATATTTATTTTTCTTAATTAATCAATCAAATGCACAAAAAAGTTTCAATTCCGACGTCGAAGTCAATCACAGCATAATTAGCATTATATCACTTTTTAACCCTGTTAGGTGATAAATATTTAAAAAACACGAAACACGTGTTCAATTAATTTTGTGAAAGAATGTCTATGCCAAATTTCAAGTCAATCGGGCCAAGGAATCGCGTCCTCCCATACAAACTTTGCCACCCTGTTTCACCCCTTTAGGGGTTGAATTTCGCAAAATCCCGTCTTAGTGAGCACCTACGCCCTAAAAGGAGCCCCCATGCAAAATTTGAGACTCCTAGCACTTGTAGTTTCTGAGCTTTCGTGATCAGTGAGTGAGTGAGTGATTTTCCCTTTTATATATATAGATATTGATAGTATTTGCTGAAAGGTTTTTGGCACATTTACTTTTTTTTCAAAACTGGGTTTTTGCGTTTATTGCCTTGAAACATTTATTATATTTAACATTTGTTTAGCAAATTAAAAAATCTTTGAATAACACATAATAAATGTGAACTTTTTTCTCTTAATAATTGATCTATAGTACCTTGTAAGTACAATGTAATTAATGTGGGGTTATGCACTAGTATATTACACTGCTGCTTCCAGCAAACTAAAATCTATGGAACAAGCATTCCGCTCAAAAAATGGCACCGCGCAAAATTACAACTTAGTGGGCGAGGCTAAAAAATGTACAAAGCGACTGAACACTGGTTGCATAATAGCGACCATAATCTGTATACTCAAAGATATTTTCTATACTTAAATGAAGAAAAATACCTAAGTTCTTTTTACCCGACTGCAAAGAAAGGGTTATGTTTTTCGCGCGTATCTTGTATGTTTGTATGTATGTGTGTTTTTACTGCCTTCTTTGCGTCTTTAACACCATTTGCTTACACCAGACTTCATTTCTCATAAACTCTCTCTTTCTCTCTTCTAAATTATAACTGCAATTATTGTAAAGCTAACGTCTGTGATTGGGCGCGTGGCTGGCCCGACCCCGACTAATGCTGTACGGGTTGAAATTTTTTAGCCCCGTGGTGCCATTTTTTAAGCAATATTTGTTTACAATTACGCTCATAGATTTTAGTTCGATGGCTGTTTCGGATGTAAGGTTCGAATGTGCAGGGGAATACCTTATACGTTGAAAAAAAGCTACTTGTCTCTATCATTCAGGTGGGAAAATTAAAAGTTCTTTCGATCTAGTTTAAAATGTACATTGCTTTATTAAAATAGTACAGTTATACAAAAACCTAAAGTAAAATATTAAATTCAGATGTTTGACAACCCTATATTCAGGGGAGATGTGGAGGGGATAGCACTCAAATAATTAACTAGAAATAAATACTCTCCATTTGAATTATTCCTCGGGGGATTCCATTAGGCGATGTTTTTGATGGTTAATTTTTTGTGTCCGGAGTGTCCGGGTGTCCGGTGTCCGGGCAATCCCGTGATGGAACCTCTCTACGCCTAATGAGACACTCACTCTGATTGATCTCCAGTTTGATTGGTTTCGTTGTACTTCAATTATTGCCTGAAATCATTTTTATTCAAACTTTTTGGTTGAAAAGGAATGTTGGAAAAAATAGGGAAAATATGGATGTTGGTTTGATGATTTCAATAAAAATGAAGATGTTTGTTTTTATATTCATTTTCTCATTTACAGTTGTTATAAAACTTTTAAAGTGGTTTCTGGATTGTTTATGATTAGATGTGTTAGCTTAACTGCTGTCCATATGATAAATGATAAATAATACTTGGACAATTTCACACACCATCCATCTAGCCCCAAACTAAGCAAAGCTTGTAAAATGGGTGCTAGACAACTGATATATACTTACCACTTAAATACTTTTTATACAACTATTTTATATATAGTAACACGCAGACCCATCACAGAAATAAAATTCATCATTTCAATTTCGGCCCGGCCGGGAATCGAACCCGGGACCTCTTGCGTGATAGAACGGTACGTTGACCACAGAACCACTCAGGTCATCTACTACTAATAACTAACTAATCTGAGCAGTTTCAAAAGCATCCGATTGCGTCAAGAGACCTGCCAAACAGGCACACATGATGTCACACATGCCTCGAGCAGTTCCAAAAGTATCCAATTGGGCAGCGCCTCTGTGATCTGTTAAAATAATCCTGCAATTGTAGCGCAAAAGAGAATTCGCTTGACGCGTGGCATAAGTACTGCAACGAGTACATTGTTGATCGCTACGCCATACATCAATGGTATTGATGTATGGCGTAGCGAAAAAAACTGTGCTTGTAAGACAAACGCTGCATCGGAAATTGTGCAAGTAATGGAAAACGCACGCAACTGCTTCGGGGAACGGAGCTATCGTGTGTTAATTCTGTGCAGCGGGCGGTGGTGCCACTGCAGGCGATTGTTCAGAAGCCAGTTTTTAACCACAGAGGTCTAGTGGTTCGCCCACCCGTATAAGACGCAGGGGTCCCGGGTTCGATTCCCAGGACAGGGGTTCATTTGTACTCGGTTTCACTGGTAGTGCTTATTTCAAGTCCGCCTGGTTAGCTACCACCATCTTACCTAAGTCTGACGCCATAACAACAATTTGAAAATTGTTGTGTTCCGGCAGTTAGAGGTAATATAGCCAGTTCCTCAGTGGTGAGGATTCCGGGTATAGTGCACTTCCACCTTCGGCCTTATCGTCACTTAACATCAGGTGAGGTGAAGGCCAAGCGCTAACCCGTTGTGAATAAAAAAAAGTAAAAAGAATATTAGCTTGTTTTTGGTTAGGTGGAAATGCGGTTAAGGACTGTTCATAAATTCAAATGTAATGAATCATATTATTATGAAATATATGAGTCATAACTTTTGGAGTAATTTGTGACAAGAAACTATAAGGGTTCCGTTTTTTCCTTTTGAGGTACGGAACCCTAAAAAGTAAAGATTGCGAGTCGTCCTAATGCCAACTGAAGCTTTAGTGAAGGTCTACTCCAAAATCTGAATCACGTTTTTGAATCACGATTTTCTGAAGGTATGTTAAGTAAGTTGGCTCGTCTTCTTTATCCATCTATAACGAAGGCCTGTGTACCAGCAGTAGTAGCATTAAAATAGTTAACGATGAACTAAACCGCTCGCAGTGGCACCACGCCCTCTGGCGTCATTAAATCGCCATCAGCGATACAATCGGCGTGTCTCGGCGGCGCTTCTCAGAAATTACATGAAAATCGCAATTATGCACTACCCCGCCCTATTGCGGATTGATAAGGGTTGTAGCTAGAACGATTTTCAGGTATTACTTATTTTGCGTTTTTCTTCGGCATAAATAAAAAAAAAAAAAAAAAAAAAAAAGGGTACTGCACCAAAATGGTAAAAAGGTACCCACCCCTATGGACCGACTCAATCTGTCTGTATGTCTACCTGTCCGTCTGTCCTGCTGGATATCTCAAGAACTACCAATGCTATCAACTTGAAATTTGGAATAGTTTTAGATGACGTTTGCCCAACAATTTTGCCAATAAGAAAGAAATAATAATATATATATTTTTTGCAACAGGGATTGAAAGGGGTCTTAAAAATTCGAAGGCTACAAGGCCATGTAGGGTATCATATGAAAGAGCGCTGTTTGCACATTCTCAAACATTTCTTCTTTTATTTAGGCCGCATAGTTTTGTATTTTGATTTAATTCAGAAAACCAACAGCTATATTAGGTACAAATTAAGTTATTACAAGTGGGTCTTAATAGGCCAATTATAGGTTTCCACAGCTATAATAAATTATATCATTACAAAATTACTTAGATGTACTCATAAAATTAACAGGAATAATTGCATGGCACCTTCAGATACAAAAGAAGAGCTACAATCAAAATATAAACATAACTTGATTGTAGCTCTTACAATAAACATCTAGAAGGATAGTAGTTGATTTCCAAATATTATTTACTAATGAAATTAGTAGGTAACGCTACAAATTAGTGCCAAATCTGTACTAATTTAGTTGCTTCAATTTGTACGTGTGTAGGTATTAAGATACAAAGATATCAATACTCTAAACTGGGTGCTCAGAAATCAAACTCGGTCATCAGTCTCAGTCAAACTAAGTATTAAGTAGAAAGTGACCACTTTATTAACTTTGAATTAATAGCAACGACATATAAAGTTAATTTCTTAGAATAATAACGAAACAAGATCCTTTTATTAAAAGTTATATTCATTTTGAGTTAAATGGTACAAAGTAAAATGTTGTTGCTATTTGTCGAACGGAAGCCGTCGCTGTACGGCGCCGGACGCCGGACAACGGATAAAGCCACCGGAACAGGGCAATATTGGTGACGTCACGAATTGCGTTCTCGAGCTGGGAAGGAGGCTTTTACGATGTAAGAATAATATCGTGTGATTGAATATTATAGGAGAAAGCAGAAAAGTCAGTAAGTCAGTAGACAGTCATTTATATTCTTACAACCCTTAAAACGCAAAATGCGATGTAAAGCTGCATTTTTTGTATGTTATTTGGACCCCAAGTTATTGCTTCATTTTTAGACTTTCTTCAATTTTCGTTGTTTAAATCGTAAACTATGACCGTGTTATTGAAAAACAGTCGAACATAGAACCTCCTCCTTTTTTTGAAGTCGGTTAAAAAAAAAATTAAACACTGCTTAACTCAGACACCTGTTTAAATGTGATGCTGTCACTTGTGTTTGAAAGAGACAGCATCACATTTAAAGAGGCGTCTAATTTAAATAATGTTTAAAAATCTTTTGTAATAACACGATGTTTCTTAAGCATTAATTAGATAGGTATGTACAAGTAGCTCATTAATTTCACTCAGGTATATGTACTACGTACTAGAGCAGACACCGCAAAGAAAATTTCTGCTCACCTGCTATGGCAATTTATACATTTGCGGTTCCCTTACTACCAGAACTGAGGCGGTTGCGCTCCATTTTAGGCGAGCAACAATTTTTTTCGCGGTCTGTTCTAGTTCAGTGTTTAATTCTGAACGCTGCACGCACTGAAGTATAGCTCTGCACGACAGATTCATAAATGCGTCACACCAGCACGTCCGATGTGGGTGTGATCGTCAATTGTCGACGACACAGGCCTCTAATTACTGGGTCTACCTTGGCCAGCCTTCCACGTAGCATTGCGACGCATTCTAATCGCGATTGAATAGCGTGCATATTGCGTGCATGTGGATAAATATTTTCACTTAGCAGTCTTTCACACCAAATTAGGTATTTAAGTTAAATAATCTACAACGAAAATTTGCAGTAACCACTTTCTCTGTTCAATTACAATCTTCTGTCTTCTTCTTTAAAAAAAATACGGTCACTGAGGGTTCCGTACCATCATTCTTAAAAATTTAACTATTTAGAGACATCGTTTTATTTTTCCTGTAATCTTTACATAAACTTTTATCACATAAAATAATTTCAGAGTTTTCTCTTTGCAAACTTCGGAGATAGGGGCGAGGGGGGGGCATTATTCCCCAAGCTAAAACGGAGACGCTTCGCCCGCGCTTTGCGCTATCAACTATAAAATTCCATAATAGTTTAGAGCCAGTCGCGAGCAACATTTAGTATTACAACGGTTAAGTTGCTATCTATAAGAGGATTATTTGAAGGCACTTTATAAATCTATAAATGGCTGATGTTTCAATCAACTCTAACAATATTGTACCTTACAACAGTATTAAAGACTTATATTCTGTAGTAACTACTCGTGTGTTGGCTATTATATATTATATGCAAAGGAAACCTGAAATCGCCAACTTAAGGGCGCTTAGTCTGCACACTAGCGCTGCCATTGGAAAAAAATCATATTATTAAAAGTGGCCACTTTTCGCAAGAAACCTCCGTTAACTAAACGACAGGCTAGAAGATATTTTTTAAGCGATAAAAAGTACCACAAAGCTTCTTCGGAGTGCACTACAGAGAGATAATTCACAATTTCGTCACTATGATTTTTTTCCAATGGCAGAGCTAGTGTGCAATCTACGCGTTCTTAAAAGATTTCCAAATTTAACTCAATATCTATTCGTTTTCAAATGGGCTTTATGGGGCATTTACATGGGTCGATTTTCCAGTCGACTTGCTAGGTGACTATAGTAGAATAGAAATTAGGTTTGCTATTCGATTTTACAAGCGATTGTTGACTTCAGCCGCCTAGCAAGTCGCCCGGAAAATTGACCCGTGTAAATGGCCAAGTAACCCTGTTTCCTGGTTTGTCATACCAGTATAGCATACGAGGATATAAATGTCATCGTAATCATACAATCAAATATTTTCAGTATGAAGAAATTTCTTTTAGGAAAAAACGGAACCCTTATAGGATCACTTCGTTGTCCGTCGGTCTGTCTGTCCGTCTGTCTGTCTGTCCGTCTGTCTGTCTGTCTGTCCGTCCGTCTGTCTGTCTGTCTGTCTGTCTGTCTGTCTGTCTGTCTGTCTGTCTGTCTGTCTGCCTGTCTGTCTGTCTGTCTGTCTGTCCGTCTGTCAAGACCCTTTATCTCGGGAACGCGTGGAGGTATCGAGTTGAAATTAAAACCATATACTCAAATCTAGGGGCACTTGCAGCTGTGAAAAAATCAAACTTCTAAGTTAACGTAAAAAAAGATACGGCCATTAATGCCTCGAAAAACGCATATTTCGACACCCTCAAGGGAATCAAAATTCATAGGGTATTTCCCGTTGACCTAGAACTTTGAAATTTGGCAAATAATATCGTCATATACTACAAATACAGAAACAAATCTGAAAACTATACATTTGTAGTTAAATCATTAACTGTCTGTCTGTCTGTCCATCTGTCTATCAAGACCCTTATCTCGGGAATGCGTGGAGGTATCGAGTTGAAATTAGAACCATATACTCAAGTCTACGGGCACTTGCAGCTGTAAAAAATATCAAACTTCTAAGTTAACGTAAAAAAAAAACCGGACAAGTGCGAGTCGGGCTCGCCCACCGAGGGTTCCGTACCTACATTATAAATAGTTCAGAAATCGAGTCTCAGTTTTTTCCGAGCTACACCCAAAATTCAGTACCCAAAACGGACGCATTCAGCAGACCGATCGTAAGTCATCGACCACCACAGTATACGTTTGTATAAAGTTCAAGTCACTTAAGTAGGTAGGTACCTATTTAGAATTGTGTTTAATTGCATTACAAAATTATAAAAATAGGGCTAAGGGGCGGGGTTTATCTGTGCTACTCGTTTGACCGCAAAATTAAGCTGGTTTGTAAAAGGAAAATGAGGGAATTTAGAAGAAAAAAAATAGAATTATCAATGTATTGGTATTTCTTGGTAAAATACACGTAATAATAAACATAATCACCAAATTTCAAGTTTATAGGTCAATTAGAAGTTAAATTATGACCGCGCATACCGTCGTTTAACCTCGATGATTGAGTACGTACTGTAATGACTATTTTTTTATGATATAATTATAAATGTATAGTTTTAAGATTTTCCCCTGTACTTGTAGTATAAGACGATATTACTTGCCAAATTTCATGGTTCTAAGTCAACGGGAAGTACCCTATGAATTTTGATTCCCTTGAGGGTGTCGAAATGCGTTGCCGTATGCGTTTTTTGAGGCATTAATAACCGTATCTTTTTTTTACGTTAACTTAGACGTTTGATATTTTCACAGCTGCAAGTGCCCGTAGACTTGAGTATATGGTTTTAATTTCAACTCGATACCTCAACATATAAATATGGCGAAGGTTAAAATCCAAAATTTTCAATATTGGTTTCGGTATTCGCCCGAACCAACGCCTTCGTCAAGCAGTGGACTTTAAAGAGCTGTTGTGTTGAGCCCATCTGAAATGTGAAAAAAAACAAAAAGATACGGGTCGAATTGAGTACCTCCCTCCTTTTGAAGTCGGTAATGACGTTTCAATGTAGTAATTTTTGTCAGATTCGTTATGCTACGCCTGCAAGAGCGGCGTAGCATAACGAATCTGAAAATATTGTTCAGCTTAGATTAGTGAGTTAGCTATCGCCCCACATTCCATTACGAGCAGGTTACCAGGGTGATACGCAATCAGGGGCGCGTGCGCTGCAAGGTCGGCCGCAGACCGCGGGCCTGGAATCGTGTCAAACGGATTAGCGGTGGAGGCAGGGACGCACTTGGTGTTCACGGGAGCAGGTCAAGTTAAGCTTTTTCATCTAGAACGAGTCAGAACTTGACATTCATCTCACCTGATGTTAAGTGATAAAAAAATGATGGAAGCGCACTTCGCCCGGTTTCCTTTCCCATTGAGGAATAAGCAATCTTACCTTTAACTAACGCATGAACACCATAATTTTAAAATTATTCATATGGCGTCAGAATTAGGTAAGACGGTGGTAACCAAACCTATCCAAGTCAACATTGAATCCGGGGCGAACCGATGAACCATTAGACCACAGAGGCGGCAAAAATCAAACTCTTTAAATGTTATAAAAAACCTCGCGCATATATACTGCTTTGGACATAAGCCCACCACATTTTTTGTGCCATCAGTGTTCTGTTTAATCTGTGACATAAAATGTGAGGTTAGCTGTAGAATACATAACTTGGCTTAGAATGCACTATAACTGGAGCGGAGTCCGTGGCGCGTCCGCGTTGATTGCGATGCCACCTGTGATTGCTCATTCCAACGCCAATACACATGTTAGCAGAATGTCAATCTTTAATAATAATTATTCTTCAATAAACATTGGCATAGGTCTTAAATATTTATTCACCTCCGTGGTCGAGTGGCTTTGTACACCGGTTTTCATGGTGTCGCCATCTATGAGGTCCCGGGTTCGATCTCCGGTTGGGTCAATTTAGAAAAACGAACTTTCCTATATTGGCTCAGGTCTGGGTGTTTGTGATACCACCGTTGTCTCTGATTTCCATAACACAAGTGCTTTAGCTACTTACTTTGGAATCGGAGCAATGTATGTGATGTTGTCAAATATTTATTTATTTATTTTACACCTTATAAATGCTTAAATTGGAACACCGTTTAGGGAATAATTCTAAAGATCTAATAAGAATTAATTCTGGACACCTTATTTGACCCAAACTAAGCGTAATATGACGATTAAATAACGGATATAATAAATACGATAAGAATAAAAAAATTCACGAGCCGGGAACAAACTTTTGCCAGGATTAAACCCGGGGCTTTTGGTGCACGCAGTGGGGAGGATCGATACTGAATTACTGAATTAAAAAAGCGGTCATCAAATATCAATGAAAGATAAATAACTATGGCCTATAAAAAAAAATACAACAACAAACATTAAAATACAATTACATTCCAGATATATAGTTATGACATTACGCCGTAGCACTGTTTGCTACGCTCGGAGACTCTCGTAGAAAGCTACGAATTGCATTACATTCTGAAACTTTTATCTTTCTTTCAAACATTTCTTAGTCTTATAATCAAACATTTTGTAGTCTTTTATATAAACTATCAACAATGAGTATACTAGTTGCTTATTTAGGTGTATCATTTAAAACCAGGGCAAGTGCGAGATTGACTTGCATAATATTGTAAAACCTTGCTTCTTGTCAAGAGAAAAATTTATATGATGTCAAAATATACAAGGTTTATAGAGTTGAGTTAGCAGCTGTAAAGGGGACAGAAGGCCGAACAGTTTTATTTATTTTGATATTGTAAGACAACAAGATACGCGCGAAAAACATAGCCCTTTCTTTGCAGTCGGGTAAAAAGCAAAGGTACTGAAACTGTATTCCAAGCTGTGAAATTGCATGTCATTCGTAGATTACGTTATTTAATCGCACTAGTTGTGGTATTTGCAATCTGGAGGCACGTGTTTGCGATATGAGGAAATGTTGTGTTTTATTATAAGGGGAAGTTTTTATCACTATTGCACATCAGTCATTAAAAGGCTCGTGGCCTGGGCCTTATTTGATAAACGTGACAATTTGTCAACTGTCATGACATTTTTATATCCATTACGTAAACTGTCTGTCTGTTAGTCTGCTACCTTACACGGAAAATGGCTCGACAGCGCGCCATCTGTCGGCATATAAGTTCATTCAACTAGCCGCCATATTGAATGCGACACTACCGACCAACTACGGCCAACTTGCTCCGACTCTTTAGAGGATTGCAACAGTTATAAAGTATGTTTCTTACTTTCTACCCTTCTATCTTATAAGCTATGTAAATTAATGTGTGAGAGATGTATGATACTTATAATTTTTAATACAAAAGTACCAATCAAGTTACAGATGATTATGATATTTTGACACTCTCAAGGGAATCAAAATGTATAAGGTACTTTTCGTATTATAAAATTTGGCAAGTAATATCGTCTTATACTACGAGTACAGGGAAAAGCTGAAAACTGTACTTAATTCTAATGAAATGATAAAAACACAGTATTTATTTAAAGTACGTCATTCATCGTGTTTGTACAGAACCCTCGGTGAGCGAGTCCGACTCGCACTTGTCCGGTTTTTATATTTTACTTTTCTTTTCATTTCATGTTTTTTAGCATCAATAATCTTTTACTTATGACTTCTTGTGATTTTTATTTCACCTTGAATTTTAAATAATTTGAATTTTCAATATCTCGATTAGGTTCTTAGTTTATTCGATTGCACCCTGTATACCTGTCATAATTATTATAGATCATGATAATTAATGACACGACGTGTAGATACTATTGATGTTACGTAATCACAAGAGTTATATAATATTGTACGCACCTTTGATTATTATAGTTAATGACATCAGATTGGATGCACTATATAGACAAAACGCATACAAAGTATTATAGAAGGAACTGTTATCCTAACTGCATAAAAATTTAAAATAAGCTACCAAAATCCGTAAAGGAGCTTAGTTTACCTATATTGAAGAAAAAATTATAAACATGGTTAAGAAATAAATGTCTCTACTCAATTGAAAAATTTCTTATTTCCAAAATTGACATAAAATTAATTATTCATAATCACATGTAATTTTAATTTAATTATTTAATTGTTATCAATCTACTACTTTTTCTAAACTGACATTTCACATGCCCTTTGTATGGCAAAGCAGGGAACCGGAGTTCTTATCAATAACCACTGTATGCACTCTGTTTTGTGCGATTAAAATGATTTGATTTGATTTGAGATTTTATTTATAACTTAATCTATTAAGAAGAGACGCTTTAAAAGATTTTACGCGATATAAGTCAAATGGAATCTTTGGTTACAGCTACGAGATAGCAACAAAAAATTACTAGTTATAATAAAAATATATGAAAAATAAATCTAGAAAAATAATCTTTAATTTGTATGTAAAATTCCTTAAACTTTTCCCCCGATTTAATATTATCTGAACACACCATTGTTTTCGTGATAGTTTACCAAAAGATAAAAAAACTTCCATTTCAATTAAAACTTTACGCAAATGACTCGCCACAACACACCGCACAATGTTTGTCGCGCGACATCGCAAATACGTTGGCCAAATAGCGGCCATAGTACATATTTAGCTACATTTATTCAGTGGGGCGGCGGCACTCGCTAAACATTCGCGGCTGTTTGAAATGCGTGAGCAATGTTACTGATAGGTTTGTGTAGTGTAGCTGTTGATATGTACGCGACTAGTAATCGCGTTATTTCTTTCTGTGGACAGGAATAATATGTGATTATAATACTGCTACACAGCTTCCGCTTCGAATTTCTGTTGAAATACATAGTATGAGAAAATTTCGTTCTAAAAATAAGTACAAACGCCTACTGAGCATTACAAAGAAAACAATATTTTGTTTCAGTCATAGCTATTTTTATAATTAACCAGAACGTGTTTAATTATTTTATCCATATCCATAGAAACATCTTAATAACTTGAAATTAAATCGTCGAATTTTGAAATAAAATTATAAATAATTTATTATTGAGCACATTTTACTTGCGTCTAATGCTCCGACAGCAAGAGAAATGTTCCCAAAAAAACCAGCAGTCTCAAGGCATATAGTGTTTTACGCTCTACATGAAATCTATTTTTCTGCATCTCATTGACCTGCAGAGATTTTAAGCAAGTTCAAACTAAACTCATTGTAAGTTCTGAGTCTGACGTAATTTCATCTAACTAAGTTCATTGTCGGTGGTACTGAATTTAAAAATGAGGTTAAATTTGATCTGAAAAAAGTACTTATACAATGCGATACCCCTTCACTCGGACAACAATGAAATATCGATTGTGTCTCATTTTGCCGAGTTAAATTTACAATGTACAACTGAAGTGACTAACTTCAGAGCGCTTGTACAAAACGACGTAGTTTAATCTGTAAAATTTTCTTTTTTCCATAATTCTCGAGTGAAATTGCAGCGGATCACTGTCTATTGTCAATTTAATCGCATTGTACAATTTGTTTTGTAGTGGTTTTAATCCCTTAAGGTGAATGTTTTACCAATGAAACTAAACATTTGTGCTAAAGAAACATTGGGTCGAAAGTTGACAAACTTTCCCATACTAGTGCGATGTTTTAGCTGTCTAGTTAATAAGGAAGGACCAAATTTTTTTGTTGTTCTTCGACCCATGCATTTTTGGCAAAAATGTTTAGTTTCATTAGTAGAACACTACAAAATAACGGTGTATAAAATAAAGATAGTGTTTATTTCAGGTGGATGAAGTATTTAAGTGGAAAATAGTAAAAAATTTTAACGAAACTTCGAAAGGCTTCGTACGTAGCTCAGTTGGCCAGAGCATTCCACTGGATTGCGAAAGTTCGTCAGTTCGATTCCCACCTGTGTAAGCTAAGGACTGGTTATATTTTTCTAGTACAAAACTTCACATGTTATCAAACAAATAATTTGAGTAAACTAGATTCAAAGATTCGGAGTTAAGTGTAAAATAACATCATCGCTTCTGCTAAAGAATTACATTTCACACGCTTCCTTGCTAGGTGTAGCGGCAAATATCCCGTAATCCGTACAAACATCCCGCGAGTTTGTCCCGGCATCAATCAGGAGCAGGTGTCCCGGGGATGACGTCACGGGATTAGGGAGGTAGGTACTTAATAATAACAGATATGAAGATGTTATGAAGTTTAATGTCAATTGAGTTAATAATGTAGTGTAACATGAATGATAGAAAAGGAGAACCGGCGTTCACCAAAGAAAAATGCTTGCCTTATATAGGTACGATTGAATTTGGTTTTATGATATAGACAGTAATATTTGATACATGCATCAAGCTCTGTATTATTTTTAGCGCAAGTAGAAAAAAATGAATATTTTGATTTGGAAACGCTACGAGAAGTCATCATGAAATGTTAAAACGTGGCTGCATAAGCCTTTTTTTTCATTTTTTCGAAATTAAGAAAACAAAATATCAATTTCATTTCTGATTTCACATTGATCTATCATTTGGTTGACAGATACCACCGACTGATCGTTGAGACAGTACAGCAAATTATGAATCACAGATAAAGAATTTAAAAAAGTTTACAACTTCAACATAAAAAGACGGGTCGCCTTTAAAACAAGACGAAAAAAATTTCAGCGCAATCTTTACTAAACTGCATTGAGAGCTTACCTGCCTAGTAGGTACTTACAAAGATATAGACAAAGGATATAGACACTTTCAGTTGCAACAACTATTTAAAATGTTCATCCAATAACAGAATCGCTTAGGGTTCCGTACCAAAATGGAAAAAAGAAACCCTTATGGTGCGACTCAGTCTGTCTGTCTGTCTCTCACAGCTGGAATACTAATGTGATACTAATGATAATTATCTCGAGAACTACTAATGTTATCAACTTGAAATTGGAATTGTTTTAGATAACGTTAGCTCAACTATTTTGCAAATAAGAGATAAATAAAAATATTTATATATTTTTTGCAACAAGGACTGAAAGGGGGTCTTAAAAATTCGAAGTGATGCTACTAGGACATATGGAGTATCATATGAAAAAACGCTGCTTGCACATTCTCAAACATTTTATTTTTATTTTTTAGGCCGCATAGTTTTCGACTTTGATGAAAAATTAAAAAAAAAATCCGTTTTCCCCCTTTGTCTCCGTTTGAAGTTTATGTAAAGATTACAGGAAAAATAAAACGATGACTCTAAATAGTAAACTTTTTCAGAATGATGGTACGGAACCCTCGGTGCGCGAGTCCGACTCGCTCTTGACCGTTTTTTTTATCACCGCGTCTAGACATTCAAATGTCACCATCTAATGAATTCACGAGCTTATCAGAAACTTTGAAAGCACAGAAGATTAATGTGAACCCTTGAAAGAAATAAATCTAGAACTCAATATTTGCAGTAAGCCCGAAGGAGTCATTTGGTGTTATAGGACCTCCGTATTGAGTGAATTGAGTCCCCGAAACTAAAGGAGATTACTTTCAAAGAGATTTATTGCTATACTAATACTTAGTTTCAACGTTTTTATTGTAAAAAGTCTTTATGTTGTCTTAGTATTGCATGATTCGTGCAAATAAGATCTTCTTTAGTGTGTGTTCGTCTTAAGTGTTTAAAGCTACTGCAGCATTGTTTATTATTAAGCAGACACAACATTAAACAACATATACCTATAACTTAGATAAATGCTTTTTAATTTTGATACGTAAAAATAAAAATAAAAATAATGGAGTTTATTTAAACTCCATTAAACTAAACGACAGGTTAGAAAATATTGTTAATGCGATGAAAAGTACCACAAAGCTTTTTCAGAGTGCACTACAGAGAGATAATTCATAATTTCGTCTTTATTTAAGTACTATGATTTTTTTTAAGGGCGGCGTGAACAGACTACGCGCTCACGAGTATGTGTTTAGTTGGTTGGTGGCATAAATAAATAAATAAAATTTGTCGTGTTGACAACATACATAATGTATGTATTGTGTTGTTAAGTGTTTATGGTACTGTCGTTGTTTATTTCCATATCACAAATGTTTAAGCTTATGTTGTCCAATATTGCTAGAACATTGGCTGGACTTATTTTTATTGTCACTGTACAATTTGCTTAGTAAGACAAAATATTCAATGTAAAAGATTTCCGCAGTGGTCCCAGAGGCCTGTATCGAAGTGGGGTCTTTCAGACCCGCCTCTTTCGTGTTACAACTGAAGCCGAGTTGATGGGTACTTCGGATCAGCCAACGATTTTGAGGCTGTTTAGAAAACTTGGGAAACGCCAATTTCTTACAAGAATAAGTTATTGCTGTGTATTTAAAATCTCTAAGCGAATCCTACGTAAACGGGGTTTGTAAATTGAATTAAGCTTGTAGCATAACATCAGTCGTTACTATAGTCTTCAAAATGAGGGAGCTATTTGAGGGCTATAGGGTCTTAAGGCCCCTATATACCTCAAGTGGCGCCCTAATTTTAATTAAATTTATTTCTCGCTAAGTACATAATGTATCAAAAATTCACATGTACAGATTGAAGCTAAGGTTCTATAGTTTATTTTCAAACAATAAACTGGTTACCGAGTCACTCACCGCTCAGCGGTCAGAGCATTGGACCGGATATCCAAAGGTCGCGGGTTCGATTCCCGTCCGAGAACATGATCTGGTGTGAGTCGTATTTTTTCTAGTATATTATTTGGTATTATATAAAATAGCATTGTGAATGCTTAAATCTCAAAATTTAAGAGCAATAAATTTAATTAAAATGTGTGTGTCTTAAGTTATAAGTTGGCCATTTGACGAGGCGCTGTGCACATTTGCTTACGCGGTTGTGTACTATGTAAATGGAATGTTCTAAAAAGCTCAGCATTTCCCTCGAGAAGAATGTGTTTTTATTTAAACTCCGCCGGAGAAAAGTATAAAACATAGTTGTTTAGTTTTTGAGCCATTACGCGAGCTTGAGACTTGAAAACTGAAAGTTTTTAATACCTAGTTTGTAATTTGAGTACTTAAATTTTATGATAGTAGTATTCGACAGAAATATAATAAAATATAACCACATAGATTAAATTGAAATAAAAATACAATGCAAAATGGTTAAGTAATACGAAACACCAAGGTATGTTTACTGGTATGGCACGAGTATCATGCAGTTAGCACGTAACCGGCAGGCAAGCCGCAGTTAAAACACAAATTGCTGGTTGTAACTCTGTTTAGCGGTATCTCGCATCTGCCCCGCGCATATCTTTGCGGTATCTGATGGCCGATGGAATGGGCAAGGAGTAAACTGACGCAGAGGCGGCACTGCTTTTTTGAATGTTACGGCTATCAGAGACAACGGTGGTAACACAAACATCCAGACCTGAAAAAAAATCGTTTTCTACTAACCCAGCCGAGGATCGAACCCGTGACCTCAGAGAAGACGATACGTTATGTTTGAGATAGTTTAAACTTCAAAATGGGTAGGTATTTAAAAATATGACTGAATTACTGACAGGTTCAACATCATGCAACTTAAAAGTCCGGCGAACAGTAAGCTTCCCATTGAAACGTAATACCAAAATTGGATTGGACAGTATTGTCTAGGTTTCTATTAAATCAAAAATACCAAACGAAATACAAAAATTAATGGGATTTACAGTTTTGTATGAAAAAATTTAGATAGTCATGAAGAAATGTACCTAATTGGCATTTATTTTGAATTGGGTTAGTATTTTTATGGATTTTTTATTTAATAGAACCCTAGTCAAATACTGTCTTAATCGAAATAACTTTACAAGAAGAGTTAACTATGCTCAAATTGCAAATCATTACCGACTTCAAAAGGATTGTATGGGAAGCTCACTGTTCGCCGGACTCTTAAACCGCTAAGATAAGAATTCTCACGGGAAGTAAAATTCCACGCGGATTAAGTCGCGGGCAGAAATCAATTAATTAGGGTTCCGTTTCCAAAATGGTAAAAAGTAACCCTTATGGTGCGACTCAGTCTGTCTGTCTGTCTGTCTCAGCTGGGGGGGATATTTCGAGAACTACTAATGCTATCAAAATAAATTTGGAATAGTTTTAGGTGACGTTCGCCCAACTATTTTGCAAATTAGAGATATTTTTTTTTTGCAACAGGTACTTAAAGAGGGTCTTCAAAAATCGAAGTGAGGCTACTAGGGCATATGGGGTATCATATGAAAGAGCGATGCTTGCTTATTCTCAAAAATTTTTTTTGGTCGCATAGTTTTCGACTTTTGATTAAAAATAAAAATAAAAACCGTCCCCCCCTTATCTCTGATTTTTCCGTAGAGAAAAATTTGAAATTATTTTCAGTCAAAAAAGTTTATGTAAAGATTACGGAAAAATAAAACGATGTCTCTAAATAGTAAACTTTTTCAGAATGATGGTGACCGAGTCCGACTCGTTCTTGACCGTTTTTTTTTGTAGTCCTTAAGTTCCGTTTAGTAACTCGCATTATTTTCGCTTGTTCCTTTTCTATTCATACCGTCTATTTCTAAGCGAAGACTGCAATAAACTCGGTACATTTATTTTAATTAAATTCTTGTGCATTAATTTCCTTTGTAAACATCACATCACCAAAAAGCTCAGGAAAATAGATCGCTTTGAGAGATTTTAATTTAAATTTCATTCCATCTTATTTGCTTCCTTTTCTATTAAATTAAATCACTCAAAGATATTTAATTATTATACAATTTTATTTAACTGAACGATCCAAATCGAACAAATTAAGGCAAAAGAAATTAAATGAGTTTCTGTGTTATTTTTTATCTTATTAAACTAGCTGGTGGCTTCACGGCACTGCCTCCTTCTTGGATTTGAATGGAATGGTAAAAAAGTTATTTTATAACATTGTTTTGTTAACGCACAAGTGTTATAATTGTTCTTAATTTCGGTATTGCGTGTATAAAGTATGTCAATATAAATGAGTTTTAAATAATTCGAATTTTACGAAATGAGAGTCGATAAAAAATTGTATAACTACAAAACGATGATTTCCGAGGTCACGGAACTGTTATGTATTCTATGGTCACAGCATGCTTAGCTCAAAATAAAAGCCTGGGTTATAATAACAGAAGCACAGCTATGATCGTATTCGAGAAAAACTTCCGTCATTTGTTTCGTTACTTTTATAGACGGAGCCTGTACCGGTTTGGTTCGAGATTGCCTATAGGTATGTTCATGTGAACGTGTATACAACGTGTTACAAAAGTACCCCTAATGCCGAATATGGTAGATAGGGACAATCAAACTGAACAACTTTTACTACGGGACCAACTTTGAAATCGCAAAAAAAAATCAGCTGTTTCATACAGAAATTAATTACGGAAATATCAAAATGTATAAAATAGCAGATTTTTTTTCGTGATTTCAGAGTTGGTCCCATAGTAAAAGTTATTCAGTTTGATGTTCCCTATCTGCCATATTCGGCATTAGGGTTTATTTTGTAACAAGTGGACTGCGATTTGTTCCAAGTGGCTCATCTGTTCACTTTACATTTAGTGTGTCTAATCTATGGCGGTGCAATGTGAGGTTTGTCTGTTTCGAAGACAATTAGCATTAAACCGCTATGTTAGGGGTTCACTATTAACATACTGCGGTTTAATTATGCACTCTATTTTTAAACCCCTAGACAAGAACCTTTACGATTCGTATTCATTCAGCTTTTGTTGTATATTATTGTTACCTAATTGCCTTTATTAAAATCTTTGACAGTGTACACCCGCCTAAACCAAAGAAAATTCCTTCCCGAAGATTGGTTAAATAAAACCTTGTAACAAATTGTACTTATGAAGGTATATTATGAAATAAAGCTGAATAAAATAAAATAATCACGTCATAGTTTTGTGCCGCTATCTAAAGAAGGTCAACCTCAAAAGGTTACTGGATACAGCCACAGACTAAATAAGTAAGTACCTACATAAGAGTATTTTCATTTCACCCGGTGTCATTGTGATAGTACCTAATATCATTGAAATAATACCTATAGGCTATAGAATAAGTAATTAGTGTCACTATTTTGTTTATCCTTAAAATAACACCTACGAACACTCGCTTCATAATCACATTGATAACATCTATACACTTAAAAAAAATAGGTACAATCGATAACTTTGTGCCATAATTTACATAGATAAGCCTTCGGGCGGGCGATGCTGCCACACGGTCCTTGCCGCAATCGGAAATGTTGAATGTGTACCCACTGAGATAAATGTACTAACTAAGTGTGTACCCATGTGTACCGAAGTGCACCGAAAACGGCGATAGACTTTAATTCTGAACAGGGGGCCTAGCCAAAGTAACATTTGCAAATCTTCGTTATCGCTTCGCTTTCCAAAAATGTTTGGAATGGCCATTAGGTTTATAACTAAACCTAATTGGCTACGGGCTCCGTTCTTTACACGATATGTATAATATTGGCATACTACATACTGGTATTGACTGTGGTGACGACGACGGATATATCATAGTAAACGTATGTACGTTTACGTTTGTACGTTATTGATATACATGTGTATATCCAATGTAGGTCATTCATGACATCGGCCGACTGTTAATCCTTTGTATACAGTCAGTATCCATCGCTGCTCCATAACTCAACTGCCGCCGAAGCCTCCGATTAGTAATTGGTGATGTAATTACATATTACTAGTAACACGAGCGTGAGCGTAGTGATGGGCGGGTGCGATACTGAACTATCGAAGAATTACCGAGGTAGAGTTTGAAGTTATTTTATTTGATTGGAAAACTTACAGATTATTAAAATGTACTATTAGCCAATTATAAGTTCTCATGTGTAGAGTAACACATAAATTAAAGTTTTAAATTTTTTCAATAACATAAAAGTGTAAATTGTTGCTGAGCTTGCAGCAATTATCGATTGTCGATGTTGCAAAGTAAAGTAAAACTAAAAAATTGCTTTATTCAAATAAACTTAGTAATTAAGCGCTTTTGAATCGTCTATATCCTACCACCCGTTCCAGACTTTTTTGCCTTACTCTGATTGGGTAAAGTTTATCGTCAATCGAGTACCACAAAACACTAGTGCTTACATAATCTCCATACCGTGTCCTTGTAGTGACAGCCTTGATTGCAACCCGATAGGCCGCGCGATACAATCTCACAATAGATCAGTAGAATGCCGTGATCATTATACAATGTGTTACGAAAAACTCCTAAAACCGAATATGATAGATAGGGTACCTGCAAACAAGAAAATTATTATAAACCCTGAATGCCGCCACTTTTTTTTTTCATGATTAACTGCATAGTGGCGACCCTAACCTAAATTGTGTTTTGCTTTTGCCCATTGATGCGATTGATTATTGAAAACAATAGTCTATTTGCATTTAGGCTTGCAGTTTTCAATACAAATAAAAAACAAAATTATTTTTAAATTATTTTTAGTATGTAGGGTTATTATGAAACACCCTGTATAAGTAAGAAAATTAAATTTTGACGACGACGCATCGCAATTTCAAACTGGATTACTTGGTGTTCGTTCACTGGTTTCTAAGGTCAATTTAGAAAATATTTTCTTCTAGTTTTTGCATGCGGCTTCTTTCCCATGGAAATAGTTTTTATGGCAGTTTAGCTTTGTTTCGCGACTTACAATAAGCTGACCAGGGGGCTCATTACGTAACTCTGTTGCTAACAATTCTCGATTAAAATCGATTGAAACCGTAGTTACTTTAAGTAATATTTGTCACATTGGTACTTACTAGAGCAGCAATGTTACTGCGATTTCTGTCAGAGTTGATTGCAACAAAGTTACAAAATCAGGGGCCAGTTCATTATTGATGTATTAACTATTATTTATTATTATTCATGTCAATACGCCGCGTCGCTATGTCAGAAAATCGTCTTAAAGTATTTTTTATCATATTAAATATTCATTTTTTCAAATATTTACTTTAATAATAACTTTATTAACTGTTTAGAATTATTTTTTTACATTACATAAGTTGCTGGAGTCCCCTTTTAAGCTAAATTGCCTGTGTCAGGGGGACCGCTCTTCCTTAACAATGAAAAAACTTGAGGATAAACAGTTTACACTAATATACACTAAGTTTACTTTAAATTAATGTAAGTAGGTAAAAATTTTAAATATATTAAACAATCCAAAGAGTGTGTGTGTGTGTGTGTACGCGCTAGTGTGTGAGCGTGTGTGCTTGAGTGCATGTGTGTGTGTTACACATATATATATATATGTTATTATTGTTTATATTAATAAAACACTAAATTAAATAATTTCTTTACGGGAACAATTACATTAAAAAGTTACATAAGATCCAACGCCTTCCGCGAACCGGCGATAGGCATCGAACCCGTACCCACTAGGCGGGCGGGAGGCGTGACTCACTAATCTACCTTGCACTTTATGCAAGATTGCAGACAAATTAATGCTATTAAACGCCCCTTACACAACATCGAAAGCAATAATGGTAATGTATGAAACTGTTACATAATGAGGGGTATTGAAACACAAGTGTGTGTTTAAAAACCGAGTAGTTATGTGCAATGCCTACGAAATTCAGTACAACAAAAAGTCAAAATTGAAATAAAAATTAAAAACTTAAAAATTGCGCGCCCCTTTCAAGCAATACTACCACAGAGTCACAGACATGATATTTACGATATGAGAGTAGATAAACCTAGCAATCACGCAAAAACGGCTGAACAGATTTGTATGAAAGACGCATAGGTACATAGTTTTTATCTGGGATCAAAATTTAAGATATTTTTTTCTTGGTCAAAGGTTCCATAGGACTGTTCAGACGTCTACCTACAAGGTCGAAGTCGCGCGCTCGCAAGTTACTTAAAATAATTATAATTTTTAAGTGGTTTTTATTTATATCCAAAATAAAAATACGTATTAACTATGTAAAGGTAATCGTAAGATGTAAGAAATTCAATTGATTATTCTATAGAATATTTGAGATTATAATATAGAGATGTCACCCACAATACAACAATAATTACGCGTCTCATTGGACGTCGCATTAGCTACAATTATTATCGATTGACAATAGAACGTTGTATTAATTTCATCGAATAATAACTATTCGGTGAAATTAATACAACGCCGTCGAAGACGGATTGCCATTACAATCCGAACGTGTATACGCGACGTCTGACGTCAGACATTTGATACGCCGACGTCAGCGTTTGAAAGAGACCATAACAGGTACATTTGTATAGTAAGCATTGAGACGCTGTAAGCGGCCGACGGCGTAAATTGGAGACCAATGCCCAAATGTTAAGTACAGTTAGCGTATAAAATAATTACAACTTTAGAATAAGGCCTTGGCCTGCTATTTACGCCGTCGGCCGCTTACAGCGTCAGCGTCATAATGCTTACTATAAAAATGTACTGTTGTGGTCTCTTTAAAGAGCTGACGTCGGCGTATGAAATGTATAGGAATGTTTACGCTGACTGTACGGCTGTTCTCTCCTTTACAGGGCGCATTTCTCATCCGATCATTTATTTTTTGTGGATTCAGTTTTCCGAAATTCATCAAAATGGCGGAGATATGGGAAAAAATATTTCGTATTTCAGGCATTTCGGAAAATGTTAAAAAATGACACAAACGCGAGGTCTACCTCACTGAGCGAGTAATATTAGTAAGGATTCTGTCACAGTGATCCAATAATGAGTTAACTTTGCGCGTGAGCATGCGTCGCGGATCAGTGGGCCGCCACCACCGCCATCACGTCAGTCTTGAGTAACACGTATAATGAATAGACGTTTAGGGGTGTGGAGCGAGGTGCGAGCGGGAGCGGGGATGAAACAACTAAAGCATTTTTTTTCCTAACACACTAGGTGCTTTATGCACTTAGAAGGCGATCCCAATATTAATTTTAGTGCATGTAACCTCCTGTTACTGAATAAGATTATTTGTATTTTAGTGTCTCATGAAATCAGTGTTCAGGTATTTTTGGACGTTCGTTAAAAATAATGTAAACGATAAAAGTCGCGTCGCAATCCATTTGACTATGGAAGAAACAAAACAATTTACATTTTTTTTATTTAATTGCGAGTCTGAGTGCCGATTACTAGCTATTAACTTTGGGATGACAGCAACGTCAGTAATCTTGTCTAACATTCTATACACGAATGTTTACTCCAACGCGTCAGCTCACAACTTGCGCCACGCAACTCACTGACTTCTGACTGATATCACTAATGTAGAGCGCACACGATCGAGGTTAGGCACAATACACCAAACGCCGCGATTGATCTGACTGACTGCCTGTCACTACGTCATAGAATACTGTAACGTACACTTAAGGGTTTAGCTACATTGGCCCGCCCGGCACCTCGTCATCGCTCGACCGAATATCGCAATTCTTTGTTTGTAAAAGACCTTCAGAAACAAATGAGGTTTTAGTGAAAGTTAAACATAAAATAGGATTGTAAAGTTGAAGTCACACTTTCAGTGAAATTCATTATGTTTGTTATGTACGCATCCAGGTAATGCGACTGAGTGCAAAGTAACGAGATAAGCAGAGTTGCTGAAAAATACTTAATTAGATAAAAATGTAAATTACAATGCACAAAGATGACACAGGCGAGTTTCTGCGAAATGCGAAGTCAATTCAATTAACAGTCATTGGTAAATGAATAGCATTGTAAATAATAATGTCAACGAGAAAAGGAACAAAATATTTAATAGTTCACCTTTCACCAGACTGGATTCAGGAATACTTAAATGATGATGCGCCTTTAAAATGAACCAAATCAATTCATTATAGAGTAATTTAGAGGCTCATCGTAGTCATCAAATGCCATATTGAAAGTGATTGCGATAGATCCACGTTCACGGTGACAGGTCTGTTTCTTAATCGTGTCATGTACACAGGCCTTTAAGATCAAGTTAACTATGTTCCCCGATATCTGCTTTCTCATTAAGTACGCGAGAAATCAGGTTAGCAAGTTAAAACTAATTGTGAACACAAAATAGCTTTGTATTTACACCAAAAAGTATTGTTAAATATTTAACTATACTAGCGGCCGCCCGCGACTTTGTGTGCGTGGACATTTTTCTATCCCTCGGGATTAAGACTAAAGTACTTTCTGGATGAAAGAGATTCTATTGTCAAACTTTACTTCTATTTATCAATTAATAAAAAAAATAACAATCACATTGATTTAATTTAGTTTTATTATATTACCTACTACTAAAGCACCTTATTTCTACTATTTATTTATTTTATTCATCCAAAAACTCTTGCAGCGGGTAAAAACAGTTTTTGATAAGGTATTCCTTTAATAATATTTTTTAAATTTATTTTCGCGTTTTCCTTAATTTTTTTAGGTAATTTGTTATAAATTTCACACACATAGAGAGTGAGAGAGATTTTCACAAATTAATATCGAAACAATATAACTTGTTGTGAAAAGCAAATTATTAATACTAAAATCAATACTAATTTTGGGTGCAATTATAAGAGAGATTACTTAAAATAACATTTCAATATCATTCGGCTATTTTAACAAAGCTCTTTCACCAATAACGAATTTTGAGGTTTGTGAAATAATAATACTCTGAAAAATTATTTTGCATTCACAGACCAGACGTTATTCAAGCCAGGTGCAAAAATATTTATCAAAAGAAATTGTATTAAAACTGATAAAGTGAAAGTAATCTTATTGATAGAAAATTTAATGTACTTAATTTATTTGTAGCTAGTGAAAGTGTTTTAATTCAAAACCACGTTTTTCTTTTTTAAAGGATGATTGTAATTAAGGTGCATCTCATACCGAAAATGGCGCCCCAGAGGTTTTATTTAATAAGTTGTTGATAGAAAAGGACTTTTTATACTACCTGCTCGTCAATGGCATATTAATTATGTCATGCAAACCTATCCTAAAGTAAGTCTTTACAGCCCCACGGTCTAGCCGGGTCATAATGTTGTACTGAATATAATTTTTTCCCATGGGAAATAATGTGATTTGAATTTGGAAAATTAAAAATGTTTAGGTGCAATGACATTTAATTCTGAGTTAGGCTATATGTTATCATTTTCTTTGCACTGCCTACAAATTAAAAAAAATAAAAACATGAAAACTTTTTACTGAATTCATTTTCACCCACGAACCTGGAAGGATTCATTCGAATGTCGAACTGACCACTACAGAATAGATGACAAAAAAAAAATTAAATAAATACTCAAGTACTTTTTTATAACAGTAATTGGTGTCAATTGCCTCGTAGAAAACATAAAAAGTAGAGTATGCATCGCGGGCTTAAATGTGTATTTGTCTTGGGCGATCTTGAACCCCTCGTACTCAGGATTCTAGCCTTAATTCCCTCGCTCCGTCGCACGTAATATAGCACCCGGGACATCATACACTACTTTAAGCCCTTGTTACATAATCTACTCACTTTTTACAACTTTACGTGGTATTTTTAGAACCCATAGACTAGTATTTTAAGAAGACATCATTACATTCCCTCGTAGTCATTCGTAGAAGTAGATAGATAATGTGTCAGAATCGACCACTTTTAGCAGTTTTACTATTACTTCCAAAAATAACTACGAGGGAATGTAAAATACTAGAATATGGGTTCTTAAAAATTCCACGTAAAGTTTATTAAAATTGTGTATTATATAACAATATTCAATGAAATTCACTGTGGCGCCACTTTCGATCTGGGTACCATCAGTACTAGTACTATATTAATTCTGTGGTAGTCGTGGAGATCCGTGGTAGCCTGCTACGAAATGAACATCGTAGTCATCTCGTGGTACTGTGTGTCGTAGTCTACCATAATTCCGTAGCACCGTAGCAAGTAAATTGTTTTCGTTTCTTTTTATGCAGGGGGGGTTATTATTGTTTCCCTTAAAAGTTTTCTAAAAAAATTATTTGACATTTATTCAAATATCAAATAAAATTCTTTAAAAAATTTCTTCAGTTTCATAGACTAAAAGCAATTTTACTTTTTTCTGGTGATTAATAATAACTTTGTATAAAACAAATATTTTTCCGTACGTACTTTACATATTCCGAATGTTGAGAGTACCACTTAATATTTACAAAAATAAATCTTTTCAGTGAAAGAGTAATAGAAAATTTTATCAAACCTTTTAACTAGTCGGTAGCTCACTATTTATAACAGTAATTAGGTAATAGGGTCGATTTTACTAGTATACTTTTTAGCTTATACGGAATCCAAATGAAACAACCCTCCGTATAGTAAATATGAGTCCACTGCCCGCAAATGAATGGCGACATAATCAGTAATTACGGAAAATCCTCGTATTATTTCCACATAACCTTTCACACGTGAAGCCAGAAAAAAACATCTTTATGACAAACGAAATAGAGTTTTTATTAACGTAGCAGGATTTCGTTGGGTCGCGTCGGTCAGTACGAGGGTTTCTGATTGATTAATATGACAGTGCGGAGTCACGTATTATGTCGAATATCGGTGTACGAATATTTTCGGGATGACATAAAGGGCGAAATTCGTTACGATGTGACTTTTGTTTACTTGTTAGAAAAATCAAGTTATGACCATTATAGGATGTTCTCGGCAGTGCGTTAGTGATTGTGGAAGTTAAGCAACTTTTGCAAGGGTCGGTCATGGGATGGGTGACTAAAAATTTTTTATATCGAGCTCTTCCGCGCTTGAGAAGGCACGTTATACTATTGGTCTCGGCGAAAAAAAAGCTGTTTTTTTTTTTTGATTTGGTTTGTTTGGTTCCGAACAACCATGATGTTATCATCAATGAATACTAACCTCAATGATAGTATTTTCAAGGATTCATTCATAACTACTAAACTGAATTAACAAAAATCTCAACCAAAAACCTCCTATAAAAACCTTTAAAAAAACAGCTTCAAAAATAAACAACTCAGAGCCGTTTTTTGAGGTTTTTGAAGGTAGTTTTGCTTTTTTTTAAAAAGCTTTTTAGTATATTAATTTATATATATATTTTTGATGAATATTAAAAATAAAAGGTAACAATATTTCACACTTTTCAATGATAAAATACCCCTAATAGCTCAATTTATACTTTCCGCGCATGTTCGTTGTCCAGGAGTTCAAGAGGATCCATTGTGCAGGATAAGTCTAGTTCAGAACTTCCTTGACCATAGTTAGGTACCTATCTTGTTTCAGATAAACCTTCCAAGGAGTCCCTTTGTGTATTTTCAAAGTACAAGGTCCAATGCTAATGAAATTAAAATTGTCATCATCATCTCATATCAGCCGCACGACACCGACTTAATTAATTAAATATAATTAATTAAAAACTTCGAGAGAGATAGTGATATGATTTTATAACCAAAAGCTTATTATTTTATTGTTCTAACAAAATTGTAGATTTTTAATAAATGATCCAGCATTTGTTAAAATGTACTAAATTTCGTTAAATTTCTGGCAAAGCGACAATTAAAGCAATGCAAATATCAACTTTAAACTAAACATTGGTGTATAAACACCTATCTTTTCCGCAGGGCCGAATTTAGAGGTGTGGAGGCCCCGGGACAATAAGGGGGTGGAGGCCCCTAATTATTTTTCAAATATAATATTTATTATATAATATTTTTCTTGCAAAGTGTTTCAATCGTTTATTTATTTAGTCGTATGACACTAAATAATAATAAAATCAAAATTACTAGGTATGTTTTCAAATCGTAAAATTAGATAGGTACTCTTTCGTTGTGTAAGATTATTTTTTTAATAAATACAATTTATGTGGAGACCTCTTTCTTGTGGCGGCCCCTTTCTTGTGGAGGCCCCGGGCAGTTGCCCCGGTTGCCCTCCCTTAAATCCGGCCCTGCTTTTCCGGATGTTTCGACCGAGTTGCAGCGGCCGTGGTCACGGGCTGACCCTGACGTCACTGAGCTATGTTGAATGGGTTGATATGAAAATGCAACAAAGTTGAAAAGTAATAATCAACCATATTGTAAGAAAGAGTAGACCTGATCTTAAACCAAAATTCATTTTCAGCGAATAATATTAAAATATTTTACTTAAAGGAAACAGAAATATTTTGCTTCCACCCTAATGTTCACTCGCCGATAATTCACTCACTTCAAAGAGCAAAACATAAGCCTAATAAAAACTTTCTGAATATAAGTATATTTTCTTAATTTTCTGTTCAATGGGCAAGAAAAATAGCTCCAACCGATTTGGAAGCTCTGCGTGCTCATCCATACACGGCCGCCATTTTGTGTAATAAATATCGAATGGTAAGATAGGCAAAGGTACGGGGACGTACAGCCAAGGAGCGTGACTTGCAAGATATTTGCTGCGGAGACAAATGTACGCTTTAGAGATATAAAGGGACGTTGTGTTATTTGTTACCTTTTTGGTATGTTTTTTTTATTGGAAAATGTAAATGTGCTGTATTTGGGTTTTAAAAAAAAATGCTTCATAGATTAGGCCTGAGGGACACACCACACCATCAGTTTTCTTATTATACCGTACTTTTTATTGCACTAATATTAAAAACATTAAAACACTTAAATAACTTAATAAATGTTATACAATACTAAATTACGACTCGCACCAGATAATATTCTCGGATGGGAATCGAACCCGCGAACTTTGCAAGTCCGGTCCAATGTTCTTACCGCTGAGCTACCGAATCACTGACGTCAGTCACGAGGTCAGCGGTAAGTTTATTAATAAAGTAGTGTTTTATAGCCTATTTTTAGGGTTCCGTACCAAAATAGTAAAAACTTGAAATTTGGAATAGTTTTAGATGACGTTTGCTAAACTATTTTTAAAATAAGAGAGAAATAAAAATACTCATACATTTTTTGCAACAGGGAAAGGGGGTCTTAAAAATTCGAAGTGAGGGCATATGGGGTATCATATGAAAGAGCGCTGCTTGCACATTCTCAATAATTTATTTTAGGCCGCATAGTTTTCGACTTTTGTTGAAAAATGTAAAAAAAAATACCGTTCCCCCTTTATCTCCGAAGTTTGCATAGAGAAAAATCTGAAATATTTTTTTGTGATAGAAGTTTATGTAAGTAAAGATTACAGGAAAAATAAAACGATCTCTCTAAATAGTAAACTTTTTCAGAGTAGTACGAAACTCTCGGTGCGTGAGTCCAACTCGGTCTTGACCGTTTTTGTTTGTTTTTATTTATTTAGCGAGACAAATTGTCTCAAATACTACCAGCAAAGGCCAAGTTTGTCCAACATTTGCTGCTGCGCTATCGCACCGCAACAAACAGCAGTATACACATTTTTTCTACCAAACCTCTCATTTAGATAGCGCCCCTTCATTACTACGTAATAAGGACAAGAGTGGGCGCAAATTATCCCTAACACGGTTAACATCTGTCTCTTTTCCCCCTTAGGTATTTTCGGTAAGATAGACAGAGACGTGTGACAATTTCTGGTAAACATTTTCTGTGATCATAGGATTGCGTGTTTTTATCGGCCTCATCTTGAGACTAATATTAAGCAGTGAGGCATTTCATTGAGATTTCCTTAGAAATATCTTAGTAAATAAATGTTGAGAAAAATAATAGAACAATTGGATTATTTTTAAGTAGATGGAACAAAAGCACGAAAGATTATGAAACCAAAAATATATTTCCTATTGGACACTGTAACATGATAAAATTCTATTCAATCGAAATTATACTTATGAATAGTAAGTTTTACTACTTTGAGGCTGTGTTCAGTTAAGGAAGGAATTTTTTATTTAATAGAAACCTAGACATATACTGTCTTAATCCGAATAAAATCACAAGATTAGTTAATAATGCTCAAATTGCAAATCATTTTGGTATTACGTGTGTATGGGAAGCTCACTGTTCCCCGGCGTCTTAATATTTGCATAATATTATAACATTGCATATCAACTAATCTAGATCATGCCTATCCCAATCTATGAATAGATTATTAATTCTGGCCGTTAATTCGTGATTAAAAGTGAAATCACACTTACCAATACGCATTGGGCCGGCGCGCGGCGTGGTGATGGGTTATGGCCTAGCCTTTTTCATCTATAAGGAAGGCCTAAACCCTAGCAGTGGGGATATCAAAATAGCTTATGATAAGGCACCTACAGACGCTGGTAACTAACTAGTCGTTATTTATTCGGGCCGCAGCCGCGGGGCACCGGGCCGTGTAATTAGCGGCCGATCCGTATTCCGGCCGCGCCGCAATCCGCAACCGATACGATGCCTTAGTGTACACACGGGGCGGAAAAAAGCTGAACTAAGTTACTACTGAAAAGTATGCAAAAAATTAATAAATTCTGTCGGTTTCATAGAAGCGCCGCTTTGGCCGTATTTGTAAATACTTCTGCTAGGAGCTGCTACTACAGTAATAGCTTTTTTAACCGACTTCAAAAAAAGGAGGAGGTTATCAAGTCGACGGTATTTTTAGGACTTTTAGAATTAGAAAAAGAAAAGATGGACGTGTTATATTAATATTCATATGCGTAACTAATAATTTGAATATTATTTCTAGCTTTTTAGAGGTATTTAATTTTGAAGCTATTTTTGTTTTTAGGTTTTTTGAAGGAGGTTTTTCTTTTTTTTTTAAAGCTTTTTTGGCTTACAGCTTTTGAAAGCTCTAACCACGATTTATTCGACCGGGTCTTCCGAGAGAGATAAAGAGAGAAAGAGAGAGAGAGAGAATTATTCTTCTGTCATCTTCTGTCTTTACATTTAGTGTGATTTTGTGATTAAACGTAAAAAAGTTTTGTTACATTTCCAGGCGTACGCTACGCTTGAATCGAGCGGAAAATCCATAGCATCGATGATTTTCATTGTGCCATTCATGAAGTAAAATAAAAACCATTCCGTGACATTATTAACTTATAAATAAGGTCAAAATCAAGAAAAACGATCAACGTAGACACGACAGCACGTCAGGTTATACAGTTAAACTGAGAAAACAGCTTTTAATACGTAGGGCATAGAGGCGGTCTCAAGGTCAACATGTATAGTCTGAGGTGCCGTCGTGTGTACATCATCCAGTTATCGAGATTCTTTTTTGTAATAGGCGCTCAGTAAATGCGCACTCTTCACAAGTTTCAGCAGGACTACTCATTTCAACCTGTGTGTACCGACGCTCGCCCAAGACACCGGCCGGTTAAATTCGGCCAATATCCGGCTACCTGATTGGGTAAAACGTCCTTCAACAAAACTAAGAATTAATTACGACCTTTATTGGGAAGGATCTGATAAAATGGAGGGAAAAGTGTATTAATCGATAGTAATATGTAATGAAATATGTTAACATACACTTATTTACTCAAAGGAATACCTACATGAAACGCACTGAGCACACACACTTCACTGAGTTAGTTCAAAGGATAGAAACTTTAAAACTAGTGGCTCTGTAAGCTGTAAGTAAACGTCGAGTTAGTGTTATTTTTTAACATTTTTCGAAATGGCTGAAACATTATTTTTTAATTCTGAAATACTGAAAATACAAAAAAAAAAATTATTGAACCTGCTTACAAAATTTCACGAAAATCGGTTGAGAAATGCAACTTGTAGAGGAGAACAAACGGATAGCCGGACAGACATGCGAAAGCATTTATTTTTTTGCCCAAGCTGACACGGAGACGCTTCGCTCGGTCAATAAAATGAATACTTCCGGTATCTTATGTGAACCCAACCGCTTGGTTGGCCACGCGGACCGGTGGTGACGCGACATCGACACAAAGTAACTCTGTTTTTAACCGACTTCAAAAATTTAAAATGAGGTGGTTCTCAATTTAATTGTTTACAACGTGTTACAAAAAACAGGTGATATTATTATATATTTTTATGTTTTCGTTATTATTCTATTACGATTAATGATGTATTTAACCGACTTCACAAATTTTAAAAGAGGAGGATCTATTCGTCGTGTATATATTTTATTTTCTATGTATGTGTGCACACCGATTACTCGAAGACGGCTGAACCGATTGATATGATTTAAACGTTATTCTATCAGGTTTGTTCCCATTTTTAGAAATTTTAAAATCGGTTCAAATTTTTGTGATTTCTTCTAGTTCAGCATTGCGATTCTGTAAGACATCATTCGTGACCTCGCATCTGAATCCGCTGTGAGTTTCTTGATTGGTATTCTCAAAACTCGCTTGATAATTCGCATGTGCACTAGCGCTGCACTTGCGAGCGTGTCAGCGAGTTGAACTAAATTGACGGCGAGAATTTTGACGGGAACCGATAACTTGTCCGAAATTTACTTGTCCTAATTTCATTTAACGGAAACGGTTTACCAAAGTTTTTGTTGCTATATGTATTGTTTGCCATATTTTTAAACCATCGAAATATCATTTGGCATATGTCTCATTTTACCGAACTACGTTTCACCGATTTTCAAAATGATTTTTTAGTATTGGCACCACCAGAACAACATTTTACCGAATACTATTTGGCCGCAACCGCAACTATGGTATATTTATATTATGTAGGTAACATTTGACATAATCGATATTTGTTATAATAATACATGTTTTATTAAGCAAGCATGCACCATGCATGCAAGCATTAAAGAGCTGCGAATGGTCAAAACACTAACCTAACCTAACCTACTTAATGTATACAAAGTTTTTCATTTGGTGAACTGAAAATATGACAAATAAATCAGTGGTGTAATGAATGTTCGGGAATATAATACTTCGACGAAATGTTCTTTCGACCGCGCATAACTTCGGTAAAAAGTTTTTCGACCAAATAAGACATCGGAGTAACGAAAAAAACGTAATTTCGACGAAGTCAAAAAAGGCGAAACGAAAACAGTCGAAAAGATTTCAGTAAAATGAAATTCGATCAAAAAAATTTCGACCTTGGGATAGGTTACCGATTTTGACAGATAAAGTATGAGATGATGTAAAAAGTGGCATTCTGTAAGGTATAGACCGAGAGGTGACAGAATTTTTCGTAACGATCAAGGAAACGATTACTTTTACTTTTATGGGGTGTAGAGTGGTTGTAGAATGTCCCCTAATGTGAATGATGAATTTCCATACAATATAATGCTATTTTCGCGATTTTTTAGCATATCAAAACAGCTCTTAGAATCCTGATAGATCAGTTGTGTGTATTGCAATCTGGATCTCATCCATTCACTCCCTGGGTAGCTATCTTCAGATCGGCAGAGAACCAAGGCTTCAAAGTTATCTCGTTGGTATGAAAATTATCTGGTGCTTCTAATTATCTAAGGTGAAGGTGCAAGGTGTGTCGCTGTCATGCTAAATGCAGGTATTGTGCACTGATATTTTTGTGGTGTGCATGTGCATTTTTTTGCGGGCAGGCGGGCGGTGCATCCTGCATATATATTTTTTGCGGGAGTAAGCTACATATATTTCTCTTTTCACAATTCTAATTATCCGTCCACCTCTCGAATTAAACAACCTCTCGCATCAGATCTCACTTCGCTACTCCCTTCACTCTCACTTAAATTTGCATTCTGTAAGCATCACCTATTTACTTGCGAAGTGAAGTGAGTTCTGTATTGTAGTGACTGCCACACTCAAAAAAATGTTAGTCGAGATTTATTGATTGCAGTTTTTTGATACAATTGTTGAGTTTTTGGTACAGAACTTTATAGCAAATATGCGTTTTTTTAATTAAAATTTCTTATTTTAAGGAATTTGAGGCAGCTAATAGTCTGCGTGTTGAATTAAAATTGACCGTGAGATTTTGACAGATGAAATATGAGATGACATAAGAAGTGGCATTCTGTAAGGAAATTCCGCCCTCACTTCGATGCTCACCTCGCAAGTGAACCCGATTCAAAGTGTCAAATAAAAAGTATCTATTTTACGAGTGAAAATAGAAGAAGTCCTCTACAAACAATGTTAAAATAATATTTTTTTTAGAAATAAAACACTTTTTACGGATTACAGCGCGTATATTATTAATTCAGGTGTTGTTTTAGAATTATTTAGTTTGTATTTATTGGTTTTTAGAATTCCCGACGTTTCGACACCTTTCCAGGGACCGTGGTCACGGGAGGACTAAAAGTGTTTAAAAAGTGTTTTATTTCTAATGAACTGTATACGAGCGAAAGTCTTAGAAGTGAATATTTTTTTATTTTTTAACACTGACAAGTAGTTTTTAACCACAAATTATATAGCTATTTAATTTGTAAAAAACTTTTTTTTTATTATTTAACTTTACAAAAACAAAAATTTTTCATCGTAACAAACCAAAAACCACGGCGGTTTGTCCGGAATACTAGACTTATACACTAACATTATTATATATTTATGGTAACAACAACATATTATAAAATAGGTCACTAGTAAACAATTTACCTGCGGTGATCGTCCAGTTTTAATATTACTTTCTGTAATGCTTTGTAAGAGATGTAAAGGATGGTGAGAAAAGCTTTGAGTTTATATATCCAGATGACTTGTATTTATTCTCAATAATCAGAACAACAGATAGGTGTGTCTGTCAACGGTTTGAATTTCTGGACAATTGCATTGCTATTATTGTTGTGCAAGCAAAGATGTTCATGAGCCACAAGCCTTCCACCACCACCACCTACAAGGATGTTATTTCAGAAAACATTTTTATTTTAATGTCAATTTTTTTTACATGTTATTGTATAAAATTTGATAAAAAAAAATTTTTATATTGTTAGGTAAAACTTATTATACTGGTTTGTAAGACTCCTGGGAATAGAGGGATTTAGGTGCTTGTTAGTACACAGAATGCTCAATTATCATCCAGACATAGTTGCAAAAATAGTTATTGCATGCTGTGTTTTGCACAACATGTGCAATCGCGCAGAAATACCGGCTTTCACAATTTCAGAAGAAGAGAGACTAGAAGAGCTACAAACAATTGCTGAAGTTCAAAGGAGGCAAACTAGGGATTTGCCATCTTACGCCGATTTAGCTCTAGGGCAATAACGTAGACGAAATATAGTAAATAGCCTATGGCGTTCACGTCATATTTAATTTATCGGTGGTCAAAAACCCTTTACAAGTTTTCTTTCGTCATTTCATTCTTGGATAGGCCTTCCAATTTGTGAAATGGTAGTAGATTCAGTAGATTTATACATTTTTAACATGATGTGCTAACAGAAAACCTAAAAAAACTGCTATAAAAACAGCTTATTTTTTTTAAAGCTTTATTTATTTAATACTAAATAATATACTAGAAAAAATAAGACTTGCACCAGATCATGTTCTCGGACGGGAATCGAACCCGCGACCTTTGGATATCCGGTCCAATGCTCTGACCGCTGAGCTACCGAGCCACTCTTTTCTAGTATATGATTTGGTATTATATAAAAATAGCATTGTGAATGCTAAAATCTCAAAATTTAAAAAGCTTTATTTATTTTTAACATTTTTGGGGCTAGGCATATGTAAATATATGTAATAAAAATGTAAGCGATGATATAAATATATTTTATTAATATTTAAACGACAGTTGATCCTTTCAATCGGTTCAGCCGTCTTCGAGTAGTTCTGGTAGCTCTTCCTTCAGGTGTTCCTTCTGGAGATCCCTGGTAAGTTTAGACCAGATGTTCTTCAATTTGCTAATATGTAGTGACACTTCACCACTGGATTGCACTGTGTAGCTGAAGAACTTCATGCACAGGCTTTACTCTTTTGCAAGCCATCATACAGGCGGTGTAGTTCTAGCCATACTTCCCTCGCTGTAGAATATCGCAAAACTTTCTCACAGTTGTCTTGTGACAAATTCGTAGTAATAAGTTCGCCTCATGAAGCTCTCGTGTCTCCCACTTGGATTGTTGCTGATTCAACGATAGACTTTTCCATCAACTCTCGACGTAAATTCTATCTGAATTTTATTTCCGGTAACTTAACGCTCTGCTACCATATTAAAGCACATACTTTTTGATATTATAGGATCTTGGGAAAGAAAATAATAAAATTAAACTGTAAAAACTGTATTAAAAAACGCAAGGAAGAATATTGACAGACAAGACATTGACATTATATTCAATGAGCAATATATACAAAAAGAGTACTTAGGTCGATTTGCAGCAACATTTACTAAATCTCGATTTTGTTAAACCTAGACTTTACTCATACGAATATGTAAAATTTTTAAATCGATATTTAAAATTTTCACAGTTTCATAAGGGCTACATCTAAGTTTAACAAAGTCGAGATTTAGTAAATGTTACTGCAAGTGGGCCTTAATATAGGTAACTATACAAAGCAGGATTCTTAACAAAATATTATAGGTCTGTCCACGGTCCGGTTTTTTCTTGGATGACGGATCCGGGCGTTTCGACGGAGACGGATGACGGAGACGGATCACGTTTGTCCATTGCGTCCGGATCCGATCCAATCCCGAACCACATATCACTCTGCGGTGCAACTGAGATGTCATGTGCACGTGCCTTTTTTTACGTTAGAATGCCGACAACTTCTTGCAATATACGTACAAAGACGCAGAAGCAAAAAAGTTTTGGGTTTCACCCTCTCCTGCAAGAGAGATACCTCGATGGAGCATTTAATACACTATACGATAAATTACAACAACGTGAAGATATATAATACCAAATAATAAACTAGAAAAAATACGACTCGCACCAGATTATGTTCTCGGACGGAAATCGAACGGGACGGGAGCATTGTAAATGCTAAAATCTCAAATTTAAAAATGATGTAGCTTTCTTATCTTAATCAATTATTTAAAAATATCTGGAAAGGTATTCAGTTGATGTCGAGGTAATTCCTTGTAATTGGTGAGATGGCGCTGGCTTGCAGCGTAAGAGTTGATATACTAGGAGAAATTCGACATTCCCACTAGTGACTTAGTAGCGCAGCGGTCAGAGCATTGGACCGGATATCCAAAGGTCGCAGGTTCGATTCCCGTCCGAGAACATGATCAGGTGCGAGTCGTATTTTTTCTAGTTTATTATTTGGTATTATATAAAAATAGCATTGTGAATGCTAAAATCTCAAATTTAAAAACGTGAAGATATTTTTTTAACATTTGTTTTTATTAGTAACTCCTTTTTGGTTAGCAGAAATGACCTTTTATTTCGTTGTGACTTAGCCGATACTTATTTTTTTCGCATAACCTAAGTGGCATACGTTATATTAGTGTGTAAACATTAGTGCAAAATGTTTTAAAACGTTAGCGTTCATGGTTGTTATATAAATTAAGAAAATGTTAGTATGGAAAATTCAAATTCTTTAAAATTCTCCATACAAAACGGCAATTTCATACTTTAACCCCTAATATTAACTTGCCCTAAAAACTTTATTGTGTGAACAAAATAAAGTCGCAGCGCAAGTGCTTGTCGCAATAAGCAAGTTCGGCAAGTCGCAAAAGATGACGGTTGACGAAGACGGACGTCGGGTGGCTGCGCCGTGGACAAGTCCATATGTGTTTTATATTCTAATGGGGTACTTCGAATCGAGGCTCCGGTTTAGCGGTTCATCCGATCAAGCAAAATCTTCGGAGCCCGTCAAAAGAACGGATGACGGATTTCGGACGCCGGATGTCGAGTTGACAAAAGTTCATACAAATATAATATATAGGCCGCTATTCGGTCCGGTTTTTTCTCTCCGAGGAGACGGACGCCGTGGACATACAGTTTAAGGCATAGGGATTATATTCATGGCACGAATTAAGAGTTTTTTATTTTTTTTATTTTTGCTGCATCAAATTCCTTAAAATAAGAAATTTTAATTTAAAACTCACATATTAGCTAAACTGGAATCGATAAAACTCGACTAACATTTTGTTGAGCGTGGTTGTCACTAGGTACAACGCAAGTCAAGGTCAAGGTCAAGCGAGGTGAGATGCGAAGTGAGAGTGAATTGCGAAGGGAGTTGCGAGTTGTCGTCTGATTTTACAGAATCGCAGGGCAGATTAAATAAATTTAAATTACCCTAATAATAATGTAAAAATTAGAAATAAGAATAACTTTCAAACGCACGAAATGTCAAATTACGAAAACGTCAGTCTTATAAAATTCGCGAGTTTATTTATTAATCTGTTCCAACCAGAACTCTTTTATTTTACAGTTGGCATCAGCATATCGCTGTGTCCCACATATTCCGTAAGAGTCAACAATATCTGTTCGGTTTAACAGCCAATCAAACGCAGCCGCTGCAGTCCGGGTTGTGATACGGGCCCTGTAGGGTGCCCAGGTTGCTTTGTAGAATGGGACTCAAGAATATAGTACTTACATAAGTAAAGGTAGGAATACTTATAATATCCAGACTTATATGTATAAAACACTTAATAATAGAGGTATTTCAGTTATTAATGCATGTAACATATTTTATACCATGTTAAACAGCAAATAAATGATTATCTTATCTTATCTAAGAAAAAAAATCTCGATTTTTGCCCTTACCAATTTTAAACGATTGCTTAAATACTTTTTACAGCATTACGTTGCATTAACTAGGCAAAAATTAACGTCCAAGTTTTGCTTATCAAAATTAAAAGCAGCGTGTCATGTCGAGCGCTATCAGGCAACGTGGCAAGCAGGATTCCAGATTTGGTGATTAAAAAATAATGCCTAATATCTGCAGTGATTCCCATATACGCTGACTAGTGTTGTCACCCTACAGTAAACGGATGTTTAGTGGTGCGATTGATATTCATTCAAGTTCGGACACGGCACCCGCCGCTCTGCGACCGCGCCGGTGGCGGAGCTTGAAATAAACGATGGACTCCAGAGTTTTACAGCGCGATTCGGAACGTAAGGCTTTGAAAAAAGTCCGATAAAAGATTTGAAAAAGCAAGCCCAACCACTAATAGTCCAGAGAGCATATAAGAGAGAAAGGAAGCTGAACCTGAGTGAATAATGTCACGAAGTGGGACGAACATCGTTCGATTATCGCGATTTTGTAATAGACTATTTGTATGTTTGCCCAATGTGTAGAATGGGTATTAAGACCCTGTAACGTGTGAATCACACGAACACTTGATCAAATAATCTGCCTGCTGTATCTCTGTCTTGAGTGTATCGAAACACCCATCGTATCAACAGATGTCACAGCATGCACTGGCTGTGCAATCAATTCTCAGCGGGTCACAGCCATAGTTGTGTTGTGTCATGGCCTCCGAATAACAGTGGAAAGGTTATGTTGATAGGGTTGCCGCTGTGCTGAACTTTGCTCAGGACGAATTTAAATTCCACTTCAACGAGTGGAGTTTATGACAAACTTTATAAACTAGTGGCTTCGTGAGCTTTAGACCTTCCGTTTGTGCGATAAAAAGTAGCTCAAATTGTATGTTGTTCAAAAATTAATCTCAGATGTCGCCACGAGGTTTTTAAAGCTCTACTATATGCTGTTTGGTATATTATTTGATATAATTGAAGCTAGATGGCGCTTCTAATTTTGAAAACTTTTCGTAATGTGTAATTTTTTAACCGACTTCAAAAAAAGGAGGAGGTTCTATGTTCGTCTGTTTATTTGTTTTTTTTTTTTTTTTTTTTTTTTTTTTTTATGTATGTCCACCGATTACTCGAGAACGGCTGAACCGATTGACATGATTCAAACGCCACTTTATTAGGTTTGTTCCCCAGGTGGTCCCATTTTTTGAAAATTTTAAATCGGTTCAGTGGTTTTCGAGTAATCCTGAAAATACTGTAATTTTTTAGGTAACTTTTGCACGAGTTTCAACGGATCTTCAGACATAACTTCTTTGTTTATAAACCGATTGAGATAATTCTTGTTTTGTTAGAAAGGGGATACTTTAAGGGTGTTTTCATTAAAATTTCCTGTACATTGGACCTTGGACTTCGAAGATACTCAAGAGAACTCTTCAAAATCAAATTGTATAGTGTATTAGTGATTACTCTACGGTATTGAAAGGTTTCGCATCAGCCATTTTTAGTGTCACTGTTGGGGCTGGAATACAAGCCTTACTTATGGGCTAATGAATAGGATGGACCATAACCCACCGCGCGGGCCCAATGCGGATTGGTGGGTGTTAATGAGTGCAAATGTAGCTGGGACTAACGGCTTAACGTGTCTTCTGAAGCACGGAGGAGCTCGCGATAATACACTTTGGTCACCCACCCCATGACTGACCCTTGCAAAAAATTAACAGCGCGAAAAGTGGAAATTGAGTTATTCGGAGTAGGTATTATACGAGTACCATTGAAAAGTGTTGTAAATATGAATAAAATATATTTATATCATTGCTTACATTTACTTGTACATACCTACCACAAAAAAGTGAAAAATAAAAAAGCTTTTAAAAATTAAAAAGAAAAACCTCCTTCAAAAAACCTTAAAAAAATTGCTATAATAAAACAGCTTCAAAAAGCAACAGCTCTAAAAAGCAAGAAATAATATTCAAATCTGCATAATTACCACTATTCAAGTACATACGCATATCTGATATAAAAAAAAACGTCTTACGAAGTCGGGTGGGGCTTTAAGATTTAAAAAATCTAATTAAGAAAGAGAAACCACTACAAATGTTTATATAAATTAAAAAAGGAAAATATCTTTCAGCCCCACCCGACTTCAAAAGACGTTTTTTTTATATCAGATATGCGTATGTACTTGAATAGTGGTAATTATGCAGATTTGAATATTATTTCTTGCTTTTTAGAGCTGTTGCTTTTTGAAGCTGTTTTATTATAGCAATTTTTTTAAGGTTTTTTGAAGGAGGTTTTTCTTTTTAATTTTTTTTTTCGATAAATAAATTTCGAAAATCTAGTTCGACAAAAATATATATTATTTTCAACAAAATTTCACGAGAATCGGTTGAGAAATGCGACCTGTAGAGGAGAACAGACAGCCGGACAGACATACGAAAGCAATCTTGCCCAAGCTAAAGCAGACACGCTTCGCGCTCACTCGGTCAAAAATAACAATTGAAGAAAAATATTGTAGGTCACTTTTCATTCGCAAAATGTGCTATCAGGATGCCATTCACGTCGTCTGTTATTTAGCAAATAACAAGATCGCAGCTATTAACAGTTGTGAAAGTTGTGCCTCTATTGCTTCTTCAACAAGTGGTCACAACTATACTTACCATTTGGCATCCAGAAAAGTGTAGTAGTACCATCTTTTCACTGCTACAGATGATCGCATTAAAATCGGTCCATTCTTTTGAGAGCTATATTGCCTCAGACAGATACACAAATACACACACACGTCAAACTTATAACACCCCAATTTTTGAATCGGGTCTTAAAAAAATAGACTCCATGTGGCAACCCTGTGCAGCGTATCGTTACCAGCAAACTGGCTGTCTACTGAATTAATATTCGTCCAGCGGGGAGCCGTAGCCGGGCGACTGCGGCTGCAGCGTCCCTGCAAATATTCTTAACTGAAATCTGAAACTGCCCGCCGAGGATATTCAATGTTTCTGTTTTGTCATTAAAGTTCAAATTCCGCTGACAGAGCGCATTGAAGTGACAAACAAAATTTCCAATATGGCATACCTATTGATTTCTATTTCTAGGAAGTTGCACTTCCAAAGGTAAATTAATTAGTCCTGTTAATCTTATATCAATATATACTATGAGAGCTTAGTGGAAATAACATGCAAATAGGATGAGTAGAAGGAGGTTGGACAAAAGGATAGATATTAAATAGGCTGTATTTTTTTAAGGATTACAGTCCAAGAAACTTAATTTTCCCCAAGAAACACTTTTGTGCCGAAACACACCACTTGGTCGTGCCTTACTAAACCTGATCACGTGATGTCTTTGATTTGTATTAATAGTCTTTTTCAGGGTTCCGTACCCAAAGGGTAAAACGGGACCCCATTACTAAGACTCCGCTGTCCGTCCGTCTGTCTGGCCATCTGTCACCAAATACAACAAATATTTAAGTGGGGCTCCCATAAAACAAACGTGATTTTTACTGAACCCTTCGTGCGCGAGTCCGACTCGCACTTGGCCGGTATTTACATTATTACATTTTGCACTATGTTTTTAAAAAAGTTGTTCAGTTTCATGGACTGAACTCATTCTTAAAATTGGTAGAGTGAATAAAAATACAGCCTGTATTGGGACTGAGCGAAGAAACGGACCAGTGAAGATTTGGGCTAAAGTTTTTATCTACCAGTTTGCTTAACAGTTTGTTAAAGCTGATAAGTTTCTTGCGCCTGTTTTTCTTGTCAGTTAAAAAAGACTGGAACAGGTGGTAGAAAAATATAGACGATTCAAAAGCGCTTAATTACTAAGTTTATTTGAATAAAGCAATTTTTTACTTTTACTTTACTTTACTTTCCCTTAATTTGCTTAGGTAGAGCTAAGTAATTATATTGAACTTGTTATTATAACCAAAAAGTTAGCATAAATAAATTGAAATTGAGAAATAATTATACCATAATAATACAAGTTGTGCAGCTCAATAATTGGCTTAATAATTATAAATAAGCTATTGAGCTTACGAATAAATAAAACTAAAAAGTAGATTCATTAAAATGATTATGACATACAAAATTGTATTTCAATTTATTCTTAGCAATTCAATTTCAACCTTACCGACGTTCAGCAGCCAAAAACAGTCATTAATAAACAACACAGAAACTCAACACTCCAGAAATTAATTAAAAATAGAGCGTTCAAGTTTCCGTTCGGAATCGCGAAATTGTCAAGAAACACGAAATAATTATCTGCGAGATCGCGAAACTCGGTGTTCGCCGCATAAGATAGTGGGGGCGAGGTTATCGCTGTGGACGATCTACGCCAACCGGTGCACTGGGAAGGTGCGATTTACATCACACGATTTAAAAAATAAAATAGTAAAATAGTAAAAATAATAACCCATCACAGTACACTCACAGCCAACTTTTGCCGGAGACCGGACCGGGGCAAAATCTTTTATGTTAATAATATCAATGTTTATCTGCTTAAAACTTTTTATCTTTGTTATCAAGGTATTGCCAGACAAGGTCAAACCGGGCGTAAATAAAGAAGACAGGACACATTGTTGTGTCTTGTATAAAGCATGTACAGCCGGTTACTTATTAAAATTTTATATGGTAAAAAAATAAAATAGTAAAAATAATAACCCATCACAGAACACTCACAGACAACTTTTGCTGGAGACCGGACCAAGGCAAAATCTTTTATGTTAATAATAACAATGTTTATCTGCTTAAAACTTTTTATCTTTGTTATCAAGGTATTGCCGGACAAGGACAAACCGGGCGTAAATAAAGAAGACAGGACACATTGTTGTGTCTTGTATAAAGCATGTACAGCCGGTTACTTATTAAAATTTTATATAGTAAAAAAATAAAATAGTAAAAATAATAACCCATCACAGTACACTCACAGACAACTTTTGCTGGAGACCGGACCAAGGCAAAATCTTTTATGTTAATAATAACAATGTTTATCTGCTTAAAACTTTTTATCTTTGTTATCAAGGTATTGCCGGACAAGGACAAACCGGGCGTAAATAAAGAAGACGACACATTGTTGTGTCTTATATAAAGCCTGTACAGCCGATTACTTGTTAAAATTTTATGTCCATATTATTTGTTAAAAGTGTGTGTAATTTATACAACTAAAACTTAAACACGTAGTAGTATTATTTATTCTGTGCACAGACACAAGCTTTTGCTACTCGACCATAAAATCTTTTATTTTCAAAAACAACTTTTTTTTTAATTTTACAAGACACACAATGTCATTATTATTTATTGCAGTAGACGTTTGAAATCAATATACTATGTCACTGGAATTCCGGGTATCGTGAGGTGTAAAGGACAATTGGAGTATCGGCTCCCGGCATTCGGATCTTATATTTAGTTTGCCGTCTTGCAACGGTAATTTCTTAGAAACTTCTCAACTAGTATTCAAATACTGCCAACTTTTCATACTTTTTCAATTGATTCAATTGTGACTTTATTGAGAAAACATTATGTGTTACTGGCAATGACGACCTGGGTGGTGCTGTGGTCAACATGCCTATCTACCACGCAAGAGGTCCCGGGTTCGATTCAGGGCCGGGAAGAAATTGAAATGATGAATTTTAATTTCTGTGACAGGTCTGGGTGTTACAACGTTAAATAAGCATACACCAATAGGTACATACAATATTCCCGTTGTTCCCCACTTTTGTCCCTCACTTGGGGATATCAGGAAAAAAGTTCCTTTTTCCATACTTTTTTCCCGATATCCCCCAATGAAGGACAAGTTTATTTACGATGTAGGATTAAATAAAATAACAAAGATTGAGAACTGCGACATGGTTCATACCTATGTATATCTTGGAGCTTTAACGGCGGCTGCGTAGATGAAATGAGAAGACGTATGGCCATAACCAGAACTGCGATGGAGAATTAAGGAAAGTGTGGTGCAATCGTAATATTACCAAAGCCAACAAAGTCAGGCTCGTGCAAACACTTGTATTCCCCATTTTTCTTTGCGCGGCAGAGACGTGGACAGTGCGCGAGTTGGAAAAAGGAAGAAAGATGCACTAGAGATGTATTGCTGAAAAAGGATGCTAGGGATATCGTGGATGGAGTTTCGAACCAACATGTCCTACTCCAGGAGCTCGGCATCACGCAGCGTTTATCGGCCGTAGTACAGACGCGCATACTGCAGTACTTTGGCCATGTCTCTAGGTGGGGTAACGACTCCATAGAGTGGCTGGTCACACAGGGCAAAGTGGAGGGAACCAGATCACGTAGGCAGGTCACCAATGAGCTGGACTGACCAAGTGAAATCCGCAGTGGCAAACTGCGTATCTGACTGCGCCAGACAGTCTGCCATCCGGGACAGATGGCGGGAGATCGTACGGAAAGCTGTGTCCACCTCCACCACCGACGTGGACGGCTCACCGTAACCACGACTGCTCTGGCAAGAGCGAAACGACGAAGAAGAAGAGGACAAAATTGGGGGATAACGGGAATAGGGCAACTTTTAAGAAGTTGTGTTTTTTACCCACACTTTTTGTTTTTTCTCTTTGGGACATTTAAGAGCTCACATTTCTTAACTTATTGTAACTATTTAACATTCCACCCACAGATTTCAGAATTCAAATGACTTAAGAAGCCGAAAAACGCCATCCAAGTCAATAAACACGAATATTCTACACATAAAACGTAATATTACACTAAATTCTTATTCCGAAACCTAAATACACGACCTTTCCAATTTTCTAGCGAGAAATGACAGTTTGTTTGTAAGGAAAAATGTGCCTTACGTCAATACGATTAAGCGTGTTTGTTGTTTGCATGCGAAAGCTGTTAAGAGATTTGGAGGATATCGTGAAAGAAGCAGGAAATCAGGCGAGTAGTCCTAAAGACACGACGTTAGGGTGAGGTCACAGTGGCGTATAATTAGCGGGTCTCATTTACATAAAAAAGATATCTAGTTATTTGAGTTATTTATTTTAGTTTTATTTGTAAAAATGTTACATGATCATGCACTGCCTGCATTGATTTATTTAATTATAGTTGGCAATGAAGTCAATGTATTGGCGCATGTGTACAGGATTGGTACCGTTTTATGTGTCTGAATAGAAAATACGAATTATTAATAATGAAAGCCAGGCCATATTCAAGGGCAGTAGCAAAGACTTGCGTTTATTAAAATAATAATTATTATTGTCGTCTGAAAAAGCAAAAAAGAAAAACCAACTTTTATACTTAACTTCATTGTAATGACATTTGCATTAGTTTGGAAATAGTGAGGTGAGTATACAAGGTGTTACAAAAATACCCCTAATGCCGAATATGGTATATAGGGACCATCAAACTGAACAACTTTTACTATGGGAGCAACTCTGAAATCGCGAAAAAAAAAAATCAGCTGTTTCATACAAAAATTAAAATCGAAAATATCAAAATGTATGAAACAGCTGATTTTTTTTTCGCGATTTGAGAGTTGGCCCCATAGTAAAAGTTGTTCAGTCTGATGGTCCCTATATACCATATTCGGCATTAGGGGTATTTTTGTAACACCTTGTATACATGTTCAGTCATTTAATTTTTATTTTTGGTAACCGTTTCCGCTCCTTCTAAACTCGCTCCCTAATGGGCGCGGGTGTGAATAAATTCAACGTATTAAACCCTCTGCGGGGACGCGGCGGATTCCGGCCTCCAATAACTTGATGATATCGTTAAAAGCCTCCGAATAAAACGGAATCCGTACCAGCAACCCTTACACTGTTCTGGGTCAAAACATAAATCTGTATCGCGGCCGATAAAGTCTGGTGAGGTTTTGAATCCCTTTCTTCACAAGAAGCAGGGTAAAAGGATTTTTTTATACACAACGGGTAGAGCTAGGCCTCCATCTCATCTGATATTAAGTAAGGATAAGACCGAAGGTGGAAGCGCATTGCACCTGGAATCCTAAACCACTGAGAAACTGGCTAACTTAACACAAAATAAATTTTTTAAAACATCATAATAGCTATGCCATAGTAAAAACCAAGATGGTTTGATATTTTTGCAAGAGGAAGTTTGATATTTTTTGCTTTGTTTCATGAACAAAATTGGCACTCTACTACCGTTCCTATATTAAATTCTGTTTGAAAATGTTGAGAACAAAACAAATGCAGCGAGTTTCTCCAATGGCCGCCGCGAGTGCGTGCCCCCGACGTCCGACACACAAATATACTTACTTTATGAAGTGAACCCAACTAGGGTTGCCACTAAATAACGTTTTAATAGAGCCTGTCTTTTAGCGATTTCAGGTTTAAACAAATATTTCTGGACTAATTACACCAATCATAAAGTCCCAAACTAAGCAGATATGGGTATAAATAACGAATACAAACCAATTACAATAAAAATAAAAATAACTTGGGAAAAATGCTCATTCTATTAATATTAGAAATGTGAAAGTTGGTATGGTTTGTTATTTATTAAACTCAATCACGCAAAAACGGATGGAAGGATTTGAAACAAAAATACTTCAAAGCCTGGATAAATGATTAATCAATGAATAAAAATATTTTACTATGAATTAAATTATTTAATACATTATCCTAGTTGTATGCTCTCGTGGGATGATTCGATTTCTTCGGACGAAGCTTCTTTACTTACACATCCAAGTTTCATTCAAATATTTTCACCAGTTTTAATGTAATTAAATTTGCGATTTGGCTTTAAGTAACAAATATCAAGACATCCAAACAGAATATTAGTAGGATAGTAGGATTAAGACGGCCGCTAACCCTATGCGTAAAGGGTGAGTAGGTAAGCCCGCTAATCTGAACTCGAGTGCCGCCTCTGTTTATCTTTGCTCTTTGGCTTTTTGGGACTTCGTTTGGAGTTGGAAAGCACTCAAAGAATTTCCAATGGCTTCGGAAATATACGTAGAGTAAGTAAACAAGCACAGATAACACGTTTGCTTAACGTAAGTACTTTGTTTTTAATCTGTGTACAAGGTTTTGGAAAAGTCATTTTGCTTAAGCAAGATTCGCAAAGGTCGGTGATCGGTTGTGTGACCAAAAATTTATAATATCCCTTATGTGCTATTTACATGAATTTTAGTCACCTGTGACGGTCGACTTCAGTCACCTAGCAAGCCGCTTGTATTGAGGTGACACATCGGTGATGGCGTCGCTGTCGTCTATGTAGTCGACGGCGTTACCTAAGTAACAATATGTAAACTAATAACATAGTTCCAGTTTTGGACACCGGATCAGATAAGTTTGTTCAGTCACCTGCGGCCTAGGCCGGATTGCCATTTACACAGTCGATTTTCGCCGTGTAAATAGTGATCGTGTACATGGCACCGGAGTTCGACCGGAGATCAACCATTTGACTATATGTTATAACTATTGTATGTGTGATGCCAACGGGCGGTATACAAGCATTTCGTAGAAGTTAAAAAAACCGGCCAAGTGCGAGTCAGACTCGCGCACGAAGGGTTCCGTAAAAATCACGTTTGTTGTATAGGAGCCCCCCTTAAATATTATGTTTTATTTTAATTTTATTATTTATTAAGTGAATATACAAGGTGTTACAAAAGTACCCCTAATGCCGAATATGGTAGATAGGGACCATCAAACTAAACAACTTTTACTATGGGACCAACTTGGAAATCGCGAAAAAAATATCAGCTGTTTCATACAAAAATTAATTACGAAAATATCAAAATGTATGAAACAGCTAATTGTTTTTCGCGATTTCAAAGTTGGTCCCATAGTAAAAGTTGTTCAGTTTGATGGTCCCTATCTACCATATTCGGCATTAGGGGTACTTTTGTAACACCTTGTATAACTAAATATTCTGTAAATATTTCAAGCGTCTACCTGTTTCCGTTATCAATATCGAGCAAAAACGAGCAAAAAATCACGTTCGTTGTATGGGAGCCCCCATAAATATTTATTTTATCCTGTTTTATAGTATCTGTTGTTATAGCGGCAACAGAAATACATCATCTGTGAAAATTTCAACTGTCTAACTATCACGGTTCATTAGATACAGCCTGGTACGCACAGATAGACAGACAGACGGACAGCGAAATCTTAGCAATAGGGTTCCCGTTTTACCCTTTGGGTACGGAACCCTAAAAAAGTAAAAGCTTGTTCCTCGTTTTTGAACACAATTCACCCCCTAACAAATAGCTTCAATACAAGTAAATATTGTAACAAAATTATTCATTTCCCTAACCCCTGAGGGGTTACAGCTTCATATACTGAACTCGCGATAATCTCCAACTGAAATGGAAATCCGCGCGAATAGACTCATCCGCCGCGAATCGCTGAAATAATAGAACGTTTACTCTCTAAACAAATACAGCGGGTGTGGTTTCCTTTATGCACGTAGAGCAGTAGACTTACTTTTCAATGTTCAGTATGTTACAGCGATGTGACGCCTGACGTAATAAATAAATAAGAACACTCGGGATAAAATTATCTTTCACACAAAAAACTAAACCAAAAAACGGTTCATCCGTTTGGGAGCTACGATACCACAGACAGACACACAGATACATAGACACGTTAAACTTATAACACCCCTCTTTTTGCGTCGGAGGTTAAAAAGATTTACTTAACACAAGACGCTGACGTATGGTAACCATAAAGCCCGGTAACGATCATTTGCGATTATCAATTTTTCCATCGATTCCATTGTTAGAGAATTTGACAATCGCTTCAATCGCACATGTAAACGATCAATTTTCGCGTCAATGAGGGTCAATTACGTAAAAATTGGCAATCGCATTCAAAATGACTGATGTGCAAGCTTATATTTTTACATACTCTTTTCAATATGTAATCAATCTCCCAACGGGGTTAAAGTTTTTGTTCTGATACGTATATAATTAATTACGAGTATTGCGCTATGACATCAATTACATAGACGAGCTGTTAAAATTTGAAATTGTGTCACAACCAACCTTCGCGGCGCGTCAACTGTTTCTCTCGGTCGCTCGCAATAGACTAAAGGAGTTGCGGTGCATGCACCGTAACTTAATGAGCAAATCGGTGTTGCGCAATTGTTTCCTTCCATTAATTCTTGTACCAATTTATTTTATGGCAAATGAAAGCTAATCACACTATGAAATTTAATTTTGCTCCATTCGAAAATTGTAGTTTAATCATTCAATTAAATTAAATTACTAAGAATTCAGTAAAATTTCGTGTGTAATGAATCCGATTAGACAAACATTTTGTCGCCTATGGCACCAAGAGCTAAGTAAATCACTGTATCTAAAAAAACTTTTAAAAATTAAAAAGAAAAACCTCCTTCAAAAAACCTTAAAAAAATGCTATAAAAAACAGCTTCAAAAACAGCAGCTCTAAAAAGCAAGAAATAATATTCAAATCTGCATAATTACTATTCAAGTACCTACGCATATCTGATATTAAAAAAAACGTCTTTTGAAGTCGGGTGGGGCTACAGATATTTTTCTTTTTTAATCATAATAACATTTATTGTGGTTTCTCTTTCTCAATTTGATTTTTTAATTCTTAAAGCCCCACCCGACTTCATTAGACGTTTTTTTTAATATCAGATATGCGTAGGTACTTGAATAGTAATTATGCAGATTTGAATATTATTTCTTGCTTTTTAGAGCTGCTGTTTTTGAAGCTGTTTTTTATAGCATTTTTTTAAGGTTTTTTGAAGGAGGTTTTTCTTTTTAATTTTTAAAAGTTTTTTATTTTTAACTTTTTTGTGGTAGGTATGTATAAGTAAATAAGAGCGATGATATAAATATATTTTATTCATATTTCACACATTTCAATGGTATAATACGCCTAGTAACTCAATATCCACTTTTTGCACTGTTAATTTTAGCAAGGGTCAGACATGGGGTAGGTGACCAAAGTGTATTATCTCGAGGTCCTCCGTGCTTCAGAAGACACGTTAAGCCGTTAGTTCCAGCTACATTTGCACATTAACACCCACCAATCCGCATTGGGCCCGCGCGGTGGGTTATGGTCCATCCCATTCATCAGCCCATAAGTAAGGCTTGTATCCCAGCCCCAGTAGTGACAATAAAAATGGCTGATGCGAAACCTTTCAATACCGTAGAGTAATCACTAATACACTATCCAATTTGATTTTGAAGAGTTCTCTTGTGTATCTTCGAAGTCCAAGGTCCAATGTGAAGGAAATTTAAATGAAAACATCCTTAAAGTATCCCCTTTCTAACGAAACAAGAATCATCTAAATCGGTTTATAAACAAAGAAGTTATGTCTGAAGATCCGTTAAAACTCGTGCAAAAGTTACCTAAAAAATTACAGTATTTTCAGGATTACTCAAAAACTACTGAACCGATTTAAAATTTTCAAAAAATGGGACCACCTGGGGAGCAAACCTGATAAAGTGGCATTTGAATCATGTCAATCGGTTCAGCCGTTTTCGAGTTATCGGTGGACATACATAAAAAAAAAAAAAAAAAAAAAAAAAAAAAAAAAAAAAAACAAATAAACAGTCGAACATAGAACCTCCTCCTTTTTTTGAAGTCGGTTAAAAATACTTGGCAGCAACCGTGCTACGATTTAGTACTTCGTGGTAGGACTAATAAGAAAAAAAGTCTCATTAGTTCTACGGTAGAACAAATGGGAACAAAACTAATATACTTACACCCAAAACTTTATTCCACAGAGGGAAAGTACGCGCGACAGAACGGTTAGTTAAACAGTTGAACTACAAAAACAGCTTTTATTACGTACGGCATAAAGGCGGTCTTAAGGTCAACATGTAGACTGACGTGCCGTTGACTATACCTTTAATATATTTTACTAAAAGAAGACTTCATTTTGATTTAAAAAATAACTGGAACTGCAATCAAAGATTTTGAAAAATGATTGAACCCACCAAATATGAAAAAATTAAAATACGATAGCGAACGAAAGGATCTCTTTAGGTTTATTTTTTCTTGAATAACACATCATCGAAGACCATGAATTTTATATTTAAATTTTAATTATTACATACTGTATCGTATCAAGTTCTCGTTACAAGGTCTCCCGCTTAGGGTTTGCGAACCGATGGCGCAGCTTCTTGGACATTCACAAGTGCTTGTAACAGCCTAGACTGAATAAATGAGTGAGAATTTTGAATTATATCGTATGCAAATAAAAAAAAAACTTTAAATGCAGTTCCAATTATTTTTAAAAACAAAATGAAATTTTCTTTCAGTTTTCAACAGTCAACAGGATGCTCGCCTACATAAGGGACATTATGAAATTCAAGATAAAATGTGCACTACTGTCTAACAGTTAATTTTGTCAACAGGAATTTACAAATAAACCACACGCATACCCTTATTTGCCACATTTTCCAAAGACTCATCTCCCTCTCTGTCTTTTGTACTGAAAATTGGCGGATGTGAGAGGGATATAAGAATGCTTTTTCGATTGTTTGATCTTCTCGGGCCTCCGGCTTTACCTGTGGATGGGCTAAGGTAGAGTTTCATGAAACATTTTATCGATAAAATTCGAACGCGTTCCATAGCTCTGCCATTTATATATGCCTGATGCTAAGCCATATGCTAATATTGACACCAACATATCAATCTCAATCCTTATTGCATTATTATGTCACTTATGGAAATTGGAAATAACAACGATACCACAAACATTATTCAGACAGCACAGAAAAGTTAACCTTTCTACAATTTTAACCGGCCTTCTTCAATGAGACCCCACCTCAGGTATGGCGATGGCGATATCATGTGCAAGCTACTTGACCATGGAGATCGTCAGTAATTACAAAACCCGAGATAACACTACATAAAGAAAAAGTCTCTAACTTATTTCTCAAAATCAAGATGACCTGAATGGTACAGTAGTGAATATGCCGGTCTACCACGCAATCAACTTCGTATCCCGGCCGGGCAGAAATTGAAATGATGAATTTTAAATTTCTGGAACGGGTCTGGGTGTAACTATGTATAAATTTAATAAGTATTTAAGTAGTATGTTTGACGACCTCCGTGGTCGAGTGGCTTAATTTGTACACTGGTTTTCAAGGTGTTCCATCTCTGAGGTCCCGGGTTCGATCCCCGGTTGGGTCGATTTAGAAAACGAACTTTTCTATATTGGCTCAGGTCTGGGTGTTTGTGATACCACCGTTGTCTCTGATTTCCATAACGCAAGTGCTTTTAGCTACTTACTTTGTAATCGGAGCAATGTATGTGATGTTGTCAAAATATTTATTTATTTTTATATCAGTTGTTCAGCACCCATATTACAAATTTTGCTTAGTTTGGGGCTACGCTGTGTGTAATTCTCAAAAAAAACTATCTGAATTGGAAAATCCTCTATCTAATAATAATAATTTATCGATATCGTTTATCGACTTATCCCACCCCTATTTAGCGTCGCAGCTGCGACACAGGCGTCAATTTGTTCGCAAATCTCGTGAGCGAACAAATGCGTTATGCCACGACGTACATTATTGTTTTATTTGGTTAAGCGCTTATGTGGAATCTAATAATGCATATTGGGAAATGTTATTTGGGACTCGTTGGTTGTGGCGATGTTGCTGTAATATTATTAGAAATATATTAATCTAACTCGTGTTAATACGATGTGTGTGTGATGAGCATTTTGTAGTAGAATAATGGATGTTTATACTCTTATTTATACAACAGGTAACAAAAAACCCCTAAAGCCGAATATTATGGTAGATAGCGTACCATACAGCCCCGGAAAACTATTGTAACGCCTGAAAACCGCGATAAAAAAAACAAATATTTTCATGATATATTGTATAATGGCAACCCTAGATCTAAATTGTGTTTTGCTTTTGCCCATTAATGGGATTGATTATCGTAATATCTGTTTGCGACTAGGGTTTTCATTTAACAGTTTACTATACAAATAAAAAAATTAAAAAGAAAAACCTCCTTCAAAAAACCTTAAAAAAATTGCTATAAAAAACAGCTTCAAAAAACAGCAGCTCTAAAAAGCAAGAAATAATATTCAAATTGCATAATTACTATTCAAGTACCTACGCATATCTGATATTAAAAAAACGTCTTTTGAAGTCGGGTGGGGCTAAAGATATTTTTCTTTTTTAATCATAATAACATTTATCGTGGTTTCTCTTTCTCAATTTGATTTTTTAATTCTTAAAGCCCCACCCGACTTCATAAGACGTTTTTTTAATATCAGATATGCGTAGGTACTTGAATAGTAATTATGCAATTTGAATATTATTTCTTGCTTTTTAGAGCTGCTGTTTTTTGAAGCTGTTTTTTATAGCAATTTTTTTAAGGTTTTTTGAAGGAGGTTTTTCTTTTTAATTTTTAAAAGTTTTTTATTTTTAACTTTTTTGTGGTAGGACATGGGGTAGGTGACCAAAGTGTATTATCTCGAGCTCCTCCGTGCTTCAGAAGACACGTTAAGCCGTTAGTTCCAGCTACATTTGCATATTAACACCCACCAATCCGCATTGGGCCCGCGCGGTGGGTTATGGTCCATCCTATTCATCAGCCCATAAGTAAGGCTTGTATCCCAGCTCCAGTAGTGACAATAAAAATAGCTGATGCGAAACCTTTCAATAACGTAGAGTAATCACTAATACACTATCATATTTGATTTTGAAGAGTTCTCTTGTGTATCTTCGAAGTCCAAAGTCCAATGTGAAGGAAATTTGAATGAAAACATCCTTAAAGTATCCCCTTTCTAACAAAACAAGAATCATCTAAATCGGTTTATAAACAAAGAAGTTATGCCTGAAGATCCGTTAAAACTCGTGCAAAAGTTACCTAAAAATTACAGTATTTTCAGGATTACTCAAAAACTACTGAACCGATTTAAAATTAAAAAAAATGGGACCACCTGGGGAGCAAACCTGATAAAGTGGCGTTTGAATCATGTCAATCGGTTCAGCCGTTTTCGAGTTATCGGTGGACATACATAAAAAAAAAAAAAAAAAAAAAAAAAAAAAAAACAAATAAACAGTCGAACATAGAACCTCCTCCTTTTTTTGAAGTCGGTTAAAAAATAAAATTTTACGGGTTATTATGAAACTCCCTGTATATTTCTAATCCAAATTTTAGTCACCACATCTGAAGCCTTGCTTAGTTTCGGACTAAACGATAGGTCTGTCCAGAATATTATTTATTTATTTAAATACTTGGCGTATTTATGCAGTGTTTGGTCGGTTACCAACTAACAGTTATATTAACTAACAGTTAAAATTTAAAAGTTAACCTTGATTGTTATTTTTAGTACAATTTAACTTAAATACTCAACCATAAGCACGCTCTTAAAAATTGCTGTATTGTACCCTACAAGTTGGAGGTATAATACGCGCGCGATGAGAATGGGATGCTACCTTTTGGAACTGAGACGCGCACGGTCCGTCGGCCAGCCGTAGCGTCGGCAAGCTCGCGTAGGTGCTCGCATAATGCTAGTTGTGTAGAACTGTGCGCGTGGATTTCTGGTCGAGTTTTATTTTAAATGTGAGATATATATATTATTGTGTTATTATTTTAGTGATTAATTAATTATAAGTGGAAAAAGGGGTACTATTTTTTATTTTATATTAATAGATTCAGAACTTTTTGCTAGCGCTACTTGACTGCTTAACTGTCATTTTTGATTTAGTTTGACAAAGTCCCATCCCAATCTAATCGCGCGCGGATTATACAACCTTTTTTGCCATTGAAATCTTTTACAAATGTTGGACGCAAAATTAAAGTTGAAGTCACTTGGATAGTGCAGAGGTTGCGGGGGCTAGGGATCGGAAAGTTATCTAGCTGGATCTTAAACAGCGATGCCACTGAGTTGCGATTGCAAATCGGCCATCATAATAATCACATTTATAAATAACGAGAAAAAAGTCCCAGCTTCAAATATTAGAGAAAAGTGTGTGATTAGCAAAATAATTTTTTTTTCGAGTCTCCGTGAATGCTTTAGTTTCTCTCAAAATTGTTTGTCGTCAACATTGAACTATTGTGATAGTCACAACACAAAAACAAATTCAGTGGTCGTCATAGTTTTGATTAGTTTGGAATTCAATTTAGTTAAGATGTGATAAATTTAAATATGAATTGTCCAGATTTTTATCTGTTCTTGTTTTTGAATACTATTACGGGTACTACGGGCTATTAAGGCAGCATTTGTGTAGCATTGTATGTAGCATTTTACCCAATCGTAAGTTATAAACTATCTGTGTGTCAAATTTCATTCGAATTCGTTCAGTAGTTTTTACGGGATTGAGTAATGTAGGAGTGAGAGGTATGGAAAATGGATGTTGAAGATAGGTAGCCACTGATAGAAAGGCCAAAGGGAAGATCTTCCTCCGGGCTGGGTGATATTAGCCCGGGGACCGCGGTCCAACCGATGATAGTTGTAAGTTGTATATATGCTTAGTCGCTGAGTGAACTTCGTTAGCGAGATGTAGGATTTCCATACTGCGAGGTGCTACTCCATACTTAATGATCATGTTTTTCTTGATACTAGCGCCATCTATTAACTCGGTAAAGAATCTTGTTGTTGTGCCGTGTGTCGTGGTATGTGCGGCGTAGGTAGGTGCCGCTACAAGTAGGTAACAAACAAACTTTCACATTTTTAATATTAGTGGGAAGTAGGATTATGTTTGCAGAATAACGTTACTGTAACGCAATTCTGTGGCGTTCTTTGTGAAGGTACTTGCTTTTTAGTTTATTTAGTTTCAAGAACTAAGTTTGGTGCGGTCAAGACGACTTTCAAAGGGGCACGCCTTGTACTGAGAAACGATGCTGTCAGTGTATGTACACTGTGTTTTTGGGTTCCGTAGGTACTTCAGAGTGTGATGCCAGCGATGACATACGGCAGTGAAACGTGGTTAACTGTGGGTCTTGTAAGGAGGGCCAAGGTCACCCAGCGTGCAACGGAGAGAGCCATGCTCAGCGTTTAGCTGCGTGATCGCATCAGACATGAGGAGATCCGCAGGAGAACTAAAGTAACCGACATCGCTCGAAGGATTGCTTAGCTGAAGTGGCAGTGGGCGGGACACATAGCAAGAAGAACCGATGGCTGTTGGAAGAAAAGATTCTGGATAGGCTACCGCGCACCGGATGACGCTACGTGGGTAGGCCCCCGACAAGGTGGACCGATGTGAGGGTGAAGGTCGTGGGAAGCCTCTGGTTGCGGGTCAAGCAGGACCGATCGTCGTGGAGGTCCTCGGGGGAGGCCTATACCCAGCAGCGGGTGTCGACTGATATCCAGGTAGACTGGTAGACTCCGGCGAACAGAGAGCTCCCCATACAAACGTAATACCAAATTGGTTTAGTATTTTGGTTTTTTTATTTAATAGAAACCTAGACAAATACTGTCTTAATCCGAATAAAATCACAAGAAGAGTTAATTATGCTCAAATTGCAAATCATTTTGGTATTACATTTGTATGGGAAGCTTACTGTTCGCCGCACTTTTAAAGGATCACTTCGCTGGCCGTCTGTCAAGTTTGTTAAAACCCTTTTTAAATCTCATTCAAATCAAGTAAAAATCAATCTTTATAATATTAATAAACACTACACCATCAGACATACCCATTTCATCGGTAAGTAATCGAGATTTAATCGCAACACTGCCACATCGATATCCGCCGGTAATCGCGCGATTGTTCCGTTGTAGCGGCGACGTCGCACGACAAATATTGAATTTGTCGAGTAGGGTTTCACTGTAGCAAGATTTTAACCAGATGCAAACTACTATTTATAAAGATAGATGTGTAATAAATAAATAACTGACATTACGCTGTGCTGCAGATTCGAGCTGCAAGGCACTTGAAAAGTAGCATTGCGATTCAAGGTTTCTGATGAATTTTAATCTTCTTAACATTCATCAGAAAAAAAAGTTATTTCATCATCAGTTATTCACATGGATAAATTATTATCATATTAGTTGTAAATATCATAAATTTGGGTTTGATTAAAGTTGTGTTCCTCATCTCAAAATTGAGCAATGTTGTCACGTCATGTTGTTATTGAATAATATGTGTTGTGGAATATGTGGAATATGAACAAACTCACAAACAACTAAGCAAATTACTTAAATTTTCGAAACCCTTAATTCATCAACCCCCGAGCGGACGCATGCGGCCGGATAACAATGGAATATCTATTGTGTCTCTTTTTCAGGGCGTTGAAGGGTTAAGTAAACAGTTACTTTCTAATGTAAATATTCCTTATCCGATTTCTTATAAATACGATTCTTAGTAATCCTTGTAGATTCAGATATTCCTATTTACAACAGGCTGTGCCGCTAGATCTACGTCCGGCTCACATCCCGTATGTCACTATGAGGGTGAAGGAATAATAACTATGTATTGTTTGTTTCATTAATATTATATTGTTTGTGGTTGCGATAGAAAATCAAATAGAGAAGAACGTGTAATTTTATTATTTTGATTTATAGTACATACTATAATTATTTGTTTCAGTTCAAGCCCGCTCTTTAGAAGTAAGATTGATTGTATTAAGTGGCATGGATACAGGTCCTAAATGGTAGTGGTTTGCCCACCCACATACGACGCAGGGGTTCCGGGGTGGAATCCCGGACGGGGTACATTTGTACTCGGTTTGTTAAGTAGTAGAGTTTGCTGCCTGGCTAGCTACCACCACCTTACCTAAGTCTGACACCGAAAAAATAATATTGGCATTGTTGTGTTCCGGCAGTTAGAGGTAAGATAGCCAGTTCCTCAATGGTTGAGGATTCCGGGTGCAGAGCGCTTCTACCTTCGGCCTTATCGTCTCTAAACATCTTGTGAGATTGAAGGGCAAGCTTGACACGTTAAGGATAAAAAAAATAACACCTATCCGGCCATAAATGTCTGAGCATACTGGTACTTAGCTATAAGAACAAAGCTATCCTAGGTATTTATCGTGTTCAAGGCCGTCTCTAACATATTTGAGGCCCTGGGCACATTAGGATAAGGGGGCCAAGATGATCTTGACTTAAATTATCTAAACATGCCGAAATCGGGAAAGCCTGATATTCGGGCAAGAGTAGGATAGCTATGGCCATATAAAAGCTAGTAAGCAATTATTGTTTGAGTTTTCGAAATATTGATATACGTTTTATATGTTTTTTGCTTATAAGCATCCGTTATCGTTTAGCGAACTGACAGGAACTAGGGGGCCCTATCGATCGCGGGGCCCTGGGCACGTGCCCAGAGTGCCCAGTGGGAAAGATGGGCCTGATCGTGTCACATCGATAACTGCCATGTTTGCGAACTAAATACTGTACCGATATCTAAGACGACCGGCGTGATTAATGCAATACCAACACAATTTCAAATTAAACCCCTGTTGACTTTACGGACCTTGTTAATTAAATTAATGGTCATTCCGCTAAACGGTTTAGTGGTAGTCCACTTAAATATTGCACTGACCCTAAACTGAATATTGTTAGGGACTTGAGACTAAGTAAAGTCTTGGATCCATTAAGGATCTTCAATAACCAACGCAATAAAAAGTGGTTAGCTAACCAACACGTCCTTCACAGTAACTATAAAAATAAATAAATTAAGAAAACTAAGAAACCCTGCATCAAAAGACAACTCAAATCAAAGATGGAAACAAGATCAAATATTAAAGGCAAACTTAAAACATATTGATGGTAGTGTTTCGAACTTTTGATCAACATTACATACAACATGCGGACGGAGTCATGCATATAGTGTCATTATGAATGATTTGACTTATCATTAAATTCTATGCCTCTGACTGCATGTTATAATGTTGAACAAAAGTTCTAAACACTAACATCAATAATGTTTATTTGTTTTTTCACTTCAAATAAAAGCACCTCACTACTTTATCTTAATTATAGAAAACCGTTCAGTCGTTTGAAAGATATGAGGTAATAAAGAGTATTACATACAAACATACAAGATGCGAAAAACATAACCCTTTCCTTGCAGTCGGGTAAAAATACACCACTCGAACACCCAACCAACCTGAGACTCTTTATAATAGTTCGTTTTTTGTATTAATCCAGGGATCGAACCCAAAGATGGCGACACCACGAGAACCGATGAACAAGACACTTGATCACGGAGGTGGTTGCTGAGTATCGATGTCCTGAACCTAGTAATTACTCGTACACATAATGGATTATCTATAGCTAAATTCGGATTTCCAAACACTAATACCAGTATCAGAATGTTAAATTAACGTCAAACATTTGACGTTAAATCCTGCACGAATTCCTCAGGCTTGCTCGTCCACTGCTAAAGACAAATTGCGCTTATATTGCAGAAACCAAATTGAATGGTTCTATCTAAAGCCGCGTATCCTGCGACTGTTTTTTTAAAACATTACACAAAAACATCAAAACATTGGGGCGTGGCTATATACATTTTTGTATTCATACACAATGTTTTTGTTTTCCGCGGCCGACAGAAAACATTCCCCGCGCGGGGTGGAGAGGGAAGGGTTTGTTTAATTTCTTGACGACTACCGAACGCTCATAACCTTTTTATAATCAGAAGATTTTTCTAGCCTAAGTGCTAATTTTTTTTTAATATAATTATTTTTTGTGATGGAGTGGAAAAAAAGACAATGCTTTATTTTTTAAACTTAATTCGGGAGAGACCCGTTATTTGGTTTGTATAATAATTATTATTATCTTCAGGAGCCGGTTTGTGTATGAAAACAAATGTTATTATTTCCTATTTTTTTTGTGTAATGTTTCGAAAAAACACGAGCATATTAAATCCTTTAAGGCGAGTCTCGCCTTAAAGGATTTAATATCAAGGGAATCATTCCAATGTTATGGAGGTATTGGCTGATTGTGAACTAGGTATTTACTCGCAAATATAGATACGATTCAGTGCAGAATTTAATTGGTCTGGTAATGAAACCTGTGCTTGTGTATTCCAGTTTTCGGGTTATTCTCTCGGGCATTTCTAATAAACGCTTCTGTTCCAGCAAGGCTAGTTGCAACCAATCAAATATATATGTTTTTAATGCAGATTTTTGTGACGAATTCAAAGTATAAATGTTGCATCACAAAATATCGCTAAACGATTGATTGTCTGCATTTAGACTAAAATTAGATTTAGAATTAGATCCACAATTCTCATGTCCAATACTTGTAGAAATCCTAGACTGCAGTGAGCCTGCAGTCATATGTGAACATTCGGCACACGCCGTCACAGTACATAATAGCTGGTCCAGAATGACAATTATTCAGTGTTAGTAAGCACCTACTCTTTGTGAGAACGTCATGGTCTGTCTTCACCGAGTCGCTTCAACTTTCAATTCAACTTGCGCAAGACGTATGCAATATTGCCACATTTACATACACATTTTACATTTTTTTGGGAAGATAGGGTTAGAATAGGTTAGGATATGTGCAAATTGACTGCTTTGAGGCATGCTTCTGTTGAAAGCGCAAAAGGAACGGGAAAACGACTGTGTGAAGACACACCTTTTGGGTTGGCGGCATTGGTTCTGTAGTTTTTTGTAAAACCGCACACATAAACAACGCCGTCCTTCGTAAACTCGGTTGAAAATCGAAAAATATCGTAGGCAGTTCCAAGTGAGCAGCGTCCGAGTTGGCTCCAGAGCAAAACTGTTAAAAGTCTTATCGAAAGTTGTATGGGATTGCCATAAGCTTCCGCTAACAATCGTTTTGAAATGTCAAATTCGTACAATGAACTTCGTTATGGTTTTAACAAAATATGTGAATTTAGCTACAGGGTGAGTTACAAAGGCATGTCTGAGTGAGTCCACACCGTTCCGGACGTTTGTATGTAGTTGCGTTACTGCTTCATCTATATTTATCTTGTGACGTATTCCCGGCGTCCGGCATGCGTCCGGCAGGTGTCCGGCTTTGTGTGGCGGCACTAATTGCATTTCGGTAATTGAAGCTCCCCCCAGCCCTTCCCCGCTTTGTCTCATTACCACAATGTGGAATGGATGTCTTGGCCAACTACGTGGATGACTTCATCGGTAATGTGATTGGTAATGAATGCTTTAATTAAATAAGGAATTCAGAATTGTATAGGAAGTGCAGTATGTTTGGAATACAGTGTGTAAGTAACTATGAGAGTGTAAAGACAATTGAAATATCAAAAAAGTTGATCCCAAGTTTCATATTTCTTTTTTACACGCACACTCTATCATTAGTATACCTTTATTGAGTTTTAAGGAAGTGGCCCTCATACCACACGCACGCAGTAATGTAGGGTTAAAACGAATTGACGTTTTATAGTTAGAGAAACAACTGTCCGTCCACGCACACGAAGTCACGGGCGGCCGCTAGTTTATCATAATCAAGAACCACTGCTCCTATGGCCTCGGCCATTAGAACAAGCAATAATCAAGCCCATTTCATTCCGCTTTCCGATAATACCGATAAAGTAATATCGACATTACGACAATCGATATCGACAATCTCCTCCAAGCGTATCAATGGGGGTCTCCGTTTAAACACAGTGTAAAAAAGTTACAGTAATTGAAAATTGAAATTGAAAAATTATTTATTCAAATAAACTTAGAAATGAAGTGCTTTTGAATTGTTTATTTTCCTACCGCCCACGCCCATTCGAGATGTTTTTTAGCTGACAGTAAGCATGGGCGCATGAAACTTGTAGCGGCACCTACCATCCCCATCCTTTCCATACTTATCACTCCTACATTGGTGACCCCGACGGAGCACATTCAAGCACCTTCAGCAACGCAGCGCAGCCATCACCCCATACCTTATCCAGCATCCGCAGCAATCACACCGCAAGCAGAATACAGCAAGCCAACACCACAGCCTTCTGGTTCCATCGCAGCATCATTGACGACGCTTCCTGGACCTTCGGCAACTCTCGACGGCATCATTCCGACCTGGTTTCCGCAGCCCACGACTGGAACATCACTAGGCCCTCACTCCGGCTTGGCAGTTCTGCGCACCTCACCAGCAGCTCGGACCAATCGTCACTCTCCACTGTCCCGACTCACCGTGGACAGGTCCCGACTCACCGTGGACACGGATCTACCTGCAGCACTGGCGGACGCGCCCTTCTTCACCCCACGTCTCGACTCACCGCAGACTGGGGCATCTCCTGCAACACTGGCACTTGCAAAGCCCTGACGCACTGACAGCTGAGCTTGGACTACCCTTGGACTATCGACCTCCGGTCTCGGGGGGGAGTGATGTAGCGGCACCTACCATCCCCGGCCTTTCCATACTTATCACTCCTACAAACTTATCAGAAGTAACGATATTTACAAAAAAGTTAAATCGTTATTCCGTATTGCTAACAGTCTTCGAAGACCACTTGGCGAAGTGTTCCCGCTACTTGAGAAAAAGATCCCAAGTTCAAATTCTGGTAAGGGGCATAATGTGAGTGATAAAGTGATAAAAATTTGTGCTCGAGTTATGGTAATTTATGTGTTTCAATCCGTTATTTAGTTATAACACAAATTCTACAGGGTGTTTAATAACCCGTAACATTTGGTTTTTCTTTGTATGGAAAACTGTAAAGTGACTCCTTTAGACGCAAATAGACTATGATTTTCGATAATCAATTCAAAAAACAAAACACAATTCAGGTCTAGGGTAACCATTGTGGAGGTTTATCACGAAAAGAAAAAAAAAGTGTCGGTTTTTGGACGCCTCGCCACTCGCGCGAGTCACTCGACGAAACATTCGTGTCGCGATCAATAAACGTCATTGGTCCCGCATTGCATGCACTGTTCAACATACGCGCGCTATTCATTTGGATTTTGGAAACTCGCACGCGACCAAAAAGTACATTTTAGAATAGAATAGAATAACATTTATTTGAGACAAAACAAAAATACACAAGAAATAAAATATTTTCCATAGTAAGTGTCGATTGAACCCTTTGACTCGCGCCCGAAATGCCGCTTTCAACGTGAGCGCGTGAGTGGCGAAGAGCTTACTGTATAACATGCGAGCTAGCTATTCACCCCGCCACTCGCGCGAATGTGTAATTGCGGCATTTCTTACGGACTCGGACTATGTTAGACGAGCAATACAAAATACTGTTTCTTATGTATACTGTGGTTTAAGCTTTTAACTTCCAGCGGTTTTATTAGTGGCCATCCGAATTTGTCGAAGGATCAATTATGATTTTGACTTGACATTAATGGCTATGACCAATTTAATTACAGTCTTAACCGTTTCTTGGTTGAAGTTCTTTTGGTGAATTAGAATTGAGTAACAAAATTTTAGCGATAAGTAATGTTTTAACTTTTTTTAATAAACACTAAGTGGTTTTTGGGTGAGGTAAAGGAGACCCAGCCTTTTATGCTAAGTTGTATACTTTTTAATTTTTTTATCTGTGATTCATAAACTGATGTACTTTTTCATTTATTAGTCTGTGGTATCTGTCAACCAAATGACAGATACAACAGACTATTTTTTTTTAAATCATTTCATTTTTTTAATTTCGAAATATGGAAACTAATTAAGTGACTTTTCTGCCCTTTGAAAATTGAAGTGGATAACGGAACGTTTTTCAATGACTCGTCGCTTCTGTAGTGTTTGTACTTTTTTCTACATGCGCTAAAAATAAGACAGAACTTGATCAATGTTATGGCTTCTCCTTTTGACTTTGAAGAAATGGTCAAAGTAAACTGTCAGAAATGTTAAAAATTTCACCATTGAGAACCCGTATTCACAAAAATCACTATGACCTCATAGTGCGTAGACGCACAGCGTCCCAACTACCAATCACATGTAATGCGTAAAAAAACGAACTAATCACAGAGCTCTATTTCAACGGAGTGCGTTCGCAAAGGCAAGGGCACAGATTACTTAATAGTTACTAGCAAGGGTTGTTTGAGTATTTAGTTGCCCTCAACGGGTGTTAGCCTTCTGACAAGGAGAGTCAGTCACCATTTTAACGTTTGTAATTCAAGGACCATGTAAGTTTAAAAAAAACAATTATGTAATTAAAATTAAAACGCATCACAAGTAATAGTATTTAAATTCAATTCATTTGAAAATTTGACTAATTAGTTAATTGTAATTTAATTAATCAACTAATTGTTTACTTATCATCTTATTATCTTATTTAAAGTTGCTGCAGCAAAAGTTCCTTCACCTCGGATGCGTGACACTGTGTTTTTGGATATCCCTGTAGCTGGCCGGCGAACAAAAACGTCTCAGTTTGACAAGGTTCCATCCCATTCTTTTCGCGCGCGGATTACAAGTACGTTGTGTGATTTGATTCGACTTTAAAGAACAATTTCTCAATATTTGCATCTGTGATGTTCGCACTTTTCGACTGTGAAATTCTGATGCACCAACTGCGTGTTAACTTCAAAACTTTTTTACGAATGTAAGTTTTTCTCAATGCATGAGAATCGTCACCCAGTTGCATTTTGACAAACTCCTAACGAAGAAGGTCACAGCACACATAGTGCAACCCAGTTGAGGCAATCATCGGGGGCAATTACCGTACTGACACTGACCGCACCGTGCCACCAGAATACGTTAAGACCTATGACAACCGCAAGATTACAAAAGCCTGTTGATCTCGGTCAAATACTTAGACGAAACGCTCTAGATTTTGTAGTTAGAACTAACACTTTAAAACCCAAAGTGATTCGGCCGAGTCATGGGCCCTACAGGCCCTACAGGATATTAGAGTAACATTTTTGAAACAGCGAGATAATGCCATTTAATCTCGGTCACGTACTTGGACGAAACGCTCAGGCTTTTGAAGCTGGAACATACGCTTTAAAATCCTAAGCGATAAGGCTGAATCGCTTGATTAACTTAACGGGTATTTATAGCCTAACTAGCGACCCGCCCTCGCTTCGCTTCGGTGCAGACTATAGTTTTTACTTAGTTTATGGTTGTTGTTCCTCCATTCAAAAACCGATACTCCCATACAAAATTTCACCCTGTTTCCTCCTCTACTAATTACTAAAATATCCTGTTCGGCCCCCGACTCAGCCGAATCGCTCTGGGGTTTAAAGTGTAACTTCTAACTACAAAAACAGGAGCGTTTCGCCGAAGTACCTGGCCGAGATCAACTGGCTTTTGTAGTCTCGCATGTCAACCTATGTACCTACGACCACTCATCCCCACCCAACCGACCTTACCTCACTTAACGCGCATGATAAATGCATCATTTTACTTGATGCATTCATTGAGTGTACACTGTCTTTTTAATAATTGGGTGTAATGAGGCAATCTTTAAGATCTATTTGGAGAGGCTCGGACTAGGAAAACCTTTATCTTGTAATTTCACTATGATAGAAATTTTATAATCTCCACTCCAAAATTAGAGAACTGCCTTTAAGAAAAAATGTTAAACACTTATTTGATGACTAACTGACTGACTGCAAAATTTTCATACATTATCGATATTCCGTTTCGGAATTCCGAATAAGATCCGTCTGTATGAAGCGGGCCTAAATGTGGAACCTCCCGCATTTTTTGCATATGTGAGAAAAAACGATTGATAATTTTTAGGACGATGATGCGTGGGAATTGTATGGTCTTAGTATTTTTTTAATCTGTTAATTAATTCTTAATAATTTTGTAGTGTATGTAGTTTATTTGTACGTGCCGTTACCAATGTTTATAAGTCCAGTGAGCTGTGAGATGAGATGAGAAATCAGTCAGTTAGGTGATAGGTATGTTAAAATATACTTTTTTTAACTGACTTCAAAAGAAGCAGGAGGTTATTATGACACTCACGCTCCTGCTGTAGGATGAACGTGAGTGTTTTCATGCATTTTTATAAAAGTAAAAACAAACAATCGACAATTTTACCAACTTTAAAAAAGGAGGAGGTTCACATTTCGTTGGGACCTTTTTTTGGTAATAAATATTGAAAATGCGGTTGCTCGCAATCCATACAGATTTCTTACAAAGCTGTTTTTATAGCAAGTATTATCGGATCAAGTTTTTTATTTCATATTTCTACGATTACAGAACGTGACGATAGGTACTACAATAAAATAACTTAACGATCGTGATAAATATTGATTCAGTTTCGATACTACCACGGAACGTTCTTGAAATGTAGATTTTTTTATTTCTCCTAATGGTATGTAAATATCATTTTGATTTATTTATTTCTATCATAAATGTGAAAGTTTGGATGTTTGTTACTCAATCAGGTAAAATCGGCTGATCAGATTTTGATGAATTAAAACAAAGAATACTTTTGTATTCAGGCTAAAGGTTTCCTATGTTAATTGTTATTCTTCAAATGTCCACGTGGACAAAGTCGCGGGCGGAAGCTAGTATTTTCATAATGATCATGAGATTTATTAGTGAACTAGGGACCGCCTGCGACTTTGTCCGCGTGGACCATTGACCAGGATAATAGTAGATTATGCAATAAGGGCTTAAAGTAGTGTATTATGTCCCGGGCGCTATATTGAACCCCGAGTAAGAGGGACTCTATGGTTAACTCCCGAGCGGAGCGAGGGAGTTAAGGCTAGAATCCTGAGTAAGAGGTGTTCAAGATCGCCCAAGACAAATACACATTTAAGCCCGCGATGCATACTCTACTTTTTATACTTTCTGCGAGGCAATTGAAACCAATGACTGTTATAAAGAAAGTACTTAAGTATTCATTTATTTTTTTTGTTGTCTATTCTGTAGTGGTCAGTTCGACATTCGAATAAATCCTTCTTGGTGCGAAAAAATATCATGTTTTTCTTTTTTTTAATTTGTACATAACATAACATGCAGCCTAACTCAGAATAAAATGTCATTGCACCTAAACATTTTTGAAACCAACCTCAATCAAGCACGACTACATAGGTTGCATTCCAAATTCAAATCACATTATTCCCATGGGAAAAATGACTTACTTTAGGAAAGGTTTGCATGACATATAATATGCCATTGACGAGCAGGTAGTGTAAAAATTATATTTATTTTCTTAATTAATCAATCAAATTTAATGTACTAAGAAGTTTCAATGATGTTGAAGTCAATCACCCCAAAATTTGCTTTCTACCACTTTTTAACCCTGTTAGGGGATGAATATAAAAGAACACGTGTTCAATTAATTTTGTGAAAGAAAAGTTATTAACTTCGACGTCGGAATTGAAACTTCTTAGTGCATTTGATTGATTAATTATTATTAAGAAAAATAAATATCATTTTTATACTACCTGCTCGTCAATGGCATATTATGTGTCATGCAAACCTTTCCTAAAGTAAGTCATTTTTCCCATGAGGAATAAAGTGATTTGAATTTGGAATGCAACCCTAGTAGTCGTGCTTGATCGATGTTGGTTTCAAAAAAGTTTAGGTGCAATGAGATCTTATTCTGAGTTAGGCTGTATGTTATCATGAAAACTTTTTACGAAATTCATTTTCACCCGCGCACCAAGAAGGATTTATTTGAATGTCGAACTGACCACTACAGAATAGACGACAAAAACATAAACTCTAACCCAACTATAAATGTACCAAAGAATGTAACTTTGTTGTTGCACAACTGGTGTAATGTTTCTAACATAACTTTTAATTTTCAATAAATATTCTTAATTTTTCATATTTTATTATTCTAACTTTAAATAATTACTTAAGTACTTTCTTTATAACAGTCATTGGTTTCAATTGCCTCGCAGAAAGTATAAAAAGTAGAGTATGCATCGCGGGCTTAAATGTGTATTTGTCATGGGCGATCTTGAACACCTCGTACTCAGGATTCTAGCCTTAACTCCCTCGCTTCGCTCGGGAGTTAACCATAGAATCCCTCGTACTCGGGGTTCAATAATAGCGCCCGGGACACAATACACTACTTTAAGCCCTTATTGCATAATCTACTATTGTCATCTCAACGTAGTTATTATATTCTCTTTGGTCATTTCCCCTGAGAGTAGGTAGAATGCGTTTCATTGAGTAGCAAATATTCAATGAAACGTACTATGAACATTGACCATTTTGTATGGGAATCGCCATTTCGGGTTACTTTTGACAGCTAACTTTTGATAAAGAGGTTTTAGTCTGAATAATGATCTTAGTAATGTTGGATAAAAGAACCGTTACGTTTTAGTATTCAGTTGCTTTGTTATTAACTTACTAATTAAAAAGATAGCGCTGGTTTTCAAGGTAAAATTGATAATCATTAAATTGTAGGTGATACGAAGTTCACAGGGTCCACTAGTGTCATATAATTGGAAATAATATTGTCAGAGTATGGAATAACACATAGTAAATAAAGTGTTAACAAATCATATTTCCATCTAAAATCATATTAATTGGAATCACATATAATTATAATACAAATTTTAGTATTGTATAAAAATATTAAATGAAATCTTAATTTTTCACTTAGATGCAGAGAACATGGATATTTATAGTCACACTCAGCATCGTGTACGATGAAACAACTACAGCAAGCACAAGCACTGAAAGCAAGAAAAAACACATAAAAGAGTTAGAAAACATCAAAAGTGAGCTTTATAGCAAAATAAATGAAGCAATCAACGACAGTGTTACAGCTCTCGAAAAAAATAATGATACTGACTCTTTGCTGGCAGTAGGCAGCATGATAGAGTTGAAAAAGCAAGTTGATCAGCTAAATGCCACTTCTGAAGTGGATACAAATTTGGAAGATTTATTTAAAGCTATCGTTAAAGTAGAACACAATAGCTCAGATGCAGATATAGGCGGGGAGAATGCCACTCCACAAAAACCATCAACAGATGCTTTTTCAGAGAACGGAAAAAGTAATTCTAACAATCTCAGAAGAGCTAGTGCGGTTGTTGACAATGAATATCCAGAAATCAGGGTAGATTTGAATCATTTATATAAAATCTTGGAAGGTAAAGATGGTAAAGGGACAAAAATAGTGAAGGAACACTATTTAGAAATAAAGAAAAAAGCGGAGGATTGGATACTGCAAAGACAAAAAGAAAAGAAAAAAATTAAAGCTCACAAAATGGAAATGTTGAAGTTAAACGAGAAGTGTCCAAATTACGGTATTCAAAATAAGAAAAAGAAATTAACCAGAAGGAAAAAGAAGAAGCAAATAAGAAAGAATAAAACATTTCCGTGCTGTCGGAAATGCTGCAAAAGATCTTATATGGGATGTTTGTAAATCAAATAAAAAAGCTTTGGTTTAAAGGTTCCAAATTCATTGTGTTGCTCGCTACCACATTTTTCATAATTTTGATCTCCTCTATTTACACATAAATATCGATAACTAGAGCGAGACATCAAATATAATGTCTAAGATACGGGATAGAGCTATGAAAAAAATTAAAATCGAAAATATCAAAATGTATGAAACAGCTGATTTTTTTTCGCGATTTCAGTGTTGGTCCCATAGTAAAAGTTGTTCAGTTTGATGGTCCCCATCTACCATATTCGGCATTAGGGGTATTTTTGAAACACGTTGTATAGCGATTTAAAATGACGGAGAAGAGAAAATTTGTTTTTTCATCTTTAACGTACATTTTTTTGAAAATTATCTGTTATAGGTACCTGTCAAACCTTGTCCTGATATTAAAAAACACAACGAAAAAAGAATTATCTAATTTGGTGTAGTCGATCTGAAGTTATGCGCCTACATTTATATAGATGTGAAATTTTGGATGTTTGTTACTAAATTACGCAAAAAATGGATGGATGGATGGACTGAATGGATTTGAATGAAACATGGCACGCAGATAGTTAAAAGCCTGGATTAAAATAAAGGATACTTTTTATCCTAGTCAAAGTTTACCTAGGGATATTTTAAATATCCATGCGGACGAAGTCGCGTGTGGAATCTAGTATTTATATAAATATTGAGCAGAATTTCACTTCACATGTTGGACTAGATTAATGTTGTAACCTTTGTCCATAAGGAAGGCCTGGAGGGTATGACAAGCTCTTAAAACTTGAGAGCTTTCTGAATGTAGAATGTAGAGACGCATTGATAGCCGTTCAGAAAACTGTAATACCCCTGCCCCCTCTATGCCCAGTAGTGGGGTCATTAAAACACGAAATACGAACCAATATGGTTGTCCATTATTAATACTCTTTTAAGCAATAATAATTATCAAATTCTTCTAAATGAACAACAACGGGCTTTTTATATAGGTACCGACTAACCAGTGTAACACTTTCGCATCATAAATTCTTTCAATGACAATAATTGAATCTTGCGAGCTAATTGCAAATATTAAGAAATAATTTTATGAGCTTTCAACGCGCTTTTAAGATTCTCCGAATATATTCTAACCATACGCACATGTGCGTACGTCATTACTTAAATATTCTGTTTCAAGCTGAATTTTTTAAAGTCCATCTTTGGGTGTATTATTCTTTAGGTATATATTGTTCAATTAATAAACAAACAGGCTGTACAAACATCTAAGGGAATTAAAAAACGTTACTTTATGAATAATCTGCCCTTGTTATCATTAATGTCTTCTGTGACATACAGACGTAGGGTTAAGCAAACAATTTAATTAAATCTTAATACATTAAACAAGGGAACCGGTTACTTGTCCTAATTTCATTTAAACGAAAACGGTTGACCGACTTCTTTTTTGCCTTATGTATTGTTAGCCATATTTTTAGAGCATCGAAATATCATTTGACAAAGTATCATTTTACCGAACGAAGTTTCACCGATTTTTTTTTTCTATAAAAAAGCTGGTGGTAGGTTAGGTTAGGTTAGACTTGTGACCATCAAACTGCATGTTGCATGCTGCATGCTTGCTTGCATACTACATGCTAAGCTGCATGCTGCAAGCTTGCTTGCTTGTTTGCAAGTAAACATTACACGATAGTTTAACGTTTTAGTACCTACGTAGGAACAACTTGTCCTAATTTAAAAATAACAGCAAAGATTAGGGATCAGAAATAGTGTGCTCTTTTTTAATAATAATCTTTAAATATTTTCAGATTTTTCTCTATGAAAACTTCGAAGATAGGGGGGGATTTTGATTTTTTATTTTTATCGTAAGTAAATATTTTTATTTCTCTCTTATTTGCAGAATAGTCGAAACGTCATCTAAAACTATTCTAAATTTCAAGTTGATAGCATTAGTAGTTCCCAAAATATCCAGCTGTGACAGACAGACAGACTGAGTCGCACCAAAGAGTTCCGTTTTCCCATTTTGGTACGGAACCCTAAAAAGAAGGAACGAAAATAATCGAAAAGTTTATAATAATTTTCGGGGGCGGTGTGCATGGTACACTAATCTACCATATTTGGCTTTATAAGGTTATTACCGAACAGCCTGTTTATAGCCCATTTCGGCTGTTCATGTGTGTTATAATTTGAAATTCGCTAAAGGTTTCGCGATACGGGCCGCAGCGCCGCTGCCGGTGTGTTCCTATCAAATATTAACACAGAGGTAATTCGAATAATTGCGTAGGTATGCAGAGTTTTTCCAAAAATGCGGAAGTATCCACGCCGCAACCTCTGCTACGTTTACGCAAATTTTAACGATCTTTTGATGGAAGTTTCTGGAAAAAATTAATTATCTATTGTAAAACAACTTCGATTAGTTTATATTATTATCTTTTGGCTCGTAGACTTGGTATGACCATCAGCCATTTTTAGATGGCTATGCCAAAAGTCTCGAGTATACCAAGTATGAGGAGCTCGATTGCGCAGTGGTTTAGCGCCTGGCCCAGCGATTGCGGAGGTTAAGCAACTTTCGCAAGGGTCGGTCATGGGATGGGTGATCAAAATTTATTATCTCAAACTCCTCCGTGCTTCAGGAGGCACGTTAAGCTGTTAGACCCGGCTGCATTTGCAGTAGTTAGCACCCACCGATCCGCATTTGGCCCGCGTGGTTGGTCATTGCCAATCCTCCTTGTCCACCCATAAAGGAAGGCCTGGGCCCCAGCAGTGGGGATATTAAAATGGCACCCATGACCGAACCTTGCGAAAGATGCTTAACTGCAGCGCAGGGCGAATACGCTATCTCGCTAGCGCTATAAAGCTCCTTCAACGCTAGATTGTGTGCTGCGATTTACGATTTATCATAAAATAAGAAAAGATATGTTATTTGATTTTGAATTGTTATAATTGTGACTTAATTATAATCCAATTGTATCATTAAGTCGGCTGGAACAACCTTAACAGTCTATCAGGCAAGGATTCAGGCTTGACCATATTACATTACTGCTTCATAGTGCAAAGGATATAACAGTACCTCTTTTATCGTTTCCTCTCCTCATTACTGAAGATTGTGACTTGATTTTATCCAGGTATTGAACACGTTACTTGAAAGATAAACGTCATTTAGCCGTAATTACCGTTATTCCAATAAATAATACTATTTTACCGTTATGATACCGTTAAGAATAACGTTATTTTTTGGTATCGTTATGATTTTGTAACGATATTTGAATATCTGTTTTAAATAGTATGTTGTTCATGTCATCCTTATGTGGTATTTACACGGGTGACTAAAGCCGCACAACTTTTGCCGTACGGCGAAAATCTACTGTGTAAATGGCAATTCGGCCTAGGCCGCAGGTGACTGGACAAACTTATCTAATCCGGTGGCCAAAACTAGAACTATTTGTTGTTTTTTTACCTACATATTGTTACCTAGGTTACGCCATCGACTATATAGACGACAGCGCCGCCATCACCGATGTGTCACCTGCGATTCAATTTTATAAGCGACTTGATAGGTGACTAAAGTAGACCGTCACAGGTGCATAAATCGACCCATGTAAATAGCCCATTTTCTGCTTGCGGTCCATCCTGCATTATAAAATTTATAAAGGAAGAGACTCTGGCAACGACAAAATAACCCCTAAAACTGGTGCAGAAGGCAACGAAAATCACGAAATCCGATTCCAAAGTAAATAGCTAAAGCACTTCTTTTAGTCACATGAAGTCCACTGTATCAAAATGTCCACTGTATCAAAAAGTCCACTATATCGAAACGTCCACAGTATCATTATGTGCACAGCATAATTATGTCGATTCTTCATAATGTCCACTGTATTAAAACGTCCACAGTATCTAGTGTTATGGCGACATCATGGAAACCGGTGCACAAGCCACTCGATCATGGAGGTCTGTTTTGGTTCTAGGTCCTACAACCGTGAAATTTGCAGAAAACAGGGTCTCTCAGCCACTAATATAAGAGAAAAGTCCATTTGTGAGTTCGTCAGTTCGTTGTGTGATGAAAAATGAATTCACTTTAAATGCTGAGGTCATTTTTCAATGTGATGACTTTGTATGAAATATACAGCGAGAAAAAGTCCCTTGACGAGTTCTTGCCGGTTTTTTTGTCTTAAGGTCTCTCGAGGGTTTGCGAACCGATGGCGTAGCTTCTTTGACCTTCACAAGTGCTTGTAACAGCCTCCCTAGACTGAATAAATGACTTTGAGTGGCCTTTGAAAACCCCTCATTAAATACCTGTTTGTTTGTAGTTTTCTTACTGCAGTTTCGTATCATATAATCCAGGCTTGTAATCGGATGTAACGCGAGCCTGAATCCCACGGCGGATAATCCCCACTGACGCAGTAATGGGGGGTTTAACGAAACTTACACGAGGGCTCTAACCTGGGGATTACTCCAATGAACACTGATTTGGCGTCCCTGTAGTTTTATCATGCGTAATAAATAAAAAATACCAGCACACTCATGCCCTAATGCTTAAGTGACAGATGGAATAAAACTTCAATCAAGACCATAGACTTAGAAAAATTTTCGCTGCGTTATCAAAACACATGCTCAAAAACGTCACAGGAAATAACACTTTAAACTGGTATTTTGATTTAGTTCGCTTTTGGGGCACAAGCCACTATGGATATTTTTTCATTGACTAGTTTCGTCAGTCAGTGCCATATTTGCTGTTTTAGTGCGTGGGACGTTAGACTTTATCTATACAGGGTATTGTAGATCAAAGATAATAGGGTCATCCATAAAAAACAGAATTCTAGGAAATAGCCTGTTACGTCTCTTTTCCGTAATTCTATAATAAAAGACCCGTGAAACTTTCACGTCGAATTAGGGAGACACATTGGTACAACGCGATAATCAAATATACTGAATGAAGCAGGGCAGACGCCCGGACAATCCGATTGTCTCCCGAAAATCAGGTCTCTTCACGAAATGAATAATGATTGGGGAAAAAATACGATAGGTTGTACTGAGAGGTTTTCAAATGTATTTTTTTATGATTCAGCGTTTCAGTCAAAACTTTTATTTATCATTTATTTAAGGACAGCTAACAAGAACATACACTAAGACAAGGCAATGATACATTAAAAGTACCTACTTACATGCTACAGTGCTGTCTTTTTTACAAGCTGCATTGTAGGTATTCATTACATTCGATTATTTTATTTAAAATACAAACTAATAAGAACTTAAACTAAGTAATTGAATCTTGCCTCAGCTTCTTATCAGCCATAAAGTATTTTTTTAGCTGATAATAGAACCATCTAATGACCTCCGTGGTCAAGTGGTTTGTACATAGGTTTTCAAGGTGTCGCCATCTCTGAAGTCCTGAGTTCGATCCCAGCTCAATTTAGAAAACGAACCTTTCTATATTGGCTACCATGTGTGTTACCATGTCATTTAACATAAAGTGTAAAAATAGACAAGTCCGGGTCTGATTGGCGCGCTACGAGTTCCGTTATAATTATTTTATGCCATATTTATACCTTCAAAATTATTACTTTCAGATATTTTCCTATACTTGGCGCTGTGACACCCTGCTTCCTGACAAATTCGTGATTCTAAATCAACGAGAAAAACCTTGTAGGTAAAACCTACGTTTTAGTCCAAATATAATGACAAATAACAGAATCGTGAATTTTCATATCTTCGGGAGATCGTGAAATTTTGTATCGAGGCCAATTCCAAATTGATTAATGAGAAAAAGGGTCTTGACAGAGAGCCGGACAACCTAGTGATCGTACAAGGTTCAGCTTTTTCTTCTAAATACGAGACCCTAAAAATGACCTTAAGCCACAAATACAATCTCAAAAGTGGGCTCTCCGTCAAAGATTGCCCGGACCGTTCGCATTGTCTTGTGCCCGGGGCCGATAAGATAGGGGATGTGCCTGGTTTGTATTATTGCCCGGATTTACAGCCGCATTGGGATTCTACGGATATAGTGGTAAGAAATCGGACAGAGATAAATATAAATGTACAAGCATTTAGGTTTATTTCATGAAAAGAGCGACTAGCAACTAGCAACCAGTCCCTCAAGTCCAGTCATAACCGTAAAAAGGTTTAGATTTTGAAGCAAATTCAAGAAAGCATCGGATTATCCACTAGGGAAAAGAGTACAAACACTAATTTAAGTGTAAGTTTAATACTTTTAACTTGACTGCAAAACAACATGGCACGTTCTGTCCTATGTAGACTCACTGCTAATACCTGTTTTTTTCTGCAGTCTGTACCAAATCCACCAACGATAAACTTAGTAAACAGTGTTTTTATTGCCATCAGCGTGTCACGTTTCGTTTGGGCTCTTATTATTTTGTAGAAACTTTGCCTCTGTTCGAATTCTCATTGCTGTAAGGGTTGCCTCAAACGGAAGATTTTTGAGGTCCAAACCGTTATCTCAGATATTTGTCGGTCAGAATTCAAAGGGATAAAATTAAGATCGATTTGAATCATCGTAAGCCTTCTGTTTATAAATAGGCAGGAAATAGTATGGTTTCGAGCTTGGAGAGTATCATATTATGTGGTTAAATATTTTATTATTTTTGGTTTAAAAAATAATTGACTAAGAATTAATTAAAGTTTCACTAAGCTTAGAAATGCTTGTGATTATAAGCCAAAGTAACAATAGCCTAATGTCGTATTTACACGGGTGACTAAAGCCGACTTTTGCCGCACGGCGAAAATCGACTGTGTAAATGACAATTCGGCTTAGGCCGCAGGTGACTGAACAAACTTATCTGATCCGGTGGCCAAAACTGGAACTAAGTGTTATGAGAAATTGTTACCTAGATTACGCCATGACTACATAGACGACAGCGCCACCGTCACCGATGTGTCATCTGCGATTCAATTAATTTTACAAGCGACTTGATAGGTGAATAAAGTCGATTATCATAGGTGACTAAAATCGACCCATGTAAATAGCCCATTAGGTTTTTTCAAACATGTACATTGTTAAGGTTACCCACAGCTAAAATATTCTGTTTATTTTTACTTGTCTTATTTGGTAAACAATTTTCACCCAACTCTTTATTGAAAAAAAAAACAATTATAAAATACAACAAATGGTTTTCCGCACATAGATCACGAAAGAAATCACAAATTTATAGTGACAATTTGATTAAATAGGACAATAACTATATTTTTAAATAACGATTTAAGTTTAAAGACGTATGACAACTGTCAATGTGTTTACTAAATAGGACAAGTAAGGATAAACAGACTAGTAATTTTTTTCTAGTGATCTCGAAGGGCGGCAGTGTTATGAGTACCATTTTCAGCATGAACTACAGATCGGGTGTACGGTGGTTCGTATATTAACACTTTTCCTTCATGGTGTATGTTAAAATAAAGATGTTTGTAAAATTTCCCTTAATTTTAGGGGTTTGTAATAAAAATAATTTTGTTCGAGAACTACTTTCGTGGCAAAGTGGCTGCACGGATTAAAGTTTTTGCAGTTCAAGTTTTAAAACGGCAAATCCCTATTTCCATGGAAAGCAGATTAAATTTTCGTTCTTATAAAATTAAATGTGACTTGGTCTAGGGGGCCTAGTATAGGAAAACTATTAGTGTAATTGAAAATTATGTTTTAGATTTTTTGGATAACATCACATACATTTTGTTCCGATTCCAAAGTAAGTACCTAGCTGTAGCACACGGCACACGGTGGCAACACAAACATCTGAGCCAATACAATTTGGCGACCTCCATAGTCCAGTGGCTTTGTACACCGGTTTTCAAGGTGTCGCCATCTCTGAGGTCCCGGGTTCGATCCCCAGTTGGGTCAATTTAGAAAACGAACTTTTCTATATTGGCTCAGGTCTGGGTGTTTGTGATACCACCGTTGTCTCTGATTTCCATAACACAAGTGCTTTAGCTACTTACTTTGGAATCGGAAAAAAAATACGACTAAAATTTTCGGAGCCAAAATAGAATAGTTCCTTTTTTAAATGACTTAGCTGGGATCGAATCCAGGACCTCAGAGATGGCAACACCATGAAGACTGGCATGCAAGCCACCCGACCAAAGAGGTCGTCGTATTTGCATGATAATAATGTATTTAAGTTACGCAAATATATATTTATATTTATTAGATCACCAACAAGTTTACACTGACATTATGATGTGAAATTTAACAAAATTAGTTGTACAAAGCTTAGTGGAATCTTAATTATAGGTGTTCTTAATGCTCTAAGGGTGTAACTGCATGCCCAGGAAACAACAGCAACAATAAAAATAAAAATTAATGATCAAATAAAAATTATGCGATAAAGAATTTATAGAAAAAATAGTTAATACTTAGTGGAACCCAGACATGATATCAACATTAGTGGATTTAGACCACGAATTATATTGGGAAAACATTCTGTCCAAAGGAGAGAAATGGCCTAAATTGGTTCTGGAGTGCTTACTTACAAATAAGTTATATCTGGATATTCTAGGTAACTTAGTTGGGACATTTAAATTAGTCTTTGAAAGTAAGACAGGACAGTCTAGTATACCATTAGCAAGCTTGTACAAGAAAACAAGGTCTAACATAGCCCTACGGTCTTTGAGGCAATTTAACTTAAAGTGTTTCAATCTGTCCTCGTAGTGAGGTAGTTTCTTTGCTAGATTGAAGCTGTATGACAGATGCCAAAGAAATCTTTTTTGGACACGTTCAAGTTTCTTGACATAGACATCGTAGTGTGGACTCCAAAATACACTGCAATATTCTAGACCGCTACGTACGAGAGCATTAAATAAGAGAACTTTAGTATGGGGCTTCTTGAATTCTTTACATTTACGTAGAACAAATCCCATTTTATTATAACTCTTACTAACTATGTCATATCCATATCCATTGAATATCCATTTATCACTACTACTGATTTCCTGTTATTTAAGTAGGATCTGCACCAATTTAACAAGCTTCAATAGAAGATAGCTTACAGAGTAACAATTCATGGTTTACCCTAACTAATGCCTTGCTGAAGTCAGTGTATATAACATCAACAGACTTTTTCTTATCAAGAGGTCCCGCCAAATCATCCAAAAAACTAACCAGGTTTGTGGAAGTCGATCTTGCCTTCACAAAACCATGTTGAGACGCAGAAACCATATGCTTAAAATGCCCCGTAATTAAGGGTCGTAACAAAGATTCAAAGACCTTCGCAAAAGTGGGAAGAATAGATATTGGCCTATAATATAATCAAGTCAAACACAATTAAATTATGTATATTATATTCGACAACATCACAAACATTGCTCTGATTCCAAAGTAAGTAGCTAAAGCACTTGTGTCATGGAAATCAGAGACAACGGTGGAACCACAAACACCCAGACCTGAGCCAATATAGAAAAAATCGTTTTCTAAATTGACCCAGCTAGGGATCGAGCCCGGGACCTCAGAGAGGGCGACACCTTGAAAACTGGTGTACAAACCACTCGACTCCAGTGGAGAATTATATCTCTAAACTTCCTAAAAATCTAAACAAACAGCTTTCAAGTCCAAATTGAATCTCCATCGTAAAATCCCAACATTAAACGGTAAACAACAAACCCCAGACTTGTGAAAACAATTTTTATGAAATAAACAAACGAGAATTTCCCAGTACAAGAAGGGGGAGGGGGGGATATTTGATTGTTCATTCATTTTACTGTCAATCGTCAATCGGAAATTGAATAATGGGACAGAGAAAGTTGGGGCATCGCGAAGACTCGGGGCTTGCGAACAATGTGGGGACTTTTTGAGTTTAGGTAATGCAGATTTCGAAATTCCTAAAAATAGAAGCTAAAATCTTGTACGATTTGATAATTATAATAGCTAAGGTTAGAAACAAATTCAGCAGAAAAAATGGATAAAAAACATAACTTTTATTATATATTTCTCTACTTAAGTAGAGCTATCAGTATAATGTGAGTGATGTCATTTTGTTGTGGTTGAAATTGCGACTGTGAAGTAACTAAATTAGTTTTTGTGAATGCTTATGCTTAATTAATTTCTCAGCTTATAATGCTTATTTCGCTTTTAGTCTAAGTATTGTGCACTACGAAGCTTTTATCTGTGGAAGCTTGTAATTAGCTTTAAAGTATTTATATTTATAATTAACTTGAATTTAAAGTGATGCTGTAAGTTCCCCAAAGAAAATAAAATAAAAATATTTAAACTCAAATATAGGCGAAGTATTAAAATAAAAAATCTGGTATGACTAATCGAGTCGAGTCTCAAGTCCGTATTGTACTAGTCGGTCAAATGTCTTTGTCATAACGCGTCCCAGCGCGTTTCCAGGGGAAATGAAAAATTCCGAGACAAAGCGGTGTTTTTATTGACTCTGCACTCGTCTCAAGGTTGAGATGAGCGTCTATTAAACGGTTAACAACTTTTGATTTGTCTGCGCCAAGTTTTTGCGTTTGAGGTGTCCCTCAAGGTGCTATTATGGGACCTAAGTTGTTTATAGAATATGATTTGAAAAAAAGTTGACGAAACAATTTTTTGATTTTGCTAGTTTCTTTAATCTTACGTAAATAAGTTTTTGGCAATTTTTATAGGTACATTTTAGCATAACCATTTTGTTTGCAGCTCGTTGGTCGATATTCGTAATTATAAAATATAAATTTATTAATAACACAATAGGTACTAATTACATGATATTCGCGTTAAAAACCACGTTGCTCGATACTCACAGGATATTTATGTTTCATGCTTTTTTTCTATTTCCTAATGAATGACTCTTCATAGAATAATACGCCATTGTATAGAATCTTGTTCCCCTCCGTAACAAAACAATTGTTATTGAATCCCACTACTTTTTTTTCCATTGCGCGTACACAATGCACACGTTCCACTGCGGAACAATACTGCGCTCGGATCGACCATTAGAATTCTATTTTTTCCTAAAACCCTTGACTTGCATATGTCTGTCTCTATCTCTCGTGCAGCATTAGAGAGAGACAGAGAACGTGCCACGTCAATTACTTGGCGACACTCGATTGGCTTTTGTCTGTGGCTTGCTTGCGTTTTAAATATTTTGACTCGGTACAGAAATTGTGTACTCAATTATTTTTATTTTTGTAAAAAAAAGGATATTCGTCATGGCGCTTCAAAAATTAGTTTATTGAATTTTCTTCATAAAACAAAAAGTTGCACAAAATGTATTAATGGTTAGTTTCATTTTTAAGTTTTAATTCTTGGAATAGTTTAACCTTGATCAATATCAACGTTTGTAGATTAAAAAAGACATAAAACAATACAAAAAAATGAAATTTCAAAAGAATCTTACAAAAGTTGTTCAACCAGTTTTCCAAAAAAAAAAACACAGAATACGGTTTTATTTAAGGTTTTCTTAATGTATAGGTAGTTTGTTTTTTTTATTCGAATTTTAGCTTTTCAGCACTCGTGCTGCAACAGCTGTAAAATTCAAACATAAAAACACTTAAGCACTTAACTTAATAAAATTACGCTGATACGTATCCGTAAAATAAAAAGTGATTTACTTCAATGTAAGTTTAGCGATCAGCACTTTCGTAAATCTCAGAAGTGAATAAGTTTTACAAAGTTGCTCTATTCGCGTGCCCCGTTCCGCCGGTGACGTTACGACACGGTTTTAATTGGTCGTCGTCTGCAACGACAAATTGATTTCGACCGACGGAGCCGTGGACAAGTCGCCGCACCAGGTAACGACAGCAAAAGCAACTTCGAATAAACAAGTTCATTGGTATCTATCTATCGTTTTATCATTTACTAGTGGACCCTGTGAACTTCGTATCACCTACAATTTATAGAACCTGGGCCCTATTTAATAACGTGACAATTTGGTTAACTTTGCAGTGTAGCTATAAGTAGTTTATTTTATTTTCAAATTGCTTGATGTAACAAATTGTAAATGTTATTTAAATAAGGCACTGGAGACGACAATAAATTAAATGTCGTATAGCTATCCAATATTTTAGTCACAGTAAATATTTTTCAGTTATTGTTTTAGTACTTAGAATTAATTTTGGTGCTTTTAGTTTGTTTAAAAATATTTTTTCGTTCCTAGGAATTATTCGATACCTGCTTAGTTTCAAAATACTCCTGTGAACTAATGTCACCATTTTTTTATTTATTGTCGTGTTGTCCTCTCCACCTCGTATGTCACTACGCCCCTCTCCTCTTCAACTTCTATCCTAGGAATAATTTCCATCTGGTTATCATTCAACGAAAATCAACTTAATTTTGCACCTTATTACAACGCAATAAGGAAAAAATGCCAGCACTGCCAACATAACGCCATAGGTACTATTCAATGAAACGCATTCCACCTACTCTCAAGGGAAATGACCAAAGAGAATGTAATACTACGTTGAGATGACAAATGATATTTATTTTTCTTAATTAATCAATCACTAAGGAGTTTCAATTCCGACGTCGAAGTCAATCGCCGCAAAAGTAGCTTTCTACCACTTTTTAACACTGTTAGGGGATAAATATTAAAAAAATACGAAACACGTGTTCAATTAATTTTGTGAAAGAATGTCTATGCCCAATTTCAAGTCAACCGGGCCAAGGAATCGCGTTCTCCCATACAAACTTTGCCACCCTGTTTCACCCCTTTAGGGATTGAATTTCGCAAAATCCCGTCTTAGTGAGCACCTACGCCCTAAAAGGAGCCCCCATGCAAAATTTGAGACTCCTAGCACTTGTAGTTTCTGAGATTTCGTGATCAGTGAGTGAGTGAGTGAGTGATTTTCCCTTTTATATATATAGATTTTACATTCTAGGCCTATTATAAGTTTACGTTTACTATACTCGCTAGCGGCTGTAGTGAAATTGTATGACAACTTTTAGTCTGGACATATGGAAGTTAGTCAGATCCCCTCATCAACCGGAAAAGAGCTGATGATCTTCAAACGGCTGATCAGGTCATGGCTTCCGTACCACGTTCTTTCAATATCATTGAAGTAACACCGTACCAAATTCCGAATCGATCGGACATATGGAAGTTAGTCAGATCCCCTCATCAACCGGAAAGAGCTGATGATCTTCAAACGGCTGATCAGGTCATGGCTTCCGTACCACGTTCTTTCAATATCATTGAAGTAACACCGTACCAAATTCCGAATCGATCGGACATATGGAAGTTATTCAGTTCTCCTCATCAACTAGAAAAGCTAGCTGAACAAATTTTCATGAAACATGACTAAGAACACTCGGGATCAAATTATCTTTCACACAAAAAAAAAACTAAACCAAAATCGGTTCATTCGTTTGGGAGCTACGATACCACAGACAGATACACAGACACGTTAAACTTATAACACTCCTCTTTTTGTGTCGGGGGTTAAAAATTGGCCATTTCATACTTAAACCCCTAATAATAATGTATAACTTTATAGGTATTTATTAATGAAAATACTTCGGTGTTTAAAATCAATTAAAATGTGAAAAGAAATGGACAGTAACAATTTCAAACAGATTTCAATAGAACTAAATAAACAGGAATAGTTAAGGCTCCTATATACCTCAAAGTATCGAAAATTAATATGTACAGATTGAAGCTTAGGTTCTTTAGTTTATTTACAAACAATAACCTCACTAAAATATAGTTCGTTGTTTAAGCACTTTTGCCTACTAGGTACTACTACAACGAACTATATTTTACTGAGGTTATTGTTTGTAAATAAACTAAAGAACTAAGCTTCACTCTGTACATGTGAATTTACGATAATTTATGTACTTAGCGAGCAATAAATTTAATTAAGTTGAGGGCGCCACTTGAGTGATAAAGTCGCCTTAAAATATCAAAATTAAACGTTTATACATCGTTAATTTTTAAGTATATCTAAAAATTAAATGGGGAATTCAGACAACGAGAATTAACAACTTTTACTATGGGGCCAACCACGGAAACGCGAAAAAAAATATCAGCTGTTCCACACATTATAGTCGAGTCGATGTTGTACTTTTCTATGGAACAGCTGATTATTTATTCTGGGTTTGCCGTTTTTGCGTAAAATAACCATCAAAAGGAAAAAAAACACAAAAGTCAAAACAAGATCACCAGATATAACATCATCAATATTTTTAGTTTCCAAAAGATCATATTTATTTTATCAGTTCAAATATTTTACAAAGATCCATTAAATATTCCCAAATAGCAGGTTCTATTTTGGGAACTGTAATCACATACAAATATCACTGTTGCTGAACTTCAGGACAGATTTAAACGAAATTAAATATTCAAACGCTTGTAATAACTAGTTGTCGAGGTCACGGTCAGAGTATGAATTTTGTAATTAAGACGAAAACCTTGTTAATACTGTTTGGTAAATGGAATTTATATTATACAAGTTGTTTTTGAGGCCGACTAACTACTTACTTGCCTTATTAATAAAACAAAAATAAGCAATGATAATCTCGGTATACCTAAGTATACCTAGATTATCCAAAAATATTGACGTTTCAAAGCGTCATAATCCTAAAAAAATCTTTTAAGTTAAACTAAGCGTAAACTTGACCATCAGCCATTCTTAATGTCCCCATTGCTGGGGCACAGGCCTTCCTTATAGGTAGATAAGGAGAATGAGCCATAACCCACCACGCGGGCCCAATGCGGATTGGTGGGTGTTAACGATTGCTAATGCACCCGGGACCAACGGCTTAACGTGCCTTCCGAAACACGGAAATAATAACATGCAGTCGGAGGCATAGAATTTAATGATAAGTCTGTTACATTATAATGCCTCCGACAGCATGTGATCTTTAATATTTGATCATTGTTTCCATCTTTTTCGTTCGTTTACTTGTCTTTTGATGCAGGTGGGTTTTATAGTTTTTTATATTAAATATAATTACAAAAATATAAATACATTAATTTAACGTTGCGAAATTAAACTAATCGTCTAAATTTTGATTTAAACAGCGACTTTGAATCCGAATGTTGACACTGCAAATATAGATTGACCACCAATTACTTTGTGCAAACCCCGCTTAAATGAGCTAGCACAATGCCGCGTCGTCGCTCGCACTCGTACTCGCAACTTATCAACGCACACCGCTTAGTTAATTATTAATGGATTATAAATAGAATGTGAGGAGGAGCTCAGTGGTGCAGTGGTGTAGCGCCTGGCCTTGCAACTTTCACAAGGGTCGCTCATGGAATGGGTGACCAAAAATGTATTACCTTGAGCTCCTCCGTGCTTCGGAAGGCACGTTGAGTCGATGGTCCCGACTGTATTTTCAGCTGTTAACACCCCCTAATCCTCGTTGGGCCCGCGTCCATACAATACTGCTTACAATTTAACGTATAATTTTTCGATAGATTATAATCTATCGAAGTAAAAACGTGTTGAATCACAATCTGTCGCGTGTTATATTGACGACTGCCCAAAGTCTATTCCTGATTGGTCCCTCCTCTCCTACCTGATAGATTGAAATCTATCGAAAAATAATGCGTTAAATAATAATAATAATAAAAAAAAAAAAAAAAATTGTAAGCAGTAGATATGTTACGTACAGATCACAATTTTTCGACAGCTTACAATCTCATAAGATAGATTATAATTTAACGGTATTTACAATCTTATCGTGACATATACAAGACACTCGACCTCGGAGGTTATCAAATTAGTTCTAAGAAGTTTCTAGTGTAGAAAAAAGCTTTTAAAAATTAAAAAGAAAAACCTCCTTCAAAAAACCTTAAAAAAATTGCTATAGAAAAACAGCTTCAAAAAGCAACAGCTCTAAAAAGCAAGAAATAATATTCAAATCTGCATAATTACCACTATTCAAGTAACTACGCACATCTGATATTAAAAAAAACGTCTTTTGAAGTCGGGTGGGGCTGAAAGATATTTTCCTTTTTTAATTTATATAAACATTTGTAGTGGTTTCTCTTTCTCAATTTGATTTTTTTAATCTTAAAGGCCGAGGGTGGACATACATAAAAAAAATAAAAAAAAACAAATAAACAGACGAACATAGAACCTCCTTCTTTTTTTGAAGTCGGTTAAAAAGACGTCATGAATGAATGGAATGGGAAACAAAATTATCGATTTGAAAGACTAAGCAAATGTTTATTTAAATGAAAATTATTTAATTTTAATATTGTCCAAAAAAAGTCTGTGACAATAATTTTGAATTGATAAAATTAAGCATGGAAACTGACAACACTGTAGGTTGGTTGCATTTTCATGTAAAATATTGCTTTACATGTATCAAATACATTGTAAACTGAATATTAACGACAATTTGACCGTAGCGAACCGGCAATGGATTAAAATTCGACCCTTGTTTTAGTGTCAAACAAATGTCAATCAAACTAGATTATGGAGGACGTGGTAAGATCATAACTTGCGATAGATTAGACTCTTCTTAAGAGGAAACACCACGGTCGGGAATTGAAAAATTCCTATAGAAAGTTGACAAAATCAAGGTTTGGTAGTCCCCTGTTTCCTCCTCCAAAACTAGACCGATTTAAATATTTTTTTCATTCAGTTGCCATTGTTTAGACATCCAGCAATCAAAGACGAGATTATATAAGAAAGCAAAAATAGGAACACAGCCAAATCCTTTTTTTATTTTTTTATGTAAAAAGTATTTAATTTGGTCTAGTTTTGGAGGAGGAAACAGGAGACTTAACTACGAAACGTTGATTTTGACAACTTTCTATAGGAATTTTTCAATTCTCTCGACCGTGGTGTTTCCTCTTAATATCTACGCGAGTATTAATAACTGGTTTGCTCAATTGGGTAACTACACTGGCCTTCAAAACTTGGAACCACACTTTAAAAATTGTAATAACTTTTAAAATACTCAAGATATATTTTCGAAATAAAAGGACTAAAAAATTGTTTTTTTAAATAATAACTTCACAATCGCCAACCTTCTTGAAAAAAACTTTTTTATTACAAAACTCGTAACTTCTATTGTTTAAGAGGAATTGCAATTTTAAAAAAGTGGTAAGGTCAAGTGTCGAGTGTCGAGTGTCGAGTGTCGAGTGTCGAGTGTCGAGTGTCGAGTGTCGAGTGTCGAGTGTCGAGTGTCGAGTGTCGAGTGTCGAGTGTCGGGTGTCGAGAGTACAGTGTCGAGTGTCAAGTGTCGGGTGTCGGTCGAGTGTCGAGTGTCGAGAGTCGAGTGTCGAGTGTCGAGTGTCGAGTGTCGAGTGTTGAGTGTTGAGTGTCGAGTGTCGAGTGTCGAGTGTCGAGTGTCGAGTGTCGAGTGTCGAGTGTCGAGTGTCGAGTGTCGAGTGTCGAGTGTCGAGTGTCGAGTGTCGAGTGTCGAGTGTCGAGTGTCGAGTGTCGAGTGTCGAGAGTACAGTGTCGAGTGTCAAGTGTTGGGTGTCGGTCGAGTGTCGAGTGTCGAGTGTCGAGTGTCGAGTGTCGAGTGTCGAGTGTCGAGTGTCGAGTGTCGAGTGTCGAGTGTCGAGTGTCGAGTGTTGAGTGTCGAGTGTCGAGTGTCGAGTGTCGAGAGTACAGTGTCAAGTGTCGGGTGTCGAGTGTCGAGAGTACAGTGTCGACGGTCAAGTGTCGGTCGAGTGTCGGGTGTCGGTCAAGTGTCGAGTGTCGGTCGAGTGTCGAAAGTCAAGTGTCGAGTGATGAGTGTTGAGTGTCGAGTGTCGAGTGTCAAGTATCGAGTGCCGAGTGTCGAGTGTCAAGTGCTGAGTGTCGAGTGTCAAGTGTCGAGTGTCGAGGTGCTGAGTGTCTAGCTAGTGTCAGAATCAGAAGTCAAAAGTCGGGTCTCTAGTGTCGAGTGTCGAGTGTCAAAAGTCAAGTGCCGAGTATCAAGTGTCGAGTGTCTAGCTAGTGTCAGAATCAGAAGTCAAAAGTCGGATCTCTAGTGTGAGTGTCGAATGTTAAGTGTCGAGTGTCAAGTGTCGAGTGTCAAGTGTCGAGTGTCAAGTATTGAGTGCCGAGTGTCGAGTGAGTGTTCAGTTTTGAGTGTCGAGTGTCAAATTCGACTTTTTTCAAAATGGCGGACAGGTAGGTACCAGTCTTCATACATAAATGACCGATGGCTTTTGTACAGAACCCTCGGTGGGCGAGTCCGACTCGCACTTGTCCGGTTTATTTTCTAATATATTACGTTATGTATCTTCATACAAAATAATATGACATGTCTTAAATCTGATAACAAAATGGCAATCAAAAAATATTCAACGTTAATTTAATTTAATCGCTACATTTCATCGACGTTACGTTGTTCAAACTTCGAATGAGATGAGATGAGATAGACACAGATATACTTAAACACAACTTGAACTGTTCGAAATTCTAATCAAACTACATTAATTGATTCTACCGATTCTTAGTTCTAGCATAGAATAATTAATATTATCGTGTTAAAATTCTTACATTTACACAAATCACAATCATGTAGATATAACGTTTTTAATTAAATTAGTTCATTTATTTGATTAGTTTAAAGCAGGGATTCCCAAACTATTTTGGGCAAGAGACCCCTTTTCCAAAATAAACTGATACCTCAGACCCCCCACAGCCAAATTACTTTAAAAATCCTATCAAATATCAAGTGTAAATAAAAATAATAATTATAATTATTCGATAAGTTGACACCTGGAAAACTGATTTCGACCCCAAGGGTTCGATATCAACCACTTTGGGAATCCCTTGTTTAATGTTTGGCTTCAAACTAGTTTAGTTGTGTAAGATCAATCAACACTTTCTAAACCAATAACCCTTTTTAACCGACTTCAAAAAAAAAGAGGAGGTTCTTCTACAGGGTGAAATCAAAGTCATTGGCAATATTTCAATCTAACCGCGATATTGATAACTTATGGACAAAAATTGCTTAAATCAAAATGATCAAAATTCAAGGTGAAATAAACATAAAAAATCACAAAAACACAAACATTTAGTATTAACAGCACTTAAACCTAAACAAACTTTCACATTTATAATATTGACCCTTCAACACCCGGAAAGTGAGACACAATAGATATTGTATTATTATACGGCCGCATGCGTCCGCTCGGGCGTTGATAAATTAATAAAATTAAAATAGAATAATACAATGTAACAAACAGCATAATTATAGACCATCAGCCATTTTTAATGTCCCTACTGCACACTGCTGGGGCACAAGCTTTTCTTATGGGGTGGATAAGGAGGATGGGCCATTACCCACCACGCGGGCCCAATGCGGATTGGTGGGTATTAACTGCAAATGAAGACGGGACCAACGGCTTAACGTGCGTTTCGAAGCACAGAGGAGCTCGAGATAATACATTTTCGGTCACCCATCCCATGACCGCGAAAATTGCGTAATCTCCGCAATCGCTGGGCCAGGCGCTAAACCACTGCGCCATCGAGCTCCTCTCATAATCATAATGTACTACAAATTCTCATTACACATTACACAGTGCAAGAACGCACGCGTTATCGGTATATTCCGTCCATATTCTATTATTTGGATCCGGTATTCATACGAGCGAGTGCGACGTGACTTGACTGCATATTCAACATATGACATGTTTAATCTGAATATTCAATTAAAAGAATATGAAAAATTAGGTTCAGGTTTTGTAAACAATGGAGAGCGTATAATTACCAATGTTAAAAGAAACACTGAAATTTAACAGAATGGTGTAAATGTAGGACCACAAAATACATTAATGGCTTTTCTTTTTGAGATTTTAGAATTTACAATTACAATGCAAGTCACAGCTCAGCGGTAAAAGCATTGGACCGGACATCCAAAGGCCGTGTGTTAGATTCCCGTCCGAGAATATGATCTGTGGTCCTACTATGAGTTGATGCAAACTGTTTACGTTACCGTAAACTATCGTTTTCTCTCTTTCACTCGCATTATAATAATAATAATAATAATAATAATAATTTATTCAACCAATTAAACCAATTAAAGTAAACAGTTTGCATCAACTCATGGTAGGGCCACTGGTGCGAGTCGTAATTTTTCTAGTATATTATTTAGTACTGTAAACATTGGTAGCTTTTATTTTCGCGCATACTATGAATGATTTTTCTTTTACCATAAAAATTGCAACTCCTTAAAACTAGAAAAGAAGCAAACAAAAAAAGGGGTAATTTCTAAGAAGTCAAGATTGTATAATACACAAAATGGTGAGGTGCTATTTACACGGGTCGAGTTGGCAGGCGATTTTAGTCACTTAGCACTTTTTATCGACAATCGCTTGTAAAATCGAATGGCCACCTCATTGAAATTAGGTTTGCGATTACATTTTACAATCATCATCGATAAAAAGCGCTAATTGATTAAAATCGCCAAGTTGCCGGTAAGTCGATTGTGTAAATACCACATAAATAGGATAATAACACATTCACATTTATTTATCACATCACATTTATTTAATGGATCTAACAATGCAATAAATAAATTTCTTTCTTTCTTTAAACAGTGACTTAAACAGTGTTTTAAAATCTTTTGTGGTAAGTCTGAAGGTTGCTAGCTAGATAAAAGCTTAGTGTCGTATTGAGTATTTGACCTAAATATTCCATACGTCGATTTAGCAGTATTTCACTTTTTTCATATTCAAACGATTGGTGCGTGACTTGAATATAATAGGCACAGCTTCTCTTTCACGTCAAGTCAGCAATGACATACGTGTTGCTTGAAATTTAACGAAAATTGACGATTCTATTTTGTTAGAATAAAGTACTTTGCCAGACCATGCATGCCAGTGGTGAAATTGGAATATACGTACAGGGTAATTTGTAATAATACCCGTATAATCTTAGATAAGGAACCATGCATATAACCTCTGAAAATTATAAAGCCTAAAAACATCCACATGACTGAAAAAAATATATTTTTATACGTATGGAAACATACCAACAAAATATATTTGTTGGTGGACCTGCCCTCGCAAATCAAGGGGCATCCCGGGGCATCAACGACTTCAATAAATGCAAATGAAATGATCCACTGAAAGTATCAAGTAAGACATCGTAAGCCTACTTACCATTTAGCAGCTGCTGTATTTACGCCTGTTGGTGTCGACTTTCACTGGCTAATAACTCCTTGTACACCCTTATGGCCAAAATTGTTTACACTAACGACGTAGCAACAATGCGCGGGCGTCTAATCGAACGAAAGACGTTCCTAGAACTTTGTTTTCAAAGTGACAGAGCGCCAACCATCACGATTCTACATACACAGAGGCACAATGCACTACATTTTACTTACACAGAGGCACAAAGCACTATAGAATTTATACACACACAGAATCAGAATCAGAGGCACAATGCACAGCACTATTATTTTACATACACAGAGGCACAATGCACTACAACAAATTGATTTTAGATATTCACAAACGTGATAGCAACTGATACTCGCATGTGTTGCTCGCGCAGCTCCGTCCCGATAACTGACGACAAAACTAGAGAGAGGCACCAACGAAAATTACCCAAGTACCCTCACTATAATTTATGCGAAGAACTATTTTCGAAAATTATCATTATGAAGCGTTTTGTTTATGCAAAATCTATCAAATGACCATATGAAATTTCAAACAATGTAAATCAAAAGATCGGTTGTAAGGCGGTATTTACACGGGTTGACTTGGCAGGCGCTTTTAGTCAATTAGAGCTTTTTATTGACAATCGCTTGTAAATTGCGATTAGATTTTACAAGCAATTGTCGGTAAAAAGCGCTAATTTATTAAAATCACCTGCCAAGTTGCCTGTCAAGTCGACTCCTGTAAATACCACATTATAGACAGTAAATTGAACTAATCTATCTCGTAGCACAGTGACTATAATAAAACAAAACAAAAATTTCCCTAAAGTAAGATAATTGGTATGATGTAGGGATGACAATAATAATATTTTACTAGAGTTCAAATATTTTTTTGTATGAAAAATTGTGTACATTGTGATAAGGGTAAACATTTTGATAAGTTAGGTCCACTATCCTATGGATCAGTTACTATGCAAATTTTGTTGTAAATTAAAGTTATGCGATAAATCTTAAGTAGGCCAGTCAATTAGGATTATATTTCTAGTCAGCAAGCACTATCTTAATAGTCAGGTATGACTCTCTAGACAGATAGGACTATCTTTCTAGTCAAAGATTATTATAAAAAATCATAAGGCATATAGCATCTACCTTCTGAAATAATTTAAAAATGGATCAGAATTATTAAAATTATTTAACAGATAAGTGCTTAGGAATATAATATCTCGAACTTTTGAAAAAATGCAAGGTTATTCCCCGATTTTATTGTTAGGAGTTGTCATTGCAATGAGTACCTTCGCCGGTGAAAATAAAAGGTTCATAAATTCAGTCAAGTGAGTCAAGTTTACGATAGTTTTACGGCAAAAGTGATGTGCGCACCTGTACCTTTGGAAATAGATTTGTCTTTCTTATTGGCAGTTTTAAATTTATTAAACTTGATAGCAAAAAGGAGTTTGGAGAAAAATCTAATCGCATATTGCAGAAAGGGTCTAACCACAAGTCCAACAAAATATAAAAACAAACTTCGATAAACCGAACGTTCCATACTCATAGCCAAAACAAATTATGCAAAGTCAAAATCAAAAATATCTTTATTCAAATACACTTGGTAATTAAGCGCTTTGGAAAAAACGGCATTAGCCCGAATTTGATGTTCGAGAGATTGTACCGGTATGTACAATCTCTCGAACATCAAACTATACAGTTTGCGCGGAAAGGGCACAAAGTAAATTATAAAATTAAAAAGTTTTTACTTAATTTCCTAAAGTAAATTTAAATGGATTAAGACCCTTTCTGCAATATGTGATAAAAAAATCGATGCAACAGTCAATTAGCATTTTGTCTGTTTTTTTATTTCACTTAAACCTGCTACATAAATCCCTTATCTTGTCCATGAAGTTTAGTAATTTGCTAAAAATCAGTAGGAAGCATAGGTCACGTCCCTATTTTCTCTTTATGTATGAAGTCTTTACGACTAAAGTTACAGCCGGTTGTGAATTTAACGCCACTGCATCAACATGCCCATGTGTGTGTTGCAATAAATAAAAGCCACTGTGTATAAAGTGGAAGTGAAATTAAGGATTTTTAAACTTGTTTTTTACCTAAATCGGTAGTGTTTGGCATTGAAATAAAAAACTTTTAACTTTAGACTTTATTGAAAGTACTTTAATAGTTGATATACTATATAACCACTATATTAGAAACAAGACTAAAGTCCAAGACGTTACATATAAAATCAGAAAGCTCAAATGCCAATGCTAAAAGAGGAAAAGAAAAATGAAGCAAAATTGTCACGCGATGATCCCCAGAGCCAGGTCATAAAAAGAGGTCAACCACAAAGAAGATGGGACGACGAAGAGAAGTCGCTGGAGCAACATGGAACAGAGTGGCTGAGGACCGATGTGGATGGAAAAGGTTGGAGGCCTTTGCCGACTGTCAAACAGACCTGCAAAAACAAGCAACGCATTCGTAACAAGAACAAGATGAGTCAATGACAGGCCGTTAAGTTTGAAAAGACTGGCTAATAACGAATGTCTGATATTTGTTGTCTCTGATTTCATAACATAAGTACTGTAGCTCTAAGGTGCTTCGGAATCGGAGCTATATAATTTGTGATGTTGTCCAATATCCAGGGTCTTTAGTCTTATCCTGTTTATCTCTCTTCTGTTCTTCGTTAATGTGGTAATTTATTGTACGTACCTAATATTGTTTATTTTTCTTAATCCTAGCTATACTATCCTGTTTGTTGTTAATAAATGTTTTTCTTTCTTTCAATATCTATAACTAAATAACACATTTTATTATGTACACACGACAGCACGTCAGGTTATACAGTTAAACTGCGAAAATAGCTTTTATTAAGTAGGGCATGAAAGCGGTCTCAAGGTCAACATGTATAGTCTGAGGTGTCGTCGTGTGTACTTGTATAGTTCTTGTTGACGAATTTCAGCGTCAGAATTTATGAATTGTAAACCCATTGTGATTGAATACTTACAAACAATATGACAAGATTTTAGATTGTGCACCTTTAGAGAAACGAAAAGATGTAGTATATTTCAAGGATGATGTTTTGAACCATGCCGAGGAGATTTATTTCGAGTGCAAAACTAAACTCAATTCTGATCTAGTAAAATTTACATCTTGCGTCCTTGTTGTTCCCACTAAATCCACAAATAATCAATCTAATTCAGTTATTATTCAGAGTCAAAGTCAAAATTTCTTTATTCAAATAAACTTAATAATAAAGGCAAGGTGAGTTCACGAAATCTGCTCTCCCACTATCTCTGAATATGGTTGATTATTGCATAACTTTAACTGTCGCTTCGCCAGAAATTTGACAAAATTTGGTGCATTGTTATTGATTTCTGGAATACGGGATCATTTATTAAAAATGTACTCGGTTATTGTGTTAGATCAATGTTTTTTATGCAAAAAAGCTATCCTTTTTGCATAAAAAACATAATCACAAATAGTTAATAAAATGCTACAAGAATAAGAGATGTAATACAAATGAGATATTAAAGAGTTCTCACGTCGAATCAATGAGTGAACATTTGCCCTATGCCGAGTATCGGCTCTACAGCCGGCGGTCAAGCATCATTTACTTAAAATCATATTTCGTTTCTATCATACTCGTTCGTTAAATTTCCGCTTCACAAGGCTTCTTTTGTTGGTAGTTTCTTTGTTATTTTATCACTTAGGCTTTGTAGGTTATTTGAACCACTATATATACCTACTTAAATTGAACTATCTTTGACACTCATAGAATCAGTTTGTTACCTGTCTGTGAAATAAGAAATAATGATTTTGTGCCACATTGGTTACAAAATGGCATTAGTGCTGTGCTATTGACAAAAGGGCAGAGTAGAATACCACCCAAACCTTCACATTTAGAGTACCTAGGTGTCCTATGATAACTAAATGTGTATGTAGTGACCCTAATGAGTTTATGTAAGCTGTCGTTTTCTCTCTTTCACTCGCATCGACTGTAAGCAGTCTAAACGATAGTTTTCGGTAGCGAAAACAGTTTGCATCAATTCTAAGTAGAGCTATAGTTATGTACCTAACACCTCCGTGAACCAGAAAATTGCTTATAATTATAAATATACCAGTACCCTGTTGCTTAGCTTTGCTTTGTTAAACAACGCGATATTTTCTTTTAACAACCTTGTCAACTGACAAGGCAGAGCTTTATTGTGCTAAGGGTATGTAAATGTAATCAAACCGCGCATTGGACGACGCTCCGTGGACGACAAGGTGGACCGACGTTCTGGTGAAGGTCGCGGGAAGCCGCTGGATGCGGGCAGCGCACGACCGATCGTTGTGGAGATCCTTGGGGGAGGCCTATACCCAGCAGTAGACGTCGCTCGTGATGCTGATGTGATGATGATGAAGCAAATCAATCCCGCTTTATGGTACGTTAAATTCAATTCAATATTTATTGCATCATAATGTTTACAGATATGATAAAATTATGTATACTGCTCAGCCCCTCTAGCTTGACCACCGAAACGCGATATGATATAATGATTTATCACGTTTAACTGTCAAAAGGATTTTGACAGTTGAGTGTCAATAAAAAGCTATATCATGCGATATAATAATATAAGGTGGAACCAAATTAGGTAACAATACTGAAACAGGTGATAGTGTTGCTTAAACTGAACCACTTTCTCCAAGGAACATAGGTCGAAAAATGAATTTTTTCATCTTTCCATACTAAGTCGATCAGCTGACCAACACATTTTGTATAGGAGGATGTAATTTTTTGGGTATTTCGACCCATGTTCCTTGGAGAGAGTTGTTCAGTTTAAACAACAGTATCATCTGATTTAGTATTGTTACTTAATTTGGCACCACCTTATACAAGGTGTTACAAAAGTACCCCTAATGCCGAATATGGTAGATAGGGACCATCAAACTGAACAACTTTTACTATGGGACCAACTCTGAAATCGCAAAAAAAAAAATCAGTTGTTTCATACATTTTGATGTTTTTCTAATTAATTTTTGTATGAAACAGCTGATTTTTTTTTCGCGATTTCAAAGTTGGTCCCATAGTAAAAGATGTTCAGTTTGATGGTCCCTATCTACCATATTCGGCATTAGGGGTACTTTTGTAACACGTTGTATATCGCATGATATAGCTTTTTATCGACACTCAACTGTCAAAATCCTTTTGACAGTTAAACGTGATAAATCATTATATAATATCGCGTTTCGGTGGTCAAGCTAGGGGGGCACAGCAAAAAGGTCGGGTTTTACTGTTTCAGATACCAAAACTACAACTAGAAATTGATATGTTATAATCATTATTCTGCTTTGGATTTGCACAAAGTTATTATCTAGGCAGTCGTTATTTCCACGGTTCATTTCGCGTTTATAATGAGCGCTCTATTGTCGAACCGATAGTAAAAGGGATATTAGGTCTGTTTCACATTTAAATATGATGCATACGAGTTTTTTTATATTTTAGGAATAAGCCCTTTTGTAGTTGGATTTTATAATTTGCTCTGAATTATACTTGAATCATTTTTAGGGTTCCGTACCCAAAGGGTAAATCGGGATCCCTATATTACTAAGACTCCGCTGTCCGTTACAAAAATTAAAATCGAAAATATCAAAATGTATGAAACAGCTGATTTTTTTCGCGATTTCAGAGTTGGTCCCATAGTAAAAGTTGTTCAGTTTGATGGTCCCTATATACCATATTGGGCATTTGGGGTATTTTTGTAACGCCTTGTATATTCACTTTAAAAATAAATGATTAAATTAAAATAAAACAAATATTTAAGAGGGGCTCTCAAACAGCAAACGTGATTTTTACGGAACCCCTCCTGTGCGAGTCCGACTCGCACTTGGCCGGTTTTTTATCTTTCAGTGATTTCGATTTTCTGTGTTCTGTGGATAACACAATAGGCTAACGCAGTGTTTGTCTATTGCATCAAGGGCTCCGCGCAGCAGTCCCATCTACATCCGGTTCCAAATATTCACTATTTAAATGACATAATTTGCTTATTCAAGTTATTTTAATGAAACTAAAGTAGCAGTGAAATATTTCAGTCCAAGCACAATTAATTTACCTGGTTTTTTAATTACTTAATCAGAAAGTTTTATCGTCTTTTACAGATTTGGACATGAGTAACACTGGCTACCTTATATATTTTTAAAATGCCGGACGGCTGATTCCGTTTCGTAATAACGATAAATGTTTCTTCAAATGCAAAATGTATCTATTAAAGCCAATCTTAATAAAAAAAAAAATAATACTTTTTTACTTAAGCTTTAATGTCAAATCATAAAGCACTTAATTCTACACCGTTTAAAAGGTCAACAGCCGTCCTTGATTCTGATTGGTGGCTGCGTGCGCCGTGGTTTGGTGACACTTGTCTGTGATTGGTCGAGACTTAGAGAGGCGTGCGCCTGGGCAACTTTTAAGTAATACTTTTGTAACCACCCATAATATATATGGATCCCATAGATATCTAAATAATATTTCATTATGTGTCTCGCTTCGATATGAGGCAACTTACAGCCTGTTTCTGAATTGAGAAATTAAAGTTGAGTACTTTCACATAATATAATTGTATATATGTACTACTTAAGCACTATTTTGTTTGCTTGAGTAATATTTGAGTAGTGCTAAACTATTCGAAGACCAATAATGTAATTTTAGATTTTTTTTTTAAATCGCATGTGCACTGGGGAACACAATTCAGTATTATAATATCAATGTATTTAGAAATATTTTTTAGTTTATTTCATGTCAAAAGTTATTACAATTCTAGACAATTCCATTGAATACAAGGTAATTTTTTTTAAAAACGCTAACATGGACATGGCATCTTCATGGCATTATGTGTCTGAAATTCTAATCCCCTTACTAATAAAGATTGTGTAACAGTTGTAAAATTACACAGTGTTTTGTCCCTTTCTTTTTAATGTCAAATTTAAATAGTTTGACAGAGAGTACCATTGTGTAGCTATACAATCTTTATTAGTAAGGGGGTTACGTGTCCAAACAGTGAGCGTAGCGTACAGTGTTAGTTTGTGTTGTGAACGTGCAAGTGTGCATGTGAGCATGACACGAGACGTGCGAAATATTAAACGCGCTAATTCCGTCGCCGAGCGATAAACCGCGAGTGCGGCGCGTATCCGCTAGTGATGTGACGTAGTGGTTGCATCGATTAAGTATTTTACAAAAGCGATGATACTAGTAAACTTGAAAGTGCCGCTAGAAATGTGGATGTCGTCTCTGTGAACACCAGCTCTCTAACATGACCGCCATAACGCGATATAATATAGCGATTTATCCCTTTTAACTGTCAGAAGACAATTAATTTTAACAGTTGAGTTCGTTGAGTTTTATAGAATGCTATATCACACGATATAAATATGTCTTGTTTTGGTGGTCTTTCTAGGGGGATGGTCACATTAGGGCCAAGCACTATAATGTGGATAAAAATGTATGTGTGGGGATGATAATTACCAATAACGATTAAGTTATAATACTGTTTATTACGTACAAGCTTTACAAGAGTACAATGAATGACTGCGAACAAAACTGATACAATAGCGCCACCAACGGGCGAAAAAATATTTTATTAACTTTTTAATATTGGCAAAGGTTGTGTTTATATACTTCCTACAGTAAGTACTAGGGGCAACAGCGTCGCTTAACAAGTTAGCAACAAAATTCGTGTGCGCGCGTATCGCCCCTGCACGAACTAAACTTATGTTGTGACGGTGCGGCGTGCACGCGATTTTAACCTTAGGTAGCTAAGTGACACTGTTGCCTATGGTACCTAGCTATTGAAATAAAGACTTACAAGTAGGAACATGTCTTAGAAGCTATTAATAAATTATGGTACCCAATAGCATAAAACCAGTAGGTACCGCTGTATTTCACGAGTTACAGCACATTTCTTGTGGCCCGGCCCGGCTACGCTTCTATCAACAAAATAAATAGCTAACTTTATTATATAACGCGGGCCCAATGTGGATTGGAGGGTATTAATGACTGCAGATGCAGCCGAGACCAACGGATTCAGCTAGCTAGAACAAATAGCTAATGTTTGCATAGATGATTTTACTTATTATTGTTCTAATTATTCATGACTCCCATGACATCCCAAAGATTATAGTCGGATCTCAATGAAACTTATATGGGACCAAATTGAAAGTATACCCAATCGAACAAAAAACAATTATTAAAATTGTTCACACACAAAATCTAGCACACCAACGCCAGAATAATCGGTGTACATACAAAAAACAAAAAAAAAATACGGGTCGAATATAATCCTTTTGAAGTCGGTAAAAATATAGTTCACTGTTACATGTTTCAGAGAAAAGTGTTAAAAGTGATCACATTGGAAAGTATTGTATGTTTGTCTTCCAAACATATCGACATGAATGACGACACGACATGATGAACTACTACAATATAATTTATGTAAGTGGTCTAACTTGACGGACTTTTGTACTATTTGTATAAATTATACGTTATTTTGGTGATTATTTCTTGTATACCTAATTGACGTTGAAAATATTAAGGTAAAAACGATAAAACTTATATTTCTCCAAATATTCTTACCCAAATGATAATAACATTTAGGTAGGAGTGCATAATGAACTGGTTGATAGATTTTAAAAAGTCGATATTGCTTCTAGGTATTTTCAGAATTTTAGCCCAACACTAAAGTCCGTATTTATAGCACTACAGACGTCATATCAATAAAAATATGGTTTCGCAAGTCAAATTATATTCTGCATGGTTTGGTACAAGAAGTTGGTTTTATAACGGTATTCGAAGATAATGTTATGAGATTATTATAGCAACTTAAGTGGTACGGTAGGTAATAAATGAATAATGAATAGATACTATTTTTGAGATATTCGAAGACTTTCAGTTATATTATCTGAACACGTTAGCATAAATAAAGATGGTGAAATATTCCGTACAAAATGAAATGAATTTTTATTGTTAAGTATAATTTTGTGTTATTAATATTTGATATAAGAACTATGCTATTAATTATATTATGCTATCAGGGATTTATTTCATAAACATTAAAATTGGTATTAACTGTAATTCGCATACATTGCGGTGTCTGTGAGTAGTTTATTTTCTAGTTTAAAATTGGCGACTCAATGAACACCAAACAAACTTTGTAATTTACTACAGTAATGTTTATGAAATAAAACCCTGTGTGTGATTGCAGCGCTTAGAATAGAACTATAATTGAAACCGTTTTTAACCAAATCTCACTGAATATTAATTAACTAAAACAAAACACTGACTTCAAAAAAAAATGAAAACAAAAACAACTTAAAAATTAAATACCTCTAAAGAGCAAGAAATATTTTTTTAATAGTATTTAATTTTGAAGTTGTTTTTGTTTTCAGGATTTTTTAAAGTCGGTTTTTTGTTTCTTAAACAATTTTTTTATTTTATTCTTTTTAGTGTACCTTCTGTATTATGTCAGTAGACGTACGGGTGCGTACTTTGTGGTACCCAAAAGGATAAAACCAGTAGGTACCGCTGTATTCACGAGTTATAGCACATTTCTTGTGGCCCGGCTACACAACGTACGTACATGTGGCCTGGCCGGGCCACGCTTCTATCAACAAAATAAATAGCTAACTTTATTAATATAACGCGGGCCCAATGTGGATTGGAGGGTATTAATGATTGCAGATGCAGCCGGGACCAACGGATTCAGCTTGAACAAAAAACTAATGTTTACATAGATGATTTTACTTATTATTGTTCTAATTATTCATAACTCCCATGACATAAGGCCCTATATCTCCAAAGATTATCGTCGGATCTCAATGAAACTTAAATGGAACCAAATTGAAAGTATACCCAATTGAACAAAAAAACACTTATTAAAATCGGCACACCAACGCCAGAGTAATCGGTGTACATACAAAAAACAAAAAAAGAAAAAAAAACAAAAAAAATACGGGTCGAATTGAGTACCTCCCTCCTTTTGAAATCGGTAAAAATAGCTGCTCGGAAGTTATCACATTTTCCATACAAATGGGGTGAGAGCCTGGAGATCTGTAATACAGGCCCCTTGGGGATCCTAGTATGGAATCCAGTCTCACACAAAGGTTTTATTTGTAAGCTCATAGTATAGCTTCGATTTGTAATAACCTTTGCAAAGAGTAAATAAAGAATATTTATTATTATTATTATACACGCTCACATAATTAGTAGACATTACATTCGAAGACCTCCGTGGTCGAGTGGCTTTGTACACCGGTTTTCAAGGTGTCGCCATCTTTGAGGTCCCGGGTTCGATCTAACTTTAAACCGAAAACTTTGATCCTTATATCTCTTAGAATTCTGATCAGATCTGTTGGGTGTGTATAGCGATCTGAATCTCCTCCATTCACTCCCTAGATGGCCATCATCAGATCACAGCTAGATCAATTCTTAGCAGCGAAACAAGGCTTCAAAGTTACCTTGTTTGTATGAAAATCGACTGGTGTCCTTAATTATCTGGCCACCACTATATAAACCCCGTCCAACCCATATCGTCCGCTTATTCATTTCACCTGGTAACTGCTCCAGTCCAGCTTAGTTCGGTCAGTTTCTGTTTAGTTTTGGTTTTATTGTTAAGGCAAGACAGTTCTCAATATCTACCCTTCACTATATCTTTAGAATATGGTTGATTATTGCGTAGCTTTCTTTAATTGTCGATTCACCAGTAATTTGACGAAATTTAGTACATTTATATTGATTTCTGGAATACTGGATAATGAATTAAAAATCTTCTCGGTTATTGTGTTAGATCAATAAAAAAGTTATCCTTTTTGCATAAAAAATTATATCACTGTCGTTAAAAGTTACGAAACCTGACGATTGGAAGTCTATTTTCATAAGTTTTTATGGTGTTATTCAGGATTTTTTTACAGAGTTACCAAGCCATTTTTCAATATTCTGTTCGGTTATTGTGTTTTATTTGTTTCTTTTTCAGTCTACAGTAATTTTTGTGAAGTAGAACTGTACATCAATTCTTCACATTGGAAGCTTAAGAATCAATCTTTTCATCAGATCGTGAACTGGCCTCGCCTTAAAATTAGCGAGATTGGGAACCAGGTGCTTGCTGTTTTAAAAGTAAAAGAGTTTGTAGTTTGTCATGATTAACAAACTTAGTACGAAAAGGTTGCAGCAAATGAAAAATGTTCACTGTTTGAAGCCGAAGTTAGAACTCACTCAATGTAAACTCGGGCCTTTGCATATTCATGTACAAGCGGCGCTTATGTGCTTTTAGCTGTAAAACTTGTAGCAAATTCAGGATAATTTACCTCCTAATGTGTAGGCGTTAAGGTTCATTTTAAATTGGAAGTGTAATCGGATGATTTTGATTGATCGTATAGAACTATCTTTCCTGTCTTTTTGTACGTGATTAAACGGTAATGGAGTTTCAATTTTATCTAGTTTAGTTCCATTAAGCTTTGCTTTCGATGCTATTTGTATAATCAGCGCGACATAATTAAGTCAAAAAACCCGCCTGCATCAAAAGACAAGTTTACTGAAAAGATGGAAACAAGATCAAATACTGAAAGCAACATAATAAACATAAGGCAGACGACCTCCGTGGTCGAGTGGCTTTGTACACCGGTTTTCAAGGTGTCGCCATCTCTGAGGTCCCGGGTTCGATCCTCGGTTGGGTCAATTTAGAAAACGAACTTTTCTGTATTGGCTCAGGTCTGGGTGTTTGTGATACCACCGTTGTCTCTGATTTCCATAACACAAGTGCTTTAGCTACTTACTTTGGAATCGGAGCAATGTATGTGATGTTGTCTAATATTTATTTTTTATTTATTTATAATAACATGCAGTCGGAGGCATAAAATTTAATGATAAGTCAAATCATTCATAATGTCACTTTATACATTACGAAATTAGACGGATTTTCTCCAATGACTTCAATTACATTTACATAGACGAGCTGTTCAAAATTAAAACTGTGTCACAACCAACCTTCGCGGCGCATCAACTGTTTCTATCGGTCAATCGCAATAGACTAAAGGAGTTGCGGTGTATGCGTAGTAACTTAATGAAAAAATTTTTGGTACTGTACAGAAAGAAGTCTTCAATTTTCTCACAATACTTAATGGCACTTTATGTTGGTAATTAAGTGCTCCGGTAACGATCATTTGCGATTGTCAATTTTCACGTAATTGACGCTCATTGACGCGAAAATTGATCGTTTACATGTGCGATTGAAGCGATTGTCAATTGCTCTAACAATGGTATTGACGGAAAAAATTGACAATCGCAATTGATCGGGGGCCTTTAGATATTTGACACGATTAACTACTAATTCCTAACACAACAACGTCTGTAAAACACTTTAATTTAGGCATCAAAACCCGAATGAAACCTTTCAATTCAGTGTAAGATTTCAATGATTTTTATTCGTTTTGAAATCAATACAATATAGTAGGTGAATTGAGTTCACCTTTTAATCATTATAACATATAATATTATTAGAGGTGAGGAAGTTACGTCACAAATCGCTATAGTCATACAAAATCGGTAGGAAAAGTTGTGTTTTGACAGCTCTATACAAGTATGACGAATTGATGTAGTGTCAAATATTTCATTTTCTTTATTACTTTCCGAAGAAGGTTTAGTATGATTTAAAAAAGTAACCTTCATTTTATTTTCGCGCTGTCACAAAAACTACTGACGCCATCTATTGATAGCAAATGAAATTAAAAGAAGCGACGTCAAAGTTGATTATTGTTTTTTTTATCAAAGCTTATTAATGTCCTATAATCAAACAATTAAAAATATTTAAAAACAGAATATTATTATTCAAAACTCAGTGTCGTAAAACTCAATAGGTAATTAAAAAGCTCACTCCTGTCAGCTAGTTCGTAATTTCTCCGCTAGGGGCGCTGGCAGTTTCGCAAGTCATCACCAACCAGATAAGTTTTTAAACGGTGATAAACGTGAAGTCAGCTGTTATTTAGCTGTTGGATCTTCCATGTGACCGAATGCAACTGGAGATCTGGACCCAATCCTTTATAAAGTGCGCATTTCCATGGACTTACGGCATTTATTTAGCTAGGCTTTTGATTGTTGGTGTTTATTTAGCCCGATCTTATCCAAGTCTGACGCTATAGCAATAATTTCACATTGTTGTGTTCCGGCAGTTAGAGGTAAGATAGTAAGTTCCTCAGTGGTGAGGATTACGGGTGTAGTGCGCTTACACTTTCGGTCTTATCGTCACTTAGCATGTGAGATCCCAATCCCATCGTGAGATGTAGGCAAAGCATAAACACTTGTAAGAAAAAAGAAAAACCAACGTTTTAAATGCTGCTTTTTATGAAGTTAATTTTGTTTAACATTTGCTACTATGTAATTTTGATTAAATTTGCATGAGACACAGAGCAAAAAAGTGCTAGATAAGAAAATATTTTTAGGAAGACCAAAAAGCAATCATAATCATAATTATATATTTGCATAACACATGGTAATGGGATGTAATTATTCGAGCGTAGTTCCATATAGGTACATGTTTTACCGATCTGTCGATATCCAAATATTTTGTCGTCATGCTTTTGATAATTATTAATTAAGTATGTATGTACTTATATAAAATTCTAAATTTACTACAATTATAAATTACAATAATTACTTAGATTAGATGTGACAATGTCATTAACAGTTTATAAAATTATATTACAAAACTAAGATAAAATTAAAAATTAAAAACATTCATTATTCACTCAGCCATCGTCACAGAAAAATAATAAGATGGAAACAATAAGTCATATTTAAATTACCAATTCAGATGTCATTCTTTTGTTTTAGATTTCCTTTACGATTTATATTCGATTCAATGATTTATATTCGTCCGTCATTTCCGTGTGTTAATGGAAACACTCCACAAGCATTCCGTCTACGAGATTGCTCGCAACAAATTACAGGATTAGCCAGTATCTTGCGGTGCCACTCTCGCAAACCCGTCGCTTTCTCAACCTTATTACATCGGCTTAGAGTTGAAAATCCCGCCAAAGGTTTATGAAAAATCGCGGTTTTCGTCTATACGTCGATTGTTGTAAGCCGGTGAAGTTGCTTCGGATTTTCAGTAAATCTGTTTTAAAGATATTAGGGGGTTGTTTTGTTTGGCTGGTGTGGTTTTGTCGCTTGGGAGTGTTAGAGCATAGTGTAAAAATGTATAAGTGAGGCAAATCCTTTTTCCGCGATGTAGACAAATAACGATACAAATGATGGTAGTAATATAGGACACTCCGTATAAACGTCTCGCATATCCTACTTCTATCTATATATATAAAAGGGAAAATCACTCACTCACTCACTCACTCACTCACTCACTCACTGATCACGAAATCTCAGAAACTACAAGTGCTAGGAGTGTCAAATTTTGCATGGGGGCTCCTTTTAGGGCTTAGGTGCTCACTAAGACGGGATTTTGCGAAATTAAACTCCTAAAGGGGTGAAACAGGGTGGCAAAGTTTGTATGGGAGAACGCGATTCCTTGGCCCGATTGACTTGAAATTTGGTATAGACATTCTTTCACAAAATTACACATAAACAGAATGACGTCTTTAGACACTGCGTATGTGTGGGTAAAGTGTTTGAGATTGATTAGGCGCTTACCTTTTTTAAACATTCGCTAATAAGGTAATTGTTATGAAAACCTTTACTGTCCGTATCAACTGTCGTATTACAAAAGTACTCTTTGCAACTGTCGAACCGAGCGACAACGGCCCTCAATAATGATTTAATGATACAGATAACTCGTTAACCTAGTGCGGGACGGGGGAGGTACCGCCAATCGGCTGGATGGTGAGAGTGGCCATTCTATACGTCAGTACTACACTCGGCGTCAAAAAAATCGCACCTTCTATTACATTAGTTTAGATATGCCTACCTGCTACTGCTAGCACACGTATTATTTATTTAATATTTATATCTATTGAAAGTACATTTATTGGTCTTTTAAACAATCGTTTATTGTTTAAAAAACATAACAGTTACCACAATTAAACGCTGCACATGTAATTACTTGCGCATTCATTATAACGGTATAAATAGGGGTCAATCCAGGAAAATCGGGTAAATTCACTATCGAAACGTTAGACAGAACGCACGTCAACTGCTCAATTAAGAAAAGAAACACCCAAGATGCATACTATTGGCCATGAAGCTTGTCAAATGAAATTGTTATAGTGCAAAAAATGTGACAGTGCAATGTTGCTGGGAAACTAAATCTCAGTCATTTATTCCGTATGACGAGTGTTCCAACGGTTTGAGAGACTGTTGGTTATATACGAATGGATAGAAGTATATGACAACATTTACTATTAATTAGATATGATTAAAATGGTTTCAAAGAAATTTTTTGAAAAGGTGTATTATTAATTCTGTGACAGTACCGCACTTTCAGTAGGAAAAAGTTAGGTACGGCTGCCCTGCCTGGTCTATAAAAGAGTACCCCTGCGTAATAAAAAAATGTACGAGATGGACGAGCATATCAGCGTGAAAAGTTACATACAGTTGACAGAAAATATTCATTTAGTTATAACCTTATAATTATCAGAAATCCGATTTTGATGAACTTTTATATAGAGATAAATTCGACCTTGGCTAAGAACACCTATTAACTACCAGACATTTCCCGAAATTCTTAATTGTTCCGGAATTTTTACAAGTGACTAAGTTCCACATACGCACAAAAAGTAATGGATTAAATCAGAATGGGATGGGATGGGACCTTATTAAAGTAAATAAAAAATGACAGTTAAGTAGTCAAAAGCGTTAGAAAAAAAATCTGAATCTATTTAAATAAAAATTAATTTAAAAATACTAATATGTTTTACCCCTTTTTCCACTCATTATGAATTAATCACTAATATAAATCTCATATTTAAAAAAAAACTCGAGCAGAAATCCACGCGCACAGTTCTACATAACCTAGCATTATGCGAGCATCTACGCGAGTTTGCCGACACTACGGCAGGCCGACGGACCGCGCGCGTCTCAGTTCCAAAAGGTAGCATCCCATTCTCATGCGCGCACTGTACTTGGTAAGAAACATCTCACTCAATCTATGCATATTCCTATATTCTACGCATAGAAACAACACACCATCTACAATATAAAAAGAAACGTCATGATAACAGCCGCCATAATGCATTTTTTCCCATGCCATATCAATCACAGTCGTATGGCAGTGGATATGTAGTGGACACGATGACGTCACTTCCGCTTTATCCCTGATTGCGTTTCTACATCACGAGTAACATTTTTTTGCTTTCAAGGGAAGAGTAAAAAAGTTTTATTTTACTTTTGCACGGAATGCATGGTCTGATTACTTATTGTCAATAATATACTAGAAAAGCTCGACTAGTCATCAACTAAAATCTCAGGCGGGATTCGAACTCACAACCTTAGGAAACAGGGGGCTGATTACGTTACTCTGTTTCTAACAATTCTCGATTGAAATCGATTTAAACCGCAGTTACATAGCTGCTTTAAATAAGATAGTTGTCATATTGGTTCTTACTAAAGCAGCAATGTAACTGCGATTTCTGTCAGAGTTGATTGCAACAAAGTTACATAATCGGGGGGCCGGTCGAATGCTCTTACCAATAAGCTTTTGAGTCACTAGTGGAACCGTCTAAGAAGCTGGTGATGAGTCGATTTTTTCAAGGTATATAAAGTTGAATTGCAAATGCTAAAATTTAAAAAACAAATTATTAAAATCGGCACACCAACGCTAGCGTAATCGGTGTACAGACGACAGCACGTCAGGTTATACAGTCAAACGGCGAAAACAGCTTTTATTACGTAGGGCATAAAGGCGGTCTCAAGGTCAACATGTATAGTCTGAGGTGCCGTCGTGTGTACATACAAAAATAAAAAAAAAACAAAATACGGGTCGAATTGAGTACCTCCCTCCTTTTGAAGTCGGTAAAAATTTAGTTCTTAATGACTTTTATGGAATTAATTTCGTATTTTTTTCAAGCGTGAACTTAAATAACGTTTATGTTACAAAAATGTCCGCACTAAAAATGCCAATAGTAATAGGAATATCAAAACTTTTAAAATGTAAATGTTAATATTTTTACACTAATAACTTACTTCCCACCTTTATAAGTCGGTTATAATAGAAATTCTAACTAAAGGCATGTATTCACTTTGATTAGTGATTAGTGCAGGTGCTTAGTGATTAGGAGTAAACAAGTGTGGACAGCGATTGATTAGCGCGAGTGATTAGTAACCTGCGTAGTAAAGTGATTAGATGCATTTTCTATTTTTTTGCGAGTGGACTGCGAATAGCCACGTCCCGCGCGCCCTTCCCCCTCACTCGCAGCGTGCCTGCCACTAAACTCGTCTGGGCAGCACAGCAGTAGTTAATGTATACAAGGTGTTACAAAAATACCCCTAATGCCGAATATGGTATATAGGGTCCATCAAACTGATTAACTTTTAATATGGGACCAACTCTGAAATCGCGAAAAAAAAAATCAGCTGTTTCATACAAAAACTAAAATCGAAAATATCTAAATGTATGAAACAGCTGATTTTTTTGTTTTTCGTTTGCAAAAAATGGCGAAGTGGACGTAAGACTTAACATATTTTGTGCAGAAGTATCTAAAATATGAATGTCTTTACAGTTGTAAAGACCCTAACTACAAAATTAAAGAAGTCCGAGATTCGTACCGATACTTTTCTTAGTCTTGTAAGTTCCGATTCCAAATTTTTTTTCAGTTTCAGACACTACCGCGTTTAATATTTCTTGCTTGCAAGCGCGCTTCTTAAGGTTCGTCCATACTTGCTGGTCAACGGCTAACAACTGAAATTTACTAAACACAGCCACTACACAAAATTGGACACTACTCGCACTACACACCTGCACTAATCACCCACAATTACTAATCAACTGCACTCGCACTAATCAAAGTGAATACATGCCTTAAGAACAGGTGCGCATCCCTTACTAAGCTAGAATGAGTAGGCTTTATTTCCCTTTCATTCCAACACACCTGACGGTCACGTCAGACAGGTGGCAAATAACGGTCAATGCGCCACAGCGTAAGTTTCCTCTTACGTTTAGTTTAAGACACTGCTTTTTATTATGTTAATTTAGTATGAAATTTGCTACTCTGTAATTTTGACTTAATTTGCATAAGACACAGAGTAAAGAAGTGTAGTGCTTTTCTGTTGTATACTGTAGGTTTTGAGTTTTTAAAGTAGGGGATTTTTAGTTGATTATTATGTCTCGATGAACATACGGTTGGCACGTGCAGTGAAGTGTAAAGTTTGGTAAAAAAAAGATTCGAAGCAGAAAGTTTTTTAACCTTAGATGTATTAGATAGACAAACGTTTGCGAGTTCATTTTAAGTAGTTTCTCCTTGATTGTGTTGTTTAAAGACAACATAGCTACAATATTAGTCTGTGTGTAGGTTCTAGTCAGAAAGCGCGCTCTGGAGCCCTATTTTCGAAATCCTTCGGCTGGCATCGAGCGCACTTTACGAATATTAATTCGATATAGCCAAAATTATTATTTTTGAATCGCTCGCTGGCCAGTAGTTGTCAGTGTCTAATTGTGACATTACGTCGCATGTGATTGACTGAACGATTTCAAAATAATATTTCAAAAATAGGGCCCCTGTTCCGTCATTTGTTTTGTTGCGCTAGGAGTTGCTAGTACTAAGGTATAGCACAGTTTGGTCTGAGACTGTCTGTAGATATGTAATGATGTCAACGAGTATGTATGCGTAAATCAGATGTTCAGATAGAAATAGGAATATTGAATTTCTTTGATGTATACAACATATTACAAAAATACCCCTAATGCCGAATATGGTATATAGGGACTATCAAACTGATCAACTTTTACTATGGGACCGACTCTGAAATCGCAAAAAAAAATCAGCTGTTTCATACAAAAAATAAAATCGAAAATAACAAAATTTATGAAACAGCTGTTTTTTTTTCGCGATTTCAGAGTTGGTCCCATAGTAAAAGTTGTTCAGTTTGATGGTCCCTATATACCATATTCGGCATTAGGGGTATTTTTGTAACATGTTGTATAGAACTCAATAATTATATAATCTGGTGTATAAGTAATAATAATAATAATTTGATAATAATAATATACTAGATACCTATAATGGTTATTACTTAATACTAGTAATGTGTTGGTTAGTGCATCTGAGATCCAATTCCACCGCAAACCTCGGATCACCGTATTCCAGGAAATCGAAACCAAAATTATGGCTGTGTTTACTCGCATTTATAGTCGAATATTATTAAGTAATTTTACTTAATAGAAATAAAATAATACACTGCAAACAGATAATATAATTATGTTATCAAAATTGACGAATAATATTATAAGTGTGAAAGTTAATATAATTAATGATTAAACGAACTTACCTAAGTGACGTTCTATCATAATTATACGAGATGCTTCGTTCGAAGAGATTGGAATAACACTTGTAGTATCGCGTACCGGCTCGCCATTCATCCACTAATAGTTTAAATTATTTACATCATGTACTTTGGTATTAAAAACAGTTAATAACAAACTTAAAAAGAAAATAGTTGATCTATTGAATCTTTTCCGCGGTACTCGATTAACCGCCAGAGGCGCTGTCGTCATTTAGTTGAAAGAGAATTTACAATAGTTCGTCCTGGGATACCTGAGGGTGGGAGGGAACCAATCTCTTCGAACGAAGCATCTCGTATAATTATGATAGAACGTCACTTAGGTAAGTTCGTTTAATCATTAATTATACTTCCTTTGCTTCGTTCTCGAGATTGGAATAACACTTGTAGATTTTGAAAGCTACGACGAACTATTCTAAGTGGGCCAAAGTAGAACAGAGAAGTAAAAAAAAACAAAATCAAAATTAGATACTTCTTCTGTATTTGATCTTATAATGAGTATAATAACAAAATTAAAGACATAGTAAATTAACTATATTTTCAATGTAGATAATTATTATCAAGTATCGTTACAGCAAACTCCTGAGAATCATTGTGATTATTAATATATCTATTATAAAACTTTGCAAAGACTTTAGATTTTCCACTCCAACCAGCCGTATTTTTAATAAGGTCAATATGAACGCCTAGTTTTTTAGCATTTGAGGTGGACGCATGTCTTGTTGAATGAGCCGAAAAAACCGAGGTGTCAATACCACTTTCAAACAACGTATCTTTAATCCATCTACTTAGTGTCTGACTGGAAATTTTTTTGTATGGTTTTTTAAAACTAATGAATAAATTTTTAGTGTTTCCTCTCAAGGATTTCGTTCTATCTAAATAGTTAATTAATGTGTCGACTGGGCAGATCTCTGGTTTTATTGTATAAAAAGGAACAACCAAGTCTGGTTGTTTTGAACCCAATCTCGATGTTTTTAAAGTATCTGGTATTTTTATTGAGACTTCGTCACTTCTTACAGTTATATTATTTATAAGGATAAGATGTAATGTTTGCACCCTTTGTGCAGTGATTAAAGCCAGTAATGTGACAAGTTTTTTGGTTAGTATTTCTAGATCAATTTCAGAGTTGGGATAAAAATTTGCTAAATAGTCCAGAACGATAGATGTATCCCAAGTAGTGTTATACTTAGGCATTGGGGGACGAAGTCGATAAAAACCTTTAAACAATCTAGACACAATATCGTTAGAGCTGACCCTAGAGCCCAGGATCAAAGTCAACGCCGAACGATAGCTGTTTAATGTGCCAAATTGAGCACCTCGATTAAAAATTTCCGTTAGGAATTCTATTACTGATTCTATGGAGGAGTCATATGGATCTATATTATGGTTATTACAAAAAACAAACCATTTCCGAAAAGCGCATTCATATTGCCGCATTGTGTTATCTGATAGGGACGCACAGACGACATCTATGGACTGAGGAGGTACATTCCTTTTCAAGAACGCCGACCTGACAACCGCCCTGCCATCAGGACAATTTTGGGGTGCGGCTGGTTGCTGCGGAAAGGAAATATCAAGGCATTACTTTCCGAATGGAATGTTATGACATCCGATATCAAAAGTCGCTGATATAGTGGGTACCAAGGCTGAGTAGGCCACTGAGGGACAACGACGATGCCTTCGGCTTTATCTGTTATTATTTTTCGTAATACTTTTAAAATTATAGAAAAGGGGGGAAATGCATAGAAACTAATATTTTCCCAAGATATTGTGAATGCATTTATAACATATGCCCCTGGATCTCTATTCCAGGATGCATAAATTTTGCATTTATTATTTAGTCTTGAGGCAAATAAATCAATATCAGGTGAACCAAATCCTTGTTTAATTTGTGTAAAGGCATCATCGCTTAATATCCACTCCGTGTCTTGGTGACACCTACGGGATTCTGCGTCAGCGATAGAATTATCTTTGGATGCAATATACGAAGCGAATACAAAAAGGTTACGTTCTTCACAAAACTGCCATATATGTTTTGCTATATGATTAAGGTGGGGGAACCTGATACCGCCCATACGGTTTACATATGCAATAGCTGTCGTGTTATCTACTCTTAGTAAAACTTGAGCATTTCGTAAATTTTTTGCAAAAATTTGTAGTCCAAATAAAACCGCCATAAGTTCTAAACAGTTAATATGGAGACTACTCTCTGAATCGCTCCATTGACCACTGGCGGTATCGACGCCACATGCTACCCCCCACCCAGTTTTGCTCGAATCTGTAAAAATTTCCATGACGTAATTATCCGTTCTTATAGGATTAAAGGAATTAGAACAAGCTTCTAGCCACCACTGCAGATCACTTCGAACTTCATCTAAAGGTAAGTTAAAGTAGCTGTCATAATCTTCATTTTTTAACAAAGCTAGGTATTTACACCTTTCTAAATTTTTTGTATAGGTCCATCCGTATTGTATGGCAGGGCATGCGGAAATAAGTAAACCTACAAGACGAGCAAAGTTTCGAATAGTAGTTCGTTCTATTTTCAAAAAATTTAAAATTTCCTTTTTTAATAATAGTCTTTTTTGTTCAGGGAGACGCACATGGAAATTTTTACTATCTATTATGAAACCGAGGTATTGACATACGTGACTTGGGACAAGTGAACTTTTTTCTACATTTATTGCAAAACCTAACGATTCCAAGACATTCCTTGTATGGAGAGTATTTTTTAAACATTCTTGGTATGTATCTCCAATACAACAAATATCGTCCAAGTATATTGTAGACTGAAAACCTAATGATCTAAGGTGTGACATAACCGGTTTCATTAGCTTGGTGAACACAAAAGGTGCCGTATTTAACCCAAATGGTAAAACATTAAATTGGTAGGTTTTTGATTGAAAATTAAAACGTAAAAATTTTTTGGAGTCGTTATATATAGGTACAAAAAAATAAGCATCTTTCAAATCAATAGATGTCATATAACAGTTTTTACTAATTAGCTTTATAGTAGTCCTCAAATCTTCTAATTTAAAATGTTGCGTATCTATGAATTTATTAAGTGATTTTAAATTTAGAATGAACCTATTCTTTCCATTACTTTTTTTCACAAGAAAATAAGAGGAAATATACTGGCCCTCGCAGGGTTGACACTCTGTGACAGCCCCAGATGAGCACAACTCATTAATTGCATCATTATGTAATCTGAACTCGGATTTTGACAAAACAGGTTCAGACGGAACCTGTGTTTGATGTACAGGTCGAGTAAATGGTATCTGGTAGCCCTGTATCCAGGAGAGAATTATTGGGTCGTCAGTAATGTTACACCATTGGTTAAAATATAGTTTAAGGCGACCTGATTGACATACCGTAACTACCGGCGGGGCGCCCTCGGGCGCTGCTGTGAGCGCGGCGCAGGTGGCGGCGGCGGTGGCAGCGGCGGTGGTGCTCGGCGCCGTGGCGGTAGTGGGTGTGGCGCCGGAACCTGAGGCGCAAACGCAGGCGCAGATTCCTCGGCGCGTCTCCCCGCTGACGACAGCCTGCTCGTCGTGGCGGGGGCTCTCGAGTTTAAAGGTCGACTGGTGGGCTTATTTTTCTGCAATGGTCTAGTCACTGAAGTGCTAGCCCTAATTTCAGATCCCGACTTGTTTATTGACTTGGCAGCCTTCAGTGTGTCTGCAAGTTTTTCGCCAAAGAGATACTTATCGATTTGAGTGTCATTGAGATGTTCTTTAACCTCTTTCTTTATAAAGGAACAGATGTAACTTCGTCTCAGTACTGATTCAGTGTGTTGCACGTCACCAATAATGCGACCAGCATCAATTAGTAGTTTAAGTATTTCAGGATCCTTATGACTTGATGAAAGTGTTCGTTGAAAAGCTAAACCGATACACGATACCGCTGCTGCAATTTGCTTTTGCTTATGTTGGATGGCGGTATCTTTCTTCTGAAGGGTGTCGGTAAGCGCAGCTTTCACCTCTAGGTTTAAGGCCGGGGGGTCAACCAGTTTACAGTTTTCTGGCGTCAAGTATTTTTCCAAAAAGTTTTTTCTTGCGTCCTTTGTTACTCCAGACGTTGCGACATGTTCCCATCTGTTTGCTATTTCATTTTGTAGTTTCGGCCCATATTTTTTTTCTTTACTAGGGGCCTCCCCCAAAAAAATTAAAATTTCCTTATCAAGGGGTACCTCGTCAGGTATCGATTTGTTCTCACCAGTAGCGGGTTCAGAGGGAGTCGCAGACGGTGTGGAAGGCGCGGGTGCCGGTGCCGGCGGCGCAGGTTCGTCAGACGAGAGCTGAATTTCCGTCTCGTCTGGCACTGGTGGCGGACACTCCTCGGAAACTGCGGGTGTATGGTCCTCGATATCATCGTGAATCTCATAAATCGGTAGTAGTAGGCCTTCTACGTCTGGAATGTACAAAAAACAAACGCAGGTAGGAAGAGAAAAATAATATCTTATTAGATATACACTTGGCTGATGTAATATTCATAAAAATATATGTCTATATGTGGGTTGTTGTAGTATAACTCGGTAATAGTCACAAGAACTATACACAGTAATGTTATTAGTTTAATAATAATTCAACAAAAGGCGGCATAGTCAAACAAACTATACACTAGCCTTAGCGGGTGAATCAGTAAATTGAAAAACTACTCGGTAATAGTTACTCGAACTATACACTGTAGCGATAAGTTTTTGGCAACATCTATGTCAGATGTACACACAGTATTAAAAAAATGCAAGGCAATAACCACATATCATAATTACATATGAAAAGAGTTATGCACAATGCAAGACAATAATAATTATTGTCGATTTGTTATGAGCAAGAGTTTAACCAACCTTCATTTATTGACGGAATTGCATTATCATCCGATATTGATGAGTCACTTGAACTTGGATTGTGACGAGAATGTTTTTTCCGCTTTTTTAACTTTTTCTCAATACGTCGTAGTTTTTTCCATAATTTCTCACTATCTTCATCTTCCGAGTGTTTTCGCTTAGGCATCCTAAAAACAAAACACTGGAATATGCACGTATTGCAACAACTGAAAAGAAAAAATAATTTTTTGTAGGGAGCACGTGGTGAACGGCGCGGCACTAGAAACGCGAAATGACGACAGCGCCTCTGGCGGTTAATCGAGTACCGCGGAAAAGATTCAATAGATCAACTATTTTCTTTTTAAGTTTGTTATTAACTGTTTTTAATACCAAAGTACATGATGTAAATAATTTAAACTATTAGTGGATGAATGGCGAGCCGGTACGCGATACTACAAGTGTTATTCCAATCTCGAGAACGAAGCAAAGGAAGTATAATTATGTTTGTTCAATAACGCAAAAACGGCTGAACGGATTCGGATGACATTTGGCACATAAACTGTTCAGAAGTCACGGGCAGAAGTTAGTTATTTTAGGAGAAACTCAGACTTGACTATTGGCACAGAATAGATATAAGTACTACGTACAGAAAGGACACTCCTCGCCCCTTAGAATAATAACAACCTAGAACGATGGTTCCCCACAAAGCGCACGGTCAAAAGTGAGGCAAAAAATACTGACTCTAAATCAAAATGGTTTAGTTTTCAGATTTGTATCCTTCATACGTTACCTAATCGTACCTATAAGAACGAAATAGTTTCAATTTCCCTGCCTTTAGGGGATTAGTTACTATTTTATTGAATTTAAGTTACGGTTGGGTAACGTATGAAGGATATAAATCTGAAAACTAAGCCATTTTGGCTCAGTATTTTTTGCCTTACTTTAAATACGAGGATTCGGCTTCTAGGTCCTATTATTTTAAGCCTCGCCCCTAATTTTACAGTGGGCCTAGTACGAGTTGGTGTTTTCACTTTTCGTCAACTAACGATTTCTCTCTTTTACTCATTCACTCACTCACATTGACTATGAGCAGTATATCCGATAGTTAACTATGCGAAAAAGTGAAAACACCAACTCACGTAATTTTATTAAGTACTGTCTTTAAATAGAAAACTTTTTCAGAATGATGGTACGGAACCCTCAGTGCGCGAGTCCGATTCGCTCTTGACCGTTTTTTGCCAATTGCAACCATCGAACAACACCCAAAAAGAAAACAAACACCTTCCAGTCGTCACCTCCATTCGCTCCAAAAGTCTGACTGAGTCCAGTAATCGGTGTGAGAAACGCGCTTGAATTTATTTTCGCGCGCGTTAATTTTTTGCGACAATTCCTGATATTCATTTGAATTATAATAATATTATGTAAGAGATTATAATAATGTGCATGAAATGCATAAGGTAACTGATGTATTTAAGTTGATAAAGTTGATCTGTCTAAATAGCTTTCCAAATACCGCATTGTACGTTTCCAATTTTCTAATAGTAAGCTATTCTTAAAAGATAGATATTTTATATGCCATCGCGGACTTTTGTGTAGATCTATAAAAAAAATACCTCTAAACAGCAAGAAATAATATTCAAATCACTAGATACGCATATTAATTTTAATAAAACACGTCTATTGAAGTCGCGTATCTTTTTTTTTAATTCTAAAAGCACCACCCGACTTTATTAGACGTGTTTTATTAAAATTGATATGCGTAACTAACGATTTGAATATTACTTATTTGCTTTTTAGAGGCATTTAATTTCAAAAGAGGTTTTTCTTTAAAAAAAATACTTTATTTTTGTGGCACCTATGCGTGTAATTTATAAGCGTGTTAATAATTTTCAATGGAACAATGCCAAATGGAACAATGAACAATAAAGGTAAATACACTTAATTATCCCTTTCCCAAAAAAATCTTCTAAATCGGTCCATAAATAACAAAAAGTCGTCAAAGTAGAGGTAGTTCATCGAAAATCATAGTATTTTCAGGATTACTTGTAAATTACTGAATCAATTAGAAAAAAAATGGTGCCATTTCGAGTGTAGGGTATACACTCGACATGGCCGAACATTGCCGAATAAAAAAAACACAATATTTCAGTGCAATTCTAAAATGATATATTCTTTGTGGCGTTTTGAAAATATGAAAAGCCGCAAATTCCTAATTTAAATTGAAAATCGAATAGACACTGCATTAGCAGAAATAAAGTTGAGTATACTTTGAAATACAGAGAATACTTTGAATGTAATGTCTGGAAACGATATACATATTTGAAAATATCGTTCCTTCTAATAAAGCTGATAAGTTTTTTGCGCCCATTTTTCTTGTCAGCTAAAAGACGTCATAATGGTGGTAGGATAAAAGAATTGACGATTTAAAAATGCTTGTTATGTGAGCTTATTTGAATAAAGAATTTTTCAATTTCAATTTCAATTTCAATTTCAGTTGCCTCGTTCTAAATTTCAAACGAGCGTTCTTAAAAATAAAAAAAAGAACACCAAACGTATCTCAAATTCGTTATCAAAACTGCAAAGCCGCCGAAGCAAAAGAACTGTTAAAGCATCCACTGAAATAGGGCATGGCACTCAGCGCCTGTCTTCCCGAATCCTGGTGACCTGAAGACGCACACAGACGTACGCTCGTGTGTGTCGGCCTTCCCTGGTAGCAGCCAGCCAGTGTCGATTTCGACTTCGTGGTGCGCGCCCGTGCGTCGCCGAATCGAAAAACGAACGCGTTTGACATCGAACTGTAACCTTCACGGTCATGTGCTGAAATTTTCTTTTTTTTCTGCCGCTTTCCTAAAGATATTTGACCTTTTTGTTGTGTTTTCGATAAAAAAGTGCGTTTCTGTGTTTGTGGATTTTTGGATGTGTTGCAGATTTAGCGGATATCTTCTGGAGAGCGTAAGCTATTTTTGTTGATTTATTTCACGGCCTGCTTTCCTAATGTAATGTTAAAGAGATATTTTCATGTAAAACGGATATGTTACGCGGGTGAAATGAAAATTATGTTCATATTTGGTTAGTCACATAAGGAAATACTAAACAAGTATTTTATTTATCGTTAATTCGGGTATCGTGGAAGCTTTTATATATCAAGTGTTATGTTTTTATAAAATCTAAATATTTATTCCAACAAATAAAAAAAAAATCTTTTACTAAAATCGAAAATTGTTTGTAGCCAACAACTAAGAAGTTGAGTTTTTCTGATAGAATTCGTTCGAAAAAGTTGCAATGTTGATTTCCTGAAATAAAAGCTTATAACCACTATAAGCTTGTTATAAAAGAAAAACAAATGAGTTTTTCATTCATTCTCGAGTGAAGTTGCAGCGGATCACTGTCTATTGTCAATTTAATTACAATTATAGCGAAATAATAATTATTGACAGCCAATTACTGGTCCTCATCAATATAATATATGTATGTATATAGTTAGCTTTTGTTAATCTTTACTAATACAAGTCGGTTTGTTTGTTAGTTACGCCTTCACGTCTTAACTACTAAACTGATCATTATGAAATTTTGCAAGCACGTTGTCAGGTCAGAGGTATTCTTTAAGAGAATTGTTTAAAGAAATAAATATACTAACTTTGGCTGGCCATACATATATGAAAATTCAGATTATGTAACGAAACACTATGATTCATTTGCTAAGAACAGCGATAATCACCATTTTAATACATGGAATAAAGATAAACTTGCCGTTCCAAGATTTAAGCTTGCAAAAACTAGAGGTTCATTTATGAGGAAACGCATAACCTAAAGTTCCACAACAAGTGATTGATCTACTTTTGCATGCAAAAATCATGTTAAAAAGACGCTCATACGTAAAGGTTATTATAAAGTAGACGATTATCTGAAATACCGAAATGCGTGGAAATGATGTAACACATAACTTGCTAGTACTTTGTTGTTAATAATCTGTTGTATTGTATTTGGTAACGATATATTTAAGTTTGTAAATATCGTCACTTATTTCTGTTAAAGCTTATAAGTTTCTTGCGCCCGTTCTTCTTGTTAGTTAAAAAAGTCTGAAACGTAAATTTTCCCTTATTTACCTATATTCTACTAATATTAGAAATGCGAAAGTGTATGTGTGTTTGTTACCTCATCACGACTAACAGATGGACAGATATGGATGAAATTTGGTTGGTAGACAAATTAAGACCTTTATTAATGTATAGGCGACTTTATATCCTGATCATTGGTTCCCTAGGGTCCACGCAGATGAAGTCACGGGCGGCCGCTAGTTTAAAATAAATAACAGTTATATCGTTTTACAACTTTTTATTATAAAATCGACGACCGACCCCATTTATTAGGTTTAACGAAAAAGCGCCACAATTTAATACAAAAATATCATTCGACCCAGATTTTTAGACAAATATTCCACTGTTAGAATGTTCCCACGATAAAAATTAGGGACGGACGCCTTTGTTTACGTAATTTTAGAAAAAAAGCATAAAAAAAATCACAGTTTTAAAAAATCGTTAGATGATTTTGTTGTTTTCACAAAAACAGTTAAAAAAAGCGTTAAATCGAAAAGCAAGCTGTAATCATTTGGCATTATTCATGTTTTTTAAATTACTTTTTATTTTACGAAGAACTACTTTCTTTTCAGTAAAAATTTGGAATAGGTTACTTTAACTATTCAATCATCAATATAAGATGATCTTTAAGTAATCTCGCTCGTAATTAAAATATACCTGTTTAATTAAAAGTTCAAAATAACTTAGTTAATTGCTATTTTGATCACCAAGAAAAGTTTGTCTGATGAGGTTGTATCAATAACAAACCAATGCACGTCACTGGTGGTCGCATTTTTCGATTTTCGTAAAATTTTGTGAACGGGTTCGATAATTCTCTGGTGACGCAAAAGAAGTAACTTTGACTCCTTGGTTCTCCACCAGGGATTGACCGTGCTGTGATCTGATGATGGCTATCCAGGGAGTGAATGAAGGTGATTCAGATCGCTATACACACCCAACTGATCTGATCAGCATTCTAAGAGATATAAGGAGCAGAGTTTTCAGTTTCAGGATTTCCATACATTTATATGATAATTTCGCGGTTTTATTAAACATATTCTACTGATCTGACGCAGATGCATCAACGGCTTAACGTGCCTTCCAAAGCACGGAGGAGCTTGAGATAGTAAATTTTTGGTCACCCATCCTATAACCGACCCTTGCGAAAGTTGCTTAACCTGCGTAATCGATAGGCCAGGTGCTATACCTCTGCGCCACCGAGCTCCTCACATAATGTTTTCACATACAATAAAAGTAATCATCAATAGTGTTTACAATAGACATTTGAAATGTAACGAAAGATTCGTAAAAATTGCTTCGTACAAATAAATTCTTATTTCTCAAAGCGTTACGAAATTTCGTGCTCTATTCTATGAAAGGAAAATCGGCAAAATATTATGTAAAAATTGATTTGTAAGTTTGCAAAGGAAAACATAAATATTTTTCTAGTATATTATTTAGTACTATACAACGTGTTCCAAAAATACCCCTAATGCCGAATATGGTAGATAGGGACCATCAACTTTGAAATCGTGTAAAAAAATCAGCTGTTTCATTTATTTTGATATTTTCGTAATTAATTTTTGTATGAAACAGCTGGGTTTTTTTTCGCGATTTCAAAGTTGGTTCCATAGTAAAAGTTGTTCAGTTTGATGGTCCCTATCTACCTTATTCGGCATTAGGGTTATTTTTGTAACACGTTGTATAAGGTGGTACCAAATTATGTAACAATACTGAAACAGGTGATACTGTTGTTTAAACTGAACAACTTTCTCCAAGAAACATGGGTTGAAAAACGAAAAAAAAATTTCATCCTCCCATACAAAATGTGTTGGTCAGCTGATCGACTTAGTATAGAAAGGCGAAAACAAATCGTTTTTCGACCTATGTTCCTTGGAGAAAGTTGTTCAGTTTAAGCAATACTATCACCTGTTTCAGTATTGTTACTTAATTTGGTTCCAACTTTTATATAATTAACTAAGAATTTGAGCATTTTGTGTATCAAACAATTAAAACTAAAAAGATGAATATTAAAATAACTAATACCAATTTAATTTACATATCGTTAAAATTACTAAACGAAAAGGTTTTTTTAAGTTAACCCGAACATTAAGCCAAAGTTATGCTGCTTAAGTAATATTTTTAATTAATTTAAGTGTAAGTTATAAAATTAACTTGAAAGTTGCAGTGATCATTTATCTTGTGCTGTAGTTAAAACAAAGAATAATGTCTAGCTTCATTACTTAAGACTAATGTAAAAATAATTCCAAGATGGAAAAGTTAGTTTTAATTAGGACAAAATTAGAGTAAGCTCAGAATTTTTTCTAGATTCCGCAGCTCCTAGCTGATTCTTTAAACCTAAAGGTACAAAATATTGCATCATCTAACTTTTCTTTTGTATTTCACCGAGCGCGAAGCGTCAGCTTGTAAAATAAATTCAAAATTTCTTTCATATTATGTCCTTGCGGCTGTCCGTCTGTTCTCCTCTAGAGGTCGCATTCTCTTGAAATTTAGTGAGCAGGTTCAATAATTATATTTTTTTTGTCGAGCCAGTTTATCGAAAAGAAACACCCATTTCGAAAAATGATCAAAATTAGAAACGCCATCTAGCTTCAATTATGTTAAATATTATACTGAAAAGCACATAGGTAGTACTGCGTGGTACTGCTTTGAAAACCTCTTGGCAACATCTATTAGATTAACTTTTAAACAACATACAATTCGAGCTACTTTTTAACCGACTTCAAAAAAAGGAGGAGGTATTATTTTTTTCTCTTTTAGAATTAGAAAGATAAAGAGAAGTAGTTGTCCTCCCGCCCCACCCGACTTCAATAGCCGTGTTTTATTGATATTGATATGTATAACTAATAATTTGAATATTATTTCTTGCTTTTTAAATGTATTTAATTTTAAAGCTGTTTTTGTTTTCGGGTTTTTTGAAGGAGGTTTTTCTTTTTTTTATTGCACAAACGCGAGGTCTACAGCCATAGTTGCCATCTATATACATATATATATATATATAAATAAGAGAAATTGTATTATAATTTTCGTTATTTTTGGATGGGTGACCAATAATTTATCATCTCGAGCTCCTCCGTGCTTCGGAAGGCACGTTAAGCCGTTGGTCCGTGGCTGCAATCGTAAGCACCCACCAATCTGCATTGGGCCCGCAAGGAAGGCCTGTGCCCCAGCAGTGGGGACATTAAAATGGTTGATGGTCAAATCATCTTTTTCCAGTTTCATTGTACCATCTATTTTATACATTGTCATGATAATAATATCAAAATAAATAACCCATAACTCTTGATAGTCAAATAAAAATGGTAAGGAAGGGTGAGAAAAAATATAATACCTTTTCGCTCTCAAAAGGAGCTAACTTGGCATATCTGGCATCGTACATCGATAAATCAGTCCGAATAATCGTTCGGATGGCAAATCGAGACCGTCCATCATTCGGTATCGCGAAAAAATCGACGGTTCGCGACTGTGGCGTGTCGTATGCAATATTAGCATAATATGGGTGATCAAAATGTTATGTATGTTTGTAGAACTGTAATTATAGTGCTATTATACGACTTGAGGGATGCAGTGGTCAACATGCAACGACTTGATTGGTCTAAAAAGTCTGGAACGGGTGGTAGGAAAATATAGACGATTCAGAAGTGCTTAATTACTAAGTTTATTTGAATAAAGCTATTTTTGACTCCGATTTTGACTTTGGCTACCACGCAAGAGGTCCCCGGGTTCGATTCCCGGCCGGGCAGAAATTGAAACGATGAATTTTAATTTCTGTGACGGGTCTGGGTATTACTTGTATAATAAGTATGTATTTAAAAAGTATATAATTAATATATCAGTTGTCTAGAATCCATATTACAAGTTTTGCTTAGTTTGGGGCTAGATGGCGCTGTGTGGAATCGTCCAAGCATTTATTTATTTACTTCTATCATAGCGTAATGATTACGGCTCGTTTGCATTATCTTTATTTAACTTTAACTTGAACAGACACAAACTTATCAAACGAGCATAACACATCTTCGAACTTCGAACTTAATAAACGATCGAAGCATCTCTGCTTAAGCTTGGGCAAAAATGCTCTCGTATGTCCGTCTGTCCTCTACAGGTCGCATTTCCTTACCGATTCTCGTGAAATTTTGTGAGCAAGTTCGATAGTTACAAAGATTTTTTTTGTCGAGTCAGTTCTTCGAAATATAAAAAAAAATCACCTATTCGAAAAATTATCAAAATTAGAAGCGCCATCTAGCTTAAAATAGATATACTAAAAATTATCTTTCACACATAAAAAACTAAACCAAAATTGGTTCATCCGTTTGGGAGCTACGATACCACAGATACATCCATACACAAATACACAGACACGTTAAACTTATAACACCCCTCTTATCAAAAATTTACATTTTTGCATTTCCCGAAGTTTTTTTAATGCAGCGAAGTGAATTTTGCAAAATTTTACTCACAATGCCAAAGTCCATGGATATTAAAATAAAAATTCCAGGAAAAATATAATCAGGAAATGGGAATTCATTTCCGGTCGGGATGATTACGGTGCAGTTGTTAATGAAGGCTTTGAACGTATTTTTTATGATTAAAAATATCTGTAACTTTCTGTACTTTTTTAAAACCGAATATCTTTTTAAAATACGACTAGCTTATTTTAGATAGTACCAAACTTGTAATTCAATTTGACAAACAATTTTTTTAATTATCTTTCAAATATTGTTAGTTGGTTGTTAACTTAACCGAAAATTGTGTAACAGACCTAATTTTACAAAAAATTAAAAAGACAAATGTAATTCAATTCTAATGTAAATATTAGTAACTAATTATTCCTAATTGCTAACCCTTAAGAGATTCGAGTATTTTTTTTCAAAGCAGGTTCCAGTGAACTTGCTGAAAGTCAGTACTTTGCCTAGATATTGTGGTTTTCCCTTATTTGACTTTAGCATAAACATTTTGACAGTTATCTTAAGTCTAGATAACATAAAACGTTATTTGAAAAATCAAAACTTAATCTAATTTTCTTTAAAAAATATTAAATTACATTAATCAAATCTACCTGTTGATATAGAAGTCGGTTCGTTTAGTAGAAAAATTGCCATTTTATATTTAAACTCCTGTTATTATTTTGTATTATTTTAATACACTATTTATAATACACTATACTAAATTTTAGTTTCAGACTAAAATTAGATGTCTACAAAGTCACTAAAAGTTAGTTTCTAACTAAAATTTAATCCAAGCATAGTAATCAAACAATTAAAAGTACCAGGCGAGCAGAACCTCGTGAGAGGATTCCGATGTTCGCGGTTGTAGCTGTAACCGCTTCATCTATAATCCGAAGCGCAAATCAATAAATAGCTCTCAACGAATTAAATATCGCGGTTATCTGGTAAAACGCTACTGGTATAACGTTAAGTAGACAGTTGTGAAAAGAGAAATCAATGTAGCTTGCTCCCCCAAAAAACGTTTTTGCTAACTTTTAAGCTACATAATAGTATTTCTCTTTTCACAATGGATTGGGACTTCCGCCAAGTGACGCCTGATTCAATCAAATTAAATAGACAGGTAAGCATTTTGTATTCCAATGATCTTTAGTTTATATTATATTTTTATTTAAAGTTGATTGAAGTGGTGTTGGTAATAATCATGTTTTAAGTTCGCTTAACTATAGCTACTAAACTTAAATTCAAATTAAAGGTTTTTTTTGTTGTTACACAAGGAATAATGGTAACTCATTGGTAATTTCTTCTAAGAAAAGCTTAATGAATAAATAAGAAATGACGTGTCTACACCTAGCGAAGAATAAAATGAAGCTCTTTGCTTTAATTTAAGTCATTTAAGTCTCGCAGAATGAAATTTATTTTATTACGAAATTGTTGTTATGTAATTCACGGTACCTCTACCTAATGGCAGACATTCTTTTTAACCGACTTCAAAAAAAGGAGGAGGTTCTATGTTCGACTGTTTATTTGTTTTTTTTTTTTGTATGTCCACCGATTACTCGAAAACGGCTGAACCGATTGACACGATTCAAACGCCACTTTATCAGGTTTGCTCCCAAGTTGGTCCCATTTTTTAAAATTTTAAATCGGTTCAGTACTTTTTTTACTTTAGCAATACAAAATGTAACAGAATTAACAGCTAGGACGAACTCTTAAATCGCGGAAAAAAATAAACAGCTGTTTCACACATTTTCACATTTTCGTTTTTAATTATCAGAATTGGTCCCATAGTAAAAGTTATTCAGTTTGATGGTCCCTATCTACCATATTCTGGTTTAGCTATTAATTCTGTTACACATTGTACATGTAGGTCGAAACAAAAGGTTTCTTCAATTTATTTCACTCTTACGAATTAAAAAAGAAACAGTCGTACATACTAAAGTATTCCCCATACGAGGTACTCGTAGTAAAGGGAATATTTTTGTCAGTTAACGAATTACGTTGCGCAGAGAGGTTGTGCGGCACGGATCATAAACTCGCCCTTTTTACACAGGCTGAAAACCTTTTGTTCTTTGCCCTTTGTGGCTTGGCAATAAATTAATCTGTACATGCAATAAAATAGTAAGTTATTATGGCTAAGTTGCTTAAACTGCTTTACGAAATTCAATATTGAAAAAATGGCTGATGCGAAACCTTTCAATACCGTAGTGTAATCACTAATACACTATCCTATTTGATTTTGAAGAGTTCTCTTGTGTATCTTCGAAGTTCAAGGTCCAATGAAAATGAAATTAAAATGAGAACACCCTTAAAGTATCCCCTTTCTAACAAAACAAGAATCATCTAAATCAGTTCATAAACAAAGAAGTTAAGTCTGAAGATCCGTAAAAAATCGTGCAAAGATTACCTAAAAAATTACAGTATTTTCAGGATTCAAAACTACGGAATTTTGAAAAAATGGGATCAACTTGGGAACAAACCTGATAAAGTAACGTTCGAATCATGTCAATCGATTCAGCCGTTTTCGAGTAATCGGTGGACATACATAAAAAAAATCAAATAAACAGACGAACATAGAACCTCCTCCTTTTTTTGAAGTAGTTTAAAAAAGTATGACACGGCAGATCTATAGTAGTGTAGCGTCACTATTGCTGTATAAAACAGTCCATTATAGTCCAATTTGTTCTTCAAAATTTATTCCTAAGTATTTTTTAACTTTCCATTGACCTATGAACTTGAAATTTGGTGATAATGTTAATTATTACGTATATTTTACCAGCAATTACCAATATATTGATAAATATAAATTTTTCTTTTAAATTCCCTCATTATCCTATCACAAACTAACTTAATTTTGCGGTCGGGTAACATTCTACTCAATATCTAAAGTTATTACTAGATGGCGCTGTGCAGTTGTGAATGGCTGATATTTAATTTAAGTTTGGACAAACGGATTTACTTTTGGTTTTACGGAACCCTGAATGTGCGTTTACCGATACGCACTTGGCCGATTTTATACTGGTCCAACGGCCGATTTAAATAATCTACCTTCAGTAAGAGTTAAGCCTACTATGGATCTGTTATTATGCAACTGTTGTTATTTCCCGTCATTTAACAGAAATATCTGGGTAATAATATTTAGTAACCCTATCTCTTACTGATGATAGGTTATTGAAACCGGCCGTAAGGCTGGCCTAAATCGAAGTAAGAAATTTCGTATTGTACATACGGCGGCACCTCAAGACTATACATGTTGACCTTGAGACCGCCTTTATGCCCTACGTAATAAAAGCTGTTTTCGCAGTTTAACTGTATAACCTGACGTGCTGTCGTGTGTACCATTCGCCGAAGTTATTAAGAAGATATCGATGTTCGTGTGACATCATAAATTAGGGTTCGCCATTTAGGCCCGATTGGGGCTCGATTTATCTGTTTTAAGTTGAAGCCCGGCAGACTTTCCAAAGTTCGATGAGTTAGCCGAGACGGCCCCCTGTTCTACTAGAACAGCAAAGCAAAGAAATGAAACCGGTAGGTCTGGAGCCAGCCTAAGGAACCGTAGTCTTTAGTGTTCGATATTGATTTCAATTTGATATCTTCACTCATTTCTGTGAAAAAATATCGCTGATAGACAGACAGACGTATAATGAAATATTCGAGGGTTCCTTTTTTCCTTGGAATGGAACCCTGAAAAAGACATTAATCGTGTGCAGCCGCTAAAGTTTCCATTCACGGTGATTAACAAAATTATTGCAGCGGCGAGCTGCAGTGAATGTGACTGCGATGTAGGTCAAGCTGAGCGGATTTGAGGTGGGGTCGCAGTAATAGCGATTTGAGAAGCGAGGGGAAACAATTAAAGATAAATGGGAGAATAATGTGCTTTTTGTGATATCATTGTAGTTAAGTTGCAACAGTATTCGATCATTTCATTATTGCCTGCCCTGATAATCACCCAAAGGAATAATGAAGGTGACGAAACTACACTCATTTGCACTAAACTTAAAAAACGTTTTTAAGTCTTTTCTTAAATATAACTCGACAAAATACGTGGTGTCATGAACTACGCTGTCATGCGCCTAATTATCTTAGTAGAGTTGTAGTTACGAAAAGTCTAAGGCGATTCTTAGGTTTAGTGCAAACGGGCGTTAGCTGAAAGAATGGATGAATGAATGAATGAATAAATGAATAAATGAATGAATAATGAATGCTGCTTAAGTACATACGCCATCACTTATTAGAATCTGTATCCAATTTATGTAAAACAGAAATTATGAGTTGTTTATCTGCCACTTAATATCTAAGTAATAAAAAATTAAAATATTTGTAACAATATTATGAAACGACAACTTAGTGAGTTTATATAAATATAAATATAACTACATGTGCACTCATATATGTCATATTTAGGTACAGTTAGCTCATGAAAAGGTTGAGCACTTAAGTACTGTGTCAAATTAAATAACAGATAAGGCAAAAAGTGACAGTTCTAAGTATGCTCAACATTATTTCATGGGCCGACTGTACCTAATTGAAAATAATATGTTTTGAAATAACCATCTGCAGAGACATTGAAACCATCTTAATTCAGGGAAACAGGATATTTAGCAAAAACGCGGTTACTATCACCGCACCCTCAGCTGTTGAAATAAAACTACCTTATTTTGCCCACAGCCATACCTGCAATTGTGAGTTACAACTCCGGTCCGAGTGGAGGCAATATTCACTCTGCGATACCCCTAGTTACAGTGCCTTTTTAATTAGTTATTCGTTTGTTTCATTTGAAGTTTTCTACTTACTTTAACCTGCTTTAGTGTTTGGAAACCCGTGTCAGTATAGGGTTAAAAGCAAGTTTTTTCCCCGGTGCGGTTTTCAAAGATCCTCCTCACAATGATGAAAATGGCTTGCAGAGAAGATGTAAAAAATAATAAAACATTTAAACGAATCTACTAGCAAGGAGTTCAAGTCCCAATAACTTCTTAAAACAAAGAGTCTTGTTTTAAGAAGTTTTATATCAACTAAATTGGATAACTAGAAAAGAAATTATCTAAAAAACAAAAAACATGACAATATTGTCATGTAAAAAGGCTTTACGCCAGCGCTGCTAATCCTTTAAGAAAGCACAGATTCCCGCTAAAAATAAAAAAAATAGGTGTCACACGAGCTCAGCGTATTTTGAATTAGGAATTCATTTATTGTAGTGACGTAACGCTCCGTTCCGTAACAATTTCAGAGTCGGCATGATATCATCGAGCTTAAAAATAAATCTCGCCAATGAATGAGACCGAATCTATTCGCGCCCTTCGCCCGTTTGACAGGTGGCGTCACTTTTCCGAATTGTACACGGGTTGCTGACAAATGATGTGTATGATTTCAATTTAGAAATGGCGGTAGTGTGGCGTCACCCTTGCGGTGAAAAGGTTTTGGCGCGATTTTGTCAAGTTCAGTTCGGCGGCTATAATTGCTTGCAAATTGGTTTTTGGTGGGTTCTTACTTAAAATTAGTCCACTTTTCTTGAAGTAATTACGCAACAGACAATACGTGGAATCAAAGAAATAGCCTCGATTTCGGTAATGTGGAGTTTTCCAAATTGCACTCGGGTTCTATGGCTGTGAAAAATGTTAAGCCAATAGACCTCGAGTGGTCGGTATTAACCACATTGAGATTCACTTTATCGATGTCATTTAAGACATCACGTCCGAAACTAAAAGGTCGAGTTCGCATCGAATTCAAGGGCATCCTCATATAGGTCAGGTGGCGAGAGTTACTGATATATATTCTGTAAAATCTAAATTCTAATCTGAACGTTCGGTGACGTAATCGAAGTCTACAGATTTGCTGTTAGAGATATTAGGTATTAGACAAAGGTGCACGGAACTTTGTTTGTCGGCCATGTGTGATTACATGATGCAAATAGACTGGCAGATAAAAAATAACGTTATGAGTAGAAAATAAAATGAGAAGTCTAGCTCATAAGAGTTGCGTCCTAACGCTCGCTACACGTCGGACGCAATTTTTTTGAGCTAGACTTTTGAATAGGCCTTCTTCCCCCACCTCCATGTGGATCCGATGAGCACTTGCCCTGCCAGGCCCGGAAGTCTATAAAAGAGTACCCCTGCGTAATTAAAAGGCCTTCTTCCCCCAAGAATCTTCGCAACGATCGGTGTCCTGTGCTACCAGCATCCAGCGGTTTCCAGACCTTCACCTGATCGTCGGTCGTCCGATGCGCGGTCATCATTCTAGAACCTTTTGGCAACGGCCATCGGTTTTCGCTTTATATCTTTGAGCGACGTCGGTAACTAGGTAACTTTCTTCATTAATATGCGTATGTTGACCGAATACGGATCAGCTTTTAAACAGTCACTAACAGAACTTACAAACATAGCAAGTATGTTATGAAGTAAGACATGTTTAAGGTATTTTTAAATTTGAGATTTTAGCATTCGCAATGCTATTTTTATATGAGTCGAGTCACTGACTCGGTAGCTCAGCGGTCAGAGCATTATTTAGACCGGATATCCAAAGGTCGCGGGTTTGATTCTCGTCCGAGAACATGATCTGGTGCGAGTCGTATTTGTTCTAGTATATTATTTAGTATTATGTTTAGGTATTTACATTCTCAGCAGCAGATGCGTAGACGTTTTTATGTTTATTTACAATTTAAATATTTAAATAAAAAAACCAGCCAAGTGAGAGTCGGACTCGCACACGAAGGGTTCCGTAAAAATAACGGTTGTTGAATGGGAGCCCCTTAAATATTTATTTTATTCTGTTATTTAGTATTTGTTGCTATAGCGGCAACAAAAATACATCATCTGTGACAATTTCAACTGTATAACTATCACGGTTCATGAACGTTCGGACAGCGGAGTCTTAGTAATAGGGTCCCGTTTAACCCAAAAGGTACGGAACCCTATAAAGAGCATCTGAGTGGTTGCCAGGAAGTCCGTAGACACCGAAATACTTATGAGTAATCAATGGAGTAAGTCAAAACTAACTAAACGGCGAAATAATGTAGAAGGTCGCTGCGTCGCGGCCGCTGGCAACTCGCCAAGCTTGCGTGGTGCAAGGCAAGGCCTTAAGCGATTTAAGGAGTGGCCATTAGAGAGAGACAGCGCTTGAAGGACTGCTCAGGTGAAGTGGTAATGGCCGGATACATAGCGAACAGAATCGATGGCCGTTGGAGCGGAAAGGTTCTAGAGTGGCGACCGCGTACTGGAAGTCGTCGCTCGCTCCGTGGGCAGGGCTCGACAAGGTGCACTGACGCGAACACCGGTCGCATCAAGCCGCTGGATGCGGGCAGCGCAGGGCCGATCGTTGTTTCTTCATAGGGTCTTTCCTTCTTTTACAGGGTCTTTCAGGGTCAGGGTATATTACCTGAGTGGTGCAGTGGTTAAAAATAATATAAGTAGTGTATAGTTGACGACCTCCGTGGTTGAGTGGCTTTATACACCGGTTTTCAAGGTGTCGCCATCTCTGAGGTCCCAGGTTCGATCCCCTGGTGGGTCAAATTAGAAAACGAACTTTTCTATATTGGCTCAGGTCTGGGTGTTTGTGATACCACCGTTGTCTGAATCGAAACAATGTGTGTGATGTTGTCAAATTTTAATTTAATTTAATATAGTTGTCTAGCATCCATATTACAAACTTTGCTTAGTCTGGGATTAGATGGCGCTGTGCAATAGTCCAAGCATTTATTTTTTATTTATTTCTCTTTGGTGTCAACATTAAGTAAACAGATTTAAACTTAACGTCATCAAATTCTCAACTAAATATTAAGTTTTTTAGTTTCGGTCGGATTTCTTTTTGGGTCGCGTTATTTCACCCCATTTTTAGTGATTTACTTACTGAATTTTATTTTATAAAAGATCTTATCGAATTTTCTATAAACAGCATTGTCTTGTTAATGGTTAACCTGGCGCGCCGCCAACCGCCCTTAAGTGATATTTTTCAAAGTCGTGTTATTTTATTGAAAATTAACTTAAGTCGTTTTGTTACGTAATAGTACATTACAGCCGAGACCTTCCTTTACACTGTCGAGGATGGTTTGAAGCTCGAGCCGCAGGCGTGGGCCTTAATCATTCGAGCCAATGTAAATAGCTTCCAGTTCAAGGGTAAAATGCTTTTCTCAAGAAATGCAAAGAAATAAAATGTTCTGAGTAAAAATATAATTTTTAAATTAGTTAGTGTGACCACTCATGCATCTATAAAGTGTTGTAAAAATAACGCTAGCTGATGAGTTCTACCGTTTTGAATTTGGAATAGGTACTTGATCGGTAAGTAAGTATCGAAATTCATTCCCCGCACTGTATTTCAAATTAAGACCCAGCTTCCACCAAAGCGGAGAGGAGTTGTCTCATTTTTCCATAGAATCTTGTGCCGCGCGCGAGCTAAGCGCAGAGGAGATGTGGAAATATTCTATAGAAAAATGTGACATCTCTTCTCCTCTCCGCTTTGGTGGAAACCGGGCCTAAGAACGTAATGAACCAGTCACCACGTAAATGTGGAACGCCCCGCATTCTTTTTTCAAATGGAATGATAACATTTTAGGGCATAAGTGAGAAAAGTTAATTTACTTTAGTGTGTTTTGGGTGGCGGGATTGTGGCAGATAGCCAAACGCTTATCCGCTTTGTAACTGGATGACATTAGTAAAGTTTTTCTTTTCGCAAATCAATGACTTTGTGTTAAATTGCTATTAAATATAGGGTTTGCTGGCGACTTGATTCGTATTTATTTCGTTTGCTGTGGGAGTTCCGGAAATATAATTTGTTCTTTTCCAAGGTCAAATCTATCTCTATACCAAAATTCATTAAAACTGATTAAGCGGTTTAGGCGTGAAAATGTCACAAACAATAAAATCCTCCTAATATTATAAATGCGAAAGATTGTGTGTTTCTTATCTCCTCGCGCCTAAACGGCGGGACTGATTTGGATAAAATTTGACACTCCCGGTCAATGGTTCCCTAGGGTCCACACGGACGAAGTCGCGGGCGGCCGCTAGTAAACATGTAAATGTAAACAATGTAGGTTTTTTTCATAGTTATTGACCGAGAGTGCGAAAGGAGCAAGCAAAAAGTATCATCTGTTTTTAGCTTGTATTGGGAAAAATGCTTTCCGGATGTCCGATTCTGGTGAAATTTTGTGAGCAGGTTCGTTATTATGAAGATTTTGGTCGTTTTTAAATTTGTGATTTTAGCAATAATAATGCTATTTATACAATACTAAATAATATACTAGAAAGAATACGACTCGCACCACATCAAATTGTCGGACGGGAATCGAACCCGCGACCTATGGATGTCCGGTCCAGTGCTCTTACCGCTGAGCTGAGTGACTCGGTAGCTTTTCTTGTGTCACATTAAATCATAACGGAATTTAGTTTCAGTTTTTTGTTCTAAGGGGTGCGATGAACATTTATTTCAATTTCAAGATAGACTCGCAAGGTGTACAGAGCACAGAGCTACTAGTAAAAAATAGGTACGAATTATGATAATTATTCAAAGGAAAATATTAAACTGGAACTGTAGTACTAAACTCCAACTCTATTGAACTGAGCTCTAAAGTAGAACAATAAAGGTTTATATCTTGTCCGTAAAACAGTTTTATTTAAATGAATTTGAAAACATGAAAATTTCTACCCTACTTCATATTTTCTTATAAAATTATTAGTAGGTACCTATTTAAGTTTAATTTTCACAACTAAGGTTTAAACTTTTAGTATATCACTAAAATAAAAAATACTAAATAAATAAAAAAATAATAAAGAGAATGAGTGTGCAATAAAAAATTTCTCTCTGCTTTTCATATCACGAAGAAACTTGTGACTTGCACCACGCCATAAAACAAACGCGGTACCAAAACGAAGCAAGGAAAGTAATGAAAAATGTTCAACATAAGACTAGCTCTTATTTACTTGGCTATAGAGAATATAATCCTTTAACCTCAATAAAGCGGGCACGCCAATTTCTCTTTCAATAAACTTAGATACTTTTATATGAATCGACAGAAACTGTTTCCGATATCTTTGCTAATTTTAAAGAAATAAGATCAGTGACGGTACGTTGGTTTCAAATTAAATTATTAAATGGATTCTTTGTTGTGGCAGCATTGTGTAACTAAAACTGTTTGAGTATTTTTAGGGATATTCTTAGTGAAATTTTGCTAATAATTTGGGAAAAAATTCAAACGTACACACTTTTAAAATTTCGCGTTGCATTGAACTTGATTGAAATAACAGTAAATAGCCGCATACGCGAACGTCAGGAAAATAGGTAGGTGTGAAGATCCTATCACTAGTTACGTACGCGTTTATTCCTGTTATTTTAACTAAGTAAAATTAAAACGCATTCCATTATTCAAATCAGCTCTATTTTAATATAGAAGATAAAAAACCATTTACTCAAGATTTACTCAAAAAGATGCAACTCGGTCGAAACGTAGGGAAAAAGTAGATGTTTAAACACCTATAATCCTAAAAACTTTTAATCTAATTAATGAAGTTGATGTTTATTTTTTTGATAAACAGCGGATAAGTGCTTCTCTTTCATTATCTCTTTTGATTTTAAGGCCAAAACACTCTTCACTCGTAATCTTCAATATTCGGCATATTGGTATCTTTCTCATCTTTTAGTCAATCCTTACTAATATCAAAAATACGAAAGTCCGTTTGTTTGTTTGTTACGCCTTCACGTCTTAACTACTGAACCGATCATCATGAAATTTTGCATACACGTTGTCAGGAGTACAGAGAAGGACATAGGGTACCTTCATTCCGACAAAATAATTATTCCCGAGGGATAGCAAAAATACTTTCCACGCAGACGAAGTCGCGGACGGTCGCTAGTAATATAATATTTACATTAAGTGTTCTTCAACCAATTAATTCAAAATGTTGCGATGGGGTATCAAATTGATAGCCGAGGGCAAAAGCTCAATGTCATTTTCAAAAGATTAAGCTTGAATATGAAAATTTAATAGCTCCCTCTAAATGGAAATGAATTCAATGTTAATAATGAATTAACGTTTTTGATTGCAGATTATCTTTCTGAGTATTAAATAGGGGTCTTTACAGATGTCAGCGATGCAAATGTAAGCCAGTCAGCGATAAACTTTAATTGTAATAAACCTTCGTTCATTTATGAGAGAGTTTGTTATCTGGTGGTTATGTTTATCAGAACTGATTTTCCATTATTATCAATACCTTGTGGTCCTACGCTATGTGTCCCACTCGCTGCTACTTCAACTGACTAAATATCTTACGTGCATCTGCCCCTCTAAGCATGACCACCGAAACGCGATATGATATAGCGATTTACTACGTTCAACTGTCAGAAGACAATGGATTTTGACAGTCAAGTGTCTACAAAACGCTACATCACGCGATATATGTGCATCATGTTTCGGTGGTCATGCTAAGGGCGCTGTCGCCATAACATCAATGGTAGCTTTATTGGTAAGGTGATAGTCAAAAACATAGTTATTATAAATTTTGAGTGAAGTTCGCTTCCAACTTCGATTTTATAACTTAAGTAAACACTTATAGTAACCATACGTTAACCATAACGTAAACCAAAATAACTTACATCATAAGTAATGTCAACATCAGATTTAATTTAACAATAAATTTATCCATTTTGCAATTCTTCAATCACTTCTTACACTCGTTTAGTCAGCTCAATTGCTTTCTTGAATTGCATTGTCAGCTCAGAAGGGATGAAATAGATTTTAATAAAAGGGCCACGTGCCGCCAATTTAAGTCACAAGATAACTGTTTAAAATTCCAAAGGGTGGTAACAAGCACCCCTCTTTAAAAGACTGCTACTGCGGAAAACGAAATGCAAATAAAATGCTTTGCATCTCATACACTGCGGTGTTTATGTGTACAATTTGACTGACATTTTAACTGACTACGCAATGCGTGTGGATTATATTGAAAACGATTTTCTTCATATTGAAAAGACTTGCATGTCATTGTGTAATGAGGATTTGCTTTGATTGATAGTCATGTGTGAGTGATTTAATATTGCGATTCAATTGTGTAATTGATGTTGTTCTTTTGATGGATTATTTTAATAATGCTAACACATTAATGTATTCTATTCTATCTAAGAATGGATTTGGGTAAAATTAAAGAGCTTTGTCAGATTTCATAAGAATCTCAACTAAGTAGTTATACAGCGTGAAATTTTAATCATTTGGTTCCCGTAGTGGGGTGGTTCCACTAATGATGAGTGAAAAAAATCGGCTTTTCCATACACTAGAGTAGGTATTGCGCTTTTGTATGTAACCGCTGATTTTTTCGCGATATCAGAGTTGAACCCATTGCTTGTAGTCATGAGTGGAACCACCCGGTACGGGAACCAACTGACTAAAATTTCAGCGTGATTTTAATTGAAAAATATAATTAGCACATTTTACAGTTTTAAAAATAATTTTATTAGTAGTGGATTTTCGAAAGACGGTTCGTAATTTTAGTTTCTATCAAGCAATAGGCGTTGAAGTTGTTTTATAATTATTTTATATTTTTACATCCGGAAGTTTTAAATAAAAGAAAAAATGAATCTGTGAAGCTTTTGTTTGTATTTGTTTTCCTTCTTGAGCTTGATATTTGGACATTTATTTTAAAACCAATAAAATAACTTACAGCTCCTAAACTACACTGGCCTTCAAAACTTAGTACCAAACTTTTAATATTACAATTTCTATTAAACAATAGAAGTTAGAGTTTTGAAATAAAAAAAGGTCAAGAAGGTTATCGATTGTGAAGTTATTATAAAAAAAATATTTTTTTATTCCTTTTTATTTCGAAAATACTTGTACCCTGTGTATTTTAAAAGTTATTACAATTCTAAAATTGTGGTACATACGACGACACCTCAGACTATGTTGACCTTGAGACCGCCCTTATGCCCCCAGTTTAACTATGTAACCTGACGTGCTGTCGTGTGTACTAAGTTTTGAAGGCCAGTATACATATGCCAGCAAGTTAAAATCGTTAAGATGTTGTAGCAGTTTTATTGTATCTTTTATAATTTCTCCCGTTCGATATACCTAAACGAGAAAAACATTAGTGCTGAGCATTTCTTAGTAGTAATTTTCTTTCTTTACCATGTTTTTTGATAATTTATTTACACACCAACAAAATAACTCCCAGCTCCCAAACTACAAAATTTGGCAACAAGTCAAAATCGCTTGACCATCATTTGCGCCAGCTATTCTTAACTTTACGCTTTGCACACAGAGTTGTTTATTGTTTGTCATAAAGATTGAGCAGATTTAGTGTTGTCATAGTCGTGAATACAGAGGGCCTTACTACGAAAAAGGAATTACGGTATTCAGACGATATGCGTCGCATGTTAAGTTAACTTTGGACTCTATTCCTATTGTGATAACGCCACGAAGCGGAATGAATGTCGCACGATTATCGTAGTTCATTTGTCTGATTAGACCTTTGAATGTGTGCAAACCTGCTATTTGCAAATCTGAGCCCTTTGTGGTTTGTTTTACGAGCTGAGCGATTATTTGGCGACTACTTCAGTTGTGAACATCTACTACCATGCTTCCTTTAATATTTAAAAGACAACCTTATTGGATTACGCAGTAAAGATTTGTTTTGCTTTTTGTGTTCCTTCTTTAATACTTTAATTAATCGAAAAATAAGATTCACCAAATCTAATAAACTGAAATGAAATATTAATGATTCCCTGTAACGTAGTCTTTACAGGGAATCATTAATATTTCATTTCAGTTTATTAGATTTGGTGAATCTTATTTTTCGATTAAGTACTTATACCTAGTCACGACAATTTAGTGCAACTTACGTAAGCAACTCGTAGTGATTACTAAAAAAATATTACGAAAGGATTGATTATCAGCTATTTTCAGTGAGGACAGTAAAAATGGCTGATGGTCATTTTCAATGTTCCCTGGGGGGGCGCAGGCCTTGGGTGGATAAGGCGGATGGACCGTATCCCACCACGCGGGCTCAATGCGGATTGGTGGGTGTTAACGACTGCAAACGCTGCCGGGACCAACGGCTTAACGTGTCTTCTGAAGCACGGAGGAGCTCGAGATAGTAAATTTTTGGTCACCCATCCCATGATCGACCCTTGCGAAAGTTGCTTAACCTCCTCAATCGAACGAGCTCCTCCTTTTAAAGGATTATCACCTAGTTACCCTTTGAATTATTTGAATCAATCAGGGCACTATTTTTGAATCATTCGTTTAAAATCGTTCGTTGTAACTTAAGGTCGCATGCGGCATAACTTAATGTCACTCCAAAACCGCTGACCAAAGACATGTCTGACAACTGGGTGACCAAAGAGCGATTCAAAAATACCGATTTTGCTAATGTTGAATAAAATAGAATAGAATAGAATAATTATTTGTTTTCAAAAATGCAGTTTAGTACAATCATTTACAAAGTTAACTTAAGTAAAATAATAATAACGTTTGCCCGAACTAGGAAACACCTGTGTTTCAGGCGAGTATAGCCAACAATAAATTATCAAATAATCACTAACAAACTTATAGATATATTTATTTATATTATAGCAATAATTAACACATTACAAATAACGCTTATAAAACAACACTTAAATAAAATTCAATATTATTTAATTACTAGCAATAGCCTCTCGACGCCAGCCAGCCGATCGATTCAAAAATAGGGCCCCAGACTATTATACTCGTATTTTTAGTTGTAACCAAGAAGTTATAAATAAATAAATAAATATTTGACAACATCACATACATTGCTATGATTCCAAAGTAAGTAGCTAAAGTACTTGTGTTATGGAAATCGCAGACAACGGTGGTATCACAAACACCCAGACCTGAGTCAATATAGAAAAGTTCGTTTTCTAAATTGACCCAACCGGGGATCGAACCCGGGACCTCAGAGATGGCGACACCTTGAAAACCGGTGTACAAAGCCACTCGACCAAGGAGGTCGTCAAGTTCCCGCGGTAATTTACCGTGCTATAGTTCATCAAATGAACTGACGTTAGTGTTTTCACATAATGACAGAGCGGACATTCTGTGAAAAACACAGACTACTTATTTTGTGCCAATACGATCTAGTCAGGTTTTTACATACGAGTAGCACACCTTCTCCTGCCATCCAGTGTAATTTCATACAGGCAGTAAAGACAATAATTACTTTCGTAGCAACACGACATAAATTATGATACAATTTTCGCTTTCCCATTTTGTGCTCCCATAACACCGGTTATTGTTTTTCACAAGCTCTTTATGGCTCGCATAAATTCCTAATTGTAACTTCGTAATTGCTTACGGCGCCACTGTTGCTTAATTTATAAAAGCAGTAAAGTATCTTTTAATACCTTTTATTGATGATAATTTTTTTTTTTAAATGTAATACCTCTTTTAAGAAACCTGAAAACAAAAACAAAAACAGCTTCAAAATAAAATACCTCTAAAAAGCAAGAGATAATATTCAAATTATTAGGTACGCATATTAATATTAATAAAACACGTCTATTGAAGTCGGGTGGGCGGGAGGACAACTTCTTTTCTTTTTCTAATTCCGAAATCGGTTAACAACTGGTAAAGTTATGTTAAAACATACATAAAAAAATACCGTCGACTTGATAACATCCTCCTTTTTTTGAAGTCGTTTAAAAAATTGCTGTTACTTTTTATTTCATGGTGTATTTTTCGTCATTGTCCCGCAGTGAAAGCCTTTATCGGTCCATCATCTTCAACTTCGTTTAGTACCTACCATTATTTGAATAGGGCATATGGCTCTGGAATGGCCACTGCGCATCGGACGGCCCCCTGATTATGTAACTTTGTTGCAATCAACTCTGATAGAAATCGCAGTTGCATTGCTGCTTTAGTAAGAACCAATGTGACGACTATCTTACTTAAAGCAGCAATGTAATCGATTTCAATCGAGAATTGTTAGCAACAGAGATCCTTGGGGGCTTTTGCCTAAAACTTCGTTCGATTTTTTTCTTACAGACAAAACAATTGACAATTCGCAACAATACTCCTTGTAGTATCTTTCAAATATGACCTCCTAATATGCGGTTTTAGTAATTCTATAGCTATAATCAAAATAGAGATATGCGCTACCGAGTTTCTGTTCACAGTAACCGTATTTTAGTGTAACATAATTAGTGGGCGCCACCTGGTGTCTGTTGTGAGCAATAATTAGAGGCTTCGAAGGATATAATGAGATGCTCGCCTGGAAAATGGTAATTATCATGCTGAATTTTTTATTTAGTAATTTTGCTGACATGTTCTTTCCGTAATTGCCGTAGTTGGGCAACTGATCAACGGGAGGGTCTAAGCTATGTTATTTTGAGCTCCTCTAACTATTATTATTATTAACCATGCCTATTAATCCATTAGGATGATCTCTGATCTTGCACTGGAGACATTAAAATAAATCATTAACTCCCGGTTTCTGAGGTACTTGTCGGACGGTGGTTTATCGGAGAGGTCAACATTATCTGGTTTAAAGTCATTGTGCTATTTGTTGTTCAGTCATCGGTGATCGATGCCATCGCAATCTCGTAATTAAATTTGTGACTTTTTTTAAGTTTTTCATCAAAAGTCGAAAACTATCCCTCGCGACCCGTGCACCCACCAGGTCCACCCACCAGTGGGTGCACGGGGAATTACTTTTATGCGGCCTATAAAAATAAAAACAAATGTTTGAGAATGTGAAAGCTGCGTTCTTTCATATGATACCATATGCCCTAGTAGCCTCACTTTGAATTTTTAATACCTCCTTTCAGTCCCTGTTGCAAAAAAGATTTAATATTTTTATTTATCTCTTATTTGCAAAATAGTTGGGCAAACGTCATCTAAAACTATTCCAAATTTCAAGTTGATAGCATCAGTAATTCTCGAGATATCCAGCTGTGACTGACGATCTATTCCTTTCTAATACCAAATGGTATTTGTTTATTACCGTTATAAAATTTCTAATCCCAACGAATACCAAATTTTAAAATTTTTAATATAATGTTTTAATAAATTTGGTATTCGTTGGGAATAGAAATTTTATAACGGCAATAAACAAATAACATTGGTATTAGTTTTTGGTATTCGAAAGGAATAGATCCGACTGACAAACAGACTGAGTCGCACCATAAGTGTTCCTTTTTACCATTTTGGTACGGAACCCTAAAAAGTACAATTCCCGAATAGAGAAGCAACAGTTCACGCAGATACAGTCGCGGGCGGCCGCTAGTGAAATAATAAGCGCGGCAAAATTAAAAACTATTATTATATACGCAAAAAAATATAAGTAGGTCCTCATGACATATTTATTTAATTCTTCAAATTATGTATACTTTTTGATGTATTACCGTAAAACCGTTTGTTTACCCCAATAAATGAAAAAAAAATGACATAGGGAAAGGAAAGTAATGATCACTAGCAGATAAGAGTAGACACAGAAAATGGAGACATTATTAAGCGTCTTACCGAATAACACAGCGAGATGGAACCCAGATCACAGGAATACCATTCGGGTACCCTCCTGAATTACAAAACAATAATAGTAATGGGTGGTGAAGCGAAGAGTAAGCGGACAGAGACAAAACCACATACAACTGTTTTATAGCGCTCCGGTAACGATCAATTGTGATTGTCAATTTTTCCGTCAATGACATTGTCAGAGCATTTGACAATTAATTGCTTCAATTGCACCTGTACGCGATCAATTTTCGCGTCAATGAGCAATAATTACGTAAAAATTGGCAATTGCAGATGATCGTTACCGGAAAGCTTATGATTATGTTGCATCCACATTTTTGTTACTACAACAAAAGAAAACTACTGGACAGTTCTACCGTAGACCTAATGAGACTTTCTTCTCATTAGTGCTATCACAAAGTATACAATCGTAGCACTAATGGGAAAAGAAAGCCATTAGTTCTTTGGTAGAACTGCCCAGTAGAATAAGTGGGAACAAAATCGAAATAACCGGAATCTCAGATCAATCTCAAAACGAGTTCGAGTGCGTGACAGTCGTGGTCAGTAAGAGCTGTCTATTATGTGTGTGTGTTACGCGCGCAGTAGGTACTAAGCTTGACTTCTGTCCTTTCTCTATTTTGTGGCTAGGGTCTCTGTTCTGTAATCTAGTCTGTGGGAAGGGTGCGTGTTTAATTGTGCACTGAATTTAGGGAGATTATGGGATATAACGGGAGAACACGACTCTAGTCCGGTTGCCGAACTTAGTTGAGAAACGGAGTGATACAAGGACACTCGTAAATACACATTTAATTTTATATAACTCGTTCATTTAATTATCTGATTTTTGATGGATGAATGATTCTCTTTGTTATTTATTTATTTATTTTTCCACAGATATAAAAAAACTTTTACTTAAACCTTTTTTTTTTAGTAAAGAGAATGCATTTACGTTGGCAAGACAGCGCTTGTTTATTGATTTTAGTATACCTGTATCAGCATTGTTTTATCGTTTTAATTTTGATAAATACTATAAATAAGTACACAACAGGTTTCCGTTACACGTAGACAAATAAGCGAGTTATTCCCATCTGATCCCCTGCAACCGATCCCCTGGTGGATCGGTTTTATTTTTTATTATTTTTTATTCCCATCGGATCCCCTGTGTAGGGGATCAAGAATAAATATTAATATTTTATTCCCATCTGATACCCTATAGCACTTATTAGCTTATTTTTTGTAGGTACAATGGTACAGTCAACAAGTCACATGCTCCATAGCCCGGGGGCAGTTTAATATTAAAAAAAAATCTTTTTTATTGCCTATAAATCCCCCCTATAAATAGTACCCATTGCCCCCAACTCATATGCTTTACTGCACCCATATATTTTTTGGATTTTATTTTTGTACAGTCATGTTGTAAATGTCTACGGTTTCTTACAGAATTACCTAACGTACTACGTTAACAATTTGATATTTGTAGTCAAAATAAAATTCATATGATAATTAAGCAAAAGTGATGGATTCAGTGAAAAGTATAACCTTGAATTGACGATATTATCGGTAACAAAAGCCGACATTTTGAAGGGTTCAAGTGGTTCAAGCCTTAGAAATTCTTTAGATTATATTGTTTGAAAGTAATTATGCTAAGTACAAATAAAAATAATAAAACTCCAGATTAAGCCCGATTTTTATGACCCTTAAAATTGATATCTTTTGTTTCATGGTTTCACCGCATCGGCGGCACGGAGTATAGACTCACAGGATAGATAAAACACAACAATAGACTTAATCTCAATTGTCCCCAAGTTAGAAACTACCTTTTGTGTATCGCACCAGGTGCATCTTGCATTTTGTGACCTAGGTATAGAGATCTTACTATTTTTTTATCTTATGGTGTAAAAAATGCATGTTAAAGTTATAAGTAAAAATATAAATAAAAATATAATTGTAAGTTTACGAGTGTTTTAAGTCTACTCAAAATAAATGATAGATAAATAAATATTTTTTCTTGACTCAATCTGTTTTTTTTAATTAATCACCTTAGTAAACCTGTAACTGCCTGTACTTTTAATTTTGCGGCAATGGAGCATACTTTCTATATTTGGGGGCAGTAGGGAATTTCTTTAAAATATTAAACTGACCCCGGGGGCTATGGAGCATAAAGTCAACACTACAACAGGACCTGAAAATTAAAAAAAAAACTCTGAAAATTTACCCTCCATTCGGATTCGTGGAGCGCTCGGATTATAGTAGGTACAGAGAATTTAAAGGATATTTTTATGAAATAAAACTAATAGTATTGTGAATTATCAACAATTATAACAATATTTTTAAATCTGATTTATCTGTGATATTTATTACATTAAAAATAATTGCTCAATAAATAAATATTTGATTTTAATACTTCCTTTTCTTCTGACTGTACTCACCTACCTTTTCTTGCTTAGAAATACAATGAGGGGATCCGTTGGGAATTGAAAACTATAAGGGGATCGGTTGGGATTTTTAATTCTTGGTGGATCAGTTACAGTGGATCGGATGGGAATAACTCAAGCGATATGAGATGCTGTTTTAGAACGTTACAAAATGTAAATTTGATAATAACAACAAAATGAAAGCATTGATTAGTCATCCAGTGAATATAATAATAAAATACTATAGGAGATATAAAAATTACGTGTTTGTTATATCAATGTGAAATACGCATTGCAATCCGCACGACAAAAAAAAGTCGTGAAACACTTCACTTTCCCATTTTTTTTATCCACAACGGGATAGTACTTCGCCTTCACCTCACCTGATGTTAAGTGACGATGGCCGAAAGTGTAAGCGCACTACACCCGGAACCCTCACCACTGAGGAACTGGCTATCTTACCTCTAACAGCCGGAACACAACAATTTTTAAATTGTTTTGTGAAAAGAGAAATATATGTAGCTTACTCCCGCAAAAAATATATGCAGGATGCACCGCCCGCCCGCCCGCAAAAAAATGCACACCACAAAAATATCAGTGCGCAATACTTGCTTGCATTTAGCATGACAGCGACACACCTTGCACCTTCACCAATTAGACTACTCTACACGTGTTTCGCCCCAACCCGGAGCATCCTTAGGAGTTAGATCGTGCGTGAACCAACACCAACAGCACCAACCAGCATTCGGTGGACGGGCGGTGCATCCTGCATATATTTTTTGCGGGAGTAAGCTACAATATTTCTCTTTTCACAATGGTTTGGGACTTCCGCCAAGTAATGCCTGATTCAATCAAATATTTTAAATTATTGTTATGGCGTCATACTTAGATAAGATGGTGGTAGCTAGCCAGGCGGACTTGAAATAAGCCGTGCCACAAACCAAATCGAGAACAAATGTACCCCTCCTGGGAATCGAACCCGGGACCCCTGCATCTTACGGTGGGCGAACCACTAGACCACCGAGGCGGCATTCTCATACATCGTCAAAGCGACATTACACGTATGTAGGCTACATGACGACACAGTGTTACTCATTATTTTGTTTGTCATAAAGCCTTTACTAGACAATACTCGCGTCACACAATAGGGACAAAGGAGTGTACCAATTCTGGGACATTTCGGATGGTGGCGGAATTGCGAAAGATTCTCTAAAACGGGACGCCAAAGCTTGAATAAATAGACTAGCACAATGAGATTGTAGTAAACAGTAATTGTATAAAAATAAAGTAATTAAGCTTTAACTTCTTGAATTTTATGGGAAGCTTTAAGCTTTTTATATAGTTTTACTTTACGTAGGCAGAGATCACTTAATCCATTTGCTTCGTACATATTTTTTAAACAAGATAAAGGTCTTGCATATCGCTGATTCTTATTGTAATTTGAATTATTTATTGGATTAAATGTTTATAAAGTATTTTTTTTTCTATAATAGAAATATTTTGATGCATATTGAAATTGAAATTGAAAAATTCTTTATTCAAATAAGCTCACATAACAAGAAATCGCGAAAAAAAAATCAGCTGTTTCATACATTTTGATATTTTCGTAAAGAAAGGTGTGTGAGTTGAGTGTGTTTACAATAATACATATTATAGTGTGTTTAATTTAAAAACTAAAACATAATACTTATACAAGTTTATAGTACCTACTTTTATGCACGCAAGGCAGAATCAAAAGTTGGTTGGTTTCGATTCGTTTCTACAGGATAACGTTAGCGAACAGAGACGCCTGACTGGGAAAGCTATGCATATTTAATAGTTGTAACGTTGCAATTTATTATTACATTTTGAGACTTCTAGTGCCATCTATTTAGACGTTTTGGAATTAAACTCATTGAAACTAAATAATTTGTTTTTTTGATAATTTAACCATTTTGTAATAAAATGTAACGTTAAAAATGGCAACATTACATAATGGTTTTCGGGTATGATTAATTTCTTTGGTTGTAGATGGTTTACTATTTGAGTGCACATCGTACACAACCGGTTGTTGTCGGAACGAAGATTTTCTTTATGCATACTTTGTAGTAGAAAAGAACCACAACGCTGATGCCCTGTGCGGAATGGTGAGTGCTAACGAGTGCAAATGCAACCAAGACCGCTTAACGTGCTTTCCAAAACACGGAAGAACTCGAGATAGTTATTGGTCACCCATCCCATGACTGACCTTTGTAAAAGTGTGTGTTTGACTACTAAAACACTGCGACATTGACGGCCTTACCACAAAAGATTTCAAAACACTGTTTAAATGTGATTTCGTCTCTTTCAAACAATACTCTCAAAAAAGTGACAGCATCAAATTCAAACAGTGTCTAAGTTAAACACCTGTTAAACAGCGTTTTAAAATCTTTGTGGTAAGGGTGTGAGCTTCTCACGCGCGTGGTTGTGTCGGCTGGGTCCGTCGTGGCCATCTGTTATGATAATTACTTAATACATTTTTTTTGTACAAATCTTCGCCTCTGTCCGTTGATTCACTGTGCCATTATTCCAGTGATTCCCACGAACTGTAGCTTTTGTCTCAACCAGTAATCAAACGCGACTCTGTGTGTCTGTTTCACACGCCGTCAAACTGTCTAGGGAATTTGTCTAGCTTTGATAATGTGTTAGCTTTCCATTCAACGGATACGATTGTACTTTCGGGATATACTTAATCAAGAAATGAAATCTACTTTGAACTTTTCAGAGACGTCAAAAAATAATGATCAATCGGTATTGATGACACTACATCTCATTTCATATGGACTAAAAGACAATCAACTCGAAATCGAATATCGAAAACATTGAATTTTCGTAGACCTTCAGAGACGATTAGACCTTCAGGGTGCTGAGGAGTTTATGCAAATTGTTCTCAATACCGATAACAGATAACTATAAGATCAAATCGGATATACTTACTGTTATGATTTTCTTGATATTTTAAGATTATTCACAATAAAATAAAACCTTCTTTGATGTCATCCAAAACCAGAGAGAACTTTATTTTCTTTTCCCAAAACCACAAAGTATGACAACAGACAATACAACATCTTCCTTCTTAATAACAAACAAAAAAAACAAATAAACATTTCACTCTCATAAAGCAATCTAATACAAACATACAAAACTTATAATCAATAAACAGAAAAACCAAAGCGAACAGGTGGACGACTTACACGACCTGATGAAGTAACCAAAAACCCTTCAGAATTCCTACGCGTAAATGGATTACTTCGAAGCTGCAATGGTGGAGAATCATTAACACTACAAGGATCATGAATATTACAATTATCATTATCACCCCGAGGATCTTCTACATCATCCGGAATATAAAAAGGAACAAACGTTAAAGGCTTAATAAATATTCTGTTACGAACAAAATGTGCGCCATTAGAAACAATTTTATATGTTCTTTTATCTAATTTGAACAAAACTTCACCTTTTCTCCATTGCTTACCAACTTTAAATAACACCTTTTCACCTATTTGTAACGGCCTTAAGTCTTTCTTATTTATGTCGAAATAAACCTTACTTTTAAACTGCTTCCTCTGTAAATTAGATTTAACGTTCCTAAAAATTTTAGGCTGTAAGTTATTAAAAGACAATGGCAAAATACCCCTTAACTTCCTGTTGTAAAATATCTGGGCAGGTGACGGGATTTCATGAGAAATTGGAGTATTCCTAAACTCTAACATTGCCAAATACAGATCCTTTCCTTCATGTATAGCTTTCTTAAGTAAATTTTTAATGGTTTGAATTGTCCTTTCCGCCATTCCGTTTGATTGTGGATACTCAGGACTAGAGAATTTATGTTCAAAATTCCACTGCTTACAGAACAACGCAAACTTTTCACTAGAAAACTGTGGGCCTCCATCGCTAATAAATACTTCCGGAATACCATGACGACTAAAAATGTGTTTTAAATTGTTGATCACAGATTCACTCGTTGTACTAGTTAGTAGTGATAGTTCCGGAAATTTAGAAAAATAATCAACAACCAATAAATACATTTTTCCATTCAATTCAAATAAATCAGCCGCAACTTTTTGCCATGTGTAACTAGGAACCTCATGTGGTATTAATGTCTCTTGTTTATTGTTATTACTATAAAGTTTACAAGTTTCACAAGATGAAACAACATTATAAATATCGTTTTGTATGCCAGGCCAAAAGAGACAATCGCGTGCTCTCAATAATGTTTTTGTAACACCCATGTGCGGAAAATGCAAACGCTGCAGCATCTCTTGCCTTAACTTCAACGGAACTACAATACTGACTCCTTTGAATATAATATCTGATTTCAAAGTCAAATCATTTCTAACGGACCAATATTTTCTCACTAGCTCTGGCAATAAGTTTCTGTGAGTTGGCCAACCTTCAACTATGAATTTTCTAACAAGTACTAACTCATCGTCCCGAATGGTACATTCCTTAATATTGTCTAATTGCGAAGGTGACGCATTAATATTATTTACAACAAAATTGATCTGTGCTTCAATTTCTTCACTATCTAATTCAACTTCTAGAGAATCACTATCATCAAATGATCTTGATAAAGTATCAGCCAAATATAGTTCCTGACCTCGTTTGTAAACTAGCTCAAAATTGTATTTTTGCAATTTGAGCAACATTCGTTGGATGCGTGGAGTACATGAATTTAATGGTTTTTTCACAATTGAAATCAGGGGAGAATGATCTGTTTCAATAGTTACTTTCCTACCAAATATGAATTGATTAAATCTTTCACAGCCAAATAAAATGGCAAGCAACTCTTTTTCTATTTGAGCATATCTTTTTTGACAATCATTTAAAGCTTTGGAAGCATAAGCAACAGGTAAATTATTCTGCAAAAGCACAGCTCCAAGACCATCCTTTGAAGCATCTACGGAGACCGTGACTGGAAGATTTTCGTTAAAAAACTGAAGCACTGGCTCTGCAACCAGATTTCTTTTCAAGTCCTGAAAAACTTTTTCATGAATTTCTAGCCAAGAAAATTCTACATCTTTTTTTAAGAGACTTCTCAAAGGAGAACTTATATTGGCAAAATTAGGAATGAATTTTGAAACGTAATTGATAACACCTAAAAATCTTTCTAATTCCTTTCTATCTCGTGGACTTTTCATTGCAGTAATTGATTTAATTTTCCCATCATCCAGTTTTAAACCCTCTTTACTAATAATATGTCCAAGATACTTTACATTTTCCAAATTGAATTTACACTTATCTTTATTTAATTTAATGTTTTCTTGCCTTAACCGCTCCAAAACTAATTTAAGTCTCCTATCATGCTCTGACTGAGTCTTTCCCCAAATCAAAATATCGTCTATAAAAACTTCCGTTCCTTCCAAGTTTTCTAACACTTCACGCATCTTTTGCTGGAACACTTCAGAGGCACTAGACAAACCAAACGGCATTCTTAAAAATTTGTATCTGCCAAATGGAGTGTTAAAGCAGCATAAATCAGAGCTGGCCTCAGATAATTTTACGTTCCAAAACCCGTTTTTGACATCTAGTGTGCTAAAAACTGTGGCACCATTTAATTTGCCCGTTATTTCCTCAAAAGTCGGCAAACTAAAGTGCTGCCTCATAATCACCTGGTTAAGATCTTTAGGATCTATACATAACCTCAAATCACCATTTGGCTTATAAACGATAACTAGAGAATTTACCCATTCGGTCGGTTGAGTGACCCTAACGATGACATTCTGTTTAACCATTTCCATAAGTTTCTCTTTAAGACGGGGAAGTACTGCTAGGGGCACTTTTCTACAGGCATGAATGACAGGTACTGAACTTTCTTTGATTTTTATATTATATTCTCCTTTCATGCAACCTAACCCTTCAAAAATATCATTATATTCATGAAAAATGTCTGTTATTTTATGTACTTCACGCAAGGGCATCACAAGTCGCATATCAACGGCTGATTTTAAGCCGAGTATATTAGTATAGTGTCCAGATACAACATAAAAGTTAAGATTGAATATCCTGCCATTATACTTACACGAAATCCTAGATATTCCTAAACATGGAATACATTCACCAGTGTATGTAGTTAACTTTGTCTTAACTGGTAGCAAATTATTTTTGTTTAAACCTAAAGTACACAATGTTTCCTCTGATAAAATATTGGCTTGTGCACCAGTATCCACTTTAACCTGTAAAGGAAAATTATTTACTCCTAAAGTTATAGACCAATCTCGTAAATTGTTGATCGAATTAATAAAAACCGCACCTAGAAAGAGCGCATCAATTTCATTCATTTCTCCATAATTCTTGTGTATCTCCATTACACTTCTGCATTTCGTAGAAAAATGATTTTGCTTTCCACATTTGAGACAGGTTTTTCCAAAAGCCGGGCATTTTAAACGTTCATGAGAATATCCGCATCTCTTACAAATAAATTGTTTATTATCATTTGACTGCTTTGACATTAAATGATTTTTAAAATCCAGTCGTGACATTTTTGACGTAGTTGGTAAACCACTATTCTCTTTATGCGAAACGTTAAATGTGTTGGAACTCCTTTGATTAATTTTATCAATCTGCGATGCAAATTCATGAGAATCAGATTTCAAGGTAGGAGCTGATGACGATATAGCTTCAAGTTGGTGTTTTGTTCGCTGAGAAGTGCAACAAATTTCGAGAGCCATTCCAAGAGTTAGTTTTCTTGTTCGCAGAAGCCGATCTTTAACGGCAATATCCGTTATTCCGCAAACCAATCTGTCTTTGATCAGATCTTCAGTTAAAGACCCAAACTCACAAGACGCACTTAGATCCCGCAACTCCATAACGTAGTTTTCATAAGATTCGCTTTCCTTTTGACTTCGGGTGAAAAACAAGAACCGTTCATATGTTACGTTCTTTTCAGGACAGAAATGCTCATCAAATTTATTTAGAACTTTCGTATATTCATTTTTATCAACATTATTTTCAAAAACAAACGTATTGTATAGCCTCAGCGCACGATCACCTACGGCACTCAGAAGTAATGCCGTTTTTATATCCAAATTCGCGCTATAGTTTCCAGAAGCCAATAAATATATTTCGAATTTTTGTTTGAAAAACATCCAATTGTCTGATAAATTACCTTCCCAGCAAAACGGTGAAGGAAGGGCTATTTGAGGCATGCGAGCTTTTGGGTATTGCTCTTCAAGTAATTGCGCAGGTTGAGCCATTTTAATAGATCACAACGATTACCTTTTAAGACTGCGCCATGTTATGATTTTCTTGATATTTTAAGATTATTCACAATAAAATAAAACCATCTTTGATGTCATCCAAAACCAGAGAGAACTTTATTTTCTTTTCCCAAAACCACAAAGTATGACAACAGACAATACAACACTTACCACTCTAAGTTAATGGTCATGATCATAATCAAACCGATTTGCTTTTATACAATGCGAAAAATCTATAGTTTTCGATATCGTGATATAAGCTTACATAAATTCTTACTCAGTTCTTGTTATATAATGTTTTAAATTTCCATGGTTATTGACGTTATTAAAATAAACTATATCGGGCTTCCGTGACCATGGCGCATGCAATTGCGCCGAAATATCGGAGTCTCAAAAATAAACAGATACATGACATGGTGTCAATCCCGATATAGTTTATTCAATTCTTGTTATTTACTTTATGTAGATACCGTTATTCAATTTCTGTATTTTAATCACTAACTTTAATCCGAACTGTTTGTATTATATTCCTAAAAATATTTGGACATACATATTTCTGTACAATATGAGCCACAAATTCTTTCTCGACAGAATCCTCTTGCCACCAAACTCATTACACGATTATAACACAGAAATATTATACTCATAACATATTAAGGCGAGGTCAGTTCACGATCTGATGAAAAGATTGGTTTTGGAGCTTCCAATGTGAAAAACTGATGGTGAATTCTACTTCACAAAATAGACTGTAGACTGACAAAGAAACAAAGAAACACAATAACCGAACAGAATATTCAAAAATGCCTTGGTAACTCTGTAAAAAAATCCTGAATAACACCATGAAAACCTATAAAAATAAACTTCCAATCGTCAGATTTCATAGTTTTCAGCGACAGTGATATGATTTTATTTAAAAAGGATAGCATTTTTATTGGTCTAACACAATAACTGGGTACATTTTAACCGACTTCAAAAAAGGGAGGAGGTTATTAATAAAAATGATCCAGTATTTCAGAAATCATAAAAATGTACAAATTTTCGCAAAATTTCTGGCGAAGCGACAATTAAAATTATGCAATAATCATCTATATTCTAAAGACATAGTAAAAGAGTAGATTTCGTAAACTGCCTTGCCTTAATATTATAGTAAGTACTAAACACACAGCGCAGCTTAAAACAACTCCCAAGAAACTGAACAACAAATTAACGCATAAATTCCTGAAGTTTCAGTCCTGTACAGCGTTCATAATTGTTCAGCATTTGATTATAAATAAACTCTGGAGCTTTATTAAGTGAAGCTGGCACGGTAGATAAAGTATAAGAAGATTGGTCTCATTAAATTATGTTAGGTGAAGGAGTCGCTTAATTTGATGCAAGAATGGCGTTGACACATATTTGTTTTATGTAAAAAAAGTGCCATGTTCTTTAAAATTTTGTGGAATATTCAAAGCTTTGCATTAATAAATTTTATTCAACGAATTTGATTTGTAATCGTCATTTATGTTATTTTCCGAAACAACACGCCAATTTCGTTGTTCTTGTACCAAGTTGCTGGCATGAAGTTGGGAATATTGTTGAAAGTCCCACAACAACACAACTATGAACTAGGTACCGTATGTGAACTTACTCAAGTTATAGTATCTAGCTGTAACTTGAGAACTTGCGGTGTCACTGTTAAATCTAATTTATCTATTGAATTTAGATCTGAACTTTCATCAATTAGTTTAGTTGAAGTTGATGGCAATTTGTATTTAAGTGTTTCAAAATAATCATTAAACTTCATAGGCAGTCTAAATTTATTATTATCATCACAATTGTCAACCTCTTAAAGTTAACTATTAACTCAACCTTTAAATTATTCCTTGACATTTAGATTTTCAATAGCCTTGTTAAGTTTTCTCAAGAAACGAGGAATTGAATTTTGCTCGTGGTTCTTTCCATGATTGATAACCCATGAAATTGTGTCTGGACATTTTATAACTCTAATTGTAAGAAATTTATGAGCATCGATCGTATGCTCATTAGTTTCTTACAATCTTTAGATTAGCTTAATCTTTTTCAATACATGTAGTTTTTAACCGACTTCAACAAAAGGAGGAGGTTCTATGTTCGACTGTTTATTTGTTTTTTTTTTTATGTATATCCACCGATAACTCGAAAACGGCTGAACCGATTGACATAATTCAAACGCCATTTTATCAGGTTTGCTTCCTAGTTGGTCCCATTTTTTGAAAATTTTAAATCGGTTCAGTAGTTTTCGAGTAATCCTGAAAATACTGTAATTTTTTAGGTAACTTTTGCACGAGTTTTAACGGATCTTCAGACATAACTTCTTTGTTTATAAACCGATTCAGATGATTCTTGTTTCGTTAGAAAGGGGATACTTTAAGGATGTTTTCATTCAAATTTCCTTCACATTGGACCTTGGACTTCGAAGATACACAAGAGAACTCTTCAAAATCAAATATGATAGTGTATTAGTGATTACTCTACGGTATTGAAAGGTTTCGCATCAGCCATTTTTATTGTCACTACTGGGGCTGGGATACAAGCCTTACTTATGGGCTGATGAATAGGATGGACCATAACCCACCGCGCGGGCCCAATGCGGATTGGTTGGTGTTAATGTGCAAATGTAGCTGGAACTAACGGCTTAACGTGTCTTCTGAAGCACGGAGGAGCTCGAGATAATACACTTTGGTCACCTACCCCATGTCTGACCCTTGCTTATTAACAGTGCGAAAAGTGGATATTGAGTTACTAGGCGTATTATACCATTCAAATGTGTGAAATATGAATAAAATATATTTATATCATCGCTAACATTTACTGATACATACCTACCACAAAAAAGTTAAAAATAAAAAACTTTTAAAAATTAAAAAGTAAAACCTCCTTCAAAAAAACCTTAAAAAAATTGCTGTAAAAAAACAGCTTCAAAAAACAGCAGCTCTAAAAAGCAAGAAATAATATTCAAATCTGCATAATTACTATTCAAGTACCTACGCATATCTGATATTAAAAAAACGTCTTATGAAGTCGGGTGGGGCTTTAAGAATTAAAAAATCAAATTGAGAAAGAGAAACCACGATAAATGTTATTATGATTAAAAAAGAAAAATATCTTTAGCCCCACCCGACTTCAAAAGACGTTTTTTTAATATCAGATATGCGTAGGTACTTGAATAGTAATTATGCAGATTTGAATATTATTTCTTGCTTTTTAGAGCTGCTGTTTTTTGAAGCTGTTTTTTTACAGCAATTTTTGGTTACTTCACTATATTGTAAAGTTTGTATGTTTTGATATAGGCGGAAATCTCCAATACTACCCATCCGATTTTAAATATTCTTTCACCGATAAAAAACTACTCTATCCCTAAAAGACATAGGCTATAATTCATTTCTGAAACTTCCACGGGAAGTATAACTCCAGCCAAACGGAGTCGCGGGCGGGAGCTGGTAAATTAATAAATATAACTTCATTTACCCCTTCCCTTCGATTTAAATCCTCACCCACCGTATTAAAGTTGAAAATTAAGCCATTAATCAATTTGTTTACCTGCCTCCCTTTATTTATATTCCGTGATTAGTTAACTTCGCTTCCATTGACTTCTGACGGGAATATCTTTATTAGTTTAACCGAAAATGGGATTGCGAGCTCATCTGGTCTTGTAATTATATTATTATCTTGTCTTATATTACTTGGGATTGACATAAATAGTATAATAATATATTGAAATAGGCCTTTCTGTGATTAGGTTTCCAAATAATGGTTAACTATTAAATTAAACTGTCACTCTACAGTTTTGAATACCAAATCTGTAGAGTAAATACCTTTTAACCTCTTTAGTTTGAGTGTAAGAAGAGATTGTCTAATAAGTACTGGACAAATGTTGTAATCATATAATGAGTAAATTAAATATAAACGCATTTTTTTCTTTACTGGGTTCAAACCTGCTTCTTCTTCTTCTTATCGCAGGAGGATTAGTGGCCACCTCTGGTGTTAGTTTATCAAGCCGCCTGTAAGGCCTCTGACTTGGCTTGACGAATGTTAACAGATGACACCAACCGGGACAGACGGTTTAACGTGCCCTCCGAAGCACGGAAGCGCTCAGTTGTAATGCCACTTAACGGTTACCCATCTGACACCTGGCCGGACCGAGCATTGCTTAACAAACGTAATCGATTAAGGCGCTTCAAACCTGCTAATTTTGATGCATTAGTCTCTACAACTGCTGCGCCAAACGGATAACAAAAAATAAAATACTTTATGAACAATTGTTCAACAATGTTATTCAATACGCATCGTACATTTGTAACTAAGTCGCAGAGATAACCATATTTCTTTTTCATTCATTGTATTAAATGCCTTTCTGAATATCCAAAGTAAGTAGTAGGCATATAAGATTTTTATAATGTTTTGAGAGTAAATAATTACTGTTATGAAAAGAGAAATATATGTAGCTTAAAATATATCTAGCTGATATTTTTGTGGTGTGCATGTGCATTTTTTTGCGGGCGGGCGGGCGGTGCATCCTGCATATATTTTTAGCGGGAGTAAGCTACATATATTTCTCTTTTCACAATGGTTTGGGACTTCCGCCAAGTGACGCCTGATTCAATCAAATAATTAGTGTTATCTGGTCAAAATGATAATTAATTATAATTACGTAGTCATTCCTATTTTACTGGTAATTTATTAAGAACAAAGTTTCCCACAACAGTTCCCAATTACATCACTTTACTGGAAAACCTCAAATTGTTTTCGTCAACTAAATAAAACTTTGTAAGTATCTTCCGAAACTTAATTTAGAAATTTTGTTTTGTCAATTTAGTATAATTATGAAGTTCTTGGAGTTTCTATCGCAATGATTCCTTTAATTAATTATTACTCTTAAAATTTGGAGTTTCGTAAATTGGGAGCAAACTCATCAATCTTGTACGTTGAAATTGAGAATTATAGGACGCTGAAATTGGTATGCCCAAATCTACTCAACAATTTTGGTCAACTTAATCTGAATAAGGTATGAATTTGCATGAATATGAATTTGCATTTTGCATGTTTAAGCAATACGAGTTTTCTTTTCGTCTTATAAGGAGATGCTGCTTTCTAAATATTTGATTTTTACATTGTCCGACATTTTGAAACATTTTTAGGAACTGAAAATTTTTTGCTCGAAATGTTTGTGTATGTTGTATCGCATAATGTTTTTATCTCATTATAATCAATCACTATGATAGAAACGAGCTCGGTGGTATCTTTTATACCAGCTTGGTGGCGCATGGTTTAGCGTCTGGCTCTGCGATTACGGAGGTTAAGCTACTTTCGCAAGGGTCGGTAATGGTTGACCAAAAATTTACCATCTCGAGTTCCTCCGTATATCGGAAGGCACGTTAAGCCATTGGTCCCGGCTGCATTTGCAGTCGTTAACACCCACCAATCTGCATTGAGCCTGCGTGGTGGGTAATGTATGGCCCATCCCTTATACACCCATAAGAAAAGCTTGTGCTCCAGCAGTGGGTCATTCAAAATGGCTGATGTCGAATAACAGAAACTGCATGAGCGTACTGCAGGAAGTAGGTATGTCTCTCCGTGAAAGAAAGCACCCTATAATCTCCACACTTGACACTGGCGCATACCATACTTATGTATGAAAAGGCAAATAGTCTGATTATTTCGACATTATGAGGTTTCCAATGACACCAGTGATACGAACGAAATAATAAAAGCAACACGTAAAAACGATATAAGTAATGGTTTGTGGTCTGGCTGTGACTTTGGCGACTGGCGCTGCTACTTTCTTAGGGATCACCGTGGCCTATCGGAGGGCCCTTCCGCTGCGCCACCGCGTCATATTCCATGCCTTCATATACATATCCGTACGTCTCCTTATGCATTTCCGTGCCTTCTATATAGCAGTGTTGCCCATTTTCTGAACCTTGAAGATTTTATGTTGTTTTTTTGTGATGTTCTACCTAAAAGTAAGCCTTTTACGATACCACAGGGCGAAAAGCTGCTATTTTACTCTATATCACCATACAATTTTAATTTTAATTATAATCATTCTATTTATTTTAATCAAATAAAATTGTTTATCAGAAGCTACTGAGTCTAACTCCATATCATCCTCTCAATTTGTTTCTTTTAATTTTCAAACTGCCTGATTTGATTGTAAACCAACGACGCGATAGAATGGCCACAGAGGCAGTTATTATCGAGATATGCGAGATACCACGCTTTTGTGGCGGAATGCCGACCAGCTGTTATGTACACGACTCTATCAGTTATTTCCTCTTTAGGGATATGTAAGCAAATGTTTGAATATTATTAAGTGGGACTGTTTACAATATTAATTGGTTTATCGATACTTACAGGATTAGCTCATAACAACTATAGTGTATGGTAGTACGATACGATACGTACCATATCTATTGAGTCCTTGTCTGTAGATTAACGCAGACAAAATGAGTTTTCTATATTTTTACACGACTGCCCAAAAAAAAACAGAGAGTGCAATGTGTTCAGGTTTCATGTATGTTTGTGTGTACGTGAGTTTTTTCATTCCACCGTAACTTTTAATTGCGTTAACGGAATTGGTATCGTTAGACATTGTTAGAATCCCTACATCATCCCGATTGACACTAGCTATATTTTATGAAAAAAATCAATATGGCGACTGTACGACTCTACTTTCAAATGTGAATTTTTTTTTCTATAATTATTATAATATAAACATCAAATGAAAGGCCTTGATGAGCACATTCCAAAACTATAAAACTTGTCACTAAAATGCGTGAAATAAAAATAAATAAAAAAAAAACAAATTAATGATAAGGGGTTGAAAACGTAAAAACACATATTTCCGTCATAATAATTCAGTTTTAAGGTATGCAAGATTGCGAGGTCTACAGCTCACAGAGCTACAGTTACAGAGCGGAAACCATGAGACGGAAAAAGGAAAAGAGGAAGACAAACCAAGCAGATGATATTAAGAAAACTTTAGGAACACTGGACGCGAAAAGCAAGAGATAGAACTGAATGGAAACAGCTGGAAGAAAATACAACGGAACCTCGCTCTTTGCGAATACTATTCATGCTTGACCGTTCTGTCCCCATTGTCACTGTTGTGTGGGCTCTTTTTCAAATTGGTTTTCATGATCTTTGCTTTGGGCACATTCATAAAGGTTGCGGTGATTTAGAATTCCACGGCATTCTTTTATGTCTGTACATGATATGACTTAAAATTTGTTTTTAGGGTTTCTGTACCTCAAACTGAAAATAAACCTTTACTGGAGAATTTTGTTTTCCGTCTGTCTGTCAACAATAATTTAATACAAAATGTTTATGTCGCTTGGCTTGTATAACGCTTTTCTCAAGAAATGCGAGGAAATAAACATTTCTAAGTAAAAATTTAATGTTTAAATGCAGCCATTAGATTTCGTAAAAAAATCTAGCTGAGATGAGTTCTACTATTTTGAATTTGGAATAGGTCCTTGATCGGGATGTAAGTATTGAAATTCATTCCCCGCACTGAATTTTAAATTTAGAACGTGATAGACCAGCCACCAGTTAAATGTGGATTGTCCCGCATTCTCTTTTCGAATGGAATGATATCATTTCAGAGCATAAGTGAGAAAAATTCACAGTACAGTAGTAGTCATTATTGTTCGCAATGTTACAAATGTTTAACATTATCTGCTTCCACCACCAAGTATAACTATTTCACCGATCTTTTTGCGTATCCTTGCTTAGCTTCACTTTTAATTTCAGTAATGTCAAAGTCATTGTTCTAGACAGGCACAAAAACTTAAGAAACATACCATAGAAATCCGAAAACATTAAAAGCACAACAAATCAAAAACACAAAGACGATGAAATGAAACATATCAAAGCAAGCAACGTAGAGGACGACGTTAATGATTTTTAAAATGAGTCATAAGCAGAAAACGAGGAACGAAAACATAGAGCACTGAACGAAGAAATGAATGATGCATACACATTCCTAGTTCCCACGCAAAATAATACGGTGAGAAATCAAGTGAAGCAAAATTAAAACTTACTGCAAAGGTATAAAACCCACTTTTAACCAAGCGAGGATCCTTCAATGATTGTTAGTGAACTGATTTTTGTTCGCAAAAATGTAACCTTATTTCGTGTTGAATGTTTTTTTTTATATTGGCAAAACGCAAAATTAAATAAGATTATGTAAAAAGATAGAAAAAAATATATTTTTACCATTCTAAGTAAATTAAATCTGATCTAGCACAGCCCTCCTAGTATGACCACCGAAACACGATATATATATCGCGTGATACAGCATTTTATCGACACTCAACTGTCAAAATCTGTTGTCTTTTGACTGTGATAAATCGCTATTATCATATCGCGTTTCAGTGGTCATGCTAGGGGGCTGCAGTGTTTCTGTTTTTAAATATTATTTTTTCCAATGAAGGACTACTTCAAAATTTTAATCACGATGATCAAATAATGATTTGTTGTTATCATCAACACATTCATAAGGTCCAAAATGAAGTACTTACATTGTTATCACAACGAAATCGCTTTTAATTTGACATGCACTGTAGATCCATTGTTGCGGTAACACAAGTCATAGTAACAATTGCTGTATTTTATTGCCGGATTTATAGTAGTGGCCAGATAATAATGACACCAGTCGATTTTCATAAAAACGAGGTAAATTAGAAGCCTTGTTTCTCAGCCCAGAATTGACCTAACTGCGATCTGATGATGGCTATCTAGGGAATGAATGAAGGAAGTTTAGATCGCTATACACGCTATACATACCAAACTGATCTGATCAACATTCTAAGAGATATAAGGATACTCGTATGTTTGAAATACCGGCGAATTCCAGACCTTGTTTTCTTTGATAGAACTGTGTCATAAAGCATACCATTGATACACCATCGAAACATGATTGTTACGTTAACCTTAGCAGAACCAAAGGCGCAGTATTTTTGCTTGCCATACGTCAGGCGTCGTCGGATGTGCGCGTGGGCAGAACTGACGGCTTTATTTGTTTGAACAGATGGATATCGATTCTGGCTGTGTTTGTGTAAATATCCGACACGGATTTAATATCTGGGAGAAAATCGATAATAATCATTTAGGAATGATTTTGTTGGAAGTGATTTTATTGTGATGTAGAGATTAAACACTTTGAATCATAAAAAAAATATGTGCCCTTGGACAAATAATTATTATAAATAAACTTAAGTAAATCTGATTAATAACAGGATCAAGTCGCATTTACTTTTGGGTAAAAAATTTTTTTTTTTCTTTATAATGTTGTAATTGTGTACTGTATGTGATGGAAATGAACAATTTATCTATCTATCGCTTTCCATGGCCTTATATGGGAATTTATTACTAGGGATATGGCATTGTATTATTCTTTGGAGGACGCCACTTCTAAACGGAACAATTTCAAGCACTCAAGATTATTTTAAACTATTAGTATAAAAATCAGCCATTTTTAATCTCCCCACTGTTGGGACACAGGCCTTCCTTCGATAAGGAGGATGAACCATAACCTATCATTCGGGCCCAATGCGGATTGGTGGGTGCTAACGACTGCAAATGCTGCCGGGACCAACGGCTTAACATGCCTTCCGAAGCATTGAGAAGCTCGAGATGATAAGTTTTTGGTCTTCCATCCTATGACCGACCCTATGATATTGTAATGATGGTTAATTTGTAGTCTGTAATCAGCTGATAGTAAATGTTTACTCTGTATGTATGTAAGCCTTTTTAGAATAGATGATTATTTTAAATCATCGAGATAAAGACAATTAAAAAAGAAGGCTTACGACGGAATGTTTTGACCATAAACTTATTATACATACGCTAGTATAAATAAGTCTATGGTTTTGACAGATTCTGATGTGCACCGGCATCATGCCAGGTTCTACGAGATCAATAAAAAAAATTATAAAGCTATCTTACTAAAATAAAATAAGTTGACTTTTATACCATCTTTAAATTAAAAAGGTCTCCAGAGACCTTAAGCAGGTCTCTTACTAAATTAAAGTGAAATATAAAAATAGAAATACTATTTTATATTCCGTCTTCAATTGAGTAAGAGACCTGCTTAAAGTCTCTGCAATACTTTGGCGATGTCTTAAGACGATTAGTGCCCTCACAGTGGCGCCCTCATCTAAATTAATTAAATTTATTGCTCGCTAAGTACATAATGTATCGAAAATTCACACGTACCGATTGAAGCTAAGGTTCTACTATTATTTATAAACAATATCTATTATTCTGTTATTATTAATCTATTATAATTATTTATAAACAATAACCTCAGTAAAATATAGTTCGTTGTAGTCATTTTTAATCGTTATTCGTGTATAAACGTTTAAATTTAATTTATTCCTTGTAGGGTTCTCGGTCATTGAAGTTTTTGGTGTGAAAATAATAATATAAGAAGTAACATTCTCATCAATGCTTAGTTTACTAAAACTCTTCCATGTGAAAATATAAATGTTATCACTGTTAAAGCTTTATTTGAATTTTGAAAGTTATTTTTTAACCGACCTCAAAAAAAGGAGGAGGTTCTATGTTCGTCTGTTTAATTGTTTTTTTTTTTATGTTTGTCCACCGATTACTCAAAAACAGCTGAACCGATTGACATGATTCAAACGCTACTTTATCAGGTTTGTTCCCAAGTTGGTCCCATTTTTTGAAAATTTTAAATCGGTTCAGTGGTTTTCGAATAACCCTGAAAATACTGTAATTTTTTAGGTAATTTTCAATTCAACTTTCCACTATAGAATATCTTAGACGTTTTAAATATTTGTAAAAGACAGTTATACCATTAAAAAAATCGCAAAGAACGAATGGTTCGATCAGCGAAATATCCCACAGTTATTATAATGAGCTTTTGTTAAATCCCTACCTATTTAATATAATATGTATGACATAATCGCAAACAATAACCCACATAGTACAGTAATCGTTCCGCGACCGAAATACGCGCGGCGTGCGACGCGCTATTAATAACCGACACGCGTGTGTAACGCGCTTTTCTCAGACGTTCAGTATTACCATAGTATAATAACATATTTTCCTATAGTGTGATAACTGAATCGACTCGGCAGCTTAGTGGTAACAGCATTGGACCGGACTTCTAAAGGTCGCGGGTTCGATTCCCGTCCGAAAATTTGATCTGGCGCGAGTCGAATTTTTTCTAGTATATTATTTAGTATTGTTTAAAAATAACGTGTTAATGTTTCTAACATTACTTTTAATTTTCAATAAATATTCTTAATTTTTCATATTTTATTATTCTATCTTTAAATAAATACTTAAGTACTTTCTTTATAACAGTCATTGGTTTCAATTGCCTCGCAGAAAGTATAAAAAGTAGAGTATGCATCGCGGGCTTAAATGTGTATTTGTCTTGAGCGATCTTGAACCCGAGACATAATACACTACTTTCAGCCCTTGTTGCATAATCTACTATTAAATACTAAGAAGATACATTAGACATATATAGAGGGAGGCCACAAATGTGATGGAAGGATGATATCAAGAAGGTGGTGAGCAGCAACGGTGGTGGACCCTAACTGCCCAAAACAGAGAGATGGAAACAATAATTGAAGGAGGCCTACACCAAGCTATTAGTTGAAGAAGGCTAGAGAGAAAGAGAGAGAGAGGAAGTAGTCGAGTGTTGCACTAAGAAATGTCAAAGAAAATGACAACCCCATTTTTTTGCCCCATTGACATTCAGAAAATACTTACATTATAAAATATTTATTATAAAAATATTGTTGCTCATAAAAACACTGTACGTTATCAGAAAAACAAAGACGGCGGCTTTTAAAGTTTCTCACAGTTTAGATCTACACAATGCATGTTAGTAGCAAAACCTATTAATCAAAGAAACTTGTCTGATACAATACAATGTAGACACAATCCACAATTGATTCAATATCGATGAGACTTAAAGCATTCGAGCAAACAGTATATCGAGTGCTTGGAACTCAAGAATCATATCTCGAACACAAATAGACGATTTAATTCCGTCTAAATATAAATTCGGAACGGAATACACGGAGTTTTGTTTGAGTTTCACCCGGTTTTGCATTATCAGTATTGGATTTTAAAACTTTGTTTCCGATTCTGGCTTAAAGGATATGACATAGTTTATATTAAGGTATTATTGGAAATATTTACAAAAGTATTGAAACTTCCAAACTTCAGCCAAGGTGTAATGTAGGTATGCCACAAACATTTATTATTAATAATAAATCTGAACTATTTGAAATTACTCAAATAAGTATGTTTTAGCTTTTAACATATATTTTAAAATAAATTATCACTTATTTGTATTTTTTTTCAATTTATTTATTTTGGAATGTTGTCTCCAACAAATGTTGTGGTTTACATTGAATATGAATTTATAGCGCATTTTGAGATACGCCGTAAGCAGATTAAGCCCACATTGTGGATTTAGCAAAAACAAGATGTCGTATAATTATAGCGACGCAAAATGTGTTTAAGATATCGCAAACATTCAAAACGAAGATTAATTCGAAAACAAATGGATTAAATATCAAGGTCTGGATGAGATAGATAGTAATTTTGCTCGAAGGATTTATTGTTTAAACTGTAGACAAAAGTTTATTTGTCTACCAGTACAGATGATATCATTGTTGATGTTTATGAAATTGTTACTAACACTGTGTATTCTTGGATGAGAGTTACAGTCTCGGTGTATTTTTTCTCAGTTGTGCTTGTTCAGTAACTAGCAAATTGGGTTTGGTGGGAACAAAACAATTATTATATAACATGAAAAATGTAAAGTTTGACACGTTGATTTTCTGATTTACATGACGAACGTGCTTTTGAAATGATTTTTCACGGTCTCTAAATCACACTCATTTGACGAGCTCCGTGGTCGAGGGGCCTGCAGTTTCTACGATTCTTTATTGTCCCAGCCCCCTACTTAAATGGCCAACATTCTATGCGTTTGAACGCTACGCTTACTGTTAAAGCTTTAAGCAGTAAACTATAAAATTACGTGCCGTAAGCTTGTCAATTCCACACAATAAATCAAAGTCTGTGATTTACATAAGTTTTCGCTATGTAATTTAATGGTCTGTTGTTAATATTTAAGTTTAAAAGTAAGCGTATAGAATGTTGGCCATTTAAGTACTTAATGGTTCTTTTTTACGTTTTACGTAAAAAAAAAAAAACTTTTACTTATCTTGTCCTGATAATAACAGTTGTCTCTGATTTCCATAACACAAGTGCTTTAGCTACTTACTTTGGAAAATGTATGTGATGTTGTCAAATATTTATTTATTATTAATTATTTATATAGATTGTCAGTAGCATTACGCCCGCTGGTGGGCATAGATCTCCCTTAGCTTACTGTTTGTGAATGACCAATTTTATTTTTTGATTAGAGTAAATTCTATTACTTCGTTAGTCAAATATGTCCAGACGATTTCAAATTTAATATGAATAGACTTGTTTCCAGAATTTCATATTTTATCAAATGTAAAGCTGATTTTTATCAAAGTAAATCTCGTGAGCTTTAAGTACTGCTCGGTCAAAATGAATGAATAAACTTCAATGCGCCGGCGTTGCCGTGAAATATTTGCATTCATGAATACACTTTAGAGGGTGAGAACTCGGATCTTCTAAGGAGATTAGCAAATATAAGATGCATGGATAAACTTGTCCTTTCCTATTGATCAATGCTTAAATTAAAATTAAATGTGTGAGTAATTTTTCATTATTTTGAGCTATGCCAAGATTACTTAGGTGTGTAACGTTAGGCGGGCTATAATTTAATGTTTGTAAAAACATCAAATATATAGATTATACATTAGCACATGTCCATCATTATGTCAGCCACACGACACCACACATGGAAAAGAGACTTTCAGAAAAGGAAAATGTATGTTAAAACGATTTATTATTTCAACTAAATTGTAGATTTACACACATTTACGCTTAAGTTCGCCAGCGGCTGGCAAACAATTAAAAGTTGTAAAGATGTTCCGTTCCAACCAACCAGAGCATGTGTCAAGAACAGTTTCAAGTTTACTCGCAAACTATGTATGACTTAACAAGAACTTAACTTTCATATTTACCATACAAAATTTCGCTTATTTATAATTCCTTTTTCGTTACGATTTACAGTATTTAAAATAGATTGATTACAATACTAAATAATACACTAGAAAAATTGATTACGTTTTTTATAAGTAATAGTAGATTTCTGTAGTATCCATCACTAATCGACCCGAAGGAAATAAAAACTCTTAAAGTCAGGAAGATAATTATTACAATTCCTGGACGACACAGGGCTCAAAGAGTTACTAAAGAGGCGATTCACAATAGATTTTTAAGTTCACAGTGACTACAGCTCTGTCAGAGCTACAAAGCCCCTAACACTCAAATAATAATAATGCGATTTTTATCCAGAATAGATGAGTACTTGGCGTTCATCTTACCGATGTTAAGTGACGTTATATCCGAAGGTAGAAGCGCACTTCATCCAGAATCCACAACCGCTGAGGAACTGGTTATCCTACCTCTGTCGGGGCACAATCGATCTTTGTCGAAGTATCCTCTCCGTCCACTAGGATCCACCGCCAGGCTCCACCGGTGGGTCCATGGATACAATTTTCTCCTCTTCAATCCACCAACGAGGGGTTCAAATATAATAACATTTTTATATGCCACTTAGACCCACCAACTAGGGGATCTGAAAATAATAATATTTTTGTCTGTAGCCCATGGTCCACCTAGAGGGGAGGGCCAGCATTGGATATTCTGATTAGGCTCTATTTAAAAAGAAAATTATGTTGTTATAAACTTAGGGTGGGGTGCTGCGTCGCAAGTAGATAATTCGGGGTTTCTGTAGTGTTTTTTTTCCGTTGCTGGTTGTTCACAGTCGAAACCACGCAGGTTGCATACGAGAACGGTATGCAACCTCTTTAGAAGCAACAGTTCTTTTTTATTATTAATGATCGTCAATTGTTTGACGATGCGTAAAATTTATAAAGATTTTACGGCACTAATATAAATATTTTTATTTAATTGTTTTTCAAATTATTATATTTTTTTATTCACAAGTAGGCGTTTTATTCAAGTATCACCGAGTATAGTATTGTGTACAGTGGCGTTATAAAATCACCTATCAGCATTTCACCCAAATACTATCTAAATTGAATATGAACATCTTTATTAGCTTCACATTTAGCAAGAAGTGACATTAGCCAATGTGGCCGATTACATGCATGACACTTGCTGGCACATACCAGCCTGTCCTCGCATCCTTCAACAGGTGGTACAGCATTAAGTTTTGCCATGTTCTCAAAGTTATTATGACTTATGTCGACCACCACTCAGATGCAGTGGTCAACATGCCGGTCTACCACGCAAGAGGTTCCGGGTTTGATTCCCGGTTCAGAAATTGAAATGATGAATTTCAATTTCAGTGACGGGTCTGGGTGTTACTATGTATAATAAGTATATAATTATATAAGTACAATAAGTACACAAGTATTTAAAAAAACATATAAGTAGTATATCAGTTGTGTAGCACCCATATTACAAGCTTTGCTTAGTTTGGGGCTAGATGGCGTTGTGTGAAATTGTCCAAGAATTTATTGATGCCTGCATTGATTGATTTATTAATGCCTTTCGCAGTTTTATGATTTGACTATAAGTGTAATTTTCGATATCCTTACTAATACTATAAATTCGAAAGTCCGTTTGTTTGTTTGTTTGTTAAGCCTTCATGTCTTGAATACTGAACCGATCATCACGAAATTTTGCATACACGTTGTCAGGGGTACAGAGAAGTATCATCAGTCATCCCGAAAAAATAATTGTTTCCGAGTGATAGCAAAAAACTTTCCACGCAGACGAAGTCGCGGGCGGTCGCTAGTATTTTATGTTTAGATTGTACCTAATTAATAATAATAATATTTTTGTTTGTTTCAGATCGCTCGAACGACAGTCGACTCGAAATGTTCTAACAGAGTGTCAGTGCGATTATAGTGATTAATTTGTGTGTGATGGTGTGATGTGGTTGAACAAAATGGCGGCGAAGACACTGGCGGTTGTTTTGCTGTCCCTCCTCGGCTGGCAAGGAGTACTTTGCGAAAGAGGTATGTAACCTTTTTTCTAAATATTTATGAATTAATGATTTGAATGTTGGAATCAAATGTGAAAAAACCATCAGGAAATACAATAGATTATTGTTAATTTTTATAAAAAAATATGTTATTTTTTCTATGAGTACTTTAGTTATATTATAGTTACTAAAAACTATTGTATAACCCCCTTACTAATAAAGATTGTTTAGCAGATGCATAGTTACACAGTGTTTTGTCCATTTCTTTTTATTGTCAAACTTTTTAATACTTTTCAATACAACCATTTTACTATTTATGTTGTTTAAAATTGATAACATACGAACTTGGCAATGATGTTTAATATGTCAATGATAATAGATACAGGAAACGACCATCCTGCTTAATGCTTATATGTCCTTTAATAAAGTAGGTAGTTGAAAATAATAATATTATTAATAGAATATTAACTTAATCAACATGAATAAGAAACAGTTAAACGTTTATGCTCGACAGGATTTAAACCCGGGGCATAGTAATAAGGCCGGTACAGTACCGGCCTTATTACTATGCCCCGGGTTTAAATCCGTACCGGCGGTACTATGCTCTTACTGGACATCCAAAGGTCGCGGGTTCGATTACCGTCCGAAAACATGATCTGGTGCGAGTCGTATTTTTTCTAGTATATTATTTAGTAAAGCTTTATTTTTATTATGTTCAGATATTTTATAAAATTTAACACTATTCTTTTTTAAGTCTAAAATAATAAATTATTTTAGCTAACATAAAAGGATTTAGCATAATCCTATGCTGCATGCATTCAAAGCCAAAACAAAAATAGTGAAACATAGAAGCTTCGCAAAAACCGTAGTCCAGTGGAACCTTGTTAGGCGCCACAGAGAAGCGTTTCGGACGCAGCGGTTAAAACGCTGATGGGAAGAGATGAAATAATAATGTGAGCGGTTAATTGAGCTGTAGGGAGTTTATTTTTACTATTATTTTACAGTCAATCACAAAATGACAAAACCAAAGTATGCAAATCAAAGACTATTATTTAAATTACTTACAAAGAGTAAAATAGAAGCAGGAATTGGATTTCTCCCCAAGCTAATTCCACTAGGCGGTGAGAAGAATCGTAATTTCATTAATAATCAATAATTTATTTTTGAGTAATATAGAATGGTAATAATGAACCATTTACCGGTTTTTCTCAAGCAAAAGGCTAGAACATTATGGTTCTCAACAAGAACCAGCTAAGAAACCTTCATTAGTATGAAGGTCGATGGTCGGTGAAGAAAGTCATTGCCTTTTGCTTGAGAACAACAGGTAAATGATTCATTATTACCATTCCATATTACTCAGAAACGCCTAAATAAATATTGACACTAATTATGGTCTAACAGATAAATCCACGAGCGATTCAACTGCCCACCTGTGGCGCCTCCAATCGCCGGCGGTCCGAAACTACTGTGACCTCGGCTTAAAAGCTTTCGGATATTTTTTAGTGTCGCGTGCCCTGTGACGCCGGTACACTGCGGCTCTGATCACTGTGGACTTGGGTATTTGTTTTGTACTTCTTAATAGTAGTACATCTTCTGGTCAAAGTCAGATAAAATTATAATGTCAATCTTAACAGTTTTCACAACCGCAAAGGTCGGTCGTGGGATGGGTGAACGAGAATGTATTATGTCGAGTTCCTCCGTGCTTTGCAATACATGTTATCTCCAATGCGCATTGGGCCCACGTGGTGGGTCCCATCCTCATTATCCACTCGTAATGGAGGCCTATGCCCCAGCAGTAGAGATTTTAAAAATGGCTGATGTGCAAGTACTAATTCGCGACAAAATTACAATTACTTACTAGCAGATATAGTGATACCACCGTTGTCTCTGATTTCCATAACACAAGTGCTTTAGCTACTTACTTTGTAATCGAAGCAATGTATGTGATGTTGTCAAATATTGATTTAAAAAATATATATATTTATTTAGATAAAAAAGTCTGTTTTTAAGATATTGCGCTCCGTGGGCTACAAGTATATAATAGTATTTCTATAAGGCGACGCCAATATTTAGTGAGAGTCATAGGAAGGCACAGGATGCAGGCAGCGCAGGACCGATCGTCATAAAAATCCAAGGATTTTAAATCCAAGGCTTCCCTTCCTTCAAGGGCTACGCCTAGCGGTGGATTTAGGATGATGATGGTATTTTTTGATCCACAACGGAAAAGTGCTTGGCCTTCACCTCACCTGATGTTAAATGACGATGAGGCCGAAAGTGTAAGCGCACTACACTCGGAATCCTCACCACTGAGGAACTGGCTATCTTACCTCTAACTGCCGGAACACAACAATTTTCAAATTGTTATTATCGCGTCAGACTTAGGTAAGATGGTGGTACCCAACCGAGTACAAAATGTACGCCCCTCTATGGTATATTCGTAATCTTTACCAGTTTCACAGTTTGCGTTGTCTTTGAATCTGGTTGTCTGGCGTACGAGTCTGGCTCGTCGCTGGCACACATATTCAATTCCTATTGGGAGATTGGAAAAGATCGGTCAATATCGGGCATGGCGTTGGTTACCGTGACATTTTTTACGTGTATCGATGGCAATGGTCAAGTGGATTTTTGAGCAAACGGGCAAAGTTATGGCGTCTATATACGAAGTAAAAAGACAAAGACTAAAGTTTGTACTGTAAATAATTTTTACTAATAAGTAGATATTGGATATTCTCATGCATTTACCTAAAGTTCAGATGTTAGGTATTATGGAAAGCACTTTTTTATCGAAAAATCTAAGAATTTTGAAAAAAATCGAAGAATTTTGAAAAATCCAATCCAGTACTTAGTCAAATTTTAGTGTATGCTCCGTGAGATGTAATAAATAAACCCTGATAAAACTTCTATTGACAGTGATTTTTAAAGAAGCAAACACAATCTTACTACTTTGTAACAAGGACTATTAAAACTCATGGAAATATACACATTTTAAGAACTTTTAATATTTTAAGAAGCCGCTTCCATAATATGTCAGCACACAATTGAATTTAGGTCCAATATGCATTCGATTATCCGATCTCTACTAATAAGTCAATTTAAAATTTAAATATTTATTATTTGCGTGGTGCTATTTTTTTGCTTGTTCCATAGATTTTAGTTCGCTGGTAGAAGGATAGTTGTCAACAAAATGCAATGTCAAAAGCAAAGAAAAAATGGAGTGCGTTCGGTAGGCGACACTAATTAAGTTATTTCATTTTAATTTGCACGTATTATTGCTTTTATAGTACACACGACAGCACCTCAGACTATACCGGCCTTACCACAAAAGATTTTAAAACACTTTAAGTTAGACACTGTTTAAATGTGATGCCGTCTCTATCAGACAATATTGTCAAAAAAGTGACAGCATCACATTTAAACAGTCTCTAAGTTAAACACTTGTTGAACAGTGTTTTAAAATCTTTTATGGTAAGGCAGTACATGTCGACCTTGAGACTGCCTTTATGCCCTACTCAATAAAATATGTTTTCGCAGTTTAACTGTATAACGTGACCTGCTGTCGTGTGTACAAAAGTGCCGTTGTTAATATTCTAAGCTGCCTCCATTAGTTTTTAGCTTTGCCTTATCGCCAGCCGCGCGTACATAATCAACAAAGTATTCCCAAAATTAACTCAACGAAATTCCATCACTCTCAATTTCGACCGCAACGATTAAACAAAGCTTAGTTCCGAACTTTCTGCGGACCAAAGGGGCCTATTACAAAAACAAAATCGCAAAATTCGTTTCACTCTGTGACACTTGTGCACCTAATGTCCCCGCTGTTGGGGCACATGCCGTCCTTATAAGTAGGTGGATTAGGATATTAGGCAATCAAAAATAAAATCATTTTTTTTATTCAAATAATCATATTTAAATCGTCAATTGCTTTAACCATGCAAACCTGGTGGATCGATGGGTATTAACGACTGCAAAGGCAGCCGGGACCAAACGACTTACCGTGCCTTCCGAAGTACGGAGGAGCTTAAAATAAATGTTTGGTCACACATCCCAAGAACGAGCCTACTGTGCCGTCGAGCTTCTCTTAGTTCACTAACGTATTGACCGTATTCAATAATAACGACCCTTGCCATTGCAAACGCACTGCGTCGAAATAGAGCTCTGTGGTTGGTTCTTTTCTTTTACGTGTAACGTGTGATTGGTAGTTGGGACGCTGTGCGTCCGCGGGCACTATGAGACCTCATAATAATGTTCATGAATAGGGATGTACCTAACTCATGTATTAAGGGTCGAAATCAAGTTACGACGAATATCGTCCGAGGGTTTATTTCGTACCTAATAAACCCTCAGCGAACTAAAAGAAAAAGTAATTAAGTAATAGTTTCACGTGCGAATAACCACAAACAAGTAATAAACTGAGTTCGAACAATGGCGAGATTAGCGACCGCTCACTTTGGTAAATCCTTTTAATATTATAAACGGAAAAGTTTGAGGGTTACAGCTTATATGTCGCACATGACAATCAACATAGTCATAACTCAAAAAAATAATAATTTTGAGTTATTTATATATTCAGAATCGGCATTTTTTCTCTACAAACTGGTATAACAGTCATAACTAACAATAGTCGTTTGGATTGTATTTGAAATGGTCTTACCTGTTCCCGAGGCTACCTAAACGTAAGTTTGTATCGTAACTCGAATTAACACACCAAATTGGAAAATTATTTACAAATATGAGCGTATTAACTTTGACTTTATGCTGTATTGCCTGTCAAGTGTTATATAAAATAAATTGTTTTTTTGAGTTATTACTGTTTTGCTTGTTTATTTTTACTCCTATTTATTAGTTAGTTAAATAATTATTAAAGTTAATACTCTTTGCACTCTAAGTGGTTTTAGAAAGTAGCTTGTATATCCTTATTATATTTGTCCTAAGAACTTATTTTTTAAAGTATACGAAGTAGAAGAACGAAGCTTTCTAACGAAATATCAATCAGGCCATAAGCTGGACGACCTCCGTAGTCGAGTGGCGTTGTACACTGGTTTTCAAGGTGTCGCCATCTCTGAGACCCGGGTTCAATCCCCGGTTGGGTCAATTTAGTTAGAAAAACAAAGTTTTCTATATTGGCTCAGGTCTGGGTGTTTGTGATACCACCGTTGTCTCTGATTTCCATAACACAAGTGCTTTAGTTACTTACTTTTGAATCGGAGCAATGTATGTGATGTTGTCAAATACTTATATTTATCTATTTAAACTACCATAGACTACTTCACTATGTTTTTTTTTAATATTTGAAGCGCTATAACTACGTTTTTTCATTTTTTGAGTTAGGAATATGTTGATGGTCATGTGCGATGTGTCGCGGGATTTTTGTGGATACTGGAATTTTGTAATCTACTACTAGCTTTTGCCATCGGCTTCTCTAACGTCATTGTAGATTTTGACAATGAAACCTTATGTCCTTTAATGTACCACTGTATGTAAGTATAAACGTGTAAGTATGCAAAATTTTATGATGATCAGCATTCTCAACCGATTCTCGTGAAATTTTGTGAGCAGGTTCAATAATTATAAAGTCTTTTTTGTTGATTCAGTTTTTAGAAAATTTTCTAAATGGAGGAGATATGTTAAAACGAGGCCTACAGCTCACAGAACCACTAGTTTATTTTATTTATAATACACATCTATATTTACGGGTACACCTAATTCGAAAGAAATGACACATGAACGTCTTTTCAAAATAGAGACAACGAAAACACAATCTTGATTACATACAAACAAGAGTTTGCCGACATCAAAAGTATTTTTTTCAAGCATTTGCATAAACTTATTAAAAACCAACAATTAATTCTCAATAATTCCTGGACTGTGGGTTCTGGAATTTAATTAACCATTGCTTAAAGTTATGCTGGAATAGTCGTGGCTACGCATTCTACTTCTGTTATTTATTGTAAGCCCGAATATCTTGCGTGAATTTTTCAGCACCGCCACTGTTGTTAATAGAACAGCTGACTACAAACACATGGGTTTAAATCCCGACAGAAATCTAAATCGCGGGTTCGATTACCGTATGAGACAATCCTGGTGACGAGTCGAATTTTTTCTAGTATATTATTTATTATTATATAAAAAATTAAAAAGAAAAACCGCCTTCAAAAAACCTTAAAAAAATTGCTACCAAAAAACAGCAGCTCTAAAAAGCAAGAAATAATATTCAAATCTGCATAATTACTATTCAAGTACCTACGCATTTCTGATATTAAAAAAACGTCTTTTGAAGTCGGGTGGGGCTAAAGTCATTTTTCTTTTTTAATCATAATAACATTTATCGTGGTTTCTCTTTCTCAATTTGATTTTTTAATTCTTAAAACCTCCTCCTTTTTTTGAAGTCGGTTAAAAAATAGGATTGTGAATGCTAAATACTAAAAAAAATATTATAGCTGTTTCATCTTAATCAATAAAAAGATATTTTGATTGAATGTCGAGGTAATTCCACGCATTGATGATATAACGCTGGCTTGCAGCGTAAGGGTGGTATATACTAGAAGAATTTCGACGTTGCCACTAGTGACTCGGTAGCTCAGTTGTTAAGAGCATTGGAGCGGACTTCCAAAGGTCGCGGGTTTGATTCCCGCATTGTGTGAAAATAGCATTGTGAATACTAAAATATGAAATTTAAAAAAGAAATCCAATTTTAAAACCAAATAAACTTTACTTATACAACTAAAAATAGCGTTAGATTATAACACCTCTTAATTAGTCGCTTTTAGCACTTCTAGAGTAATGTGCTAAGACTCTGACTGACACACGGCTAATATGGTACAGTCACGTCTAAAAATAAGTGTACATTATTAGAATAAACTATATCGGGATTTACACCATGTACCTGTTTATTTTTGAGAAAAAAAAAAAAACAGGTATACATGGTGTAAATCCCGATATAGTTTATTCTAATAACGTCAAAAACCATGGAAATTTAAAAAAAAAAGTGTACAGCTTAAAACTTTGTCACTTTGTTGTAGTTGTCAATTGTAAATAATTTCTGTTCAAAAAAGTAACAGCTCTTAGAGTGACAAAGTTCTAAAGACGTTACTGTACTTACGTACATTTCATTTAATAAATTGTAATATAATAATATCTTGCGTGTAGTAGTATAATCATAGTTGTACTTGCTTTGCTATAAAAACTTCTGACACAACACAAACAGGAAACGTAAAAAACATAAATATAAATTACATAAAATCATAACACCATTATAAAAGCAATTTGATGTGACGCGGCGGAAGGTTGCATCAAATAACCAATAAGGAGGCAAATTTAAATAATCCCATAGCTAAATTTAGCGAATATTCGCTAAATTTAATAATCGCAAAGTGGAGACCCCTGCAATTTGCGAAATGACTGCCCAATTTTACTTTTCGGTTTTACGTAGGTGAATGGTGGGTAGCGATAGCAGAGTAATTTAAATGATATAAAAAATTGAGCCCAATCACTTAGTATAAATATATTTTATGATTTCTTGCACTAATTTAATGAGTGGTCCTTGGTACCAAGACTTTTAATGATAATGAATAAGAAATAAAATGTCCATTAATAAAAAAAGCAACTTAAACTACAAAAAATCCGTAAAAATGTCGTGCGATGGTAAGCTAAATAATTGTTATTTTTCAGGTTATGAAAAAACTACTAGCCAGATCTCTGTAATTTTTTTATGGGACACACACAATTTTTTTTCTCTGAATAGAATTTCCTGAAAACTACTGAACCTATTTGAAAAATTGGCACCAATTTGAGCCTTCTACCACCTGATGTAATAATGTTTGAATAATTTCAATAAGTTCAGCCATCTAAGAGTAATCGGGGAACATACATAAGAAAAATATAACGCTAGATAACCTCCTAGATAACCTCCTCCTTTTATATTTTTAAAGTCGGTTAAAAAAGAAAAATACAAAAAAATACTATTTTGTCTATTTTTCAACTACTAATTATAAAATGAAAATTTATATTGCACTTTAAGTATAATATCTTTTAAGGTAAAAGTAATATTCTCTAAACACGTATTACGTCTCAGAGAATAAAAACTGCACTTACAGCGCAATTTTGTTTTGAAACTGGGAACCTTATAAAAACTTTCCGAGAACTTTAAAAGTAAGTAGCGTTTAAACTTTAAATGGAAATTATTACGTCCACATTGAAATAAGAGCTTCGAAAGTATTCCACTGGAATCTTTGATAACTTTGCGCCATTTTATTTGAAAATTTTGTTACATTGTGGAACTCAAATAGTCACTTTTAGTTATTTCCGTGGCTTAAACTGTTAAGAAGTGAGCGGGGGGCTTTTAGTATTTTTTTTGATAATGATTTGATTAATACTACTATTGATGATGATAGTAATATTTTATGTGAAGTAATATTAGTTATAATTAATATTATTCATTATCATCGTCACAACATTATATCATAGTCCACTGCAAGCCACTCTCTAAATTTTTTAAATAAAAGTAAGCCTACCTAATAAAGTGTCTTTGTTGTAGATTTGATTAGAAACAATAACAGACAAATGGTTATTTTACGTTAAATTAATATTTAAACTCAATTTTGCATTTGAGAGATTATCACTGCATTTACAAAAAATACGTTTAAATAAACGGTTTTTATGGATTACGCATAGTTTTTCTGCTGACGGTCCCGCGATACATTATTGCCGCACCCCAGGCGTCCAAATGCGAACGATTCATATGTTTTATATTATATTACATAAAATTTGGCAAATATTGCCAGATTCTGGCAAAACGTGCGCGCGTGACTGTACCGCCATTGCCAGCCGAAACAAATACCTATTTTGTTGGTGAATCAGCAAAATGGTTGTTATCATAGAAAGTGATTCGGGGTGATTGCTTTTTAATCTTAAAGTTTTTAACACGTAACAAACAATAAATATACTTACGATAAATTCATTAAATTAAGATACTTTGAGTGATGCTGACGTATCCGAAAAATATTTCGAAATAAAAATGTGTTTTAAAAAACAAAATCAAAACTGCTTTTGAACTGTCTGTAATTTCCTGCCGCCCCTTTGAGATCATTTTATTTCTAAATTTAGCTTAGTCTAAAGTTTACCAAATCTAATTTGCGGAGTAAACCAAATTTGATTCAGCGAATATACAAACGATTTGAAATTAATGGTTACCTGAAGAGTCTGTTTAAATAATTTATTTAACACTAATTCCTGTTCAAATAACCAATGAGCCGAGTCCTCGAGAATAGTTGTCGCAACTATTTCACTACTGGCATGAACTCTTGAGTCGCAAAAACAATTACAACTTAAAAGTCCGGTGAACAGAACGTAATACCAAAATGATTTGCAATTTGAGCATAATTAACTCTTCTTGTAATGTTTTCGGATTCAGGTATTTGTCTATTAAGTAAAAAACCCAAAATAGCAAACCAAATAAAAATTAATGAGTTTTATTTGTATGAAAAAAAATAATTGGCATTTATTTTTATTTGGTTTAGTATTTTGGTTTTTTTATTTAATAGAAACCTAGACAAATATCCGAATAACATCACAAGAAGAGTTGATTATGCTCAAATTGAAAATCATTTTGGTATTACCTTTGTATGGGAAGCTCATCGTTCGCTGGACTCTATTAGTTGATTGATTGGATCATTGTTTCACTGTGACAATGCTTTACCGAAGTTGGTTGATACTGTATGGATGAACAGTCTGTGGTTTGGATCTCAAAGAACGGTAAGACAATTTGGTTAAATCGCTGCTGATTAAACGGCGTTGTTTAGTAAAAAGACTACGCTTTTAATTCAATAGGTAGCTAAGCTAATTGCATAATAATCAACCAGAATTAAAGTTTAGAAAAAGTAAAAAACCTTTTTTACACGCGGGCGCCCACAGGGGTGCGAACTGACACGTTGGGGTGCAGGTTTTAAATTTCGAACTTTTATAGAACGCTCTATGAAGTTTTATTTCTGGTCTTCACAGAAGATTTTTGCTATACCTTTGGTAATTCTAATGCAGGCTGCTTCATCTAATATCTTCAAACTATTCAACTTCCTGATATCCTCCATTATTTATTTCATAACCAGACTCAAAATTCTTATACATCAATCGAGACGGATTATGAATCGGTTCATTACTGGGTTAGAGCCGGGTACAAGATCCCAGGGGCATTCATCCCTAATAAAGTTAAGACGATATTGTAACTTAACAATAGTTGGTTTATCAGAGAGGACGAACAATTTTTTAAACCAGTGGTTCTTAACAGGGCGTCCGCGGACCATGGGGTCTATAATATTACCCTAAATTCATTTACATTTACTGTATTTTACTTTCAATCCTAACAGTTGGTGGTCCATATCAAGACAGATCCCTCATCATTAAAAGTTTAAGAACCACTGTTTTAGACTATTCCTACAAATCAGAATACGAACATGATCGACTTAGTATAAGGTAGGCCAAATTTTTTGACGGATTTCAACTTATCGTTTCATCAATATTCTGGGTAGGTCCAAAAACACAAAAGCCGGACTTGGCGCTTAATTTGGCCGGACATTTTATCCTAAAAGCCGTATATACCTTTTTTACTAGCTAATCATAGCTTTTTAAAGCCGGACATATTATGTTCTAAAAGCCGGACAGTATTTATCGCCTTGCAAACAGCGGGCAGTCAGCGGGGAGTCGTGTCGTGGCATTACTTGCGACTCGCGCGGCAGTCACACAAAAAGTCTAAGAAAAGCCGGACACGCCGGACGCAGTCAAATTTAGTCGGACAAGAGGTTAAATGTTTGATGTGCCCTAGCAGGGCGTCACTTGTACTATATCTACCAATTTTGTAAACATCCTTTCAACTTGTGACTTGCAAATAAATAAATACATAAATAAATAAAAAGCCAAACATGTCCGACTAAATCCAGACACCTGGCAACCCTTATTCTGGGTACTTTCTCTCCAACTACCGTCTTTTATTTCCACACTGTATGCAGAAAGTTCGTCACGTCACTTTAGAAATCACCATGTATTTTAGCCCTAACCACCCCTAGTGTTAATAACAAGTATTACATTATTCTATTCTCCCATTTTACAATATTGGTGTTAATCCTCAATTGTCATTCTATCTTAAGTCGTTTTCAATCCCCGTTTTGCAATCGTTCCCCATCTGGGGTAACTATATCTCCCCATGCTTTTCTCATCCATCTTGCTTCACTCGGATTAAAAGCCCTCAGGATATGCCCTGGGGTTTCATACCACTTGAGAACCCCGTGTTCCTTAGGGGTGAAGTATAAGGGTTTGGGAAGAATTTGTCTTTCGATAATACTGGCGATTGGGTGGATTTAAGAAAAAAGTTTTCGGTATGGGGAAGATTTATAAGTCCAAAATGCTATTAGATGGGGCAAAAACCGGACAAGTGCGAGTTGGATTCGTCCACCGAGGGTTCCGTACAATTTGTTTTTAATGATTGATTACGTACTTTAAATAAGGACTTAATTTTTTTATGATTAAATTACAAATGTATAGTTTTCGGATTTATCCGTACTTGTAGTAGGTATAAGACGATATCACTTGCCGAATTCTAGGTCAATGGAAAGTACCCTATAAATTTTTAATCCCTTGCGAGTGTCGAAATATGCGTTTTATGCAGCATGAACGGCCGTATCCTTAGAAGTTTGATATTTTCACAGCTTCAAGGGACTGTAGACTTGAGTATATGGTTTTAATTTCAACTCGATACCTCGCGTACGACGGACAGACAGGCAGACAGACAGAAGGACAACAAAATAAGGGTTCCGTTTTTTCTTTTGAGGTACGGAACCCTAAAAATGGATGAAAGTCAGATCAGTCACTTCAATGTCAAATAGCTGAGGCCCGATCGTGCTAATTCTAAGCGATAAAACCAAAACCGCTTCGTTGTCATTTAGGTTACAATACATTTATCTATAAATTATGTTGTTTAGCATTAGTATTTTCAATGAAATCTTGTAAGATCTCCTAGTCTCCGGATACAACAATTTTAACAAAACTAACGCGAATAATTTTCTGGAAACGTAACTGAAAAGATAATGATTTAGTTTTGGTTTCGAAAGTTAGCGCAATTTGGATTGCTTATGCCTGAAAAAATTGTGATCAATATGATTTGCTCTCAAGTCAAGGACGATTATATTTTTATTTATGTATAGAAATACACTATTTAGTTTCCACAGTACAAGCATAGCTTAGCTTTGAACTAATACGAACTTAGTTATGTTTTCCTTCTCGTTTATTAAAAAAGCACATTAAAATTTGCTTTTTACACAGACTTCATAACTTTATATACGTAATGATGGAATCCTAACGCAAATAGAATACTTTAGTACTATTAATAAACTGACGAGTATCATTGCCAGGTCATTGACCTATCGATCAGCTGTTCTATGTAACTCAACCAATTTAAATTCCCTCTCCATATTCTAAAATATTTGGTATTAAAACTATAAGTTTTTCAACTTCTCGCACCTATGAAAATTCTTTTCGGAATAATTGATTGATTTTATAGTGCTTCTGATATTTGCGGTTTACAGTCAATAATTATGCTTTTGTTATTTTCACTATTTTGTCATAGTCAAATAGTAGAATACTTTTTGGGATGCTGAGCTTGATACTTCATATTATTAAATATTGCAAAGAGTCCATTTGAGTTTTAAATTATTTGTTACGTCCACACCAGTGTACTTTCAAGTTCATTTTGCGTCTACAACTTTTACACCTGTGCGCTATCGAGTCCAAAATCTATATAAATAAAAATGAATCGCCGAAATGTATGTAAGCGCATAACTTTAGAAAGACTGCACCAAATAAGATAATAATTTTTTGTTGTTAAATTTTTTTTACGGAAAGACGTTTTTTTTTCTTTTACGTCATTTTATATCGCAATGTAACTAAAAGATGGCGTTACCCGTGCAAAGCCGGGGCGGAGCAGCTAGTAAAATATGAAACTGACTTGTAGACTAACCACGAAGATTTGTAATTATCTTCTGTTCCAGGCCCACTCTTTAAACCCCAACTTTTAGATGTTCCTTTGAAAAGAGATAGGGCATGCGCTATGGCACTTCACGCATGCCCCAGATGAAATGAAAGCGCTTTGGTGTATACGTAGCATATCTACCATATTTGCTATTATGAGGGAATTATTAAACACCCTTTTATGTATGAGGCCAGTTTCACATGAAGACATGAAAATTAGGATTAGCACAACTCTGAGCCTCAAAAAGTACTTAGCACTGAGCTGGTAACAAATGGAATAAATTCTTCTAAGTGCGAAATCAGGAGTCATTGTTAGGTGATTTGTGGGAGTCTCTTCCAGCGCCCTCTGGCGGATTTATATCTTAGTTAATTGTCTGGATACTTTCCCAGCTTAATGTCCAGGAAATGCTATTTCCTATTGGGGTTGGGAACTTGAACGTGTAACTTACATTACACAATCTAACTTGCGGAATTTTTCAAGATATTTCTTGCTGTTTAACTTGACTCGGTTTTTATCACAATGTACTGTACTGTAGTACAGAAACACTTGATTTTCTTTAAAAAAAACCACAAATCTGAAACAACAGTAGTTAGTACACACAACTAGTTTAAAAGAACGTTAATATTTTATGAGTGTGATGAATGGGTTAAGTCCTAATGATAACTCAAAAATAAAAAAATTATACTTGTATAATCGAATCGCAAATCTAATATCAATGAGGTGGCGATTCGATTTTACAAGCAATTGTCGATAAAAAGCCTAATCGACTAAAGACGCCTAGCAAGTTACCCGGAAAATTAACTCGCGTAAATCCTTCCACGGGTCGATTTTCCGGGCGACAGTTATCAATATCGCGGTTAGATTCTTAAGTTTAAAGATTGCCAACGACTTCGATTTCACCCTGTATAGCAACATAACTTTTACTCCTTTTCAAAGATCTTATAATACACATCTTGACTTGACTTACAGCACTTCGAATTTCCCTACCACTTACATAACGCTTTCCTTATAAGCTTCGTTATTTTTTGCTTCGAACAACGAGTAATCACATTATACAGTCAGCAGAAAAAATGGAAGACGCATAAATCCACAATTTGTGCGAACCGACCGACCCCTTTGCCATAAACGAGAAAAACCGCATCCGAATCATAGAATAAATAAATTACAGTATTTTATCTTGCCCAGAAATGCCTACAGCCACGCGGTACTATAATATAGTGTTATGATTACTTAGTGGAGTAACTCGGCGTGTTAAGGTAGGGTGCGGGGCAGTGGGGTTACCCCCACTATCTCACAGGCGAGCCGTACCTAATTTTTCACTTCTGAAAGTGGGGTACCGTAATGTAGTAGTCGTCATTTGCCTGCAGTCATTGCTAAGACAAAAGAGTTATCTTACTGTAGGAAAATATATTTTTACACTATATTAATACTGCTAATTTATTTATTCTGTGTCAGAATCGACACGAGATACTCACCACTTATCATCTTAGCAACTCTGAAAGAGGAAAATAAAGCATCGATACACCTGTTAAGTTTATTTTCCACCAGAGGTTAAATGCACTCCGACTCGCGCCGGATGGTGTAAATCGTACATTAGTTCCAGTTTTCGCCACCCGGGTCAGATAAGTTTGTAGCACTGTACAGAGTCTTAATACTGTTTCTTATTTATTCTATGCTCGATTCGACATGAGATACTTATCGCCACAATAAAAGCTCGTGTCAGCAACTTTGCGGTTACATTTTTCTGGACGGTATACATCGCGGAGTTACTTTAGAAGTTTTATCGAAGTGTGTCACGGAATAGCACTTACGAAGAAAGGATTGCAAAGTTGTCGAGGGGTGACGCTAATCTTTATTGACAAGGTGTCGTATTTAAGAAATGTGAAGGCTTAAGTATTTTGGGAGAATTGGACGACGTGGGGTGGTTGTAATTTGAGTTAAAACGTGTCGCTCAGACTTTATTAACTTTTAAGGTATGTATGTATTATTATAAGTACATAGGTACAGAATTATACCTATGTATAATTCTGTACCTATGTACTTATAATAATACGCCTTTCAAATACTTCTCGCTATTTTATTATATCCAATTTAGTAAGATCAAGATGACACCTATGTAAGTATTATCTCGACTTTTATGGATAGTAAAAGATATAGGCATGAGCTATTTTTAATATCTCCACTGCTGAAGCACAGGCGTTCCTTCATCATCATCCCCCTACCCTTATCCCAATTTATTTGGGGTTGGTGCAGTGTGTCCTTCTCTTCCATTCCTTCCTGTCACTCGTCATCTCCTCATCCACTCCCTTTACATTCATATCATTCCTCACACAATCCATCCATCTTTTCTGCGGTCTTCCTCTTACTTTCCAACCTTCAACATCCATATCGATTACTCTTCTAGTAACATGCACAGTAACAAGCACAGGCTTTCCTAATGGGTGGATAAGGAGGATAGGCTACAACCCACCACGCAGGCCCAATGCGGATTGGTGGGTTAACGACTGCAAATGCAGCCAAACCAAAGGCAACGTGCCTTCCGAAGCACAGAGGAACTTGAGCTAATCTCTCATATACAGTGTTTTTACCTAAATGTTTAAGCAAGAGGACTGACCTATGCCACAAGTTCTTTTAGATACCAATATCAGGCACCAGTCTCACACAATGCAGCCTGTCGATTCTGCGACCAAACTCGAACCTCACTTCGAATTTCAATTCACTGCGCGGGAATTTTTAATCATAAATAGAAAAATGATAGGCTGTTTTTTAATCACTAAAGATTTTAGATAGCTACGGTAGCTACCTCTAACCTTGTGCAATCGCTAAAGTAGCTTATATTCAGCTAATTTCTAATAACGAATTCACGAAAAGTGAAGTGAGGTTCGAAGTGAGATGCGAGTTTGGTTACAGAATCGACAGGCTGGTCATATTGTCATATTGTGATTAAAAATATAAATAAAAAAAAATAAAATTTGACAACATCACATACATTGCTCCAATTCCAAAGTAAGTAGCTAAAGCACTTGTGTTATGGAAATCAAAGACAAAGGTGGTATCACAAACACCCAGACCTGAGCCAATATAGAAAAGTTCGTTATCTAAATTGACCCCACCGGGGATCGAACCCGGGACCTCAGAGATGGCGACTCCTTGAAAACTGGTGTACAAAGCCACTTGACCACGGAGGGCGTCAATATTGTGATTATCTAACTAAGAATACAAAAAAAAATTTTTGTTCATCCATCGCATGTCCGACCCTTGCGCCGCAATCGCAGGGCCAGGCGCTAAACCCCTGTGCCACCGAGCTCGGTAAACATTGGAAATTCTAAATTCTTTTTAATACGTTGTATGGTTAAAAATATAGATGTTTGCAAATTCTTAATTTTGACGCTGCATTCAATGAAAACAAGGTACTTTTAATAATTTTCTTTCAATAGTAAACCATATAGTGTAATAGAATAAACCCAATACTCTGATCAACAAAATAATAGCCATCAGATCAGTAAATAGTCACAAATTATACTGATAAAGAAATAGATGTAAGAAACAAAAGGGTGACTTATCTAAAACTGAGAGAGGAAATGTATTCGAGATAAAATAATGCAGTCGTTAGGGATAGATCTATTGAAGAGGGGGATGGCGAATGGCTGCGTTTTGTACACGATAATGCCTTCAGTCTTCGCGAGTGTTGTAACTAGGTCGACAGTATCGATGTCGATACATTACAAAAAATATCTTTATGACGTTCTTATTGAACACAGGTTGTTTATATTTTTAATTACACAACAAAATAGAGCCATTTAGAAGAGCGATTTCAATTTCAACAAAAGAAAAATGCTTTCTAAATAATCCTCCATATATTATATTTTTTAAATAATCTTGTTGAAGTGGAAATATTATATTGAAGGGGCACGTGTTCTTGTATGTGCTTAAATTTGATTTTCAAGATATTTGTTCCATTTAGAGCATTTAACCAATGGAGACGGCAAGACCGTATAACACCGAACAATTTTTTCAGCCAGTTATAGCGGGAGGGGAAGTAAACACGTACAGCACACTGCGAAAAAGGTCGTAGTGTGCTGTTCAGGTAGGTCTGTACTGTGTAACAGCAGCCTTCCTACTACCGTATTTTCTATTGTTAGCTTGTCGTAATGGCTTTTATTTTATTTCGAGATAGCACCTAAATACAATCATATTTGTACATGAAAATACTGACATATGATAGGAAACACCATATTCCTACAAAATTAAATTTATGAATTAAATAGATACTTGATCAAATTGTGCCAAACTGAATGTTGTCTACCTTGCTTCGGAAGGCACGTTAAGCCGTTGGTCCCGGCTGCCTTTGCAATCGTTCACGCCCACAAATCCACTTATTGCCCATCCTCCTTATTCGCCTCTAAAGAAGGCCTGTACCGCGTTAGCCATTTTTAATGTACTGCGGACATTAAAAATGGCTGATGAGTGACAAACAATCGATAAAATGTTAGAATCACATCCCTAGTCCCTTTACCGCTCCTATTAATTTTATTCGCCAATCGTAAGTCCTTAGAGGCACTTTGAGGAGATTAAGTACTAGATGCTTCTGTTACGGAATAATTAGTACTAATGAATTTTATATTTCGACGTAGTATTTTTATTTTCAACCTTAAGTTCATTGTCTTTGAGACTTTTAATTGGATTGAAGTCATCTTACAATGGCTACTTTTAAAGATGGCTGCCAATTTGTGTCCTCCTTATTTGATTGAGTTCTATGATTTTTTCGCTTTGTCGGTATGGTTTATTAAATTGTGCTTTATAATATTTTAGGCATTCCGTACGGAAAGGTTTTCCGTAAGCATAATATTCATCTATTGATTTGTCAAAATGATTGATACATTTGTGTAGGAGTGTGTACTATTTGTATTATTGAAGTAGTTATAAAGAACATACTTGTTTCAATTACTGTTTTTCAATAAAGAAGGTTTAATTATAATTAGCTATCCGCTATGCCAAATCATTATTTGGTTTAGTTTTATCGATACTAATACTTTGTTAAATGTGTAGAACTAGCTTTTTTACATTATAAACATTTTACATTGGCTGTAAAATAATTAAGAAAATATTGACGTTTGGAAAATGCAATTTCTTTAAAATTATTCGGACTAAACGACAATTTCAATGTCTTATTTTTAATAAATATACAAAAATATATAAAAATATATAAATACGTTATGTCTGAAGGATGGCAAATACTATTCTACAATTTATTGCGGATTTAGATAACACAAATCCACAAACAATTTGTAACAAATCGACTCGAATATTGCAAGCGACAGCTCCGTAAAATTAACACCATAACCCTATAGGCTTAGGGGAGAAACAATAACTCACGAGGGTCGGGGTTCGACTCTCGGTGAACCAGACTGAGACAATTCGATTTGAGAGCGTTGGTAAAGGCGATGTTGTTGTGTAAGATAGGCTAAAGAAACATATCGTAACGTTAGTGTCCGATGCTGTCATAATAAATCACATTGTTGTGGTTTGTTGCATAATGAGCTTTCCTGTCTCCACGTACACTGAATGAATGAATGAATGAGATCCTTTACTCAAATAAGCTCACATAATAATCATTTTTAAATCGTCAATTATTTTACACTACCACCCATTACGACTTCTTTTAGCTGACAAAAATAATGGGCGCAGAAAACTTATCAGCTTTATCAGATGGAACGATATTTACAAAAAAGTATATTAAGTTAAAATTTTAAAGTCATTATTCAGTCTAGGCTGTTATAAAAAAACACAATTCATACAATTCAATATGCGTTAAGATAGGTAGTAAGAAGCAGATCCATTTCTACTGGCAGCAGCCGTTCACGAGCATGACGCATGAACCAGACATCGCTTCGCTCAACCATATTTGGGGGAACGTAACGACCCGCCTCACATGACACCAGAAACGATTAAAGAGAGCATGACATACTTAGGCTACGCATGTTAAAGGCATAGAATTATCTGTCTGTCTTAATTGGAGAAGATAATATACTAAAAAAATCTAAAACAAAACACCGGAATGTCAGGAAACAAAAATAGTTATTATGGAGATTACTGTTATAAAACAACGAAATCTCAAAAACTATAACTTCAATGCATAGCGTATCTTTGTGTGGATATCTGACTTTTATAGCGTTCACACTATTCGGAAAGCCGAAGCATTAAAAGCCCCGTCAGAGCTGACGACTGGAAAATTCAACTTGTACACTATTTACATATGAAAAACAGGATGTTTCATAATAACCCGAAAAATTTGTTTTTTGTCTATATGGAAAACTGCAAAGCGACAACCCTAGACGCAAATAGACTATTGTTTTTGATAATCAATCGCATTAATGGGCAAAAGCAAAACACAATTCAGATCTAGGGTTTCCACTATGCACTTGCATCACAATAAAAAAAATTTTCAAAAAGGTGGTGGTTTTCGGGATTAATAATTTTACCTATCTACCATATTCAGCTTTAGGGGTTTTTTGAAACACGTTGTGTAATAAGTATAATATATCATTCAACTCAATAAAAAATAATGCGATTTACAGTTTTGTATTAAAAAAATTATTGGCATATATTTTGAATTGGGTTAGTATTTTGGAATTTTTATTTCTAACCTAGACATATACTGTCTAAATCCGAATAACGTCACAAGATTAGTTAATTATGCCCAAATTGCAAATCATTTTGGTATTACGTTTGTATGGGAAGCTCACTGTTCGCCGGCGTTTTAAGTCACATGCGACGTAATGTCACAATTGACACTCGAATTGAATACGTCTTTTGTTTTGTGGCGTATAGACTATAGCCAGGTTTGACCCGAGATTGCCTGTATCTAAAGTCTAAGTGTGCGTGCACGGAAAACAGTGGTTTATTCTAACCGTATCTACTGTCTACTTTAAATTTTGTTGTTACCGTATCAAACAAAAGGAAGTTTTTGAATCACGGTTTGTAACCCCTTTACTCTTTTCTATCACTTCCAGATCATGGGGCTTAAAAAAAAACATTATAATTATAATCTAACCCAAGGGAGCTCTTTTAAGTCTTGAGCCCTCTTAGAACTTTCTGGAATTCGATGGTAATCCGAGTCGACTAATATCCTATGATAGGGTTGAATGGAAAAATTTGGAGGAGCCCTGATTCGAAGTTTTTGGCTAATCGGATTTTGTTATGTTATTTGGACATTAGTAGTTTAAAATGTAATTAAGGGTTTATTTTCAAAAAGTTCTCATGGTAATGATTCCTAGAGTAATAGATTTATTACCTCAACCTAATACTGTATTATTATTATTATAAAACTGACATTTATAATCTAATTCAGCCATTTTGTTCATACTTATCAATCTTTCAAATGTCTCCTTTTTTGCGAAACATTTCGGTGTACATCTACATCGTAATAAACGTCAAGATGAGCCTAAAGAAGTTTATGTTGTGTCACTTGATACTCGGAGCAGTGATATTTATATTTCATTTGATATTCCTTTTGTTTTGTGTGAAAGAAATGGGTGTTCATTTCCCTTCAGGTTGCTTCTCTGAAATGTTACTTACATGCCGAATGATTTTGTCTGATAGTTTATGAATTAGGTAACTATGAAAATCACGTTTAACTTGGAAAAATACACATTTACAAAACAAATCAAAAACTTTATGACATGTGATAAGTGTCCTTACTCATAATAAGATATTTATTTGCCTGATTTTTTTAATAAAACCTTTCAAGTTCTTACTCTCAGAGGCCTCCCAATTTGTGAACTGATAGGTACATTCAGTACCTATATCTTGTTTTCTAATTACCTTTAATCAAATTTATTCAGTAATAATAATTAAAATCAGAACACAGCTATAAAATAAATTCATAAACTTGAATACATTTTTATAAAGTTCCGAGCGAAATTACCCATTTCATAAAAATATGAGCAGCCTTTTTGCTTTAGTCCTTCCGTGACCACGGTTCCTGGAAAGTTGTCGAAACGTCGGGAATTAAAAAAAACCAATAAATACAAACTAAATAATTCTAAAACAACACATGAATTAATAATATACGCACTGTTATCCGTAAAAAGTGTTTTATTTCTAATGAACTATACGCGCGAAAGTCTTAGAAGTGTATATGAAAACCTTTTAAAGAAACCATACTAACACATCAATGTATTATACGGGAATTATACCATCAAGACGATAACACTAACACATGACGATCTCGAAACTGTAGAAAGAGATGGCTTTACGGCAGTTTATTAAGTGTGAAAGGGAAAAAATATATCGTGAAATCCAGGGTTATGCTCTGAGGATCCGATAAAAGCCGTCACAGTGTCCAAATAATGTCATATTGCGAAATATTTTGGGGGAGGTGATAGGAGAGAGTCGGATAAAATGTGATATTGATGGTAATGGATTAGACGGGGTTAATAGTTATGTTCACTTTCGTTTTAGGAGAATCGGTGTTCGTATTTATTTTTAGAGTATGTCCCTAAACTATTCTTAAATTTTGAGATTTTAGCATTCACAATGGTATTTTTATATAATACCAAATAATATACTAGAAAAAATACAACTCGCACCAGATCATCATCATGTTCTCGGACGGGAATCGAACCCGCGACCTTTGGATGTCCGGTGTCCTTTTGATCTGGTGCGACTCGTATTTTTTCTAGTATATTATTTGGTGACATCAGCTATTTTTAATGTCCCCACTGCTGGGGCACAGGCCTTTCTTATGGGTGGATAAGGAGGATGAACCATACATAACCCACCACGCAGGCCCAATGCGGATTGGTGGGTTTAAACTACTGCAAATGCAGCCGGGACCAACGGCTTAACGTGCCTTCCAAAACACGGAGGAACTCGAGATAATAAATGTTTGGTCACCCATCCCATGACTGACTCTTGTGAAAGTTGCTTAACTTCCGCAACCGCGGGGCCAGGCGCATACTATTATTCAGTATTGTATTAAAATAGCATTGTAAATGCTAAAGTCTCAAATTTGAAAAATAAACACAATTATTATCTTAAAGGATTCCCAATATCACAAAGTATGTAAATTTAAACACATAAGGGTCGATCGTACGATCACGCCAATTTGACGCGTCAGCTATACATCCCCTCAGTTATTTTGGGGTGCTAACAGGGTCTATCTTTATTGCTGACATACCCTCGGGCAGCTATTGAGTATGTTTGATTTTTTTTATAGAAACAGTATGACGGGTTTTTATTCGCTAATATTTGTGGTGCCTTAATACCAGGGCCCTATTCAATAAAACTTACAATTGTAAATTACAACTACAATTCGACGTACGTTGCTGTTTATGTTTGAGCGTATTACATGAATAATAACAAGTCGCCTAACATTGTTAGTAATGTATCGAAAATTGAAATTGTAAATTACAATTGTAACTTTCATTGAATAGATCTACCCTTTTTATTGCATCTTGTCAAATAAGATTGAGATGATCTGCAAAATAAAATATGGGTGTAGGATTAGGAATGCATAAAATAAAACAGCATTAAAGATGATTTTTACTAGCGGCTGCTAGAGTCATCATCTGCATAGACTGCTATTTTTTAACCGACTTCAAAAAAGGAGGAGGTTCTATGTTCGTCTGTTTATTTGTTTTTTTAATCCTTCGAGAAAGTAATTTTTTCTGGATGAAGGGTACAATGTCCGTCTTTGTACCCCTCACAATTTGTATGCAAAATATATGATGATCAGTAGAGTCAGCGAAACAAACTTGCTATCGAATCATAACCAAACCCCCAAACTTCAAGGTATTCTTCATGCATTTTTATGAGGGCAAGAGTAACAAAAGCTTAGTTGGACGCGAATCGTGAGAGCGATAAATCGCACGAACTATAACTCAATCGGGCCCATCGAGAACCCGAGGTAATCCCGTAAAGATAAGGACGCGGTAACATTAGGGAGACGGGGAGTTTTTTTAATATAGGGTGAAATAGTGACTTGCATGTTACGTTAGCGATCGACCACATAAAAAGATGACCATTAAATAAAGGGAGAGAGAAGATAGTTAGTCAGTTCCTCGGTGGTTGAGGATTCCGGGTGTAGTGTACATGTGCACGCCTAACAACATTCATAGCGGAACCGCATTCATGAGATAAAACTAACTAAATATCAATCTTTTAATTTTTTTACCCCCTTCTTCTGTTTGAACCCCAAAGTATTGAAAATAAAAAGTTTAAGGGATTATACGCGATGCTAATTAATCACTAAACATACCTATTATAGCAACTAGTTGTGTGTTGTACTTTTAAAAACCAAATAAATCTTTTATCAACTGCCTGTAAAAATTACAATGTGCCTGATGCATCTCTCGTGATTGGATGAATGCAACTCAATTTAATAGAAACATAAAAAGAACGATTCACCAAAAACAACGCCATCTATCAACGAAATTGTATACTAAAGATTCCCGTTGTCAGAAAAACTCAACAACGAAAGAGGATTTTTTTATTCACAACCCATTATGTCCAGATGAAACAATAAAGCAGAAGACATTTAGTCACCCCCGGCTAAGATAAACCTATTACGAGGAAAACGTGCCGAAATGAATCATCGCAAGCGAGATAGCGGAGAGAACGAATTGCGTGCGAGTTTTTATGGTAGGGGCGACGGACAAAGAAAATTGTCTTTTTAAATTCGGCCTTTTTATCTTACGCGATTTTTTATGTTATCCAACTGGGGGGTTTTATTTTTTCTACGGTAATGATAACTGGTTTTAATTTCATTTTTTATTTTACTCATGAGTAAGTAATTTTCTTTATTCGAGATATTATTCGTTAAGTAATTCTAATAAAGTTCCATCAAACAAGTTTCTGGCAAATGAAAGAAAGAGAGTAAAAAAAGATACATACAATTAGTTGACTACACTATTCTGTTAATTAATGGTAATAGAAACAGCACGTCTTTGCCTCAATCTCTTAAAGTGTGCTTTATCATAGAGCTTATAAGGTCTATAATCAATTTATGTTCAGGATATTCACCTCATTAACACCTTAAGGCTCCCCCAAAACATTTGCCGTTTTCCTTGTAAGCTGTAAGTAGAATGTAGTTAATATGGTTCTTGTTTGAGTGTAAGTTCATCCTGAAAAAACCTGAAAACGTTTAGCGTAGTCTTTGAAAGTCCTTAGAAATTAGAACTTTTTAAAGGCCTTAAAAATACTTTTAAGCTTTCCAACAAAATATCCATGCGCTGGAATGGGTAAAGAACAATTCAATATCTAGGACTCATGTAAGGGCAGGCCCCCCAAGGATCTTCGCAACGATGGATCCCGCGCAGCCCACGTTCAACGGCTTGCCGCGACCTTCACCAGATCGTCGGTCCACCTGGGGCCCTACCGGTTAACTTTTCGAACTTCGGCGGGTCTGCCGAGCTTCAACTTAAAACAGATAAATCGAAATAAGGAGTTTCGTATTGTATTATTCGCCGAAATTATTTCGAAGATATCGATGTTCGTGTAACATCATAAATTGAGGTTCGCCATTTTGGCCCTATTGGGGCTCGATTTATCTGTTTTAATTTGAAGCCCGGCAGACTTTCCGAAGTTCCATGCGTTAGCCGGTACGGCTCCTGGTCGGGAACTATCCACGGGGCATCGTCCGCTGCGCGGTCGACATTCCAGAATCTTTCTTCCCCAAAGGCCATCGGTTCTTGATTCTTACTACGTGTCCCACCCACTGCACTTAATCTGAGCAGTCCTTTGAGCGATATTGGTAATTTTAGTTCTCTTATGGATCTCCTCATTTCTAATTCGATCACGCACAGGGAAACGCTGAGTATCTGTACCTACTTATTTGAATAGGTATTTTATTTATTTGGCGACCTCCGTGGTAGAGTGGTTTGCACGCCGGTTTTCAAGGTGTCGCCATTTCTGAGGTCCCGGATTCGATCTCCGGCTTGGTCAATTTACAAAACGATGTTTTCTATATTGGCTCAGGTCTGGGTGTTTGTGTTACCACCATTATCTCTGATTTCCATAACACAAGTGCTTTAACTACTTACTTTGGAATAGGTACAATGTATGTGATGTTGTCAAATATTTAAATATTTATTAAAAAATTGTATTTTGCGAATTCGCCATACTGATTTTTCTATATTTATCGCGATGCAACCGTGCTTTCCTCTCGCGACGTGACCTAATTTTGAAGAAACAAAACGATTTTACCCAACAAACACTAAATTTTATAAATTCAAACAAAACTAGCTCTTAGCCGGCTAAATATAGGGTTTTATTCGAGCGCCGACACAACTTGGCACACTCGTGGCAATTCCTAAATCGAATGCAGTAAAACTGAACGATAATACACTTTATTACGTTGGCGAAAAGTCGATTTCGGCCGCAAATTGCATCTTTGCCAGCGTTTTTCGGGAACTCTATACATCTGGGTGTGGTGCGAAGAAATTTGAGCTGTATTAGCATTGTTTTAGGGTAAAGTTTGTTATGTCGATTAGGTGGCACAGTCGATCGGATAGAAGCCTTCGGTTTCAATCATAGTGGGAGTAAAATACGGGATATCTTCGTCAGATCTCGATTCGTATTTATTTTGTTCTTTGTAGTTTCCCGTCATGGGATGATGTATGGAACTGTCCCTGGAGTTAGGAAGGATGAGTCCGAAAATTTTACTTTTGTGGCTTAGGTATTTTCATTCTCCTAGTCCGAAATAACTACAGTCGTAGATTTATGTAACGCAATGTATTTTCTCTCACATTGTTTTAATTTTCATACATAGTCATACTAGTCCAGGGCTGTTATGGGTATGAAATTTTGGATCTGGATACGGTTACGCATATGACATTATTTCGGAATATCCGTTAGTTGCGGATAGTGTCGGTTACGGATATTAGATTTTAAAAAAATTGTAAACGCGCGCGGCTTGGCCGGGTAGCAAAACCTGTCATCTTAGAATATTATCATCTAGAAGCCGAGTCCTTGTAGGTATGTAAAGTGAGGCAAAGAAAATTGAGCCAAAACTGACTCAGTTTTGAGATTTATATTCTTCATACGTTATCTCATCGTAACTAAAATCCAATAAAATAGTAAGTATTAAGTACTAAAGATAGAAAAATTAAATCTTTTTCATTCTTATAGTACGACTAGCGGCCCGCCCCGGCTTCGCACGGGTACAATATAGTTACTAATGTGGTGAGTGTGAAGTTATTAGACTATACTACAGGATATCTTATACAACATGTTACAAATATACCCCTTATGCCGAATATGGTACATACCCAACTAGCACAAGACGTCTGCTTAAGACCTATATAGCGTATATAATTACAGTTATAAGCTGCAAGAGTCAGCTGCATAACGCGCTATGCAACCCTTTTGCAGCTGCTTTAGATCTAAAGGGGCGAAATTAGAACCTATTTAAATAAATCCAGTAGAGTGTCATAATAGCGCATTTAATTTCTTACAACCGCCATTTTCACTCCTTAAGCACCCTACTGGCACTAATTGAATGAATGATCGTCAGATTTTTTCATTCACTCCGAAGTGTAAATTACAGCTTTGAGTGCAAATTGTCACTTTCTTTGGGAAGCTTGGTGGTTTTATAAGTATTTAATTTCTATTACATGTGAGATGTTTTAATATAATTATGGCTAGGCAGTGTGTCGTGAAATAATAAAATGGTGGAATTGCAGTGTAAATATTCGATTTGACTTACGCTACGCGGCTTGTTCAGGTGATAAACACCGGCAAATTTAATTTTACTGTGAAACGTGTATGGTGTTTTTGGAATAAAACTAATGGGCCTTCAATTTATTGAAGATTTTACGAAAATATAATGAATTTGTAACAGCGGGTCAAAAAAAAATCGTAATTTTGATAAGTATTACACTGAATTATATTTATTTATGGATAATTAACGATTACATGTTGTTAGCGATCATACTAAACTGTGCCGTGTGACCTGTGTGTTTAAAAAGAGAAATATATGAACAACAAATGAAATAATTTCTCAGAAAATGGCGTCAATATTATTGCAGCCTTGGTTTTTAGTTTTCGCTACTGTAGCCCCCTTTTGCAGAAATGGGTGACAAAAATCACAGTTCAGGAAGTCCTAGATCTAATTAAGCTGCTAAATTCTTTGTTCTATAAATTCTACCTCCATACAATGTCTAATAAAGTGGATATTATAACCTAGAGTGTGAATTTGATGTGATATAAAGCTCGGACCTTCATTTTTCCAATAATTGAGGTATATTTTCACTTCAATTTCCTTCTAAATATCTTGTTATATTATTTTATAACTTTGCGCCTACAAAACCTACTTTTCTTTGATGTTTTTTTTCGCCATTATTATTTAATAATAATATACGCGAAATATTATTTAAAAAGCCAGAAAACAATAAGTGTGGCCAGGCGTACAACGTTCTCCATTTTCTTGAAAAGCTATTATTTTCTATCATGAAGCACTGCAGACTCCATAGTAGTTCCACAAAAAGGAATACTACGAGCTTAGGAGCTAATTTTACCTCACAGGCTTAACAGAAACCGTAAGAAGTTAATTAGTCACAATTTCCTATCCTATGCAGAACAGGGTGGTAAAGTATGCCACCCGGGCCCGTAATACAAGTAACAGTGCCAATAAATATGCAATTATCACTACAATGCAGTCAATGGTGGTCTGAAATGCTATGCGAAACCATTATGCGAGTAAAAGTGGCAAAAAAGTTACAAATCTAACTATTATGCAGTTAATGGTGCCATAAGGTGTCACAAAAATACCTTAGGTTTTAAATGCGGTCATAGCCATAATTTTAGCTGTTATCGAACTTGTGCTTAATTCTGACTCCTTATGCCACCCTTATAGACATTGAAGCTTTAAGGAAAGCTGCATTTTTCACTAGTGTGCTAGTTGGGTAGGGACTATTAACTTGATCAACTTTTACTATCGGACCAACTCTGAAATCGCGAAAATAAAATCAGCTGTTTCATACAAAAACTTAAAAACGAAAATATCAAAATGTATGAAACAGCTGATTTTTTTTCGCTATTTGAGAGTTGGTCCCATAGTAAAAGTTGTTCAGTTTGATGGTCCTTATATACCATATTCGGCATTAGGGGTACTTTTGTAACATATAGTGGCCACATAATTAAGGACGCCAGTCGATTTTCATACAAACGAAGTAACTTTTAAGCATTGCTTCTCCGCCTGGGATTGACCGAGCGGTGATCTGGTGATCGCCACCCAAGTGATCTGACCAGCATTTTAAGAGATGTAAGGATATGTTAAAAAAACCGTGATTATAGCATTAAAATGTATGAAAATCTTGCAACTGACAATTCTGATGCTACATCTCTTAGAATGCCGACCAGATCAGTTGGGTGTGTATTGCGATCCGAATCTTCTCCATTCACTTCCTGGATGGCCATCATCAGATCACAGCTAGTTCAATCCCTAGTGAAAAACCAAGACTTCAAAATTACCTCATTTGTATGAAAATCGACTTGTGTCCATAATTAAGTGGCCACCACTATATCGTCGCCGTAGAGCGAAAAGTCACCAAGTAGGTCAAAGCGTGTTTTGAGTTATGAAGGTTTAAAGTTTTGTAAAACAAAAAAAAATATTACTCGGATTTGGTATGTGATAATTCTAATTTTATGGTTTCATATCTTAGAAAATATATAAGCGCATAAAGTAACATTATTACTTTTAATGAGTTACGTGTAATTACTGAGAAAATAAAAAAAAACAAACTTAGTTATTTTTTACCCTCAAAACTTGTAACAACATTTTTAGTTAATGAGTTGTACAATAGAGTTAGTGACTTTTCACCTGAGTCTGGATCACTTTTAATAAGAATAACTCTAGTTAGTTAGTTTATGACTAATGTTTAGAAATTCAATAGATGTTTTAATGATTATTAGTAACTCTCTAATTTACACAAGTTTTTATTTATCATCAACTAACTTTACAATTAGGACAAAAAAAGAGTCAAACTAATGCATAATTACCATACTTCTTTAATGAATTTATTAAAAAATACAAACAGAAACTTATCAATAAACATAATTACATAAATTCGATTCTTCTTCACCTTGATTGTTAACATCAGGTTCTAACACCCTGTCTACAACATCTTTGCTAGTAGACTCATAACATGTGTGGAGTTCTTGGGGTAGGTACCTTTGCGACAAACGTGCAACGTGAAAAATCTTCTTCCTCTTCTCGTGTCAAAGAACTTCATCATCATAATTATCAGCTGCACGACACCCACCGCTGGGCCTATACCCAGGCCTATGCATCCTCCAAGGATTCTTTTTGCTATGTGTTCCCGCCTACTGCCACTTCAGATAAGCAATCCTTTGAGCGATGTCGGTTACTTTAGTTCTTCTACAGATCTCCTCATTTCTGATTCGATCCGCAGGGAAATGCCGAACATGGCTCTTTGTATTGCACGCTGGGTGACCTTGAGCCTCCTTATAGGACCCATAGTTAGCGATACATTCCAAAAACAAAGAAAAAGGAGTCCTCGAACTAGAAAAGAAGAAGATTAATTTCAGGAAGAACAGGAGAGACAGTAATTTAATTCCGAAACAAGGAGAACCGATTTGATAGCTTAATTAAAAGCATTTGCAATTCTAATGGCTTATGTACTGCTCTGCTCCTCTTCCGATTTCAGAGGCTAAGAATAAAGACCTTATTCATCTTATCGCAAAGGTACCAAACCTTGCGACTAAAATCAATAATTTAGGCGTGAGTGTTACGGAACTTAACTATGCCTGGAAATTGCTTTTCAAACCTAAGACATTTGATTTCAGCCATAATAATTTTCCCTCTGTATTTATTCTTGCTTTTGTTACTGATAAAATTTCATTTAGAGCCTTTACATCAAACATTTTATTATTAAATAAGTATTTTAGAAAGGTAACAGAAAGTTTCATTAATGTTTGACTGCAAGTCAGTCTTGCGTCTCGCGCGCGCACAAAAAGACACAGAGCGTCAGCAACGTGAAAAATCTTCCTCTTCTCGTGTCAAAGAACTTCATCATCATAATTATCAGCTGCACGACACCCACCGCTGGGTCTATACCCAGGCCTATGCAGCCTCCAAGGATTCTTCTTGCTATGTGTTCCCGCCTATTGCCACTTCAGATAAGCAATCCTTTGAGCGATGTCGGTTGCTTTAGTTCTCCTACAGATCTCCTCATTTCTGATTCGATCCGCAGGGAAATGCCGAACATGGCTCTTTGCATTGCACGCTGGGTGACCTTGAGCCTCCTTATAAGATCCCCATAGTTAGCAAAAACAAAGAGAAAGGAGTCCTCGAACTAGAAAAGTAGAAGATTAATTTCAGGAAGAACAGGAGAGACAGTAATTTAATTCTGAAACAAGGAGAGCTGATTTGATAGCTTCATTAAAAGCGTTTGCAATTCTAATGGCTTATTTACAGCTCCTCTTCCTATTTCAGGGGCTAAGAATAAAGACCTTACTCATCTTGTCGCAAAGGTATCATACCCCAGAAACTACTCACACATGGTATGAGTCTCTGTCTTTGTGGACTCCTGTCCACAAAGACAGAGGACTGTTCGAGACTGTTGGAACCTAATGTTAACGATGAAAGTGAAGAGGAATCAAACTAATTTAATTATACAATACTAAATAAAATACTAGAAAAAATACGACTCGCACCAGATCATATTGTCGGACGGACTCGGTAGCTCAGCGGTCAGAGCATTGGACCGGACATCCAAAGGTCGTGGGTTCGATTTCCGTCCGAGAATATGATCTGGTGCGAGTCGTATTTTTTCTAGTATATTATTTAGTATTGTTTAAAAATAGCATTGTGAATGCTAAAATATCAAATTTAAAAAATAATGTTATGTGATAATTGATACGTTTCTGTTTTTATTATAAAATACATTGTTGAATATTAGTATTAGTATTATGATATTGCATTAATTTGACTCTTATTTGTCATAATTATAAAATTTGTTAATGATAAATAAAAACATTGTGTCAATTAGATAGTTACGAATAATCATTAAAAAATCTATTGAATTTACTAACATCAGTCATAAACTAACTAACTGGACTTATTCTTATTAAAAGTGATGTAGACACGGGTGAAAAGTCACTAACTCTATTTTAAAACACAAGAACTAAAAAATTTGGTACATAAATGTCGATCGAATAGTCATTAAGATGAGTTGGTTAATTTTCTCTTTTATGTTTTGTATCGAACCGATTCGAACTAGTAATTCTAAAACTAACCAAGTTACTTTAGTTGATTTCGCCCCGGATTGAGTTCCAGTTAAGATTTATTTTGTAAAGGGGAAAAGTTACCATCTCGACTTAGGTACAGATTTGCAATTCCTTCGAATAGTGATAAAGTATTTAAGTAAATTAAATTAATTTTCGACTAATGTGTTGCAGTCCAAATATAGAGTTAGTGTTTATTTGCACTATCTAAAATCAAAACTATGACACGTATAGACACGGCCGTAAGGTTGAAATACGTAAAAAAATTCGCTGATTTTGATGACATATCTAACTCATTTTTGGCCAAATGTCGACTTGGTGACTTTTCGCTCTACGGCGACGATATGTATATGTATATACGACGTACACAACTAACGCAAGCGGTGTTATAAGTTTGACCTGTGTGGGTGTCTGTCTGTCTGAGGCAACCTAGCTCCCAAAGTTATGGACCGATTTTGATGCGGTTTTTTATGCATAGTTTAAAAGATCTAAGTGTACAGACAGCGGGACTCCTTAAACATTTATCCGATTATGATGAAACTTTGGTGAGTTGTTCTGCTTACGACCGAAAAGGTCCCTGGCTAAAAAAACGGAGCATTGCAATATGCATGCCGGGAGCAGTTCTAAATAAAAATATGTTATGCATTATCAGGATTATCAATCTCGATCGATCATCCAACACTTCTCTAAATAGCTACCAAATTTCTTGTCATTTCATCCGGTTAAAAAGGCTATTTGGCGAGCTGACTCTCGAGCAGGCGACATTAGAGCTGGCCATGGGAGAAACAATCACTGCGCAGATCTACACCAAACGCTCTTAAACTTTGTCCCTGTGCTTTATTAATTGTCATAGCATAGGCGACTTGACCGGATATTGTATTCTATTAAAATTAATCTGATGATCAGATGGAATAATTTTGCACCTTATTACAACGCAATAAGGAAAAATGACAGCACTGCCAACATAACGCCATAGGTACTATTCAATGAAATGCATTTTTCCTACTCTCAGGGGAAATGACAAAAGAGAATGTAATACTACGTTGAGATGACAAATGATATTTATTTTTCTTAATTAATCAATCAAGTGCACAAAGAAGTTTCAATTCCGACGTCGAAGTCAAGCACCCCAAAAGTAGCCTTTTATCACTTTTTAACCCTGTTAGGGGATAAATATCAAAAAAATACGAAACAGGCATTTAATTAATTTTGTGAAAGAATGTGAATGCCAAATTTCAAGTCAATCGGGCCAAGGAATCGCGTTCTCCCATACAAACTTTGCCACCCTGTTTTACCCCTTTAGGGGTTGAATTTCGCAAAATCCCGTCTTAGTGAGCACCTACGCCCTAAAAGGAACTCCCATGCAAAATTTGAGACTTCTAGCACTTGTAGTTTCTGAGATTTCGTGATCAGTGAGTGAGTGATTTACCCTTTTATATATATAGACTAGTGGCCCGCCCCGGCTTCGCACGGGTACAATGTAGTTACTAATGTGGTAAGTGTGAAGTTATTAGACTATACTACAGGATATCTATATAGGTATAGTAGTGGCCACAAAATTAAGGACGCCAGTCGATTTTCATACAAACGAAGTAACTTTTAAGCATTGCTTCTCCGCCAGGGATTGACCGAGCGGTGATCTGGTGATGGCCATCCAGGGAGTGAATGGAGGAGATCCAGATTTCTATACACACCCAAGTGATCTGACCAGCATTTTAAGAGATGTAAGGATATGTTTAAAAAAACCGCGAATATAGTATAGAAATGTATGAAAACTTGCAACTGTAAATTCTTATGCTTACATCTCTTAGAATGCTGACCAGATCAGTTGGGTGTGTATTGCTATCTGAATCTTCTCCATTCACTCCCTGGATGGTCATCATCAGATCACAGCTAGTTCAATCCCTAGCGGAAAACCAAGACTTCAAAATTACCTCGTTTGTATGAAAATCGACTTGTGTCCTTAATTATGTGGCCACCACTATATGTATATACGACGTACATAACATACGCAAGGGGTGTTATAAGTTAGACTTGTGTGTGTCTGTCTGTCTGAGGCAACCTAGCTCCCAAACTTATGGACCGATTTTGATGCGGTTTTTTATGCATAGTTTAAAAGATCTAAGTGTACAGACGGCGGGACTCCTAAACCATTGATCCGATTATGATGAAACTTTGGCGAGTTGTTCTGCTTACGACCGAGAAAGTCCCTGGCAAAAAAAACGGAGCATTGCAATACGCATGCCGGGTGCAGCTAGTTCTAAATAAAAATATGTTGTGCATTATTAGGATTCTCAATCTCGATCATCCGACACTTCTCTATAATATACAACGTGTTACAAAAATACCCCTTATGCCGAATTGAGAGTTGGTCCCAATAGTAAAAGTTGTTCAGTTTGATGGTCCCTATATACCATATTCGGCATTAGGGGTATTTTTGTAACATGTTGTATACCCACCACATTTCTTATTGCCACCACGGTTGCAAAATAAAAAGGCTATTCGGCGAGCTGACTCTCGAGCAGGCGACATTAGAGCTGGCCATGGGAGAAACAATCACTGCGCAGATCTACACCAGCCTTAAACTTTGTTCCTGTGCTTTATTAATTGTCATAGCATAGGCGACTTGACCGAATATTGTATTCTTTTAAAATTAAACTGATAATTAGAGAATTCTTTTAAAATTAATTTTGCACGTTATTACAACGACGACAACGCAATAAGGAAAAAATGACAGCACTGTCAACATAACGCCATAGGTACTATTCAATGCCTATGGCGATAATGCATTCTACCTACTCTCAGGGGAAATGACCAAAGAGAATGTAATACTACGTTGATATGACAAATGATATTTATTTTTCTTATTTAATCAATCAAATGCACAAAAAAGTTTCAATTCCGACGTCGAAGTCAATCACAGCAAAAGTAGCTTTTTATCACTTTTTAACCCTGTTAGGTAATAAATATTTAAAAAATACGAAACACGTGTTCAATTAATTTTGTGAAAGAATGTCTATGCCAAATTCCAAGTCAATCGGGCCAAGGAATCGCGTTCTCCCATACAAACTTTACCACCCTGTTTCACCCCTTTAGGGGTTGAATTTCGTAAAATCCCGTCTTAGTGAGCACCTACGCCCTAAGAGGAGCCCCCATGCAAAATTTGAGACTCCTAGCACTTGTAGTTTCTGAGATTTCGTGATCAGTGAGTGAGTGAGTGAGTGAGTGATTTTCCCTTTATACTATATATAGCTCGATTACCACTCACTCACTCACTGACTGACTCATTGACATAATTGTTCTCCCAGAAGGAGGTGGAAAAGGGTATAATGATGTTTGGGGAAAATGTGCAAAACCCCAATCGAACTGGGGAAAAATTATGACATTTGGGAAAAACAAGATGGCGGCTGTGGGGAGATTTGTAACTTTTTTCTTTTCCAACCGATTGTGTTCAAACTTTCAAGACTGGTAGATTTTGACGTATAATATTTAGAAAAATGAGAAAACGTGACAAAAACAAAATGGCGGCCGCGCTGGAGAGCTTTAAAAAAATCGATTTTTGGACCACAAACTGCGGGGCCACAGCTCTGAAGTGTTGTTTGGTTTGAGAAAAATATTTTTACCGTTTCACCACAATAGCCCTCAATTTTGACAAAACTAGGAAAATTTTAAAAAAAACAAGATGGCGCCTGTTGTAGTGGCCATTTTCTTTGAGGTACGAAAACATGCCATTTTCAAAGTCAATTTTCTTCCAGATGGCAACACTGGAGTGTTTTGAGGTCCATAAAACAGTTGTAGGTATAGACACAGAGTATAGATTGGTAGAATATTTTTACCTCATTTCGGGGTAATTTTCGAGATTTACCCCAAAATGAAAAAAAGTGAATCGACTACTTTTTGGGAATTTCGAGTATGAGGGTTTATGTATTGTCTGTATACAAATGACATTTTGGTACTTTGGTTGACAACGTCTGGCAACCCTGGAAACTGCTGAGGAAAAAGTCATTTTCGAGATACCCTTTTTTCAAGTCCTATTGCGGCGGCTGGGTGCAAGTGAGAAAAAAAATCAAAACTTGGTTGCACGCAGTATATGCTGCAGAATATAGGAAAAATATGAGCAATAGAAAAATCAATATGGCGGACGCAGTGGCGGCCATTTTGTAAATTTTATACCTTTTTTAAATATTCCAAGGCTATTTTGAGGCAGTTCACAACACTTGAGAAGGTTGACATGTATTGTCGAATTACGCAACATATCAAGGAGTATTGCCATGTAAAAAATAATTACCCATTTTCGGGGTACTTTTTGAGATTTACCCCAAAAATAAGAAAAATAGAAATAGCGCCATTTTTAAATATTTTTTATCAAAAACCATTAGATTTTGCCAATACTAATGACATTTGACTATTTTTATATCGATCGGATGGCAACACTGGAATTGGAAGTAAGGTTTATTTTCCGGGTACCGCCTTTATTATTACCAAACAGGAGCAGTTTTAGAGGGGTGTAATGTATGAAGAAAGTATTCAAGATTTAAAAAAGTCTCAGAAAAAATATTAATAGAGGAAGTCCAGGTTAAGATCTTCACGACGTGGTACTGCCCGCCAAATTGGTACTTCATAGCTAGATGGTGCTCAAACTAAAGTTGTAGAGAACTTTAAGCAGATTCTGAAGCAAGGAAAAAATATTCAAAATGGCGGAAAAACAAAATGGCCGTTCATTTTCCAGGTACCGCATCATTTTTATTACCAAAAAAGAGCAATTGTAGAGGGGTATAATGTATGAAAAAAATATAAAAAATCTAGAAAACTCTCAGTAAAAATAAAATTAAAGTGGAAGTCCTGGTTAAGATCCTCATGACGGGGTGCTGCCCGCAAAAATGGTACTACATAGGTAGATGGTGCTCAAACTAATATTGTAGAAGACTCTAAGCAGATCCTGAAGCGAGGAAAAAATATTCAAAATGGTGGTAAAACAAAATGGCCGCTCATTTTCCAGGTACCGCATTATTTTTATTACCAAAAAAGAGCAGTTGTAGAGGGGTATAAAGTAGAACAAAGTATTTGTGATCTAGAAAACTCTGAGAAAAAAATATTAAAAGTGGAAGTCCAGGTTAAGAACCTCATGACGGGGTGCTGCCCACCAAAATGGTACTACATAGGTAGATGGTGCTCAAACTAAAGTTGTAGAAGACTCTAAGCAGATCCTGAAGCGAGGAAAAATTATTCAAAATGGCGGAAAAACAAAATGACCGTTATACAAAATTACAGAAAACCCAGCACGAGCAACTAATTAAGAAGGAAATTTCTCTCTCGCAGTTAAAATCAACAAACAAAACAATAAAATTTAAATGTTTTGATCTGATGACATAGCATGAAGTGGAAAAACAAAATGGCCGCTCAATTTCCCGGTACTGCATCATTTTTATTGCTAAAAAGGAGCAGTTGTAGAGGGGTACAATGTATGAAAAAAATATTCAGGATCTAGAAAACTCACAGAAAAAATAAAATTAAAGTGGAAGTCCAGGTTAGGATCTTAATGATGGGGTGCTGCCCGCCAAAATGGTACTACATAGGTAGATGGTGCTTAAACTAAAGTTGTGGAGAACTCTAAGCAGATCCTGAAGCGAGGAAAAAATATTCAAAATGGTAGAAACACAAAATGGCCGCTCATTTTCCAGGTACCGCATCATTTTTATTACCAAAAAAAGAAGCAGTTGAGGGGTATAGAGTAAAAAAAAATTCATGATCTAGAAAACTCTCAGAAAAAAATATATTTAAAGTGGAAGTCCAGGTTAAGATTCTCATGACGGGATGCTGCCCGCCAAAATGGTACTACATAGGTAGATGGTGCTCGAACTAAAGTTGTAGAGAACTCTAAGCAGATCCTAAAGCGAGGAAAAAATATTCAAAATGGCGGAAAAACGGTACGAGCAACTAATTAAGAAGGAGATTTCTCTCTCAAAGTTCTCAAAATCAACATCAACAAACAAAACAATAAAATTAAAATGTTTTGATCATGACATAGCATGAAGTATAGTAGCAAGCTAGAAATATGAAAACATTACTTTTTAAAGTACACATTACTGGGCATCGAGCGTTTAACTTCAAAACGTTTACTTATGATAACACGTAATGAATATTCATCGTCATTCCACGCACATACAGCATAGCAAAATAATCGTTCACAGATTAAATAAAAAATAATGGGGTTATTCGTTTTTTTTAAATATTTATCGATAGCCATAATTTCTTTCATTGACATAATTGTTCTCACAGAAGGGTATAATGATGGTTGGGGGAAATGTGCAAAACCCCAATCGAACTGGAGAAAAATTATACCAATTGGGAAAAACAAGATGGCGGCTGTGTAAAGAGGTAAATGAATAAAAAAGTATTCAGAATCCAAAAAACTCTCAGAAAAAAGGAATTAAGTGGAAGTCCCGGCTATGATCCTCATGAATAGGTACTGCCCGCCAAAATGGCACTACACATGTAGATGGTATTCAAACTAAAGTTGTAGAGGACTTTAAGCAGATGCTGAAGCGAGAAAAGAAATATTCAAAATGGCAGAAAAACAAAATGGCCGCTCATTTTCCAGGTTTAAATTATTTATCGATTACCATAATTTCATTCATTAACATAATTGTTCTCACAGAAGGAGGTGGAAAAGGGTATAATGATGTTTGGATAAAATGTGCAAAACCCCAATTGAACTGAAGAAAAATTGATATTTGTTCAAACTTTCAAGATCGGTAAATTTTGACATTTAAAATTTAGAAAAATGAGATACACTCAGCACTGGAGTATTGAAAAAAAAAAAGTTTTTTTTACTGCATTCCGTGGGGCCACAGCTTTGAAGTGTTGTTTGTTAGATTGGAGAAAAATATTTTTACCGTTTCACCACAAAAACCCTCTTAATTATAATCGTAATCGTGAAACCGTACCTAACCGTAACCAGAACTGTAGCCAAAACCTTAACCGTAATCGTAATCGTAACCGTCACGAACGTTCGGGCTCGGGCACCGACTCGGGCTCGGGCTCGGGTTTGAGTTCGGTTTAGTTTAGGCGTTGTGTTTTTTTTTTACATAGAAAAACAACGTCACATTCTCATATTTATCAATATTCCATCTTATTATTTATTTATTTACAAACATAAAACACTAATTTGTTGTTATATTTCATTAATTTTCCTTATTCTATATTTATTTCATACATGCGACCTCATTTCATCCATACTCCAAATTCAAACTATCAACCTCCTTGTATAAAACTTCTTGGTATCTATGTTTTTATTTTTTATAACATTTTAATTCATGTTTGACAACATTTAAAAATATTCAAGTATTCTACTATCCTTTTCTCACACATCCATTTTACATCATTCATCCTTTTCACTCGAATACTTTTTTCTTGCGTTGGCCGTTTTCGTGGGTTTTCCCGCCTTTTATTGGGAAAATTTTCACTGTTCACGGCGCGAAGCTTATTTTTACTCCGAACTTTAAGGAGACTGATATAATTTTAAAACAAATGTTGAAAATTTGTTGATTCCTTTTGAAAATAACATATTTTTATTCAGTAAGTATTTTAAAATTAAATTAAATGTTGATTTTTATAAAGTCTTCACATGTTCGATGAAATCGTTTGCTGTTTTGGAAAATCTCGTTGGAGAAACACAAACAGCTAATATTAAATACTGTGAAAAACCGCTGTAAATATAATTTTCATGACAATTGTCAATAAGGGGTATGTATGTATTCTAAGTAATTTCTTTTAACAGTTCTTCGCATTTATTTATCTATATTTATTATTCTTTTTATTAACTTCTTTTTTTCTTTTTCAATTCCAGGAGGGAAGAGGAGGAAAGATATCGATTAATTTTTGTTTTCATAATGTGATGATTATATTATTATTAATTAGTACCTACATTATACGGGGCAGCTCCAGTTCTGATCTTGGAAGTTTTTATACGTGCTTTTCGTCTGTTTCAAGTAAGGGCGTTCTTATTTTTATGATTTTATTTAGCAAGAAAAACTGCGACTTCTGTGCGGCGATACTACGGTATTAAATTGTACTATAGAAGACCACGATTTCGTAAAAACAACTCTTAATTTCAACAACCAAATATTTTTTTTATATTATTTCATAATTTAAGAGAGCAAAAGATAAGGTGCCCACCCCATTCATTTTGTACAGTTAGTGTAATACCAATTATTTCATCACCTACCTACTTACCATACATAAGTCTTTGTTTTAAGTTTTTCTTACATCTCTTTTAATGTTTTAATATAACATACTTGTACATCTTTTGTCTACATGTTTTATTTGTAAATATTTAAAAATCTGCTCACTATTTCCTGTTTTTTCGCCGGCCCAGGAAATACTTGACAAGGTTCGAGTTCGTGTTTGCGTTCGGGTCGGGCCAGTTTTGTGTTAAGATTCGGTTCGGTTTCGGTTTCGGGTTCGGGTTCGGGTTCGGGTTCGGGTTCGGGTTCGGGTTCGGGTTCGGGTTCGAGTTCGGGTTCGAGTTCAGGTTCGAGCTCGAGTTCGAGTTCGATTCGGACCAGGGGCCCTACCGGCTAACTTTTCGAACTTCGGCGGGTCTGCCGAGCTTCAACTTAAAACAGATAAATTGAAGTAAGGAGTTTCGTATTGTACTATTCGCTGAAGTTATTTAGCAGATATCGATGTTCGTGTGACATCATGAATTGGGGTTCGCCATTTTTGCCCGATTGGGGCTCGATTTATCTGTTTTATTTTAAGCGAGGCAGACTTTCCGAAGCTCGATGCGTTAGCCGGTAGGGCCCCAGTTTTGTGCTAAGATTCGGATCGGTTCAAATTCGGGTTCGGGTCAATTTTGGGTTCGGGTTCGGGCTCGGGCTCGGGCTCGGTCTCGGGCTCGTGTTCGGTCTCGGCCTCGGGGTCGGCTTCGGGCTCGGGCTCGGGTTCGGGTTCAAGATGGTTTCGGGTTCGCGTTCCAGTTCGGGCTCGGGTTCGGGTTTGGGTTCAGGTTCGGGTTCGGGCTCGAGTTTGGGTTCGGGTTCAATTTCAGGTTCGGGTTCAAGTTTGTATCGGGTTCGCGTTCCAGTTCGGGTTCTGGTTCTGGTTTCGTTTTAGGGTTCAGATTCCGATTTGGGTTCACTTTCGGGTTCGGGTTCGGGTTCGGGTTTAGGTTCGTGTTCGGATTCGGTTCGGTCTTGAGTTCGGTTTCGGGCTCGGGCTCGGGCTCGGGTACGGATTCGGTTCGGTTTTGGGTTCAAGTTCGGTTTCGGGTTCTGGTTCGGGTTTGGGCTCGGGCTCGAGTTTGGGTTCGGGTTCAGATTCTGTAAGGCTACCGCGCAAGTGTCGTCGACTTTGCCGTCGGCTTCATTTGACAGATGGATGAGAACCATTGTTACTTCTTTTTGGCACAAATAAAAACTTACCAAAGAAAAGTAGCAATGTATTACTTGCGCGGTAGGGCCCCTGGTTCGGGTTCGAGTTCGGTTTCGGGTTCAGGTTTGAGTTCGGGTTCGGGTTCGCGTTCGGGTTTGAGTTCGGGCTCGTGCTCGGGTTCGGATTCGTTTCAGTCTTGGGTTCGGTTTCGGGTTTGGTTTCGGACTCAGGTTTGGGTTCTGGTTTGGGTTCGAGTTCAGGTTCGGGTTCGGTTTCGGTTTCGGTTTCGGTTTCGAGTTCGGGTTCGGGTTTGGGTTCGAGTTCAGGTTCGGGTTCGGTTTCGGTTTCGGTTTCGGTTTCGGTTTCGGTTTCGGTTTCGGTTTCGGTTTCGGGAAAGTGGAAGTCCAGGTTAAGATCCTCATGACGGGGTGCTGCCCGCCAAAATGGTACTACATAGGTAGTTGGTGCTCAAACTAAAGTTGTAGAGAACTCTAAGCAGATACTAAAGCGAAGAAAAAATATTCAAATGACCGCCGTACAAAATTACAGAAAACCCGGCACGAGCAATTAATAGATGTTCGGGTTCGGTTTCGGGTTTGGATTCGGTTCGGTTTTGGATTCGGATTCGGTTTGTTCTTGGGTTCAAGTTCAGGTTCGGTTTCGAGCTCGGGCTAGGGCTCGGGTTCAGGCTCGGGTTTGGTTCGGTTATGGGTTCGGATTCGGTTCCGTCTTGGGTGCGGCGGTTTTGGGTTCAGATTTAGTTCGGACTTTCGTTTGGATTCAGGATTGGTTTCGGGTTCGGTTTCGGGTTAGGGTTCGGGTTCGGGAGCGGGTTCGAGTTCGGGTACGGGTACAAGTACGGGTTTGGATTCGGGTTTGGGTTCGGCTTCAGTTTCGGGTTCAGGTTTTAGCTCAGGCTCGGGCTCGAGTTAAGGCTTGGGTTTGGTCCAGTTTTGGGTTCAAATTCGGTTCGATCTTGGGTTCGAGTTCAGGCTCGGGTTTGGTCTGGATATGGTTCGGGTTCGGATACGGTCTGGTTTTGGGGTCAGATTCAGTTCGGTCTTTCGTTTGGATTCAGGATAGGTTTCGGGTTCGGGTTCGGGTTCGGGTTCGGGTTCGAGTTCGGGTTCGGGTACGGGTAAGGGTACGGGTTCGGATTCGGGTTTGGGTTCGGCTGACTTCGGCTTCGGTTTCGGGTTCAGGCTCAAGCTAAGGCTCGGGTTCAGGCTCGGGTTTAGTCCAGTTTTGGGTTCAAATTCGGTTCGGTCTTGGGTTCGGGTTCGGATACGGTCGGGTTTTGGGTTCGGACGGGTTCGGGTTCAGTCGTGTTTGGATTCGGTTCGCGTTCGGGTTCGGGTTTGGCTTCGGCTTCGGGTTGAGTTTCGGGTTCAGGTTGGTGTTCGGGTTCGAATTCGGTTCGGTCTTGAGTTCGGTTTCGGGCTCGGGCTCGGGCTTGGGTTCAAATTCGGATTCAGTTCGGGTTCGATTTGGCTCGGTCTTGGGTTCAGAATCGGGTTGGGGTTCAGGTTCGAATGCGGGTTCGGTTTCGGGTTCTGGTTTGGGTTCAGGTTCGGGTTCGGGTTCGATTACGGGTTCGAGTACGAGTTCGCGTTCGGGTTCGGGCTCGTATTCGGGTTTAGGTTCGGGTTCGTGTTCCGGTTCGGATTCGTTTCAGTCCTGGGCTCGGGTTCAGGTTTTGTTTCGGGCTCGGGCTCGGGTTCGGGTTCGGTTCGTGTTTGGATTCGGTTCGCGTTCGGGTTCGGGTTTGGCTTCGGCTTCGGGTTGAGGTTCGGGTTCAGGTTCGTGTTCGGGTTCGGATTCGGTTCGGTCTTGAGTTCAGTTTCGGGTTTGGGCTTGGGCTTGTTTTCAAATTCGGTTCTTGTTCGATTTGGCTCGGTCTTGGGTTCAGAATCGGTTTCGGGTTCAGGTTCGGTTCGGGTTCGGATTCGGTTCGGTCTTGGGTTCGGGTTCAGATTCAGTTTCGGGTTTGGTTTCGGGTTCGGGCTCGGGCTCGGGCTTGGGTTCAAGTTTGAGTTTGGTTCGGATTTAGTTTCGGTCTCGGGTTCGGGTTCTGGTTCGAGTTCGGGTTCTGGTTCGGGTTCAAGTTCGGGTTCGAGTTCGGGTTCGAGTTCGGGTTCGGGTTCGGGTTCGGGTTCGGGTTCGGGTTCGGGTTCGGGTTCGGGTTCGGGTTCTGGTTCGAGTTCGGGTTCTGGTTCGAGTTCGAGTTCGGGTTTAGGTTCGGATTTATGTTCCGGTTCAGATTCGTTTCAGTCCTGGGCTCGGTTCAGGTTTTGTTTTGGGCTCGGGCTCGGGTTTGGGTTCGGTTCGCGTTTGGGTTCGGGTTTGGCTTCGGCTTCGGGTTGAGGTTCGGGTTCAGGTTCGTGTTCGGGTTTGGATTCGGTTCGGTCTTAGGTTCGGGTTCAGGATCGGTTTCGGGCTTGGGTTCAAATTCGGATTCGGTTCGGGTTCGATTTGGCTCGGTCTTGGGTTAAGGATCGGGTTCGGGTTCAGGTTCGGTTCGGGTTTGGATTCGGTTCGGTCTTGGATTCGGGTTCAGATTTGGTTTCGGGTTCAGGCTTAGGTTCAAGTTTGAGTTTGATTCGGTTTCGGTCTCGGGTTCGGGATCTGGTTCAAGTTCGGGTTCGGGTTCGGGTTCGGGTTCGGGTTCGGGTTCGTGTTCGGGTTCGGGTTCGGGTTCGGGTTCGGGTTCGGGTTCGGGTTCGGGTTCGGGTTCGGGTTCGGGTTCGGGTTCGGGTTCGGGTTCGGGTTCGGGTTCGGGTTCGGGTTCGGGTTCGGGTTCGGGTTCGGGTTCGGGTTCGGGTTCGGGTTCGGGTTCGGGTTCGGGTTCGGGTTCGGGTTTTGGTTCGGGTTCGGATTCGGATTCGGATTCGGATTCGGGTTCGGGTTCGCGTTCGGGTTCGGGTTCAGGTTCGCGTTCGAATTCGGGTTCAGATTTAGGTTTAGATTCGGATTCGGGTTCGTCAAAAAATAGGCAGACTACGCTGGGCCCACTACTTTCTCAATGTGATTGGATGTTTCATCACTATGATTTTAATATCAGCCAGCGAAACTCTAAGAAAAAAATATATACAAGGTGTTACAAAAGTACCCCTAATGCCGAATATGGTAGATAGGGACCATCAAACTGAACAACTTTTACTATGGGACCAACTCTGAAATCGCTAAAAAAAATCAGATGTTCCATACATTTTGATATTTTCGATTTTAATTTTTGTATGAAACAGTTGTTTTCTTTTTCTCGATTTCAGAGTTGGTCCCATAGTAAAAGTTGTTCAGTTTGATGGTCCCTATATACCATATTCGGCATTAGGGGTATTTTTGTAACACCTTGTATAGAGCATTAATTTCACCGGGCTGCAACACAAGTTAACCACGCACGCATCACCACACCGCACTGCAACTTGCAGACAAATCGCAATGTGATTTGATCTGATGGCAATACCGCATTCCACAATTCGCATTCCAACTCCCCAAAGACCGCCACTTAAAGACCAACAGAACGGTGCCCGCGGGCTGCTTCAGCAGCCCGCGCACCAGGGCGAAATACTAGTTTATATATATAGACTAGTGGCCCGCCCCGGCTTCGCACGGGTACAATGTAGTTACTAATGTGGTGAGTGTGAAGTTATTAGACTATACTACAGGATAACTATATATGTATAGTGGTGGCCACAAAATTAAGTACGCCAGTCGATTTTCTTACAAACGAAGTAACTTTTAAGCATTGCTTCTCCGCCAGGGATTGACCGAGCGGTGATCTGGTGATGGCCATCCAAGGAGTGAATAGAGGAGATCCAGATTTCCATACACACCAAAGTGATCTGACCATCATTTTAAGAGATGTAAGGATATGTTTAAAAAAACTGCGAATATAGTATAGAAAATTCTTACGCTTACATCTCTTAGAATGCTGACCAGATCAGTTGGGTGTGTATTGCTATCTTAATCTTCTCCATTCACTCCCTGGATGGCCATTATCAGATCACAGCTAGTTCAATCCCTAGCGGAAAACCAAGACTTCAAAATTACCTCGTTTGTATCAAAATCGACTTGTGTCCTAAATTATGTGGCCACCACTATACGACGTACACAACATACGCAAGGGGTGTTATAAGTTTGACTTGTGTGTGTCTGTCTGTCTGAGACAACCTAGCTCCCAAACTTATGGACCGATTTTGCTGCGGTTTTTTATGCATAGTTTAAAAGATCTAAGTGTACAGGCGACGGGACTCCTAAACCATTGATCCGATTATGATGAAACTTTGGTGAGTTGTTCTGCTTACAACCGGGAAAGTCCCTGGCTAAAAAAACGGAGCATTGCAATACGCATGCCGGGTGCAGCTAGTTCTAAATAAAAATATGTTGTGCATTATCAGGATTATCAATCTCGATCATCCAACACTTCTTTATAATATACAACATGTTGTATACCTACCACATTTCTTGTCATGTTATCCGGTTGCAAAATAAAAAGGCTATTCGGCGAGCTGACTTTCGAGCAGGCTACATTAGAGCTGACCATGGGAGAAACAATCACTGCGCAGATTTACACCAGCCGCTCTTAAACTTTGTCCCTGTGCTTTATTAATTGTCATAGCATAGGCGACTTGACCGAATATTGTATTCTTTTAAAATTAAACTGATAATTAGATGGAATAATTTTGCAGCTTATAACAACGCAATAAGGAAAAAATTACAGCACTGTCAACATAACGCCATAGGTACTATTCAATGCCTATGGCGATAATGCATTCTACCTACTCTCAGGGGAAATGACCAAAGAGAATGTAATACTACGTTGATATGACAAATGATATTTATTTTTCTTATTTAATCAAACAAATGCACAAAAAAGTTATAATTCCGACGTCGAAGTCAATCACAGCAAAAGTAGCTTTTTATCACTTTTTAACCCTGTTAGGTAATAAATATTTAAAAAATACGAAACACGTGTTCAATTAATTTTGTGAAAGAATGTCTATGCCAAATTCCAAGTCAATCGGGCCAAGGAATCGCGTTCTTCCATACAAACTTTACCACCCTGTTTCACCCCTTTAGGGGTTGAATTTCGCAAAATCCCGTCTTAGTGAGCACCTATGCCCTAAAAGGAGCCCCCATGCAAAATTTGAGACTCCTAGCACTTGTAGTTTTTGAGATTTCGTGATCAGTGAGTGAGTGAGTGAGTGATTTTCCCTTTTATATATATAGATTAAGTAGCGTATGAAGGATAAAAATCTGAAAACTGAGACATTTTGCCTCAGTTTTAATTGCCTCACTTTTGACAGTGCGCTTTATAGGGAACTATCGTTCTGGGTTGTTATTATTCTAAGGCCTGTCATTTATACTCCGACCCTATTCGAAATTATCCGAAACTTTTATTTCGGATTCGGTTACGGATAGATTTTATCTCGAATATGCGATAGTTTCGGTTTCGGTTACGGTTCTTAACATCCCCGCTCATGTCCTTATGGTTCCGATCCGTTCCGTTAATTAAATCTAATCAAGATATTAATTTCAGAATCGCTTTCGTTATATTTATTCAACTATCAACCTCTTTGTTTATTTACTCAAAGTTTTAAATAAATGAATGTTTGACAACATCACATACATTGCTTCGATTCCAAAGTAAGTAGCTAAAGCACTTGTGTTATGTAAATCAAGAGACAACGGTGGTATCACAAACACCCAGACCTGAGCCAATATAGAAAAGTTCGTTTTCTAAATTGCCCCAACCGGGGATCGAACCCTGGACCTTAGAGATGGCGACACCTTGAAAACCGGTGTACAAAGCCACTCGACCACGGAGGCCGTCAGATTTTGACTCTATCTTTATACAGACAGACAATTAATCAAAAAGTAAACGTCATAGTTATTGCTTTCTCTTGACTGTGGTAAATGTTTTCAACACAGTTAATAATATAACATTATACATCCACAGATTAGCTAATTTATTATTATATATTTTTAAAGGTTGTTGTTATCAAACAGGAATGTCGAACGTACAACTGCAAAAAATGATTCGGCAGATTCAGATCTTGTAATTTTGATGATGAAAATGTTCCTCGCTGTGGTAACTTTATTATTTTTACTACAAATAGGCCGCGAACTTTTACGACTACCTAATATAGGAAATGTTTCATATAATACTCTAATGTAAACAAAAGATAGTGGATTCTCTCGAAAACCCATAATAATTTGAAGGATCGCAACAACATGACTTGCGAAAGTAAAGTTCTGACAGCTACTAACTATAATATGTACAAGTTTGGAGCACGTTACCACCCGAATATGTGACTTATATGAGCTATTGCTTTTGCTAATTAATGTACAGTGAGCAGCACATCAAGTTACACAAAACCGTCAGAAATCTCCAATTATAGTTTTGAACCTTGATGTCTCCGCGTTTAAGTTTAAAATTGATTGAGATTATCCTGTTGTAGCCCAGCGTGTTGTTGACTGTACGTTAACACAACATACACAAACGGATTATCCAAACATTGATAAAAAAAAATTTAGAAATTAGTTTATATTATTATCTGTATAAACCTATTTTGGCACAGGATGGCACAGATCATTCTTACAAATAGTAAAGGACGATAGATTGTAATGCACCACGCGGGGTAATCAAGAGATTATGCATGTGCATCTGAACTGAGGGCCCATTTTTTAAATCGTGACGAATCAAACTGAGGCTTATAGGGGATTTAGTTAAAAATTCTAAAAACTGAAAGCATAGGTTCCAAAATTTCTAAAACGTGAATTAAAACTTTTATAACCGAATGTGTTGGGCCCTCAATCCAGACGGTTGCAATAAGAGGCATATCTTAGATCTCAGAAAGTACCATCTCTGTGTTAATAATTTTCATTTTAGAATTTACTTAAGAATTTCTAACATCGTTACAGAAATTTTCAACTCGCTAGAAGATGGCATAACAGATCTAAGGCTGTTTAGCTTGGGCCCTCAGTTCAAACATATCTGAACTGAGAGCCCAAGATAGAATCGTCAAAATATTAGTTTTAACTGAAGAAATACAATAAAATTACGTTTTTATCATAAAGTCTAACACCTCAGTGAATTTCTAAAAAAGAAATATTCGTTAAAAAGTTATTGGTTTATTAGGTAAGTGAAAACTAAAATTATTAAAACGTCTGAACTGAGGGCCCAACGTTTTCGGCTATATTGACTTGGCTAAAACTTATAGAATAATGAAAATTACACCAAGTTCTTTAAGAAATTCTTTATAAAAAGTTGATATATCGTTCGTTGTTCTTAATACCATACTTAAAGAAAAAATGAATTTTCATTTTTATACGACCAAAAATTTGTAGGGTAGATATGATTTCAAAATATTTTTAGGACTGACCTACATCTTACCTCATAGTATCTTTTAAGTGAATTGTTTCCCAATATTACCACACATTATTCCCACTATCTAGTTTTTATTATTTTTATTTTTGAAACGTAAATTAAAATTATTTTCAAACGTTGATTTCGATATTTCGTAATTTTCTCGTCAGTTTCAACATACTACTAAATTAACAAGTTCGTTAGTAGTCTGTGTCATCTTCTCAAAATTTTCTTAATAAAAGGAAGGCAAGGCTCGCGCCTAGGAAGGTTGCTCCGAATCCTTCTGGGTGAGAGTGTAAAAAAATCTGTATCCTTATAGCCACATTGATATTTACACGAACTCGGTTCTAATATTTTGCGCTATGAAAGGTATATAAAGGAACAGTGCTTAACGAGAAATGATATTGCTTTCCCCTTCAAAACGCTATTTATTGTAATAAATGTAAAATACCGGTGATTCTATTTAATTTTATCATGGCGATAATAGTAATTATTTACTATTCTCGAGCTCGAGAGAGCTTTGTCTACGGAAGAGAACGCTTGGGTGTCTCTTTAGCTTAGAACGAATAAAAAAAAATAACAACCATGTTAGAACTACCTATATAATTTCAAATAATTTTCTATAATTTCGACGTTTATTGACGTTGAAATAAAAATATTACATTTTGAAATTCATATTTTGTATTAAAATTCAGTAAAAGGTTGTACAATTCTGAAAGCGAGTCCCACTGCCAAACTGTGAATAGAATAGAATAGAATATTTTTTATCGCTATAAATACTGTGTACAATTTGCAGGTCGAATTGCAGTATTATATTTAACAACAGTAGACCCATAACGGGTATGCAATTTGAGAGTTACATTATAATATTTATATACTTAAAAATGTAGGTAATTGCTAAAATAACACCTATGACTTATTTAGTTTTACAAGCATAGTATTCATTAAGACTATAAAATACATTGTTTAGTAACCACTTTTTCAGCTTGAATTTAAATAAAGGCAAATCAAGTGCTTTGATTTCTAAAGGTAAATGATTAAAGACCCTTATGCTAGTACTAAAAGCACTATTATGATACAATTGATTATTAATTCTAGGTATGCATAAATCATATTTATATTTATCGCGGGTAATTGGACGTGATGTGATTTTATTATCAAAGTACTCTGGATTTTGTTTAATGAAAATTGTTGTCTCTAATATATAAATATTTGTTAACGTTAGATAATTATTTTCCTTAAATACATTTCTTAACGTTTCATCTGAATACATATTATATATTATGCGTAGACAGCGTTTTTGTAAGAGGAAAGTCGACTGTACATTTACTGAATTACCCCAGAATATCACTCCATAAGTCAGCAGTGGGTAAACGTGTCCAAAATAGGCAGCTCTGGCTACATCTACGGATGTCGTTTCTAAGAGTGTAGAAAGAGCATAACAGTAACTACATATTTTCTTGTTTATGTTTAAGATATGGTCTTTCCAATTTAAGTGACTATCGATAGTTACTCCAAGAAAATTAATTTTGTCTACTTCTTCGACTTTTGTATCGTTTTCTGTGACTTGTAAATTGTAAGATAAAGTTTTGTAATTTCTAAATTGAATAAATTTTGTTTTTGTTAGATTGACATTTAAATTAACAGATTTGAGCCAGTTTATTATAGTTTGCAATGTTTTATTAATATTGTTTTCGAAGTTAATTTTATTATTATGGGTATCTGGGATGAATATTGTGGCATCATCAGCAAACATTACACATAAGTTATCTGTAATATCCGGAAGTTCATTGATGTAACCTAGAAATAAAAGTGGTCCAAGTATGCTTCCTTGGGGTAGGCCAATTGTTACTTTTTTGTTACTGATTTTATTTCTTCAAAGGTTTTGCTATGTTTTGTTATACGAATCAATTACTGTAAATTGTTCTCTTTCCTTTAAATAACTTTCTAAAAGTTTTAGTGCTAAGCCTCGTACGCCTAAGCTTTCTAATTTTTGAAGCAGGGTATCATGGCAAACACAGTCGAATGCCCGGGACATATCGAGAAATAGCCCAATACATTTAACTTTTTTATTTAATGACTCCCATACTTCATAAGAATTTTGTAAATGGCTAGAGAGGTGGATTTCTTTTTTTGGAAGCCAAATTGACTTTTGTTAAGAAGATTAAATTTGTTAAGGAATTGCATAAGACGAATATATATAACTTTTTCAAATAATTTAGAGAAGCAGGTTAATGACGCTATAGGTCTATAATTCTTAAAATCTTTTTTACTGCCTTTTTTAAATAAAGGTTTTATTTTTGCTATCTTTAATTCTTGGGGGAATACTCCAGACTCGATCATAAGATTTAAAATATAGACAAGTGGTTCAGCTATGTATTCTAATGAGTTCTTTATTACCTTAATAAGTATATTATCATAACCACAACTTTTTTTGTTTCCTAAGTTCACGGTTAGTTATTTTACCTACGAAAATGTTTTTTTTCTTTTGGAGACGAAATGTCATTCTGAATTTCAGAGGTAAAATTACTGTGAACGCACTTATTAACCACTAATTGGACACTGCATATACAATGTTTTTGGTCTTGTACTAGCGATAATTTAAGGCGTGAAAAATACACCGAATTTTATCGACAAAAACACTCATGTTGGGGTCTATCGTCTCTCCTGTCGGTAAGGCCACCATTTTAAATTTGACTTTTTATTTCAGTTGAACCTGCCGAAAATATAGATTTCTCTGGATTTTTTTTAGTTTTTCTCGCATATCTTAAAAATACTGCTTTCAAACAATACCAAATTCAAATGAAATCCGATTGAATTTATCATATAAAAACCTTTCCGAAATTAGCTTCTTTGTATGGAAAATTAAATTTACTATTTTATTGTCCTGACCTATATTTACTGAAAATAAATATAGGTCAAATAAAAAAGTTTTATTTTCTTTATTAGATTCCGATTGATCTTTATTTTTTTTGTATTTTTATATTTTGTACATACTTACCTACATTAAATAACATTATGGACACTCTACAAATTTTGCTCATACAAATAATTTAAAATGCATTTTCTCTTAAAGTACTGTATTAAGAACAACGAACGATATATCAATTTTCTATAAAGAATTTCTTAAAGAATTTGGTGTAATTTTCATTATTCTATAAGTTTTAGCCAAGTCAATATAGCCGAAAACGTTGGGCCCTCAGTTCAGACGTTTTAATAAATTTAGTTCTCACTTACCTAATAAACCAATAACTTTTTAACGAATATTTCTTTTTTAGAAATTCACTGAGGTGTTAGACTTTATGATAAAAACGTAATTTTATTGTATTTCTTCAGTTAAAACTAATATTTTGAAGATTCTATCTTGGGCTCTCAGTTCAGATATGTTTGAACTGAGGGCCCAAGCTAAACAGCCTTAGATCTGTTATGCCATCTTCTAGCGAGTTGAAAATTTCTGTAACGATGTTAGAAATTCTTAAGTAAATTCTAAAATGAAAATTATTAACACAGAGATGGTACTTTCTGAGATCTAAGATATGCCTCTTATTGCAACCGTCTGGATTGAGGGCCCAACACATTCGGTTATAAAAGTTTTAATTCACGTTTTAGAAATTTTGGAACCTATGCTTTCAGTTTTTAGAATTTTTAACTAAATCCCCTATAAGCCTCAGTTTGATTCGTCACGATTTAAAAAATGGGCCCTCAGTTCAGATGCACATGATTATGCCACAACTACCCAGATTCAATAATATGAAAATGTTAAATTTAGATTTTTCGCCTTCACAATGCTATTTTTATCAGTCCCGTCTGAGGTGCTACGGGTGAGTCGATTTTTTCTAGTATTTTTTCTAATATTATTTATCTTAATATGAAAATGTACTTAATATCCATACCACCGTCGAACCCAACTTATTAATAACGCCGTAAGCTCAAAATAATTTGTTAAAATTTGAAAGTTAAAAACCGACCAAGTGCGTATCGGGCCAGGCACAGTGTAGGGTTCCGTAGCCCATCTTGGTTCATATACTTAAATGTAGATACTACCGGTTTCACACACCTGACAACGTTATTTAAGTAGTTCCCAATGAGGAATTTGTACTGCGCCAAGTACATTTTATAAGTTGGTCGACTGTTAATCGTAAACTTGTAAAACCTACTTAGCTGTGATAGTTTTCCTTTTAACTTCGTCATATTCACAAAAATTCACTTCACGTGTAGGGGCGGTAACTTAAAAAAATACTAAGTATTAAATTTAGATTTTTCGCATTCACAATGCTATTTTTATATTAAGATAAATAATATTAGAAAAAATACTAGAAAAAATCGACTCACCCGTAGCACCTCAGACGGGAATCGAACTCGCAGTTTTCTTTCGAATGTGGGGTTATTTCCTCACATTGATGAAATTGCGCTGGCTTGCAGCGAATTAGTCAAAAAGTACTAGAAAATTTTGCCGCTCCCACTAGCGACTCGGTAGCATAATTGGTCAGTGCATTGGGTTCCCAAGGGTGCGGGTTCGAGTCCCGTCTGAGGTGCTACGGTTTAGTCGATTTTTTCTAGTATTTTTTCTAATATTATTTATTTAAATAAAAAAGAATTTAACTTCACCACTTTGTTTGCGTAATTAATATGTATATCCATGGTAAATTACAACTTTCTATAAGTACTAAGGGTCCATGAGTTAGGCTGTGGACAGACGGACGGACGAACATGGCGAAACTATAAGGGTCCCTTGTTGACTACGGTACCCTAAAAACGATCTGAAAAACTAACGAGAAAGATTTTCAAAGGCTATCCACAGAAATGCCATTTAGACTATCCAATTCTTATAACATGAGATAGCAACAGTAATATTTTCTGGTCGCTTCCGCATCGAGAATCACGTACAAACTATTATGTCTAAATTTCATCCAATATCGGATGTATGGGGTATACGTGACCGTACAGGCGCTTTTTATTGCCTTTTATAAGGACGGAATCGGTAATAATGCCAACGTTTGTTTAAAGACTTGGCCTTTTTAATAAATTCTCCTCTGGCAACGCTTGTATCTTGAAAAAAATTTAAAATGTTAAATTTTTAATCCATGACGTAATAACGTATGGTGTAAAGTAGGTCGCTACGTTGCACATTATTATAATAATAAATAAATATTTTGACAACATCACATCGACTGTGGAAAGGTAAAAAAATTACGTACGGGCGCAACGGAAGGTCTAAAAAAAATCAATTTTATTTAATAAAAATATAATATTTAAAATTACAATTATAATGAATGAAACTCGTCCGATGGTAGGTACAAGAATGTCTTATGAAATAGCCACGATGAGGTAAATCGGTGTCGTCGGCGCGGTCACGTTGTGCTGCGTCGGCGACTCGTGCACTTGGCTGTTGTTGCGAGGAATCGGGGCGATGCTTATATGACGAAATGCATGTACTACGTGTGCGTAACACCTCCCCCCGTAGTGCAGCGACTATTGAAGACTTTTGTCGTAAATTGAGCTGGAAGCTGCGTTGAGTCTGCGTTGAGATGAATTCTTGATACGCTTGGGATGGCGTAAACTCTCGTAAGTTTGGAATGATCTTCTTGAGAGTTGTCTGTCTGGACCTTCGTCTTGCTCGTATACTTGCGGTAAATGACGACGCTAATTAGTACACATGCACCGAGCAGTACTACATACATCGGGATAGTTGTGTGATACAGGCTATAGTCGGTGGCTGCGATCGGCTCTGTCGGTATCTGCAAAGCTATCTTAGAATTGGTTTCATGTAGATGGTCCAGATTGACTGAAGTAAGTTTGAATGGGGGTGCTATAGGTGCGCTGATGCTGCTTTTCTCTGGCAGGTCCATGATCTTCATCGCCTGTCCTTTTATACGATCCTTTGTGTTTGATATCAGGAACTCTGGAGTTTCGATGCAACATCTGTGCGGGATCATGATGAGGTAGCTGCCCTGAAGTATTTGGTGTAAATCTTGTCCACAGGATAAATGTACCTTGGTCGGATTCGGGAAGCTGACTGTGTAGTGCCGGTCATCGAGCTCCTCGAAGGCTGGATTTTCTAACAGGACGGTAATTGGGTTACATACGGCGGTCCTTTGTTGCGTGGTGATCAGCTGATGAATACAGTCTGGTGACGTTCGGCTCCGCAGGTTCCGCATCTCTTCACATAGATACCCTTTGCTCGTCTTCGGGCATTCTGCCGCTATGTACTTGAAATCTTTCTCATGGATTGCCAGTAAGGGAGATAAAGGAGTAAGGATCTCATGATTTTTATTGGGTATAATAGATAGTTTATAAAGATCGTATAATTGAGATAAAATAATAGGGAATTTATATACTATAACTATACTGTTTCCTACGTAATAGGAACCTAACTTAATTATATCATAATATTCTCTAGTGTCCAAGCTAATTATACTTTCGTCTCCATACAAGGATTTCATCTTAATAACGAGGTCTCGAATGGAGTCTGGGCTAACAATAGAATGATGCATAGTGGAGGTTCTAATGAAAGCCAAATTATTTTGCAACTTAGTTATCTCTATAGATATATAATCAACGTTATCTCCTAAGATGAGAAAAGATTGTGCTAGATGAGCGTATTTAACTAAATCGTAATCGTTCGTAGCTACACTTTCTTTTATTTTATTAATTATTGATTCGATTTTATTTTGATTGGAAACTATACTGTCGATTATCTTTGAATATTGAGATGACCATCCTTTAGTTAAGCTGACGTGATTATTTAATTCGGTAACTATCGCGTTTTCCTTATTTTGTAGAGCTTTAATAGCATCGTTATAATGCAGCGCGTCAGCATAATCGAGGTTGCCAGTTATACTTTTAACTACGGAACCTAGACCGTCAATGAGCCCTCTTTTGACGCGATTAGTTTCGAATGTTAATAACTGCTGAGACAGTGATTTTAGTTTGTTCTTTAAATAATTAATATGGGGTTCGAATAATGAAGAGGTACTATTATTAAGGTCTGGGCTAATACTAAATAACTGATCATTTATAGAGGTTATTTTACTCTGTAAATCTCCGAAATCTACGTATTGTAGAAACGAATGATAATTTGAGATGACGTTAGTGGGGCCTAGCCTAAAGGGTAACACACCAGGTCCATCATCCAGATTTTCAAGTTTTATCTCCTGCATTAGAGCTGGTTGCAGGAAGATATGTAGGGCCAGGAGGATCCTGCAACAATTGGGCGCTTTTAGGTACTCTTTTTAATCGAGATTTGGCGACAGGGCCACGTTTTTTCCTAGTATATATATGAATAGGAAGATCCGCCATAACTACGTCTCTAGTGTATCGTGGAGCAAGCTTTTGACGGGTTGCAAAAGGGTTCTTTCTTTATAAAGATTTGTTGCTCGGGAGAATACTCAGCTTCAGCTTCACGATCTTTATTTCGATTATCTGTTAATTCCTTACGATATGATGTACCAGATTCATGAATTAAATTGTAGACTTTTCTCATTGTATCTTTATGATTAGTAATATATTGTTGTAATAGGTGAGTTGAGAGATCTATATCAAAAGGATCGCGAGGGTCAAAGTGACCTGTTATGACTTCGATTGGCCTACATTTAGTGAAACTGTGTATGGTGTTGTTATAAGCCAAAAGGGCGTACGGCATCAGATTTATTACGGATTCTGTTTTCTTATCAATTTTTAAAATGCGGAGATGCTCTAAGACAGTTGAATGAAATCTTTCAACTATGCCATTTTCATTAGGAGCGACGCGATGATGCTGTATCTTATGCAACCTTGTGAATTCGGCGAAGAGTTGGTTACTAAATTCAGGACCATTATCTGTTACTAATGTGATAGGTATGGAATGATGAGTACAATATTTTAGAAACGCTTGTACGACACTAACAGCCGTCCCGTCTCTTAGGTAGTAAGCCTGAGCATATTTAGAAAAGGCATCTACTATTGTTAAGAACTTCTCGCTTTGAATTGTTAATAAATCTAAATGAACTAATTCAAACGGTTTAGTTGCAGGTGGTACTATATGAAATTGTTGTTTTATAGGATTGCGGTCGTACTTTGCTTGGCCGCAAACTGTACATTCATTAATAAATTTCACGATGTGCTCTCGCATTTTTGGCCAATAATACTTATGTGATAGTGCTAGAAAAGTTTCATTGATACCGCGATGATTAGTCTTACCGTCGTGATATTTATTAATAATGTCCTGCTGTCTTAGATACTCTCTGACATTTTCCAGCTCTCGTTTGGCTAACATAAGATTCATGGCTGAATTTTTAAATGTCCTTTGTATAATTGGAACAATATCATACATAGTTTCAGGTGGATTTATAAGAAGACCGGTTTTAATTTTAGGATGAACATACTCTTTGATGGCGTTAATGACGTCATCTTCCAAGTTAGACTTTGATAACTGAATAGTCGTGCGCGTGTGCGTTTCGAAGGGCTTAGTTACCGAAGACCGTCCTTTGATGTCGCCTACAACGTTAAAGATTATCTGTTTAGTAAATTTATTCAAGGGGTCATCCGTGATGGGGACCTCTAAAATAGGGTTTTCCTCTTCTGTATGTACTGTTATGGTTCTAGAATCATCAGCCTCTGGCGCTGTGATGGTTCTGGAATCATCGAGAGAAGGAATCTTTTCGGAAGGGTTTACTATAATAGAACTGATTTCGTCATTGTTAACCTCAATTCGCGACAGAGCATCCGCGTTAGTATTAACTTTGCCCGGTTTATAAACTACTGTATAATCGTACTCACTCAGCTTCAACCGCCATCTATTTAATCGTGAGTCAGGATCCTTTAAGTTCATGATCCATTGCAAAGGTTTGTGATCAGTAATCAATTTGAATTTACGGCCGAAAAGATAAGGTCTAAAGTATTTGATAGCCCATACGATAGCCAAACATTCCTTCTCTATTGTACTATATTTAAGCTCGCTTGAATTTAAGGTCCGAGAAGCGTACGCGATGGGTTTATCCGAGCCTATTGTGCCCTGAGATAACACAGCACCAATCGCTACGTTTGAGGCATCAGTTGTTAGCAAGAATTCCTTAGAAAAATCCGGATACTGGAGGATTGGATCGTTTGTTAATAACGTTTTACAATGCTCAAAACAATTAACGTAATTTTGGTCGAGTGTTATCTTAGCGCCCTTTTTTAGACACTGAGTAAGAGGTTTAGTTAATTTGGCAAAATTCGGGATGAATTTTCGATAGTACCCCAACAAGCCGAGAAAACGTTTGATCTCCGTGGGTGTTTTGGGCAGTGGATACTTTTCTATTGCAACAATTTTTCCCGGGTTTGGTTTTACACCGTCTCCACAGATTACATGACCTAAAAACTCAGTTTCCAACTTTAAAAATTCAGATTTATCCATCTGTATTTTAAAGTTGGATTCTCGCAGCTTTTCGAACACCTTTTTAAGGTTTAGAATATGCTCCTGAAGGGACGTGCTGTAAACAATAATATCGTCGAGATAGACCAGGCAAACTTCATTCTGAAGACCCTTCAAGACATTATCCATCACCCTTTGAAAGGTTGATGGAGAATTCTTCAGACCCATGGGCATCCTTAAAAATTCGTAATGCCCGTTTTCTACGTTAAATGCTGTTTTCTCTATGTCTGCAGGGTCCATCTCAACCTGATAGAACCCACTGGCCAAGTCAAGGGTGGTGAAATACTGACATTTACCCAGTTTATCCAGAACATCCGTAATGTTCGGTAACGGATATTTGTCATCAACCGTTTTCTCGTTAACTTTCCTAAAGTCCACTACAAGGCGCCATTTAACTTTACCAGACGCATCTGCCTTTTTGGGAACGACCCAAATAGGAGAGCTCCATGCAGATTCCGAAGGTCTTATTATGTTCTGAGCGAGCATTTTCTCAATCTGATCACGAACTTCTTGTCGGTGGACATAAGGATAGCGGTAACTTTTAGCGTGTACTGGAATTTCATCAGTGGTTTTGATTTTGTGTTTGATCTTGTTGGTGAAGGTCAATGCTTCTCCCTCAAGATAAAACACATCAGCATAATCTGCACACAAATTTTGTAAGTTAACTAACTCTTCAGAATTTAAATGTTCTGTGCGGAGACGCGACAAAACATTTTTAATGCGATCCGATGAAATTTCGGTACGATCAGATTCTATGTTCAATAATTCAGCTGATACAGGGCGGTCCATAGAAAATATGACGTCATTAGGAGACATATTAGTAATTTCTACCCAGCCTCGGTTATTCTTGACTTGAGTTAAACACTCAGAAATTAAACAGTTGCATATAGTTTGATCATTAATAAGTACGTCTCCGTCTTGACTATTTATGGGTAATCGAACTAATTTGGTAGTGTTACTTGGGATAATTTCTTCATATAAGTTTGCGTTACGTGAATCATACATTTCTATAGGTAACTGCGTACTACGAGTGATAAGAAGTTTATTTTTTAAATCGATATTAGAATTCCATACATCAAGCAAATCGAATCCTAGTAAGCCATCGAAGTAGTTATGAAAATCATAAACGAACAATGTTATGTCTCCCGGTTCCCTAAATTCTGCGAAACAAGGTAAGGTAATCGAATGATCGTTTCTACTGGTAGCATGAACATTGGTGACTTGAAAAGGTTCATAGTTTAAGGGTAAATGACTAAAATATTTTTTTACAGCTTGAGGGCTAATAAAGGATTGATTAGCTCCTGTATCGATCAGAAACTTAAGTGGGGGGTTGCTGATTTGAATATAGCCAAGCTGCCTTTGAATATGAAAGTTGACCTCTATTTTTGTGTGTCTGATTTGGATATTTTCTGAAAATTTTCCTCCTCAGATGGGGGAGGATTCTGGCTCATTTCTTCGACCATGGGCCTCTCAAGCCATGGCTGCTCATCAACATTATTTAAATCGGGATATTGCTCGTAAGTAGCAAAATCAGGATGATAGTAATAGTCAACGTGGCTATATTCATAGTAAGGGTCGTAATCATATTCAAAATCGTTAAAATTGACCTCACGTGTTTTAAAGTAATTACTAGGCGGCGGATTTCCGAATTTCCGCCAGTCGTGACCTGAAGGGGGTAACTGCTTCGGAACAAAATGGCTAACACCGCTCATTGGACGGGGTGCACCGAAATTATAAGACTGCTGAGGTTGAGGTCTATTAGGCATCCTAAAAACGTTACTGTGTTGGTTATAGTTTGGTGGAGGGGCCCGGAACATCTGCTGAGTACGAGTCAGGCCACGCGGGGGTTGACCCTGGGCCTGTTGCCAGTTCGGTTTCCAACCCTGGTTAGGGGGATATTGCATAGGTTGCTTGGATGGACCAGGAATATTCATTATTTGCTGTCTCGATGGACCAGGCATGCTAAAAATTGGCATTTTCTGAGCAAAGTTATTTAAGGGTAGGTTAAAATTACTATGGGCACTTTGGGGTTGAAATTCCTTTCGGCTAGGCCCTTCGTTACGTTGTTGCATATAAAGTGTATTAAGTTCCTCTTGGACAAATTCAAGAGCCTGCTCAATGGTCGTAGGGCGCATGCATCTAACCCTATAACCTAAGGGATCTTTCAAACCGCGCAAATAAGCCTGTACTGTAAGTTTCTTATAAAGGGTGCGTTTAGCCTCGTCCATATAATTATTCCTACTTGACCTACTGCCTAAACTATCTCGGGAAGCTCTTGGATGAAAAATTTTGAACGCTTAATATAACACTAACACACAATAAAGAACTTTTTATAATCTATAATGAGAAAATTACGAATATAGTATATTATAGAAATATAGGAAAATTCTAGGAGGTAAGGAAAGCAAGAACTTGAAAGATTCAAGGTACTTACAACATAATTCTGGTATCTTCTTCTTAGTTGAATCGATGTCTGGATTCCCTTCTGCTGCAGCCCGTTGTAGATTCGTAATACCCGGAACGCGACGTAATAGCCACTCGGGCGGCTTTTTGGGATAAAAGTAAGATGATTTTACTCTAAATACCCGATCCGACCCGCGGGTATCCTACCGACTGCGCCAATTACGTACGGGCGCAACGGAAGGTCTAAAAAAAATCAATTTTATTTAATAAAAATATAATATTTAAAATTACAATTATAATGAATGAAACTCGTCCGATGGTAGGTACAAGAATGTCTTATGAAATAGCCACGATGAGGTAAATCGGTGTCGTCGGCGCGGTCACGTTGTGCTGCGTCGGCGACTCGTGCACTTGGCTGTTGTTGCGAGGAATCGGGGCGATGCTTATATGACGAAATGCATGTACTACGTGTGCGTAACAAAAATGCTAAAACGCCAAAATGCTAGTTGTGGGAAATGAGGTTTAAAGTTTCATTTTTTCGAAAAAAAATCATAACTTTTTTGTTATTAACGTGAGCAAATTCATGTATATGAAAGACCATATTATTTATTTTTTTCCCAAATTTAGGAAATACTCATTGGTTTATAATTCTATTATATCGCGAAATACTTGTCGCTTAAGCAAAAATACTTAATTTTTTGAGAAAATCACAGTCAGGAAAAAATTACTTATGTCTACAATATTGTAAGAACCCAGTCAGTGAAAACTGCTTATAAGTTGCAATGATCTTTTCTAGGGCAATGACAATATGCTTAGTGACCTTAACTTTAACAGATGCAGTGAAGAAAAGTTTACTAAATTACCCATGTTATAATGAAAAATTACTTATGAGGCGGGAAAATTGCTTAACTGCACCAATGCTGTAGAATAAATGCAAACAAGTATTGCTGAACACCTACTCAATTACTCTATTTTAGTTTTTTTTTTACTTATCGTTATCAGTAATTAGTATTACTATGTTTCAGTTAATAATAAATAATTGCTTAATCACCACTAATAAAATAGTTTTCAAAAATAATGTCTAATTTCCTCATCAAAATAAATTAAACCCTTCAAGTTATACGTGAACAACTAAAAACGACGTATTATTTAATTAGAGATATTTTTAATCATAGTAGCCAAATCTAGAATAAGTAGGAGTTGAATAATCGAGTAGTTATTGTTATTTGACATAGCATTTGTAATAAAAATCATTATTTTTACTAATCAACCACTTTTATTTACCCTTATTGATTGACATGGGGCTTGCAAGAGCTCTTACATAATGGCTTTTACACCATAAGTAAAATATTTTTTTACTAGTTACGCTAATTAAGATAGATAACAAATTAAACATTACTCTAAACTTCTATGAAAAATATTTCTTGGAACATTTTTGGCACATTATTTTGGTTATTTTTACCTCCATAACTTATCAAAACCTAAAAAACATAATGAGATATAAGACAATGAAAATTATTTTGTACGTCTGAGATCGTAAAGAAAGTATTTAATTACTGGTAAGTCTCGTTTAAACAAAGTTACGAAGTTATAATTTTTAAGAGTTCTGTTTTTAGACAAGTACCTGAGTGTCTTGCATAATTTTATATTTTATTTTCTTTTCTATTTGCAATATTATTGTTATAACTATATTATAGTAATAAACACGGAACTCTTAAAAATTATATAACTTTCTAATTTGTTTTAATTACGTCTTTTGTATAGGAACAGTTAAGAGCACAACGAGATCTAAGTACAGTTTTTGCTTAAGCGCCAACCGTTCTTACTTCATAAACCAATGATGTTTTGCTAAAGCGCCAAACCATTGTAGTCTATAAAATGCTTAAATTACTAAATCACCATTACTTTTCAAATTTGAAAAAACGAAAATTGCTCAAGTGGTACAAATTAAATAAAGGTGGACTGGATAAAAATTCTTATGCTACATTTGTTACAAAAATAATAAAAATACGTCGCTTTAGTCATATTGACAGCGTAGATTTGAGAAAAACGTTGAATTTTAGAAATGCTAAAGCGCCAAAAAAGTGCTCCGATTGCTTTGAAACCTAGACAGATCGACGCAGAAAAAAAAACGCTATCCAATGATATATATCACTCAAAATGGCCAAAGTGGCGCTTTAGCATTTTTACCTTTCCACAATCGACATATATTGCTCTGATTCCAAAGTAAGTAGTTAAAGCACTTGTGTTATGGAAATCAGAGACAACGGTGGTACCTATCACAAACACATAAACCTGAGTCAATATAGAAAAGTTCGTTTTTCTAAATTGACCCAACCGGGGCTCGAACCCGGGAGCTGATAGATGGCGACACCTTGAAAACCGGTGTACAAAGCTGCTCGACCACGGAGGTCGTCAATATTGGGTCCTTACCTATGAAATTGGTGTTTTTTTCTCACACACAGAGAATCTCATAACTTCTATGAGTTAAAATATTTATCAGTTGATTTTACTTGAGATATTACATCAAATTATGACCATAGCTGTCAAATATCAACATCACAAGTATATTTAACAAGCGGGCCCAATTTGTGGTTGTGGCAATTGATGGTTGATACGTCTGCAACTGCAGCCGGGACCAATGGCTTAACGTGCCTTCCGAAGCACGGAAGAACTTGAGATAATACATTTTTGGTCATGACCGACCCTTGTGAAAGTTGCTTAACCTCCGTAATCGAAGAGTCAGGCGCTAAACCACTGCGAGAATCTCAGATTATGTTTACGCCACAGATAATCTTGAACTCAATTTAAATTCAGAATAAAGTTTTTGGACAACCAGAAGCTAGCAATGTCATATTTTGTGGAAATCTACTGGAGATTATAGTAAAAGTTTTATTTATCACTTCTATCATCTTCTATAGAAAACTAGCGGCCCGCCCCGGCTTCGCACGGGTACAATTTAGTTACTAATGTGGTGAGTGTGAAGTTATTAGACTATACTACAGGATATCTTATATATAGTGGTACCTCATAATTTAAGACGCCAGTCGGTTTTAACTAAGTAACTTTTAAGCATTGCTTCTCCGCCAGGGATTGACCGAGTGGTCATCTGGTGATGGCCATCCAGGGAGTGAATGGAAGAGATCCAGATTTCTATACACATCCAAGTGATCTGACCAGCTTTTTAAGAGATGTAAGGATATGTTTAAAAAAACCGCGAATATAGCATTAAAAGTATGAAAATCTTGCAACTGACAATTATTCTGATGATTACATCTCTTAGAATGCTGACCAGATCAGTTGGATGTGTATTGATCGATCTGAATCTTCTCCATTCACTCCCTGGATGGTCATCATCAGATCACAGCTAGTTCAATCCCTAGCGAAAAACCAAGACTTCAAAATTACCTCGTTTGTATGAAAATCGACTTGTGTCCTTAATTATGTGGCCACCACTATTATGTATAATTATGTATATACGACGTACACAACTAACGCAAGGAGTGTATAACACTCCTTTGAGTTTGACCTGTGTGTGTGTCTGTCTGTCTGAGGCAAACCTAGCTCCCAAACTTATGGACTGATTTTGATGCGGCTTTTTATGCATAGTTAAAAAGATCTAAGTGTACAGACGGCGGGCATCCTAAACCATTTATTCGATTATGATGAAACTTTGGTGAGTAGTTCTGCTTACGACCGAGAAGCTCCCTGGCTAAAAAAAACGGAGCATTGCAATACGCATGCCGGGTGCAGCTAGTTCTAAATAAAAATATGTTGTGCATTATCAGGATTATTAATCTCGATTATCCAACACTTCTCTATATACCTACCACATTTCTTGTCATTTTATCCTGTTGCAAAATAAAAGACTTTTAAAATTAATCTGATAATCAGATGGAATAAGTTTGCACCTAATTACAACGCAATAAGGAAAAATGTCAGCACTGCCAACATAACGCCATAGGTACTATTCAATGAAATGCATTCTACCTACTCTCAGGGGAAATGACCAAAGAGAATGTAATACTACGTTGAGATGACAAATGATATTTATTTTTCTTAATTAATCAATCAAATGCACAAAAAAGTTTCAATTCCGACGTCGAGGTCAAGCACCCCAAAAGTATCTTTCTATCACTTTCTAACCCTATTAGAGGATAAATATTAAAAAAATACGAAAAACGTGTTCAATTAATTTTGTGAAAGAATCTGTTTGCAAAATTTCAAGTCAATCAGGGCAAGGAATCGCGTTCTCCCATACAAACGTTGCCACCATGTTTCACTCCTTTAGGGGTTGAATTTCGCAAAATCCCGTCTTAGTGAGCACCTACGCCCTAAAAGGAGCCCCCATGCAAAGTTTGAGACTCCTAGCACTTGTAGTTTCTGAGATTTCGTGATCAGTGAGTGAGTGAGTGAGTGAGTGAGTGATTTTCCCTTTTATATATATAGATCTCTCCTGAATAAAGTATATGAGTAAATTCATTGGGAATCAAAATCATTGAAAAAGTATTACAGGAGTTTCGTTGAATTGAATACATAACAAACAATAATCCTAAATCCGGCAGATTGAAATAAAAATTGTACGGATACCTCCAACACATGGGAATCGGGAAAAGCCGGATAGCAACATCGATAAATCGAAGCCATTATAAAGAAAAACAGCCCAGTTTTTAATTTAATCCAAAAATTATATGAAAATGTGCGGCAAAGCTTACTTTTTGGCAACCCTCGTTACAACTTATTGCTTCAATAATAGAGTCCATTTTTGTTTGGTTTTAATTTGGTGCAGGGTTGTATGCGATAAATAAGGTAAGCAAACAATAGAAATCGCCACGATCGAGCCGCTTTTTCAATGTGGACCCTTCCGAATAACAACCGGAGTGCTAAAAAAATTAAATGAAGCAAGTTTCAGTGGGTGGAGGCGGACTCTTTAGATCTTACATTCTTACCATCAGGTGAATTTGGTCCATCTTTGAAATCTGTAATCTGTCAAAATAATTAAGTTTAAGTTTATTTATACAAAACTTGCAGTAATTTTTGATGGTTGTCAAAATTAAAAACATCAACACTCTGCTTTCGAGAAAGATTCTAGAAAATCTAGTAAGTACCTTACAGACACACCGTCTTATTCATAAAAAACCTTAAAATGGAGTTATAATTAGTCAATTTTAAATGCTGAAAATGAAACGTCAAATAACTTGCATCATTTATAAAGGTTTTTTTAAGAAAATGCTACTTTAGCGTTATTATGTTGTCGTCCTAACGAATCCATAGACAAAACAGGTAAATCCACTGGCTGATATCCACATCTTCCGAAAAAAGAAAACAATAATCTGTCATTAAACGTGAAAGCTGTCACTATAAATTATGTAATCGGCCATGATATTCACTAAAAATAGGATAAAATAGGCAGCACCCATCTATAGCTTTATCATAGCGTTTGTCGCTATTAAGCGATTATGAGTTTTCAAGAATTTCCAAGGTTATTAGTCTTCCATATTTTTTTATGAATGAGATGGACAGATTTTGTTGTTCATTAAACCAGAACAAACATGATCATTGAATGGTAACATGTTCGGATATAAATTCAAAACTCCAATTCAATGAATGAATGCTTTTATATACTTTAACTTTATTATCTCTTCTTTTAAATATTGTTAACCCCAAATCCATTTACCGCAATATTTTATGTTAAAAATAGCTTTGTTTTAGATTAAACATATTTTTCCTGTTTACTTTTTCTAAATATGAAGAGGGCAGAAATAGCCCAAATTCGTCAACGACCTATATAATAATTTCTGATCCTAATCACCCAGTTTCTTTGAAGTCTTTGTTAACATTAAATCATTGCCGTCATTCCTCTTGAATACAAGACAATTTGCTCCCAAAATACAGATATTGTGAAAGAAAAATGATGCCATTATTAAACAACAAAAGGCATTTTGTTGAAATGCTTTAATAAGAGGAAGCCGCTTCTCCCTTTGTGCCCCTATCTGGAGTAAATAATGAAAACATGTCTAATAAATTAAATATGGTCCGGTTAGCCTTAGCCTTTCGCTATATCTCTGTCTGAAACAAGATTTTTTTCCCCTATTGTAATTGGAATCGATTACCTTTCTTATCTTATTTCGGTCTAATATCTTTTAAAACGATTAATAACTCTCCATTCGGATTAAGGTTGGGTAAACAAAGTATATTTACTTTTGAGGCTAATCATTTTGGTAGAACAGAAACTGGGTGATTTATGGAAGAGAGAGCTAGCGGTATTAAATATTACATTATGTATCATTAACGACAATTTGTAAATGATCATAGCTGAATAATGTGTCTTATTCGAGAAGAAGTTTTACAACCCACGTGTTAGATAAATGAAATTAATACTTAAATAATTCACACAAATCATTCAGAACTCATCTGAGATACTAACGATAGAATAGAAGAATCCATTACTTGAAAGCAAAATGCTTATGCTGATTGTAAATGATAAATATAAATAAATAAATATTTTGACAACATCACATACATTGCTCCAATTCCAAAGTAAGTAGCTAAAGCACTTGTGTTATGGAAATCAGAGACAACGGTGGTATCACAAAAAACAAAACCTGAGCCAATATAGAAAAGTCCGAATTGACCCAACCGGGGATCGAACCCGGGACCTCAGAGATGGTGACACCTTGAAAACCGGTGTACAAAGCCACTCGACCACAGAGGTCGTCTAGACGTCCGATGATAGACGTAGTTTCGTCAGCTGTTTTATTTGTGGTAACACAATAAGGTATAAATTTTATAAAAATATATTATAAAGGTCTAAAAAGCAGGTTGTCTTGATCGCCAACACAGACATTTACCCTTTAAAGTTTGAACTGGGCCTAGCAGTCGTAGATGTTATAATGCTCATTTTGTATGGAACTTAAATTGCTTATTTTATGGTTGACATTTGATTTAGAGGTAGATTCTTATTTGTTACAAGCACATGACAATATATTGAAAGCGCGTTGACAGCGTGTGCGAAACTTTTGTCACATTAAGTCTGCCCAAAAAGTTTTGCAAGTTGCAAGTTGGTGACAACCCTTTTAGGATTGTCCGTGACGTCAAAGCTTCATAAAACTTTTTGTGTCACTCGGTATTGGCCGAGTGAATGAAACACGCGGAATAATGGGAAATTGTAAGAATTGGGAAAATTCTTTTACTGGGATAGAAGAGACAACTTCGCTTTTGATGGTCTTATTACTATTGAGCGTTTGATGAAACGTGAATTTTTAATATTTCCGTCAATGAAAAGACCATTTGACAAAAGTTAACCATCAAAATTCAAAACTCATTTATTCAGTCTAGGCTGTTACAACCACTTGTGAATGTCAAAGAAGTTACGCCATCGGTTCGCGCGCCCTAAGCGGGAGATCTTATAACGAGAAGAACCGGCAAGAAACTCGTCAAGGGCTGCTTTTTAGGGTTCCGTACCCAAATTGTAAAACGGGAATCCTATTATTTAGACTCCACTATCCGTCTGTCTGTCTGTCTATCTGTCTATCCGTCGGTCACCAGGCTGTATCTCATGAACCGTAATAGTTAGACGTTGAAATTTTACAAGGTTTTGTACTTACAAGGGCTTGTAAACCGATGGCGTAGCTAATCTAACATTCACAAGTGCTTGTAACAGTACTAAATAAGTGATTTTAGTTTGAGACTAAGAGCCAATTTCACCATTGATTTTAAATGCGATTAAGTCACTAAACGGGTTCAAGGCTGTCACTGTCATATCAAATAAGGAAAAACTGTTACAAAAATTTCAATTTATGTTTTTAAGAAACCTCGTGAAATTTTGTATAAAGTTAACCAATGAGCTGGTGAATCGATTTGAAATAACTAGAGATCAAAGTCGATGCTTAAAATAGATTACGCTAAACGGGATTATTGGCATTATTAGTCAAAGTATGTAGGTATCTGTGGTTGAAATTTGCTCTTCTCAAAATGTCCTCTCATCAGATAACCAGCCATAAACCAAATTGCTCAGCATCCACGATCTAAAGAATACCTTCACAAAATTCACGCTCCCATAAAACAGCGTAAAGTGCCACAACCCAGTATATTTTGTCGGCAAACTGTGGGCTGACACTTTAAAAGACTACCTTCACCTTGCATTACGTGTAAGGTATTGTATAATTTGGAGGAATTTTTCTACGTCTGACGCCGTTTCGCGGCTTAACGTCCATTACATTACAATAACATTTTCAGTACGGTCTGTGGCCGAGGTGCGGGATGAGGCGTTTAGAGATTTACAGCTTTTGGTTTTTTTTTAAATAATTTGCCAACATCACATTTGCTCCGATTCCAAAGTAAGTAGCTAAAGCACTTGTGTTTATGGAAATCAGAACAACACTGGTATCACAAACACCCAGACATGAGCCAATATAGAAAAGGTAGTTTTCTAAATTGACCCAACCGGGGATCGAACCAGGACCTTAGAGATGGCGACACCTTGAAAACCGATGTACAAAGCCACTCGATCACGGATGTCGTCGTCGGAGCTTTTGGTATGTTATTAACTTTAGATTTAGACCAGGATATTTTCAAAAATAAAGGTCTACTAAATACTGACGACCTCCGTGGTCGAGTAGTTTGCACGCCGGTTTTCAAGGCGTCACCATCTCTTGAGGTCCCGGGTTCGATCCCCGGCTGGGTCAATGTAGAAAATGAACATTTCTATATTGTCTCAAGTCTGGGTGTTTGTGATACCACCGTTGTCTCTGATTTCCTTATCACAAGTGCCTTAGCTACTTACTTTGGAATCGGGGCAATGTATGTGATGTTTTCAAATATTCACATTTATTTATTTATTTATATTTTACTGGCTTTTTGGGTCTAACTTTAAATATTAGTTTAGGCCCTTTCTTCAGCTTGATTTTATCATTGCTCTAGAAATCTTCGTAGATAAATCCCATATTTTGCAGTTGAATGTTGACCATGTCCAAGTTATGATACAATTAGTGTCTAGCACTTGTGCTTAATACAAAACTACATTAAATTTAAAAGAAAAACTCTAAAAAAGGTGTTTAAATATTCTCGTGATAATTATTAGTTCAAAAATATGATACAAATATCATCGAATTATTGTGATAAATTTTCCGTTGTAAGCCCTCAGTTTCCGCCTCTACACCGAACTTAGACCACTCTCCTAAAACCACTCTTTGCACAGGCAGCGTGCAGGAGACGTCCTTTATAAACGCCTTGAGCAAACGGCTGATGTCGCGAATCCGTCTTGTGGATAAAGGGAACTCAGCTAAATGTGTGCTAAGTTTGGAACAGTTCTAGCTCTAAAAGTTAACTTAGATTTAAGGGTTAACTAATATTACTAGATTCAGGGAGATTTTTGGTGCTTAGCTTTAATCTGACATGATTTGAGATAGGTGATTAAATTTTGTCATGATAAGGTTGAAGGTCGAGGAGCTCGGTGGCGCAGTGGTATACCGCTTGGCCGATTGATTGCGGAGGTTAGGCAACTGACGCAAGGGTCGGTCATGGGATGGGTGGCTAAAAATGTATTATCTCGAGCATCTCCGTGCTTCGAAAGGCACGTCAAGCCGTTGGTTCCGGCTGCATTTGCAGTCGTTAGCACCCACTAATTCGCATTGGGCCCGCGTCACCACGCGCCTCAAACCATCCTTCTTATTCACCCATAAGGAAGGCCTGTGCCCCAGCAGTGGGAGATTAAAAATGGCTGATGGTCAGGGTTGAAAGTCAGTCGGAATCCTGAACCACTGAAGGACTGGCTATCTTACCATAAACTACGATCATGGGAACAGAAACACACCTTAAACTTATTTAAATATTTTAGGTACCTATAGCCTATTAGAATAGAATAGGTATAGTAAAACTCGTATCACGTGCACGTACACAAAAGCGTAAAATAAAGCAAGGACCACAGCCCTCCTAGCCAAACATTTTCAAATCTTCGCTATTTAAACTTATTGCTACCACAGTTTAGATGACATCTCAGCCAAATGTAACCACATTTTTTTTGCTGTCCAAAGTTCTAACCTGACCTAACCTATTCTTCTCGTTTACGTACCTGTATTATGAATAAAAAACCTGTCTACAAAATTGGAAACAAAAAATTGGGGCAGAGTTTAATTTGGCTGAGTTTTCACCTAAATTCACACATATTGTGGTGCAATATTTAGAAACAGACTGTTTATCTATAAATTATTTTTCTCACTCATGCTCTGAAATATGATCGTTACATTGAAAAAAGGAATGCTGGAGGTCCACATTTACGTGACAGTCTGGTGAATCACATTCTAAACTGAAATTTAGTCTAGGAATTGATTTCAGAACTTACTTCCCGCACTGCGGGAAGTACCAAGCAAAGGTGGCGTAAGCACGCGCGTAAAATAATTCGATAGAGTTATTTTGTATGGGAAATATGTCTGTCTGTTTAAGAGAAGTTTTGAATGGGAAATTTGTACAGCGACAGCTACCGCCGCGAAGCAAAATGAGATTTCCCATAGACAATTACTATATTGAATCTAATTTCATTTCGTTTTTCAGCGGTAGATGGTGTTTTACAAATTTCCATTTCGAATTAATAAAATGAATTAAATTTTATTTCTTGAAAAAAACAGTATACGAGCCTTATACGGGAAGCAATTTACATTGCTCTGCTCACTTCCCATTCTTGGCTGCTACTATTTCATACGAATTACTTTCAAGAAATTTGTCTTCAAAAGATTCTAAGCATTGCATTTTTTTATATTGCTCTGTCATTTATTTTTCCCTTCTCAAAGTTGTATTTAATTAAAATATATTCGTTTGTTTTGTTTTTCAACGTAAACATTCGTTAATTATCAAACCGAGCGGCCGCATGCGGCCGTATAACAATGGAATATCTTTGTGTCTCATTTTCCGGAAGGGTTAATATTGTAATTATTAATATGGTTTTTAATTTATTTCCCCATTCACAGGGATACACTTTATTGGTCACAAACCAATGAAGTTTTTTAATTACGTTTTATTAATGCGGTTCTGATGGGAAAGCGATAACCTATATCAAACCTAGAAACATTTTACATGACCGTTCGTATCGTGTTTGATAAATAATAACACACCTTATCTTGAAGGTCATTCAATCGAAACTCCCTTGTACTACAAACCGACTTTTTTCCAAAGGATACAGAAATGTAATTCTTACGTGTTGTAATGGCTTCAGATTATCTGTCACGATTATAGACTCTATGTTGTTATTTTATGGTTGAGATTTGGTTGTAAAAGGTTTACGTGTGGAATAATCGTGGGAAATTCGACTCCATTGTTTTCCACTCTCTATGACCTTAGAGGTTATTGACCCGGGGTTTTTGCAAGCGTCTCAGAGCGTTAGAGTGTGACGATAGCGTGGGAAGAGGGGATATAGGCATTTGCCTTAGGGTTTTGATTAAAACCTTGTGTGGTATTTACACGAGCTGACTTGACAGGCAACTTGGCGGGCGATTTTAATTAATTAGCGCTTTTTATCGATAATCGCTTGTAAAATTTAATCGCAAATCTAAATGAGGTGGCGATTCGATTTTACAAGCGAAGCGAAAGCCAAGTCGACCCGTGTAAATACCGCCTTATTCTATTTAGGGCTGATTTTCAACCCTCAGGTAACAGTATCAGTCAGTTAAATTATTAACCAAATAAAATATATGACATTTAAAACATTTAACAGGCAAGCAAATGACCAACATTTTTAATCTGGCGGTTTAATACGTTATCCAGCGAATAAATTTTATTCAGGCATTGAAAAATCAGTCCTTATTCTGATTAGGATTTAATGATACCAAATAATATACTAGAAAAAATAGGACTCGCACCAGATCATGTTCTCGGACGGGAATCGAACCCGCGACCTTTGGATATCCGGTCCAATGCTCTGACCGCTGAGCTACCGAGTCACTAGTGGGAATGTTCAGTTGAATGTCGAAGTTAATTCCTTCTACATTGGTGAGATGGCGCTGGCTTGCAGCGTAAGAGTTGATATACTAGGAGAAATTCGACGTTCCCACTAGTGACTCGGTAGCTCAGCGGTCAGAGCATTGGACCGGATATCCAAAGGTCGCGGGTTCGATTCCCGTCCGAGAACATGATCTGGTGCGAGTCCTATTTTTTCTAGTATATTATTTGGTATTGTATAAAAATAGCATTGTGAATGCTTAAATCTTAAAATTTAAAAAGTTATATAGCTTTCTCATCTTAATCAACTGTTTAAAAATATCTGGAAAGATGTTCAGTTGAATGTCGAAGTTAATTCCTTCTACATTGGTGAGATGGCGCTGGCTTGCAGCGTAAGAGTTGATATACTAGGAGAAATTCGACGTTCCCACTAGTGACTCGGTAGCTCAGCGGTCAGAGCATTGGACCGGATATCCAAAGGTCGCGGGTTCGATTCCCGTCCGAGAACATGATCTGGTGCGAGTCCTATTTTTTCTAGTATATTATTTGGTATTGTATAAAAATAGCATTGTGAATGCTTAAATCTTAAAATTTAAAAAGGATTTAATGAATTTTAAAATTAACGTAGTTATTTATTGATCTCAAATAAGATTCCAGTGTGTATTGAATAATTGATTTAAGATGATGCAGGTGTTTCATAAATTAATGTCACCGTAGGGTTTATGCAACAAATAAGTCAATGTTTTATTTGCAAATGTTTTCTATATTGACTTTTTTATCCCATAACTGAAATATCAACTGTTGAGCCTCATGCCGGCTTCACACAGAAAGGCCCGCAGGCCTATTTTGTAGCTGTGTCAGGTTCGGTTGGCAACCGAGTTTGGCATTTGGTGTAATTACATTGCTGCTACAGTAAAACTCAAAGTGACGACTCATACATAAAAAAATAAAGCAATGTACGCACGACGGCACCTCAGACTATACATGTTGACCGTCCGTCTTTATGCTCTACGTAATAAAAGCTGTTTTCGCAGTTTAACTGTATAACTTGACGTGCTGTCGTGCGTACTTCCACCATAATGTCAAACTTGGTTGTCCACCGAAGCTGTCAGAGTTACAAAATATAGGCCTCTATTTCGTAAACGTGACAATTGTAAATTTTAATGACAATTTAATGTACGTTGCGGTGTCTGTGAGTAGATTAGTAAATATTATTATTATATTCTAATTCTGCTGACGCCATGGATACCAAATTGTCGATGTAATTTACTATTGTCCGTTTATGAAATAGGGGCTTGGCATTAGTGGTTTCACTTTGAACAAAAGCCCTAGTTACATCTACATCTATATCGAAATATAATTTTTATCATTTTAACGTATTAGTCAAAACCACTCTTTAGCTTGTCATGACATGGGGTTGGTCTAAAAGCCTCCATTTGAGAAAAAAAATGGTCAAGAGCGAGTCGGACTCACGCACCGAGGGTTCCGTATCTTCATTCTGAAATGTTTACTATGTAGAGACTTCGTTTTACTACTATACGGCCTAAAAAAATGTTCGAGAATGAGCAAGCAACGCTCTTTCATAATAATATGATACCCCATATGCCCTAGTAACCCTCACAGTTTATAAGACCTCCTCTCAGTCCCTGTTGCAAAAAAAATCTCTTATTTGCAAAATAGTTGGACTAACGTCATCTAAAAGTATTCTTTTCAAGTTGATAGCACTAGTAGTTCTGGAGATATCCAGCTGCGACAGCCAGACTGAGTCGCACCGTAAGGGTTCCTTTTTACCATTTTGGTACGGAACCCTAAAAAGGGGAATAAGGTCCATTCACCAATCTAAATTATATGAACAAAAGTCATATTTGGCCGCACGCAGCTTTATCTAATTTATGTAAGACAGAATTTTCTCAGCTGAAAGGTTCACTATAAAATAAATAAACTTTTCTCTTACTCATTGTATTATTAAAGCTAGCGGCGTGAAGCAAACCGAGACATTTATTTAAGTGCGTTAAACACACGAGCTTCCTCCTCTGGGCGAATTAATTTAGTTAATTTGGGCTCTGAGTACTTTAACACAGTATAAGAAGTAGACAGTAGCTTTGTCGTACTTTCTTAAATACACCGTTCATTTTTAAGTATATCTAAAAAAATCAGCTGTTCCATAGAAAAGTACAACATCGACTCGACTATAATTTATGCAACAGCTGATTTTATTTCCGCGATTCCGTGGTTGGCCCCATAGTAAAAGTTGTTCATTCACGTGATTTACTTAAACACTAAGTCCACCGCTTCCAATTCAAAAACATACTATGTCTTATAATATCCCTGTGGAGTTAAAACATAAAGTCCAAATGTGTGTGTGACAAACCTGCATTATCAAGTCAATTTTATTTTAGTCACCGGCCTGCGACGGTCGGCTTTAGTCACCTGTGACGGTCGACTTATTAGTCACCTAGCAACTCGCTTGTAAAATTGAATCACATCGGTGATGGCGTCGCTGTCGTCTATGTAGTTGATAGCGTAACTAAAGTAACACTATCGTTCTTGTTTTCGCTCTAAATAGTGTAGCAAGTAGAGTAATAGGATAGGTAGGTGTAGGTAGATAAGGTTATGAGGGGGCTGGCATGACCTTAAGTGTTAAAAGCCTCCAACCAATAAAAGATGAAAAAAAAAAACACAAAGCTATACTATCGAAACACCATCGAAACACGATAATTACGTTGACATTAGCATAATTCAGACCGGTGCGCTGTCAATAGCATCATAAGATACACTTTTATGCAAAAGAAAATAAGATCCATTTTCGAATATTTCACTAATTCATTCTCATTCAAAGGTCTGTTCTGCTCATCAATTATACGGAATCCATACAGCATCAGGAGAAATTGATGTCTCAAATAAGATAAAACGATTTGCTTAAGACTCAAAGAGCTTTTTTGAATAACGCTCATTTGGTTGTCGTTTGAGAATTGAGAGCGAGTCATGAGCGAATAGCGTATTTATATATTTGATTGTAAAACATTTTTATTTACGTAGTTATCACTGCATAGAATAATTATAGCACATTATACAACAGAAGTGACCAACTTCAGAGCGCTTTAATCTGTGGAAATCTGTGCGCACCATGCATTCTCAAGTGTTTTTTTTATATATTTGACAACATCACATACATTGCTGCGATTCCAAAGTAAGTAGCTTAAGCACTTGTGTTATGGAAATCAGAGACAACGGTGGTATCACAACCACCCAGACCTAAGCCAATATAGAAAATTTCGTTTTCTAAATTGACCCAATCGGGGATCGAACCCGGTTTTACTATCTATTGTTAATTTAATAGCATTGTAATTATTACTATAGTGGGGTAACTCGGCTGTGTTGACAGGGCAGTGGTGTGGTGGGGTGCGGGGCAGGGGGTATCCCTCCACCGCTACAGAGCAGGCGAGCCGTACCTAACTATTCCCTACTGAAAGTGCGGTACTGTAGCAATATTCGTCATTTGTTTGTCTGTCTGTATCAATATAATTAGATAAATTATTACGCTTTAGTTAGACTGTAACTGCAGTTTTTATAAACAATGACACTGTCTAGGAGCTCACGATGAATCAAATAAATCTGAAAAACATTCTAGTTCTTAGAAACACTGAGTTTTACTAAAAACTGTTTTTTTCTTTACCAGAATCATAACTCTTGTAACTCAAACCAAAATTGAACATCCTGCGAGATTCCGTAAAAAGTCATTGATTTTGTATTGTGAGTCGGTCGCCCCCCCATTTAGGAGGGGGGCCAATAATTTATGGAACATGTTGCTTTGTTTACCTGCCTACCAGCGATTTATTAGATTTGTTAATAGCCTACCGAGCAATACTCGATGATTTTTTAATATTATTTTTCGACTAAGAAAGAATATATAATTTAAATAAAAACTCAATTACAGACCTACAAGAACACAAAGAATTTTTTCCACTTTTAAATAAAAGTTTTATTTGTTGTACTGATTTTAGTTTTTCTTTTATGAATTAGCGTATTCGCCAACCAACTTCTGAACAACAATATGGCGAAAAAACGATGAACCTATTACACCCAATCAACTTCAATCCACATTAACACAACTACAGTAATTGGATTCCCTCTCTTTCTAACGAGACGATAATTGACAATGAACACGGGACATAATAGTAATATGGAATTCATTAAGGGCTATAATAGTGTGAACATATATTCGATCCATTATAGCTTGTGCCTTTAGAGAGCACTATTGTTACTAGGCAATTTAACTTACATTAGGTAGCTAGTTTATTATTATTCACATTTTAAAGCTGCTATTTTACGTTATGTTAAATTATTGATAAAAATAAGCAACGAATGTCACTGAACCATTATATTACCGCTTAAAACATTAGATTAAAAAAACACATTACAAAATGGCGTCATGAAACTGACATATTGACTTTTAAAAAAAATCTATAGCCTGTGTCACTCGGGGTGATGTAAAAATTCCAACAATACCTCACACATTAAAATCTGTTCAGGCATTTAGATGTTATGGTGGAATAAAGAAACTCACATACATACGAACATCATAAACCCTGAACACAATACACTGTTCTTTTTTGGGCACTCGTGTATTTTGAGCATTCGTGTAAAATGTTGATAAGTCAAAATACCAAATTGTTTGACGGCTTTTGTTGCAGATCATACTTTTATTAAGTTAAAATAGAAATGAATACATAACTAAATAACATACTAGAAAGAATTCGACATGCACCAAATCATATTCTCGGGCAGGAATCGAACCCGTGACCATTGGAAGTCCGGTCCAATGCTCTTCCAACTGAGCTACCGAGTAACTACATAGTCGGAAGAGCATGCCAATGGTCTCTTTGGAATCATTTCTTTGGTTTCTAGCATATTATTTACTATTGTATATAAATATAGCACTGTAAAATTTGTAAATGTAAAACACAAATCGATCACGGAAATATGAATTAATGTAAGGGACAAAGGTCTACTTTTCAGGAGGAGCAAAAAACAAATTTTATTTATAATAATTGCTTGTATTTTTTTCATTTTTTATTCTACTTACTTGATGCCTATAGCAAAGTTGCTTAGGTTTGAGAGCTCTATAAAGCTATGCAAGCAAAATTAAGATTATCTTTATGGATTCCGAAATAGCATGTCTCTTACATTAAAAATAAATGTAGATGCGTTCTTTACCTTAATTGCATTTAACACAAAAATACTCCGCAGTAATGTAACAGTCATATTTACAAAAATTATATTAGTATTTTTTGAAGTAAGGTACCCTTTTGGGTTTAATTATTGCTGTATCCTAACTAAATACTATAATAAAATTTTACTTTCAAAAGCAAATTGGTTAACTTGATTTAATTTAGATAAAAAAAATTGCTATTATTGTGAATACATAAAATGATACAAAAATTGATCATTTAAAGTATTTATTTTTATTCAGCGTTAAACATAATCAGTCTCATTGTTAACAATGATGGCAGATTATAGGAAAAACATTTTTGAATGATAATCAACTGTTTATATAACTAAAAAAATAGTTTCCAAAATTTCAAGTTCAATAGATTTTTTCAAGTAATTATGGTTATTAATTTATAATTAAAAAATCAATTCTATTTGAAATTTGAGTATTATAGCAATTTAATATAAAGAACTTAAGCAAGATAATAACAATATACACACTACTAATTTATACTTAACCATATTAATTAAGAGCCGATTGTTCCAAAGTCAGGTAAAATTTAATCGTAGGGTAAAATTTATAATGTAATACGAACGATTTTTAAATGTCACGTCAAATATCAAGGCATTGAACGATGGTTAGAGCTTACTCAACGACTAAATTTTATCTGACTTAGGAAAAATTTGCCTAAAGCGAAAATACTACAACCTAATTGTTAACTGCAGCAGTTTGCATTATCAACAATCCAACGAAACATTATAAACAACATGAAAACGTTATCTACAATCCAAAAAAAGAGGAGGAAGAGAAACAGGTCGCGATGCAATTAAAAATAAGAATGAAAATCATAAAAAATTAATAAGTGGAGGAACTTATTCCCTTCTAGAGTCTTCGTCATCAAGTTTCATGATTTAATAAAACTTTGTGAAAAGGGTATTATACCTAAAACATATCAGAAGGATTACTTAAGTATTCCTTATAAAAATAAAATTAAAGACACTTTAAATAAGACTAAGACGAAGACTCTAGTAGGGAATAATTTCCTCCACTTAACCTGTTTGAGCTTTTTTTGGATATTTGATAACGTTGTTATGTTGTTTATAATGTTTCGTTGGATTGTTGATAATGCAAACTGCTGCAGTTAACAATTAGGTTGTAGTATTTTCGCTTTAGGCAAATTTTACCTAAGTCAGATAAAATTTAGTCGTTGAGTAAGCTCTAACCATCGTTAAATGCCTTGATAATTGACGTGACATATTTAACAATCGTTTGTATTACATTATAAAGTTTACTCTACGATTAAATTTTACCTGACCTTGCAACAATCGGCCCTTAATTAATACGGTTAAGTATAAATTAATAGTGTGAACATCGTTATTATCTTACTGAGTTCTTTATATTAAATTGCTATAATACTAAAATTTCAAATTGAATTGTTTTTTTAATTATAATTTAATAACCATAATTACTTTAAAAAATCTATTGAACTTGAAATTTTGGAATATATTTTTTTGGTTATATAAACAGTTGATTATCATTCAAAAATGATTTTTCCTATAATGTGCCATCATTGTTAATATTGAGACTAATTATTGTTAAACGCAGAATAAAAATAAATACTTTTAATGATTAATTGCTTTTGAAAGTACAATTTTATTATAGTATTTAATTAAGATACAGCAATAACTAGTACTAAACCAGTTACTTCTAAAATTACTAATATTATTTTTATTAAGGTATACAACGCATTTAAATTTATTTTTTATATAAGAGACATGCTATTTTGAAATCCATAAAGATAATCTTAGTTTTGCTTGCATAGCTTTATAGAGCTCTTAAACCTAAGCAACTTTGCTATAGGCATCAAATTAGTAGAATAAAAAGTTAAAAAAATACTAGCAATTGTTATAAATAAAATTTGTTTTTTGCTCCTCCTGAAAAGTAGACCTTTGTCCCTTACATTAATTTATATTTCCATAATCGATTAATGTTTACCTACGATACACGAAGCATGCAGCGGGCGGAGCAGGCGGGGACGGGCTCTAGTTTTCTGTTTTGCTCTCTACTAGTTATATTGTAATATTAGAAAAATAAAATGAATTCATATTCTATTAAAGTAATGTAAGAAACACGTAAATTATTACACACGCTGGCATATTAATGTAAGGGACATCATTGCCAAATACATAAATCATAAAGTAACGTAAGGCTGATCAGGTTTAGAAAAACGAAAACGTGGTTAGGGTAAAGGCCATATATAACTTTTTATGAGACATACCTTAAAACTAAAAATGACATTTTGTACAAGTGTATGATACGTCAAAATTTGTCGTTAAGATTTGTTTAGGACCTCTCAAAATGTGTACTGTAAGGGACAAAAAAATGATTTTTTTTCAAGATATCAACATTTCAAGTATACCATTCGATGGAGCGTAAAATTCCGAATCCAACGGTGTATATAACTCATTTTCGGTATATTGTCCCTTACATTAATTCATATTTCCGTGATCGAAATTTAGAAATGAAAATTTATAATTAACTCTTGTAGTTAGTTCATTAAAACTTTACACCCTTACAAAAGCACGGGTGAACTAAGGTTATTATTATTTTCAGGTTAAATAATTTACATCATTACACCAACAAGCTAATTTTGCGAACAACTTGCATGTTACATTCTCTCGTTGAGTTCAAATAACTTGACTTCTACATCTTCATTAAATACAAGCTGATGTTAATTAAGTTAGAACAATGTTATGTCTAAAGTCCTTTACTTGTCTTAATTGGTAAATTAAGTCTAAAGTTTGTTTCTCCTTCTTGTCTTAATCTTCACCAACTCTTTATTGAAAGAATCAATTATAAAATTCAACAAATGGTTATCCACACATAGATTACGAAGGAAATTACTAATTTATCGGTGACAATTTGATTAAGACATTATATTTTAAAAAATAGGCCCATCCTCCTTATCTACCCATAAGGAAGGCCTGTGCTCCAGCAGTGGGGATATTCAAAATGGCTGATGGTCATGGTCATGGTCATATTTAAATAACGATTTAAATTTAAAAGACTTATGACAACAGTCAAAAGCTGTTTACTAAATAGAACAAATAAGGATAAACAGACTATACTATAATGAAAACAAGAACCCTTGGCTGGAATAATTCTCATAAATTGGAATAAATCACTAATAGTAACAAAACACTATTAGAAAAGAAACATATTATTTGACAGAAGTCTAACATACGGTATTGCATAGTAAAGGGATACCTTACCTAACCTAAACCTTTAATTTAATTTATATTGCCTCGATCGTAGCTTCTTTAATTTTCACAAGTGTTTCTAACAGCCTAGACTAAAAAAAACGATCAAGAGCGAGTCGGACTCGCGCACCAATGATTCCGTCCTTTCCATCATCAGTCTAAAAAAGTTAACTATTTAGAGACATCGTTTTATTTTTCCTATAATCTTTACATAAACTTCTATCACATTAAATAATTTCAGATTTTTTCCTATGCAAACTTTGGAGATAAGGGGGGAACGGTATTTTTTTTTCAGTAGAAAACTATGTGGCCTAAAAAAATAAAAAAAAATGTTTGAGAGCAGCGGTCTTTCATATGATACCCCATATGCCCTAGTAGCCTCACTTCGAATTTTTAAGACTCCCTTTCAGTCTCTGTTGCTAACAAATATAAATATTTTTATTTCTCTTATTTGCAAAATAGTTGGGCAAACGTCATCTAAATCTATTCCAAATTTCAATTTGATAGCATTAGTAGTTCTCGAGATATCCAGCAGCTGTGACAGACAGACAGACTGAGTCGCACTATAAGGGTTCCTTTTTACCATTTTGGTACGGAACCCTAAAAATGTTGAATTATACAGAATTTAACTCTTAAATTCAAATTCCTGTATCACCGCAAGTGCAGTTGTAAGTAATTGACAATTAGCTATTCAGTTAACTAATGGTTCAGTTAAGTTTAACCGGGCCTCGATTGAGAAGCCACCTTTTCATAGACTAATTACGTCACGTTAAGTGGGTGGTGCCGTGCTTTGAGTATTGCTCTACTAATCTTTTATTGCTCACTGGAGGCAGCCATGTTGAATTGATTTCAATAACCAATTTAGCTCCGATTTAGACATAATTTATGTTTAGAGTACAATCCGACGAGATGGCTTGTATCTAAATAAATATACTTTATTAATCAAAATCAATTATGCCTTTAAATAAATAAATAAATATTTGACAACATCACATACATTGCTCCGATTCCAAAGTAAGTAGCTAAAGCACTTGTGTTATGGAAATCAGAGACAACGGTGGTATCACAAACACCCAGACCTGAGTCAATATAGAAAAGTTCGTTTTCTAAATTGAACCAACCCGGGGATCGAACCCGGGACCTCAGAGATGGCGACACCTTGAAAACCGGTGAACAAAGCCACTCGACCACGGAGGTCGTAGTAATAATAGTTTATGAAACTGAAAAAAAGCAGCCCTTGACGAGTTTCTTGCCGGTTCTTCTCGTTACAAGGTCTCCCGCTTAGGGTTTGCGAACCGATGGCGTAGCTTCTTTGACATTCACAAGTGCTTGTAACAGCCTAGACTGAATAAACGAGTTTTGAATTTTGAATTTTGAATTTTGATGCATAATACCTAGTTATGTGCAGTTTCATACACTACTTTATCTTCACTCATACAGTTGAAATAAGACAAAAGTGTATTTATTCCAACTCACAGCCACGGAAAAAATATGTGGTATGGCGGGAAATTTAGATTCTCATTGCGCATGACTGCGCAGCACGCGCATCCATAGACAATGGGTGCATTCCAACAGACTAATCGCTGAGTCATCGATCGCCATGGAGTACATTTGAACCATGGAAAGTAGTTAGTTTAATGTTTAATTTTATTACTTTCCATGGTTAAAATGTACTCTATGACGATCGATGACCGCGATTAGAGTGTTAGAATGCACCCATAAAAATAAATTAGTTTCCATGGTTAAAATAAACTCTAAGGCGATCGATGACCCAGCGATTAGCCGGCTGAAATGCATCCAATGACACTATTTTTCTACATTGTCAATGAACCCATACGCGCCAATAAATTAAAAAGCAGAAGTGTGCTAAAAAAATTTAAAAAAAAATATTTTTATGATGCATTTGATTGAACTGTAATAGGGTTTTTTTATATTACCTAGCAACGAAAATAAAGTACGTATTTATACAATCTTTCTTGAATTCATATTTGAAACATTACGTTGTGAGTGTAGATAAAAAATATAACCAGTCATCTAAATTACTAATGAGCTGTGAATTTATAGTAGTGTTTTATACGAAATCAAGTTGTTCAAAATTAAAGCTAGTGCTGTTTCATTTCTTCATATTATTTTTGTTCGTAAACTCGTGAAATGTTTTGAAAAGTCCTATTTTATTTCGGATGATCCTGTAAGCTTTGCCCGGGCCTAATTGGTGAAATAACTAATTAAGGAGGGCTTTTACAATTACATTTAAAAATAAATGCTTGGGCCTGCCCCATTTATTTTTAAATCGGAGAGAAAACTCACTTGATAATGTAAAAAAATATATATATAACTATATCGCAAAATAAGAAGAACCGTTATTTATGTTTACTAAGGGCTGATTTTTCAATCCTCAGATAACAGATATCAACCAGTTAAATTATTACCCGAATAAAATAAAATAAATTGACAAACAATCTTATGACAAACATTTTTGACGACCTCCGTGGTCGAGTGGCTTTGTACACCGGTTTTCAATCTTTGAAGTCCCGGGTTCGATCCCCGGTTGGGTCAATTTAGAAAATGAACTTTTCCATATTGGCTCAGGTCTGGGTGTTTGTGATACCACCGTTGTCTCTGATTTCCATAACACAAGTGCTTTAGCCACTTACTTTGAAATCGGAGCAATGGATGTAAAATTGTCAAATTTTTTATTTCTTTTTGCATTTGGCAGTATAACGTTATCAAACGAATAAAGTATTATCTGGGCATTGAAAAGTCAGCCCTGTCTTATATTTACGTCCGCGTGGAATTCCACTGCCCGTGAGAATTGATACCTACGTCAAGATAACAATGTTTTGTAAAGTTTTGGCCAGGGAGGGTACTCTAAGCTCTTAAAGTAATGTTGTGATAGAGACAGAGCTATACATCGCGTATAGCGCCATCTCACTTATGATATTACTTTGATGTTATTTTTGATAGTCCAGTGGCCCTACCATGAGTTGATGCAAACTGTTTACGCTACCGTAAACTATCGGATATACTGCTCACAGTCAATGTGAGTGAAAGAGAGAACGCGATAGTTTACGGCAACGTAAAGAGTTTGCATCAACTCATGGTAGGGCCACTGTTCCGCTCAGTGGTTTGACTTGTGCGATAATTAATTAGCTCCGGTGAATCAGGACATTATTATTAATTGATGACGTGTAGGCCCTATTTAATAAACGTGACATTTGTCACCTGTCATGACAAGTTTTTTTTTCCATTGCGTCAACGATTTGAAAATAGAATAAACTACACATAGCTACACCGCAACGTTAACCGAATTGTCATGACAATTGACAAATTGTCACGTTATTAAATAGGGCTTTGGTAACTAGTACTACTACTAGTAAAATAAATGTTAATTAGGGTTTACGTTACTATATTTTTTTGCATTTTTCACTGAGGTTTGACCAAAAAACACATATTTTTAAAAAACTTGTATTGAGAATGGAATTCAAAGTCTTTTATTAAGAATAATATAACAATAATAAAATGTTTTTATTTTCCAACTACAACAACTACTTACTCACAGTAACAAAAAATATAAAGAAGCCGTTATGTGAGGACTGGTGCCTGAAACATGTTTAAAAAAACCGTATCAGCTCACCAGTGCTCCCAACATGGATAATATCCATTTTAATTTATGAGAGTTAGGTAGTTAAGATGTGAGTTGTATGGATGTTTTTTAAAGAGTAAATGTAGTGTGTGCATAGCTTTAAAAAGCTCTTAGTATTTGACTCACGCTTGACCATTTTTAATGGCAGTCTTTTGTTTGTTTTCAGGTAAAAAACGCCATGGCTCCAGGCCAGTAAGTCGAAAAACAAACAACATGATAAAAGCTGTCGCGTCGCGTCGTATTTCCCAATTAAAAATTAATCAACAATAATTTTTGGAACACGACAGCCGAGCCGAAATTGAAACGCGCAAATGATTTGTAACTTTTTTCTTGTTTTTTTTATTTGTGGCTATGGCTGTCCATAAATTTCGGCGTTCGAGAGCACAGTAAACTAAGTTATTTAAATTTTCATCAGAATTCATATGCGCGCTTATTAATTAACATGAATGAATATAAATGGTAGTATTTGTGTTGCTTTTTGATTGCTGTTAAATTATTTTTTTAAGTGGGTCTATAATTTAACAACAAAAATGCTTTTCAAAAAATCTTTTGTTTTAATGTATTTAAATATAAAGTTTTATCTTTAAAAAAATGTAGGGATTAAGACTTTTTTTTTCACTCCACATTCACAAAACATAAGTAGACAGAAGCCAAGTGATCGGAAATCCAGTACGCACACATAGACATCACGAACAGGCATGTTCGGGTCAAATCAAACTATAGTCAGTACTGTAGAAGTGCAACAAAACAAATGACTAATATATATTTAAATACGGCCAGAGTGGTGCTTCTGTATAGAACAAACAGACCCCATATTCAAGAACAATACTTAAACGAGGTCTCACTCGAGGGTCGATTACGCGAACGCACTGCTTTGGAATAGAGCTCTGTGATTGGTTCGTTTGTTTACGTATTACGTTTGATTGGTAGTTGGGACGCTGTGCGTCCGCAGGCACTGTGAGACCTGGCAGTAATGTTTGTGAATACGGTGTTATACTCGTATTAACAAACATTACTATGAGGTCTCCCACGGACACTCAGCGTCTCAACTACCAATCACAAGTAACACATAAAACAAAAGAACCAATCACAGAGCTCTATTTCAACGCAGTGCTTACGCATAGGCAAAGGTCGTTTGAGTATTGTTCTTGAATAAGGGTGATTTTGTGACTCATTTAAAAAATCTTCTTCCCAATAAACTCCACAATTTCTTCCTAATTTGTAATACGGTCACCGACCGACCTTATCTCCAGGAACTGTCGAACTGTTTAACTGTAAGCTCTGAAACGCTTAGATTACGCTCGGCATTCAAATTCAACCGGGTTCGACCGTGAAATTAGCGTGGATTTCTTTTCACGCTAAAAAAGCCGTTGTTTGTTGTAATACAATTCTTACTAATATTATAAATGCGAAAGTAAGTATGTTTCTTTGTTACGCATTCACGTTTTAACTACTCAACCGATCATCAAAATTTGGCGCATTAGTACCTTTCATTCAGAAAATGTTTTTTTTGCTATCCCTCAGGAACAGACATGAGGGATAGCAAAAAAAACTTTCATCGCAAACGAAGTCGCAGACGGCCGCTAGTACTATAATATTTTTTCTAACAGTGAGGTAGCTCCTTTTTTCGGCGATGAATGCAGACAAAGCGATAGAGCGACAGAGATCATTTTTGCATGAAACTCTAATTTCTTTTTATTCTAAGTGACACAGGGGGAATAGGGGAAATTTTACAGTAAATTCGACAGTAAAGTCGGGAAGTTGACTGTTACAGCTATCAAACAATATCAAAATCAAATAAAATCAAATTGAATTTATCGAAGTTATAACTTTCAGAACTTAGTTTTGTATGGAAAATCATATAGTGACTCCTATTTTTAACCCCCGACGCAGCGCAAAGAGGGTTGTTATAAGTTTGAAGCCTATGTTTGTTAGTCTGTACGTATATTCGTAGTGCCTAAATGGATCAAGCGATTCAAATTGCATTTTTTTTTTATTGAAAGCAAGTCTAATCGAAATGGTTCTTAGTCACGTTTTATGGAAATCCATTTAGTCATTATGAAGATGGTCAACTGCCTGCCGAAACGGTAAAAGATACGGAGATGGTGCTTTGACTAAAATAATGTACACCTTGGACAAATTTAGGTGCAAGAAAAAAAACAAAATGGCCGCCACATTTTTTTTTATTTATTTTTTATTGCATATACATTTTCTTTTGAGCAGTATAGTATATATTTATAATCAGCATATACTTATCAAGAAAATAATTGAACACCGACGGTTGAACAACCATAAACTGAAAATTTTTCCTATTACCTCCATAACACTCGCTAGAAATTTTCTAATGCCCATTTGCCACGAGCTAAATATAAAGTTTAACGGCCTCTGAAATTAACCCTCCCGTATGTTACCGGGCTAACGGTTAGTGCACCATTGTACCCCTAATATTATGGCTGAATGAGGGGTTGAATGGTACAACTTCGAACCGGTGTGATGAGGGCAGCCATTTTATTTTTTTTAAATAAATTCATGTAACTAGGAAATCATGTAAGTAATTGTTAAAAGTAAGAAAAATACCAAATAATCCAGACAAATTTGAACAAATAGTAAACGCTAGGTGTGATGAACTTTTGTAGGAGACCTTTGCAAGGGTTAAACTTTAAATTTAAGGGACACCCGTTTGACGCAGGCGACGCAGTTTCGCGCAGCGCAGGGATGAGTAGATATTGTAATGTATGAACTTCCTGAGAGTTTCGTAGTTACATTGCGGCGCATGTTAGACAGCGCACGTCATCTGAGTACGCTATCCTTAGTGTTTGTGGAGACGCGGGGCGTTGCGCGTCGCGTGCGGCGACGCGGCCCACACTAAATTCAAACATTTGGCGTTGTACTCTTATGAGAGCGCTTACGGGGATGCTATTTACAGGTGTTTGCTTGAAATGCAGCGTTGACCGCGGCGTCGCCCGCAGCATGCTGTCATTCAGTTAACGGCCTGAAGCGATGAACGCGGTGGACAACCGCGTGCACCGATACTCTTCATGCCCCGCGTCACCATAAACTAAAGCGTGCAATGCTATATGTTTGTGTTTACGCGTGCACGCTGCACGCGTCGCTGCACGCGTCGCTGCACGCGTCGCTGCACGAGTCGCTGCACGCCCCATCTCTCTATGAACGGAAAAAAACGTCCAACGCCACGCCATACGTGACGCCCGACGCCTCGCGTCTCCATAAACACAACATGTATATGTGTATTACACAACTCGCTCGAATGTTTTATTTCTGGATTTGTTAGTTTTTTTCTTATTCATTAATCTTCGACAGTACTAATTAAGACAAGTATCGTTGGAATAATCGTACCGTCTAAGCCGACCCTGATATCATGAGAATTTCTTTATTTTGTTAAACAATGTGTGATTTTCCCACAACAGTGTATCATGTAATTAACTAAAACTGGTTTTGAGTTGGTAGCTCTCAATGTCAAGATCTTGTAATATTTTTTTAACTTTATAATATGATGTAAGGTTGGAACTATCCTACGAATATTAAAAAAGTGAAAGTTTGGATTTTTGTTACTCAACGGCTAAAGGGATTTGGATGAATTTTGGACCACAGATAGCTGTTTATAACCTGGATTAAACATGGGATACGTTTTATCCCATTAAAAAGTTCCAAAAATTTGTCGAATGTCTACGCGGGTGAAGTCATAGACGAAAGCTAGTAACTACCTCTATATAAACCACAAACAGACCGACAACCCGTATTAATTAGCTGATCCCTAAGAATCGCTACTGAAGTATTGACCACATAGCCCCAAAAAAACATTCCAAAACCGGAAATAACAAAAATGACCTCAATTCCAAAAGTAGTAAAGTTGAAAATTGAAACAAAAGCAAAACCAGGATCTCGACAAACTTTGATGCGGTCGTAATAACCCTTATTGCAAAGACTTAGAACTCAAATTTGTTGTTTTGGACTGTATGTTTTACACTTTGTGGAAAGAAAATTAGGCTAATCAGGGAAATTAGAGGAAAATCCGAAATATACGAAAGTAACGCAAGGGATAGGGGCTTTTCATCCAAATGTATGGATTGGGTGATTTATGGTTGTTTATGGTGATCTTTTTGGCCTTCACGAGGTTGTTCTTCTGTTCAGTGCTGAAAACGTTTAGGTACAGTTGACGCCACAACTACTTAATGTTCTGCAGGCCTGTTACATAACAACAGTCGCGATAAGCGGACGATGTTCGTCCCACTCCGTGACCCTATAAACTGACGAATAAGGTTCAATATCAAGTAAATTGAACGACGCATTGCATCCGATTAATGCGATTTTTTTAACCGACTTCAAAAAAGGAGGAGGTTATCAAGTCGACGGTTTTTTTATGTATGTTTTAACATAACTTCACCAGTTGTTAACCGATTTCAATTATTCTTTTTTTATTTGAAAGAAAATAGTTCATGTGTGGTCCCAAAAAAAACTACAGAGATCTGGCTAGTATTTTTTCATAATCCTGAAAAATAACAATTATTTGGCTTACCATCGCACGAGTTTTTACGGATTTTCAGGTATAACTTCTTTGTTTATGAACCGATTTCGATGATGCCTTTTTGTTTGAAAGGTTATAGGTAGGTCATTATTATAGGCTGCTTGTTCAGTCAGGTCAGGGCTAGTAGGTACACACTTGCAATTAAATTGATCTGTGACACTTATATCGTATTTATTTGAACGAAAGAGTTATTGACAAAATTGTAACAATCTTTACATTTAATTTAATACAAAACATACAATTTTAAAATATGAAATATTATTTCAAACTCGAGTAATAAATATAAATAAATAAATATTTTGACAACATCACATAGATTGCTCCAATTCCAAAGTAAGTACCTAAACTACTTGTGTTATGAAAATCAGAGACAACGGTGGTATCACAAACACCCAGACCTGAACCAATATAAAAAAGTTCGTTTTCTAAATTGACCCAACCGGGGATCAAACCCGGGACCTCAGAGATGGCAAAGCCACTCGACCACGGAGGTCGTCGAGTATAGCTTAACACCTAATATTGTCAGTAAAAGAACCCTAAACAATGCGACTCAAGTTTCTTCACCTCTTGAAAACTAATATGGCGGTCCTATTGCGTAATAAAATAACTCTATAAAAGGAATTCGCGAAATAATAACGCCTTTAGGAAAAAATCTTTTCATAGGCTCTTATTTCCAAGTCTATAAAATCTGCTCTGTCATTAAATTGTAAAGCAATTACGGTAAATACAGTTTTGCGATTTGCTTCTTAGTGATTCCTTCTGTGCTTTTACAGGGGCTATTTTAGTGTTGAATAAATTATGATAGAAAGTAGACAAAATAATACTGGTTAATTTTTTAATCACCATCCTTTTAAAGATGTGTTCAGTCCATGAGTCTGTACAACTTTCTCAAAGAAACATAGGGCCAAATATAATTATGTCAAAACTCGCACTTGGACGGTTTTATTTTTATTTTATCATAAAGTTGCTTGTAATTTCTAATTGAGTAGGCAAGATTTCTAAGTATAAAAAGGCTGTACAAAATATAATGATCCCTTTAATTATTCTGAAAAAAAAAACTTTTCGTACAAAAATAATGAGCCTTAAATTATTCTGAATAAGCCTACGCATTCCGATTTCTTTTTAGTTTAGGTAATCCGAAAGTATTAAGGGATATCAGGTAAAACTTCAGGAAAGCCGTCTTCAAAGGTAATTAATTAATTATGCAAAGAGCTGTCATTATGAAATTCGAACTCTATACTTCGAATTTGATTTAAGAGGCCGTACAATGCCAAGTACTTACACGTAATTGAGCAACGATTTCACACAGTATTGACCATCAGCCATTTTTAAAGTAACCACTGCGGCTCAGGTCTTCCTTATGGGTGGATAAGGAGGATGGGCCATGACCCACTATGCGCGCACAATGCTGATTGGTGGGTGCCAACGACTGCAATGAAGCCGGGACCAACGGCTTAACGTGCCTTCCGAAGCACGGAGGAGCTTGAGATAGTAAATTTTTGGTCACCCATCCCCTGCGAAAGTTGCTTTACCTCCGCAATCGCTGGACCAGGCGCTAAACCACTGCGCCATCGAGCGCCACAGTATTACCTGCTTGATTTATTGCTCCCAAAAATAATATCGATAGTATTAATACCTAGTGCTCATGTGATTGACAGAAACATGACAGCCAAAACTTTTCTTGATAAAAAAAAATGAAGTAACCTCCAATTTTGTCGTTTTTCAATGCTGGGCCAACCAATAGTAAACCTATAATCTTGAAATTAAAATAAATAAAAACCTTAGCTAGCTCTCTAGTTTTATGGTTGACAGTTTTCCAAATTAGGAAATAGTTTATTAGTAATCAATTGAAAACGATAATGCTTTCATTAATTTCGATAACTTTAAGTATGAAAACTTTTTCCAGCGTTGTACGCCTTTTTAGGGTTTCGTACCTTAAAAGCAAAAAACAGAAATTTTATAGGATCACTTTGTTGTCTGTCCCTGTGTCTGTGTATTTATCTATCTGTCTGACCGTCTATCTGTCAAGACTCTTTATCTCGGAAACGCGTGGAGGTATCGAGTTAAAATAAAACCATAAACTCAAGTCTACAGTCTCTTGAAGCTGTGAAATGTAAAAAAAGATGCTTCAAAAAACGCATCTTTCGTCACTCTCAAGAGAATCAATAGGGTACTTTGCTTTGACCTAGAACTATGAAATTTGGCGAGTAATATCGTCTTATACTACAAGTATAGGGAAAAATTACTTAAAAACTATACATTTGTAATTAAATCATACAAAATATAGTCTTTATTTAAAGAATGTACGTAATCAATCATCGAGTTTGTTCGGAACCCTCGGTGGGCGAGTCCGACTCGCACTTGTCAGGTTTTTTTTCAATACTAGGGCAACACGACTTCATTCAATAATTTTTTCCCGAATCAAATACTTACTGCAATCTACAAAAAAAAACAAACTAAAGGTGAATCAAATAACAGCATCAAAGACAAGCGCTATCCACAACAAATAACATAATAAAAACCTCATTTTTCTTAAACCGAAATGGCCTTTGGGAACAATCCGTATCAAACCACCTATTTTACCAAGACCTCTTCAATACGTAGAAGTCAAACGAGAAAGCACCAAATGACCTGGCTTTGAAAGGTCAAAGGAAACTGGATGGTATCTAACGCTCCAATTTATCTTGAACTCTCATTTCTTTCTACACTTTTGTTGTCAAAGTCCCCTTTAAAATAGCTACTATGAAAAGCAACTTACAGTTTTCATGTGTGGCCACAAAAGACTGTACTGTGGTTGATATTACGTTTTCTGTTATATTTCTTAGGAAATACGTCGTTCTGACTGAAGATTTTTGTTTTGCCTTCCTCTTTATGGCCGCGTAAATCTTTTTAAAAGCGCTTTAGCTCTTTAGTTGGAGTTTGTATGGCCTTAATACTTTTGAGATTAAATTGTAAATGTGCTTATGGTTTTAGGAAAACACGTTTAAATTTTCTATTTGATTTTTAGTTCCTAAGAAAATAATTTTCTTGTGAAATATGTTTGTCGCGTTTTTTATTTCTTATACAAAGCTAGTAGGTAAGAAAGAGGTACCTACGTATGTTTTCTGATAGTATGCTATATTTAGAAAAGACTGATTAGGTTAATCCATTTATCTAATAATATTATAAAGAGTTTTTTTTGTATGTTTGTTTGTTTGTAATGAATAATCACGAAAAGGAGTTAAATATTAAGCTGCATACTAAATTACATAGGAACTCAGACCTACTATAGTATGACACCAAATAATTAATCTGTACAATTTATTATAATTTGAGTTTGACTTATGAGTAGTCGTATGAGATCTTTTATTATTAAAAATTATTTGACACGAGACAAAATATTTTTGATCAAACATTAAAAAAAGTTCATAATATTCTTTCCGGTCACCAATCCAATGTCAGACCTTTACCAAGAACCCTTTCATTTTTACGATACTAAAAACACCCACGAAATTTTCCTTAATTTAAACATTACTCTTATCCCAAACACAGTTCATATTTTTAGTGAAAACATTCGCCAAAAATACCGTTCCGTTTTATCGATGATATTTTACGCGTTGGAAATCGTAAAACTAGCAGTAAACCTTTCAGCTACAGTTTATAACTAGTTTATTGGGTAATAAAACCATATCGTACCTTTCAAGGGTTTCAGGTTGAACTCAACCTCTAATTTCAGTCGACATCAGTGTAAATGAAGGTTACGATACCAATATTATTCACAAACCTTTTTCCATAAAAAAAGCTTGATAAACAAGTACATATTACGCGTAGACAATGTAGTACTACGAAGACTGCTACGGCGTAGCACATGGTTATTTTTCGTGCGTAGTCAAAATTGCAATTTCATTTATGTGAGTTTTGCTTGCTAAAAGTCTTCTAAATATGGTATAGCACACCTTAATTTTAAGCCTAGCAACTCCGTTATTTACTTTTAAAGTTACGTTATGGCTTATAATGGTCATGTTTAATAATAATTATAAGTAACAAATTAATATTTTTAAATTTGAGGTTTTAGCAGTCACTATCCTATTTTTATATAATATTAAAAAAAAATCGACTCGCACCAGATCATATTCTCGGACGGGAATCGAACCCGCGACCTTTGGAAGTCCGGTCCAAGAATCAATAGTGGCATCGTCGATTTTTTTCTAGTAGGTATAGCCAGCATTATTTGATCAATGTGAGGAATTACCTCGACATTCAATTTAAACATCTTTCCAGATTTAAATTGACAATTGATTAAGATGAAACAGCTATATAATTTTAAAATTTAAGTTTTAGCATTCACAATGATATTTTTTTTCAATACTAAATATTATAATAGAAAAGTTCGACTCGCACCAGATCATATTCTCAGGCCAGGAATCGAACCTGCGACTTTTGGAAGTCCGGTCCAATGCTCTTCCAACTGAGCTACCGAGGCATCGTCGAAAAAAAAATGTTCTTTAAAACATATTTTTATGTAAAAACATTAAATTTAATTAGTCGAAAACTGGAGCATTAAAATAACAGAAAGGTAGAACTGAAAGAAATTCAGGCAAACTTTTTCAACCTTCAGCGAATTCATTAAACACAGTTTTGAGAAAATTAGCAAACTTCTTTCCACCATCAATCTTCAGAGAGGAAGTATAATCGGCAAAATCTTTTCCAATCCAATCCTTTACGCAGTCAGATTGACTGAGTTTTAATAAAATCCAACTTTGGACAAGGTTTTTATTAATAAAAAATAAGTTATTTAAACTTTTTTAAATCTTTCTACACTTTATAAATATTTTTTCGCAAGGTAAGGTATCTTACTTTAGTTAACCACTTGTCGCAAATGCATATTGAGATTTTGATTTTTCGTAGAGAATTAAATCTTTTAGTTCAAGAACCAAATCATAAACCACATTATTTAATATGAAGCAATCAAAAAGATATTCTCAATCTCCTATATCCTGCAAAACAACCTCAGCTCATAAAGTTGGGGCGAAATGTGACCCCAGGAGTTGTGACCTTCGGAGAGAGTGATAACGCACCCGAGTTACTACAGGGTAAGGCGCCTTGTCCAGTGGGTAAAGCTTCGAACATAATATACCCTAGATGCAGCGTAAGCGCACTAAAAGTGACGCCACGGACAAATGCTCCAATAGAAAGTGAGCATTAGATCGATCTCAGTAGTCATATGACCGTTCGGGCTTGACGATGCCTAAATGTGCTGTGAATTTGTGCAAAAACAACTCGAAAAAAGTGAAAAAAAAAGATAAAATATTGAGCGTAGGACATAATTTCAGTATGAATTTAAAGTCAAACATGTAGGTACTGAAACCACCTTTAATTTCATTATTTAAATAAAGTTATTACAATATTCTATGCCGTGCAACCGTTTCTTCTATTTGCGTTAGTAAGACAGAGATGCGTAATATGTATATTAGAACTACAATTATAGCTGTATAACACTGTTGGAATCACTTTTTCGAACGCGTTTAGTATGGGATTGTGTATCTAGAGTTTATATGATCGAAGGAGTAAAGCTAATGATTTATAATTTATATACAATTTTATTAGCTATACTTATTCCTTCTCCATACACGATAATTGATAAAATCAACATTTTGACAGTTCAGAAATAGGCATCCTTCTTTGCGAGCAAACAAATAAATAAATAAGCAAGAATGAAACCTAGTTTCAAAAGTTACAGACAGTGAAACAAATGAAACAAAAAAGGAATCACGTTAGTCGGACGATGTTCGTTGATCAATTTACATGATTTTAAACCTTAACCATGAGTTAATGACGTCACGGAGTGGGACGAACATCGTACGTTCATCGCGATGCTTTTTTGTAAAAGACCCTCAATTTAATTCGTCGTGTATAATAATAATAATACTAAATAATATACTAGAAAAAATAGGACTCGCACCAGATCATGTTCTCGGACGGGAATCGAACCCGCGACCGAGAACATGATCTGGTGCGAGTCCTATTTTTTCTAGTATATTATTTAGTATTATATAAAAATAGCATTGTGAATGCTTAAATCTTAAAATTTCAAATATATATAATAATAATGTTTTAAAGTCAAAGTTAAAATATCTTTACTCCAATAAACTTAAAAATTAAACGCTTTTAAATCGTTTACATATATTTTCCTCGTATTTTCTAAGAAATAATTATTGTTAAAATTAGTTTGCATATCTCTGCATATGGCTTAGTAACATTTATTACACCTGTGAGGCTAGTGGACGCTGTGTGCTGAAATGCAGGATTTAATATCCTAGTTCAGCAGCAGATGTTACAATTACAATTATTGTTATTTTAATTTGTTTAGCTTTTACCTGTGAGATAACCTAATATGTAACAACTTTTAATGTGTGTGGTATTAAATAAATTCATTATTATGATTATTTTATTAAAACCCAGGTTTTACAAACGGATATCAATAACAGCTATGATGGATCCGAACATTGGAAAGGCTAAAATACTGCAGTAAAATAGTGATAGTGATATTTTAAAACAAGTACGGTGATAAAAAGAATTCAACACGTCTGAAGGTTTATGCCTAATATACCGATGATATATGAACACATGATTATTAGAATCTCTTAGAGCTTACGGTAATCTTAATATGTTTGCTCTTCTTTTTCTTGATGCTTGAGTTGTTCAAGAGACTCTTACTGAAATATTATTTCGTCACTCCACTCCCACTCATCTCCACTGCTACTACCATACTACTTGTTTTCGATTTTTTTTAAGTAATCATAAAATATCATGTTAATATCACTTTAGTGTTACGTCTCCAAAGTATCTCTTTGAAGCCTACCCATGTAGACACTCGCCCTTATCCTGTCACTATCCTCAAGGCCTCTGTTTTATTACGCGAAGGCCGAGTTACGAGCGGCACCGAATTTAAATAAAGAAATTTTAACTAATAAAGGTGATTGAGCCCTTAATAAGATCCAAGACGAGCTGATCCGATTAGCGACGTTTCTGAATTCCAATTTGATTAGTGCGATTCGGACTTTTCACTGAATCAATCATTTGTTTCTTTTATTTAATTAGTGGAAGGCAAAATATTTTTTAATTTTTTTTAACCTGTCCGTGTTGACAGAGCATCAGTGAAGTGGGGTACAACCGATCGGCTAGGTCGTCAGTTAGGAAAAGTACCAATCGACCAACCAGATTGTTGGTGAAGAAAAAAAAATCTAACTGTCCCACCAGGTGTACACAGCGGTTTGTCGGTTAAGGTCGCCCGAAACGAACGGATGTAAATTTTTATTTAATTAACATTAATTGCTGCAAAAATTGATCGTTTAAATGTGCAATTGAAGCGATTTTCAATTTTTTAATGAATGGCATTGACATAAAAATTTACAATCTCAATTGACCGTTTCAGGCGATCTTAGTAAGAGCTCAAACACACAGGATACGTTCCGATCATCCGATCCGATCCGCAGATCGCTGCGATTTCTACGAGGTATGGAGTTCGCTTATCCCTTCCAAACTGGGGCCGTACCGGCTAACGCATCAAACTTTGGAAAGTCTGCCGGGCTTCAAATTAAAACAGGTAAATCTAGCCCCAATCGGGTCAAAATGGCGAACCTCAATTCATGATGTCACACGAACATCGATATCTTCTAAATAACTTCGGAGAATAGTACAATACGAAACTCCTTACTTCGATTTATCTGTTTTAAGTTGAAGCTCGGCAGACCCGACGAAGTTCGAAAAGTTAGCCGGTAGGGCGCCTGGTTGAGTTCCGGTCCCATATATCGCATAGATCGCAGCGATCTGCTATCGGATCGGATGACCGGAACGCATTCTGTGTGTTTGAGCTCTAATAGCTAGCTACGGTGCAGGGGGCGTCTGTCACCGCTACCGCGTAGGCAAGCTGTTACTTACGTATCTCACATTTCCCTACTGGAAGTACTAGTCAACATTTGTCTACATTCATCGCCAAGGCAAAATAACCACCTCTTTGGTCCAGTGGTACGCCCACCCGTGTAAGACGCAGGGGTCCCGGGTTCGATTCCCAGGAGGGGGGTACAGTTTTACTCGGTTTAGTTGGTGGTAGGGCTTATTTCAAGTCCGCCTGGCTAGCTACCACCATTATAACTAATTTTGACGCCATAACAACAATTTAAAAATTGTTGTATTCCGGCAGTTAGAGGTAAGATAGCCAGTTCCTCAGTGGTGAGGATTCCGGGTGTAGTGCGCTTACACTTTCGGCTTATCATCACTTAACATCAGGTGAGGTGAAGCACTATCCCGTTGTGGTTTGAAAAAAAAGGTGTTACCCCACATCATCGCTGCCCTGTCAACACTGGTGATTTATCCCACTCTACATTACGCTATGATAGAATTAAGGATTAACCAGGTAGAAGTTAGTGAGTGAGGTCAGGTGCAGGCTTTGTAAACGATCATCAGCAACTAAATGTTAACAATGTGGAAACGAACTGTAACTGAAACGTTAAGGGTGCGGTTCAACGCATAAGCGAGAGCGTTTCGACTGTGTTTAGTTTTTGTTTGCGTTATTAGTTCTTTACCAATGAAATTGTCTATTTCTACCGTGGACCAAGGATAATTTGTACGAAGATTTTAAATATTTACAAACAATTTAAAAAATATGTTGAAATTACAAATTACAAAACTTGTATTTACGTATGAGTATAATATAATGTCGCAGCCAACTAGCTTAATCAGCCGTTCAAATAATATAAAAATATAAATATTTGACATCATCACATACATTGCTCCGATTCCAAAGTAAGTAGCTAAAGCACTTGTGTTATGGAAATCAGAGACAGCGGTGGTATCACAAACACCCAGACCTGAGCCAATATAGAAAAGTTCGTTTTCAAAATTGACCCAACCGGGGATCGAACCCGGGACCTCAGAGATGGCGACACCTTGAAAACCGGTGTACAAAGCCACTCGACCACGGAGGTCGTCTAATAATGGCCCAACCGTTTCATTTAACAGTGACCTAACTATGCAGCACAAGGGTGTAAGGCTAAGTAACAACATATTATAATAAGCTATGTCGGGATTCACACCATGTACCTGTTTGTTTGATAAATTCTGACATAGTTTCTTAATAACCATGGAAATTTAAACCAAAAAATATAAGTCCCTTTTACATTTTGGTCAACGTCGAAATAGCTTAACTAAAATAGTGAAGTGAAGTGAAGTGAAGAAATTATTAAATAATAAAATATTAATTAAGTTTATGTGCATGTATAAGATCATAGAAGCTATAGCTGAATACATTTTAATAAAATTCTGCAATTTCATAGATAAGCATCTAATATTTAACGCAAATCTTATATCTAAGCGCACAACCTGAATTGTTCAAAACTTACATTTCGGCTTTAACTTCAAGTCCTAAAACTTGACTCGACTTAGGCACGTGGCTTTAGTTGCAAACTTTACCTTCAAAATTAAGTCGTTTGTTTTTCACGGTTGTTTTGTGTTTCGATATCGCATGTGCATTGGAGATGTTGCTTTGTTCTTTTTATTAATGAAACGCCGCAATTTTAAGTTTAATTATAATATAAATGACACATTTTTTTAAATAATAAACATATCACTGTTCAGCAAGTAGCTTTTATTAAATGATTATTAATAACAAACTCTTTATAACAAAACGCCTTCAAAAGACAAAAAAACAATTCAGCGCCAAATGAATTTCAAGAAAAATTCCACCTGAGGTATATCTTCAACCCTTCACAACTCGAGGTGAGTTCATTTTCCCGGCGTGAAACAAGCATTTGTCCCGAAACGAGACGTGTCCCACAATTTCCCAGGAAATAAATTGTTCCCATCCCTTACAGTGTAGTTTTAAAGTGGGATGAGTGGTGAAGATTTGAATTTTATTCCGCCATTTTTACAGTTGTGACACTTTTGCATGGAACAAGTTTTGTGTTGAGTCGTTTATAAATAAAAGTTTTAGAGTATTAATTTGGTGTGATTTAATAAAATTTTAAAGTTACTGCGATACAAACTACCTGCACCAGAAAATAGTAGTAAGTAATATAAACTATATTTTTTACTCATTTACTGTTAATTTCTTTGAAACCGTTAAGCAAAACTAGTATAAAAAAATCGTAACAATAATATAATGATCGTAATTTGTAAAAAAATATGAGCTCACAGCAAAAGTCTTAAGTTATCTCACCCCTGATAACGAGTTCTTTAGGCGCTGAATTTTTTCAAGTGCCCTTTTGCAATAACGACATTATAACAAACAGAGCAAACAACACGTACGTGTTTTATATAAGAATTTATTTCTCCCATCAATCAATTTAAGAGGCGAGAAACACGCCTCCTCGATACGAATATTTCATGGCCTACTAATAAAGAGTACTGTAATGTCCTTTTTTTGAGTTATGACTATTTACCTTGCGTTTATAGCCCCAGAGTTTTATTTCAAATGCGCCATGTGTTCGTATTTCGTGGAATTAAAATGATACTTGGAATTCTTGAACTCCGCAGGGAGCGTATGTTATTTTACATTAAATACCTATGGAGGGGTGCGTCATAAAATGATTTGTCGCTCATTGTACTTTGAAACTGGAATCCGATTGTAAAGTATATTATGAAAGTTTTAGCAAGTTATCGTTTAGCTTGGAGTTTCGGAAACTGAAGTTTCATCATCATTTGATAATAACCTAATTCAAAGTTATTTATAATGTAACAAGTACCTAGACCTGTTTTATAATTTATAGATAACAAAAAAAAGAACAGAATTTCTGGTGTATTATCTGTCAAATTAGATACATAGATAGGAATAAAACCTTTTAAATAAACCAAGTTTCATCATTGTGTAGTTTACTTTTACTTTCAAATGACATAAACTAAACATTAAATGTTCATAAAATAATTAAACTAAATAGGCATGTGCTAATTATATGGAACATTTTAACTCAACTTTGACTTTTTCGATTCAGTACTTAATTCCTACACCATGTAATGAAAAGCATTTCCTTTTCAAATTTTCTGGTGTAAAAATATATTTTACTTTCACCATCAATCAAGTATGACGTTTACAGTTGGAAAGCATGACGGCCATGTACGCATATTTTATGACACACTAATAAACTGTACGTTACTCGGAGGTAAAACGTCATTTTTGAAGTTATGACGTTATATCCTTGAGTGCCGCAGGTTGTTAAATTTACACCGGAGGGTTAATTAAAAACTTTAGGGTAATAATGGCATAATCGTAAACGGTAATTAGCCTTTTTTAATTAATATTTATTCGTATATTTCCATACAACAACGTTTATATAAATAAATGTTGATGGAATCTTCAAATTTTTGTCAGGTTTTGTGTAGACAAAACTTACCTTGTATTATTAGGTATTTAAGCAAAAGAGATTTAAGTAAGTTTATAATAGTAATTGGTTTTAACTGCTAATTATAATGATGAAAGTTTTTATGTGTATATTTTTTTTTTCGTCTAAAAAACGTCCTAGATATCAAAGCTCAGATTAAATTAATGTGAGCAGTCGTGAATTTCTTAACTTAATTTTTACTTTTTCTACAGTGGGTTACTAAGTGATGGTACTAAGCATTTAACTTAAGCTTAAGATAAGCAAACGACCCAGAATGTCTAATTAATAGGAAAGTTAGACCTCGTCTAAACTTCAGCCAACTTATTGCTTACTTTAAGTTAAAGCGATTTGTTCCTCTCAATTGGTGAATGTTTTTTTAACTAAGGCTGAATTTAAAATTAATGAATCTTGTTTAAATCTTGATCATTTCAAAATGAAAAAACTCTAATAAAGATGTAGTATCAAAAGGCAGTAGATGTGTTTATATATCTATAAAACAACAACGACCTAATTGCTAGACGTATTAGGTTTAAATTTAACTAACGTGAATGAAGTTCTTTTCCCCTAAAAGTGACCAATGGAATTAGTCACACAGAACAAATGAGCGATAGATTGAATAGAATCAGTCAACTGTCGACATTTGTAATAGAAAAGAATCACCCTTATACATTGTTTTGTGTATTGTGTATCTGCACTAATGGCATTTTGACACGTAAAATGTTATTTCGATAAAAGGGTAGTAGGTGAACTTTAAATCGGATAGCATAAAAGGCATTTTCTTTGTTTTGTTATTGAGTATATATCTGAGTAAAAAAAAACTGTTAATAGCATGTTGGGAACCCTGACTATATTACTTACAAGCTTTGGCAACCCTGTTAAAAAATAATTGTAAGTCATTTAACAGTGACCTAAATTTGTCATTTTACGGTTATTTGAAGCAAAAATGTACAATATTACTTGTACCTACATAAAAATCTGTTTTCCTATAACTAGGAAAGTTATAGCTTCTTAATGTTATATTTAATGTTTTATTGTTATAATATAAAATAACAGTTTTAAAATAGCTTCCATTTTAGTTCAAAGCCACAAATCATTGCGCATGTCGAAAACTGTCAATATCAATTAGGTGGAGGATGGTTGAAGTAATCCCCCCACTCCCTAGGGTCGACTAATGACGTTACTGGAATAATATGGACCGATATTGGTACTTACATTACATAGATACTTTAACAAATACATAATATTATTATGTAAAAAAGGGACGAAATAAAACGTGGTATAATCTGCGCGCGATGAGAATGGGATGGAACCTTGTCAAAGTAAATAAAAAATCGACTAATTAGTTAATTTGAATTTTATTTATCAACTAATTGTTTACTTGTTATCTTGCTTGAAGATGCTGCAGCAAAAGTTCCCTCACCTCGGATGTGTGACACCGTGTTTCTGGATATCCCTGTGGCTGGCCGGCTTACCGAGCGCGTTTCAGTTTGACACGGTTCCATCCCATTCACATCGCGCCTGCGGATTGTAATATCAGGGGCCCAATCGCGCTAATTGCGAACAATAAAACTAAAACCGTTACGTTGTCATTAAGGTTATAATTACCTGAAATTCATAGGTTTAGCTTTAGAATTCTCATTTCAACTGTCCAAGATCACACTCCCTAGGCATAGTTTTCAACAATTTTAACATACCTAACTATCCTCTGTCTATCCTTATTTGTCTTATTAAGTAAACAGCTTTTGACAGTTGTCCTACGTCTTTTAAACTTAAATCGTGAACTAAAAATATGTTTTGTTATTAAATCAAATTGTCACTAATAATTAGTAATTTCTTTTGTAATCTGTGCTGTGGAAAACCATTTGTTGTATTTTATAATTATTTTTTTCAATTAAAAATTGGGTGAAGATTGTTTACCAAATAAGGCAAGTAACGATAAACAGACTATAGAGCGAGTATTTTTTCTGAAAACGAAATTGAAAAGGTAACAATTTAGATTTAGTTTTATCGTTAAAAATTGCGCAATTGGGCCCCAGTTTTTGAAACCCAATGTTTGAAACGTTAAGGATTTGTACAGATGACAGCAAATTAGACGTACAATGTTGACCTTGAGACAGTTTTAATGCATTAAGTAATAAGAAATACAGAACCAAACAGCGTATAAATGTTTAAAGCTTCGTTCAAACTGAGACCAATCCCGCGCGTCATTATTTTTGGTTTCTTAATAGGAAAACAAATGTCTTTTGACATCGAATTTGAGGTTTTGTTGTTGTTAGCATTAACTGAAGAAGAATCTCAAGATATGAGGAAGAACAGTAAAAAATAGGTCCATGAGGTGAATACTTAACGCATAGAATTCGGAGAGTTTGAACGAAGCTTTAAGCTTCAGTCACACACAGCGAATGCTCGCAGCGGCGAGTGCATTTACTGCGACGGACCAGTATGGCTACTCGCAGCGAGTATCCCTGTCACAGAATGTCCTAAAACAATTTGCTATTTAGGGTCATGTTGCTAATAGGACGTGCTGCTCATAGGCTTTCTTGCTTTTAAGTCATTATGCTCAAATGACGTTTTACTTTAATGTCCTTCCGATGCGAAAGGAACAAGGCACCTTATAAAGCTCCTCTCATCAACTAAAATTAGTTATTCTAATTCACTATACGTATCCTGCGTGGTTCGGAAGGCACGTTAACCATTTGGTCCCGGCTGAATTTGCAGTCGTTATCACCCACCAATCCGCATTGGGCCCGCGTGGTGGGTCATGGCCTATCCTCCTTGTCCCATAAGGCAGGCCTGTGTCCCAGCAGCGGGGACATTAAAAATGGCTGATGGACAATACGTATGCGCACAATAATATTTTGTATGGATTGAATAGAATCCATTACAGGCCATAGTTATATCACAGAATATAGTTATATTTATATAGTTCAGCGCACCCTAATAGATTTAGTTGAGTAATTATGATTGACTTATCCAATATTCTACAAAGGCTCCCGATCCAGATTTAACCATAATGTATTCTATCACGATGGTGTAAAGACTGATTTTGATGTAACGATCACAAACGAGATTGACTGAGGCAGGTAATTTGTGATAGTTTAACGGTAAGTCATTTTGGCTATGTTAAGGTACTTTGATTACAGTTAGCAACTGTAGTTAAAATAAAGATGAATTGTAAAGTAAGTTTAACATCATTGGTTAACTAGGAAAACAATCTATTCTCAAAATTGTTTGGAAATCCGAAAATTATTTTGACAACCTTCTTCGTGCTAATTGAAAAAGCTGGACAGCCCTAAAACACGGCTGAAATTTTGTATGAAAATCCATTTTTACCATGCTTAGTAGTTCGATGACTTGAGTGGTGCAGTGGTCAATATGCCGGTCTACCACGCACGAGGTCCCGGGTTCAATTCCCGGCCGGGCAGAAATTCAAATGATGAATTTTAATTTCTGTGACGGATCTGGGTGTTGCTATGTATAATGAGTATATATTTAAAAAGTATATAAGTAGTATATCAGTTGTCTAGCACCCATATTACAAGCTTTGCTTAGTTTGGGGCTAGATGACGATGTATGAAATTGTCCAAGTATTTATTATTATTATTCATTTATTATTTAGTGACCTTAAAAGTTACTATGAAAACTCATATTTCTCATGTAATTAAAAATGACGAACTTTTTCAATTAAACACGTCAAGTCTGTGACTAGCACTAAAAGCCATCGGTCATTTATGTATGAAGACTGGCATACCTACCTGTCCGCCATTTTGAAAAAAGTCGGTTTTGTAATATATGAGATATTTGAGTTTGAAGTTGAAAAACAAAAACTGTCATTTTCTGCATTAATCAATAGAATAAGTCATGACAAACAAAATGTAATAAGAAAAAAATCTCGCAAGTGATATACTTACTGAGATATTCGAGTTTGAATTTGATAAACAAAATTATATTCTGGATTTAGTGGTTATGTCTATGCAGATTGTTTTTAAGCTATTTTATGTATGTAGAAAGCGTCCATGGCTCAGCTGACGAAGTGTGCTCCAGTTATTCTATCGATTGATCTAAAAAAAATACTTATTTTGTTTTTCAACTTTAAACTCAAATATCTCAGTAAGTATATTACTTACCAGATTTTTTTTCTTATAACTTTTTGTTTGTAATGACTTATTCTATCGATTGATTTAGAAAATGACAGATTTTATTTTTCAACTTTATACTCAAATATCTCGGGAAGTATATCACTTACGAGATTTTTTTACTTATTACTTTTTGTTTGTAATAATTTATTCTATCGATTGGCACCACTTTTATCACAGGCCTCCAAAACCGACTTTTTTCAAAATGGCGGACAGGTAGGTATGCCAAAAGCACATGATGTTCTTTCTTTCGTCTTGTTTATTGGTTATTCGTTAAACATCCTAAAAATATTATGGATAATCCATAATATTTTACATAATGCACTTCTGTTTGCACGTAATGCAATCAAAGCATTGTATAAAGCTCAAATATTTAGCTACTGAGGATTCAGACAAAATAATTTCGGACACCTTGTCCGAATTGACACTTTTTAATTTTATTATATTTTTACTGACGGTTCGGACACCATTATAGGTTTGTACAGTCAGACAAAAGAGAGCATCACTTAATCTTAGTGTTTTTTAAAATGGTTTCCGAATCGTGAGTGAAAAAAAAGATATAAAAAGTGTTAATTCGGACATCATTTGTCAAAAATTATTTTGTCCGAATCGTCAGTAACTCGAAATATCACTCAAAACATCCATTACACTGCAATCTCTCCAACCATTATTCTCAACAATGATTATATACGATATATCACTCGGAATATATCACCTTTCTTTAAGACGGGATATCGGCCCAAAGATATCAAGCTACCGACATCTTCTATCCACCTTGATAAATGATCTTGACATGAAGAATAATTTCCAAGGGAAAACCAACCTTATTACAATACTGTAACATCTGAAATCTCTTGACGAAAAACTCGTAAAAGTTGATATTCAAAATTACCCCTTATTTCTTGGGGATTTCAATTCAATTTCGCTTGACATATTCGCGAGGATATTCTTAAAGATGATCGAATGATTTTGAATTCTATTGTTCTTATAACAAAGTTTCGTTTTTTTAATGCAAAACGGTATTAGGGTAAAACGAGTGCGTAGTTGACACCAAGATAATTTATATTAGAAAGAGCATCGGGTTTTTTTTTGTCTCCTTCGTTACTTTGCGTATTCTTGAAATGTTGCAGCAAATTACCTTAAAGTTAACCTTGGGTTTTGTTGATTAAAGAGCATCATGTGCTTTTGGCATACCTACCTGTCCGCCATTTTGAAAAAAGTCGGTTTTGGAGGCCTGTGATAAAAGTGGTGCCATTCGATAAAATAAGTCATTACAAACAAAAAGTAATAAGTTAAAAAATCTCGTAAGTGATATACTTACCGAGATATTTGAGTTTAAAGTTAAAAAAAAATCTGTCATTTTCTAAATCAATCGATAGAATAAGTCATTACAAACAAAAACTAATGAGTAAAAAAATCTCGTTAGACATATACTTATTGAGATATTTGAGTTTGAAGTTGAAAAACAAAATGAGTATTTTTTTTAGATCAATTGATAGAATAACTGGATTCAGGTCTGCATTAAAGGTCGTCGAACAGTGGTGCACTAAACACAATCTAACAGTGAACCCAGCAAAGACGGAACTAATCATGTTCACAAACAAACGAAGTCTAGGAAATCTTAAACTCCCTAAACTTTTCAATACCAGTCTGTCCTATAGCAAGGAAGTCAAGTATCTAGGTGTGATACTGGACAGCAAGCTTCTCTGGAACAGACATCTCGAAGGAAAACTAAACAAAGCCACCATCATCTTCTGCCAATGCCAACTACTCGGCAAAAGGTGGGGACTATCACCTAAAATAACGATGTGGCTGTATAAAATTGTTATACGTCCCATAATCACATACGGAGCCGTTGCCTGGTGGTCCAAAACAGAATAAAGCACCGTCATCAACAAGCTGCAGCAATTCCAAAGATTGGCATGCTCTGCTACAACCGGCTGCATGCGAACTACCCACACATCCGCCCTAGAAGTAGATCTGGATTTAACACCCTTGGACCTGTTTATACAACAAGAAGCCTCCATGGCTGCTATAAGGCTAAAACACCTGGGTCTGTGGTACAATCGAGAGGGTCCTCACTCCATATTGTGTAATAACTTAGTGATACATGAGTCACTAATCGCTGCCCCATGCGACAGGATCCCCAATATTTAATATTTTCCACAAGAAATACCAAATACAGTTATTTGAAAGCGACTGAGATTACTCTGACATACATGAAGTCCGAATTTATACGGACGGTTCCAAAATGGGGACAGGAACTGGAGCTGGAATATTCTCACAAGACCTAAATATCAAGATATCACTAGCGCTAGGCCAACACAGTTCGATATTTCAATGCGAATGTGTTGCAATAATAAACGCCGCTACTACGGCCCTGTCTAGAGGTATGAAGGGACTAAACATCCGCATACTGACTGATAGCATGGCCGTCCTAACAGCACTGGAAGCCAACACGATCAACTCCAGTATCGTCTACGAATGTCACCAATTTTGGATCGTTTGGCATCCAACAACGGAGTAATCCTACAATGGATTAAAGGGCATAGTGGATCACACGGGAACAACGCCGCCGATGAGCTGGCTAGAATGGGATCTTCCACAACAGTGGCAGGACTCATACCCATTCTGCCACTCCCGTTCAGCCAACTACGCTTATGGGTAGGACAACGAACTCGTGCTGCACACAATACTCGATGGGTAGATCTAACAAGCTGTAGACAGTCTAAGATTGCGATGACTGCAGTTTCGCCGCGTGACCCGCAGTCTGCTCAGCCTCAATCGCCCAGACCTCCGGATAGTTGTAGGTACACTTACAGGTCACTTAGTTTTAAACCGACAACTATTCATCATGAATGCGACAGACAGTCCTCTATGCAGGGGATGCCTGGAAGCAGAAGAAACAGCCGCCCACGTGATCCTGGAGTGCGTGGGGCTGGCCACACAACGGGCAGAAATTCTCACAGAGGTGTGAGGTCGCTCCTAGAAGCCTGTGAACGCCCCAGGAGGCTTCTGCGCTTCTGGAAGGAGCTGGGATGGCTCGATTAGCCATACCGATGCTATGAGTTTCACGCATAATGGACCAAACTGGTCTAAATGCGGAGAAAAGTGCCCACCACCTATACCAATACCAATAAATAGAATAACTGGAGCACACTTCGTCAGCTGAGCCAGGGACGCTTCCTACATACATAAAATAGCTTAACAACAATCTGCAACGATAAAACCACTAAATCCAGAATATGATTTTGTTTATCAAATTCAAACTTGAATATCTCAGTAAGTATATCACTTGCGAGATTTTTTTCTTATTACTTTTTATTTGTAATGACTTATTCTATTGATAAATCCAGAAAATGTCAGATTTAGTTTTTCAACTTTAAACTCAAATATCTCAGTAAGTATATCACTTACGAGTTTTTTTTACTTATTACTTTTTGTTTGTAATGACTTATTCTATCGATTGATCTAAAAAAAAATACTCATTTTGTTTTTCAACTTCAAACTCAAATATCTCAATAAGTATATGTCTAACGAGATTTTTTTACTCATTAGTTTTTGTTTGTAATGACTTATTCTATCGATTGATTTAGAAAATGACAGATTTTTTTTTCAATTTTAAACTCAAATATCTCGGTAAGTATATCACTTACGAGATTTTTTTACTTATGACTTTTTGTTTGTAATGACTTATTCTATCGATTGGTACTACTTTTATCAGAGGCCTCCAAAACCGACTTTTTTTAAAATGGCGGACAGGTAGGTATGCCAGTCTTCATACATAAATGACCGATGGCTTTTTGGATGATTTTTCACTTACGTAATTTATAGCTTTGCTGAAGATTCATTGAAGTGTTTAGACGCATTTTTACTAAAAATAAACTTTAACATTAAAATAAAAACGGCATATTTATTAAAGTATGAGTTTGATTCGCGCCAAAAGGGTTAACAAAAAATACTAAATGTCTTTAAAGCATAGTACATAATATTTTTTTACAAACCCAATAGTAAAATGGGCCAAAAGTTAAAATAAACATTCGAATATAGCTAATGAAACCTAAATCAAACACAATCGGTCGGTAACCTCATACTTTACGCGAAAAGCAATAAATGCAATTTAAATGGATAATTTGGCCTCCGTGGTCAAATCGACTGATTTCTGCCCGCCATCATTGCTAATTATTTGTTTGTCCGTGTATCTATCATGTAAAATTTGCGGTGGGTTACGCCGATTTGGTTATTAATTTTATGCTTTCGTCAATTTTGGGGAAAATTTGTTATGGTGCTGGTGTTTGGACAATTTACCCTATTTCGGTGAAGTTGAAAAAACATTGTGATTGTGATTTCTGATTTGTGGTTATTAATAACTGTGGTTGGATTGGTTTGGGTTTTGAGTAATACGAATGATTAAATACTGAATGTGGTAATGGTAATGAATGACTCCGCCATTCCGTAACCAATCCGCACTGGGCCCACGTGGCCCATCATCCTTATCCACCATAAGGAAGGCCTGTGCCCTAGCACTGGGGACATTAAAATGGCTAATGGTCTGATGACTATTATTTTTGTCTAGGTTGTCTGTTGATACTATAGGGTGACATGGCCAACAATGAACCACTAAAAGTTTGAACCTTCATAAATCTACCTTATGAGATTGTATTAAAAAACTTTTTTGATTAGACGAAAGAAAATAAATATATTTTCTTTATTAAATATCAGTTTTTTCGGCACTGACCTTGCAACAACGTGTTGCACGTGCGTTTCTGGCAGGAGCGCGCCGTCGAATGAGGAGTGTGGGTAGCGATGGAAAACAGGTCGAATCGTGTTCGCAGCACGCACTGTCAACGTCACGTTCGCAACGAATGAGCGTTGGTTCACTGTATACCATTGGTTCACTGTAATTCGCCACCTCACTCGATTTTAGACAGCCAGCACTTTTTATCGACAATCGCTTGTAAAATCGAATAGCCAACTCAGTGAAATAAGGTTTGCGACTAGATTTTACTAGCGATCGTCGATAAAAAGCGGTAGTTGACTAAAATCGACTAGCAAGTCGCCTGCCAAGTCGACAAGTAAATACCACATTACACTTAAATTCCACGGCCATTCTAAATGATTTGATACTATCGCTAACATACATTTCCCGAACCCTTTGATTGTTTTGCCAAATGTTTGGTAATTCGACCAATCTTCGAACTAAAATCAGTTCGGCGAATACTACAAATAACTATTAATTGAATGTTAGCGTGTTAACAATCATTTGGTTTTATTAATTGGCTCGTAGTGTAATGACTTAGAATGTTGCCTATTAGGCCAATTTTGACTCTATTCTATAAGTGAAAAGAACTATTACTGATTGCAAATTAATGTTGGTTTTCAGCCAAGCGATTTTGAACTTTTTTATTTATGTATTTAGTATATTTTGATGGAATGTTATTTGTTTGCATGTATTTTGATGATTGTATTACAAATGTTACACAAATGGTGCTAAGATTAGTTTTTGATTGTTAAGTTTTATATTTCCCGTGATTAATTTTACGTTTTTTTGTTTTTGTTGGTTATTACACTAACAAAATTTGAAACACATTCAAAATATTAATAAAAAAATCTGCGGAATAAATTATTTTCTGTTTTCTTATTAAAATATTTTTTCATTTTTCACACTATCAACTTTATTAAGTTCTATAGAAAAGCGATTCTTTCTAAAAATATTGAAGTTATTTTAATTTGTAGATTATTTGTATCCAGCTTGTCTTAATGTTTTTAAATAAAAAACTGCAATACTGACCTTGTTTTTTTTGTTACAGGTAACAAACTCGTCACTAAGTACTTAAGTTTACGGGATAAACCGCATTGAGCTCATCAGTTGAGGGAATTGTATGTATGAGTAGAAACAATTTGACACTTTAGACATTTTCTCTTATTATTTGTTACTTGGGCCTGTTTCACAATATAAAAGCAAGTTCTGAGTAGCTTACTTGAGAGATGATTTGACAGATATGAAAAATATGTCCAATCATCTGTCAAGTAAGCTACAGCTCAGAACTTATTTTTACATTGTGAAACAGGCCCTTAGATTTTTGAGACTCTATAGTTGTTTCGCAGGCACCGGTAAAGTTCTAAATATCTCATCTGATAGATAATAAAATAGAAAATATTTTTATGTTTTAAAAACCAGAAGGTTTTGGTTACTTTAGACAGTAATTCATGCACGTGATCTATCAAGCATAACCGCCTATTTTGTACAGTTAAATAACAATCAGTTAAACACATGAAAACTACTTCATTTTCCACTCTGTCATTTTCACTATACACAGTTTTTACACAAAAGAACATCAAAAGGTTCCAATTGTCAATATCGAGGGCGGAAGGAAACTTTTCAAATTCATCACCAACACAATAGCAAACCCGTACCACCATGGGGATACATAAATCATAAAGAAAAAAAAAACACCAATAAATCCTTCAACTCCTTTCATGTTGCTGTCAAAAGTTTGAAAGTATTGTTATTGATAAATATTTGGTTTTGTGGATATTCGAGCGGGTAGCTCTTTGTGTAGTTGGCAAGTGATTGCGTAACTTGGGGTAGGACTCTGTAGGATTCACTCTATATTTGGAGAGTAGATTTACACCCATATTCACAAACATTACTATAAGGTCCCACAGTGCCCGAGGATGCACAGTACCCCAACTACCAATCACATGTAACACGTAAAACAAACGAACCAATCACAGAGCATCAAGAGCGAGTCGGTATCGCGCACCGAAGGTTTCGTACCATTCTGAAAAAGTTTACTATTTAGAGACATCGTTTTATTTTTCCTGTAATCTTTACATAAACTTCTATCACATAAAATAAATTGTCGATAACTATGCGGCCTATCTAGTAGCGTCACTTCGAATTCGAATACCCCATATGCCTAGTAGCCTAACTTTGAATTCGAATACCCCATAATAATAATATTATGCCCTATATAGTAGCCTCACTTCGAATTTTTAAGACCCGCTTTCAGTCCCTGTTGCAAAAATAATATAAATATTTTTATTCCTCTCTTGTTTGTAAAGTAGTTGGGCAACGTCATCTAAAACTATTCTTTTCACAAAAAAAATATGTTCACAGTTTTAACGCATATTTTACTTTTTAAACATTATTTTTAAATATTCATTTGATGACAAAAATAAATGCGAGTATAACTTGTTAATTGTAAAATTATGTCGACATCACTCTTGTTTTTTTAATTGCTTCCAAACTATTTCAGAGCTTACAGTCTCATAAAACTTTATCTAGACTTAACATACATTAAAAACAAAATAAGCAACAACACAGAACCTAAGAACTACATTAGTAAAACAAAATATAACTGAACCAAGCTTACATACATTAAGAACTGAAACAAGTTTCAAAGATAAAAGGTGTTCCAATTTAGATATTGAATACGTTAGTGAAAGACAAATTGAAAAAACTTCAGTTCTTCAAGAAAATCAATACGAAATAATAAGAAAAGTTCACCGATGTGCAATATAAAAATTATCAGCAACGGAACTTCGAATCTCGTAAAAGAACTCTGAGCAGGATGAATAACATTGTTTTATTATTGCAGGTTTCAAAATATTTAATAAAATAAAATATTAAAAGGTGTGCAAAAGGGTTTTTGTACTCATAAGTACTTTTTTATTTGTATTGATTAAATGCAAAAATCAAATGAAAAACTAAATTAAATTACAAAAATACCCCTAACGCCGAATATGGTAGATAGGGACCATCAAACTGAACCACTTTTACTGTGGGACCAACTATGAAAATCGTAAAAAAACAGCTGTTTCATACAAAAAATAATGACGAAAATATCAAAATGTATGAAACAATAATGAAAAAAATTAAAGAAATGGCTGATTGACGAGACAATTATTCAATAGAAGATTTAAACCGTAATAAAATTGTTTTTGTGTTAAGTGTGATTGATGCTATGTATCATATTAAGTAATAAATTACCATAATATTGCACACGGCTAAAATAGACTATTTTTTCCTAATTTTATAATAACACCACATCTATGAATATTTTGAATTTTGAAAAAAATACTTTTCAAATAGTTGCGTAAGTATCTGTACCTAAGTGTTTTTCAAAAAAACAATTTTTTGGTGAGCTTTTTATGAATAACTGACTTATTTATTAACCTACTTGTTTATACCAAATGAAATGAAATCCACCCTCTTCCAAGTATCTGACGGCTTGTGACTGCGAAGAGGTTCCAAACTTTTTCTCATATCCACAACAGAAAAACATAATTTTAATAATTCCGGCGCGCCTCAATGTTTGCAGTCCCTTGTCAAAATGCGAACCCTCGTCACGGGATGACTGAGTAGTTTTGATGTATTATCACTAATATTATAGGATAGTTAGTTATTACTAAGTAGTAAATAAATTACTTTAACTAAACTGAGATAAAGTGGGCTGAGGCAGTTACCTGATGAATGAGTTAGAGTCGATATGGGTTTCGAATCGATCTTAAAATCGATCCCTGTCAAAGTTGTAGGGAGGTAAGTAAGTACTAATATTGTAATCATCTATAATGCGTAACCAACTTATTGTTTTTACTTACACTAACTTAATTTAATGCCAAATAATATACTAGAAAAAATACGACTCGCACCAGATCATGTTCTCGGACGGGAATCGAACCCGTGACCTTTGGATATCCGGTCCAATGCTCTGACCGCTGAGCTACTGAGTCACTAGTGGGAACGTCGAATTTTTCCTAGTATATCAACTCTTACGCTGCAAGCCAGCGCCATCTCGTCGTATTTTTTCTAGTATATTATTTGGTATTATATAAAAATAGCTTTGTGTTTTGTTTATTAGTATTTGGTCCATACATTTTTAAGCATTTCCTTACATAGGTATTCCTGTCACTAATTATATTTTAAACATTTTCAGTCTGTATTTGCTTTATAAACATTTTGCTGGTACAATTGTTGTACAATGAGACTCATCCTGATCTGGACAAAGTAATTCCGACAATGGAAATTCACGGTGTTTGTAAATACGCGTTATTAAAGTACAGGAATGGACTAAGGGACGCTACAATTTGTCATAAATTAACAAATTCCTTATGTAAATGTGGTCAGAACAAGATTATAACATATTACAGTTTCGATTCTCATTTAACCAAATAAAATGAGTATGCAAAAGAGAGGTGTCTAGTTAATCCAAATAAAAAGTAGTAATAAAACAAAAACAATGTCGATAGATAATCAAAAATAAATAAAAATATGCAATGGGGTGACACACCACGGTTTTCGTAATAATCTACGGTATATTCTCCTTGCGTAGGCACGGTTGGCAGTGTTGTATTATTGTATATTACACTATGGTATGTACTATGGACTATGGAATATTGGCGCGCCGCCGTAGCGTATATATATAGCGCTATAGGTACCAAAACCGTGGGTCTTCCATTTTAATCCAAACAACACTTCGACCGAGACGGCGGAAAACTGTGTCTGGATTCGCCCTAAATCTTAACGCCTTTAATTTAGGTGCTAATGACTGTTTTGACATTGGATGATAACTAGAACTGCACGACGTCGCCGGAGTGGAGTTTGATAAAGCTTCTCTTACATTACTTCCACACTGTGTCGTTGTCGTCAAAGATATCGTCGCCGACATAATTGTCGTGTCGATATCGACGAACGACACAGTATCGCATTTGTATCCAGTTATATTGTTCTTTTACGATCTACGAGTAGTTTTTTTTAAAGTAAATGTATTTAGAATAATACTAAAAAAAGCTGTTAGTTACGACCGCCTCACTTACCTACCATGTCGTCGTCTCGATGACTTCAGACGATATCGTTGTCATCCGAGCTGACTATACAACGTGTTACAAAAAACCCCTAAAGCCGAATATGGATGATAGGGTACCATGCAAACAACCACGGAAATTTTTTTGTTAACCCTGAAAACCACCACTTTTATATAAAAAAAATATTACCATGATGGACTGCAAAGTGCCAACCCTAAACCTCAATTGTGTTTTGCTTTTGCCCATCAATGGGATTGATTATCGAAAACAATAATCTATTAGAGTCTAGGGTTGTCACTTTGCAGTTTTCCATACAATTAAAAAATAAATATTTATGGGTTATTATGAAATCACCCTGTATACCAGTGTCGTGTCGTGTCCATGTCAACTAACCACGCACTAAATCCAAATTAATTTAAATTTGAATCATTCGATTTCACACCATGTATTCCGTATTCTTCCCCTTTTTTACTAGCTTATAATAATAATAATTCCGTTTTCTACCCAAATCCTAAAACAATTCCGTTTTCAACCCACAAAACTATTCCGAAATATAATAATTTTGTTGTATCGAAGTTAGAAAACGGAATAGATTTTGGGTAGAAAACGGAATTAAATACTCGTGCTTAATAAAAGTGGGTAGAATACGGAATACATAATTTCACTTGGTCTCATGGTGGAGGTTGTTCGGTTTGATGGTATCCCTGTATGCCATGTTCGGCATTGGGGGTGTTTTTGTAACACCTTGTATATATATTTTTGTAATAGCCTAGGCTGAACCTTAAATTTTGAATTAAGATTGACACCTGTAAATTGATTCAGTAGAAATGAGCTAATTAAATAATGTAATTTATTTATGAATCTATGTTAATGGTAACATGTATGAATGTAATGTCTGGACACGATATACATATTTGTAAATATCGTTCCTTCTAATAAAGCTGATAAGTTTTTTGCGCCCATTTTTCTTGTCAGCTAAAAGACGTCATAATAGGTGGTAGGATAAAAGAATTGACGATTTAAAAATGCTTGTTATGTGAGCTTATTTGAACAAAGAATTTTTCAATTTCAATTTCAATTTCTTGCATCGCATTAAAAGTATAGTGCGTCCACTAAAGCAACAGAATCAGTTTTAGCGAAGCTATATAGCGTTAAAAGCGATGCCAACGAGTGGACGCATAGCTTTAGTGTTTATATTTAAAACAGCTAACTACTTGAATTTTTAGTAAGCCTAAATCAGTATCTGGAAACTTGTTAATTATTAACGAAAAACAAGTGTGTCAACATTTAACAAAGGCTCCAATTAAGGTCCGATTGTGCAGCGTCAGTACAAGTGTAACTGCGTTTTTAATTAACAAATGAATTATTTATCCATTAACTTCACCAATATGAAGTTGATTTATTTGCAAGAGTATATAAATTGAAATATTGTTCATCATTATCAGCCTTTTTCATTCATCAACGCCCGAGCGGACGCATGCGGCCGGATAACAATAGAATATCTATTGTGTCTCATTTTCTGGGCGTTGAAGGGTTAATGTAGGTACTCCCTGCTGCAAAGGTTGACGACCTCCGTGGTTGAGTGGCTTTATACACCGGTTTTGAAGGTGTCGCCATCTCTGAGGTCCCGGGTTCGATCCCCGGTTGGGTCAATTTAGAAAACGAACTTTTCTATATTGGCTCAGTTCTGGGTGTTTGTGATACCACCGTTGTCTCTGATTTCCATAACACAAGTGCTTTAGCTACTTACTTTGGAATCGGAGTAATGTATGAGATGTTGTCAAATATTTATTATTATTAAAGGCCTTGAAATAAGGTGGATGGACCATAAACCAACACGCGGGCCCAATGTGGAAGGCTGGGTGATCCATTAGTTACAAGCACCGAAATCACCACCGACCCCTGTCGCCACTCAAATTGGTTAGCATCGCGTTAATCAGTGGGTACGGTCGGCATAAAAACCGGTGAGTAATGACAGTAGTTCCGTAGCGGGGCGCGGCATAAATCAACTGTCAGAAGTACCGTCGGCAGATAAAGCGAACTACAACTGGTTTCTATTATGGATTCAAAGGTGGAGGACGAAAACGCACGATTTTAAATTTTGATTCGTAAGTATGACATTTCTACTTACCTACTTACTAATAAAGATTGTATAGCAGATGTATAGTTACACAATGGTTAGTCTCTGTCAAACTATTTAAGTTTCATATTAAAAAGAAAGGGACAAAACATTATGTAACTATTCATCTGCTACACAATCTTTATTATTAAGGGGGTTATACACGCTAATTACAAGCAACTTTTACTACGGGTCCAACTCTGATATCGCGAAAAAAATAAACTATTACATACATTGAAGTCAAGTAGGTATTGCGCTTTTGTATGGAACAGCTGATTTTTTTTCGCAATATCAGTGTTGGCCCTTTAGTAAAAGTCGTTTGTAATCATGAGTGGAACCACCCTAGTGCGAGAGTCAAATGATTAAAATTTATCTCTGTATATTCTATGCTTCAACCAAAGAGTAAAAACTTAATTCTGCCTACTTTATAATTAGTAAACAAAGACCATCGGCCATTAAAAAAAACCAAAGAGTAAATGCAAAATCCAGAAAGGCCAACCAGCTCTAGGCAATAAACAAGAAACTTCGCATCACTTGTACTAGCCTTACTTTAGGTAATTTATGGTTGTTGGCAAAGTAAGTAATCCGTACAGGTGGCATCGTGAAGTTAGGCAGTTAGCATGACGCATGGGGGCTACAATATGGTGTCTTTTTGTTACAATGTGTGGACTTAAGTTCTAGTTAAAATCATGAAAAACTTATAAGGACTTAAAAGCTTATTCACTTTGAGGGTCTACGCTATTAATTGCGCATTTTTATTAAATGTTTTGGTTTAATTTTAACTCGACTTAGGGCTGATTTTTCAATGCCCAGATAAAATTTATTCATTTGATAACGTATTATACCGCCAAATTGGAAATGTATGTCATTCGTTTGTCTGTCAAATTTTTTTAATTACTTTTATTTTATTTGATTAATTTAACTGACTGATATCAGTTATCTGAGCATTGAAAAATCGGCCCTTAGAAAATTATACAACAAACAGTTTTAATGCCATGAGACTCGAATCACGAAATACTGTTCTGCTCTTCTAATTCAGTTATGTTATTTTGGTTATTTATAATCATCGAAATAAGGTAAAAATTTAGAGCCACTTTTTATCCTTACTAATATTATAAATGTGAATGTCCGTTTGTTTGTTACGCCTTAACATCTTAACTACTGAACAGATCATCATGAAATTTTGCACACACGTTGTCAGGGGTACAGAGAAGGACATAGGACCTTTCATCCCGAAAAAAAATATTGTTCCCGAGGGATAGAAAAAATAACTTTCCACGCAGACGAAATCGCGGGCGATCGCTAATCGATTTTATTTAGTGTTAGGTCACTAGAGAATTGACTATTTTTTTTACAAGTTTCTACGGAACCCTATACTGCGCGTGGCCCGACACGCACTTGGCTTGCTTTTCTTGCCTAAATGAGAATAACTTATGCAATACAAGTAATTAATCAAAATTAATATTGTAATAATGCACGTGGAGGATGTCTAAAACAAGGGAAGTCACTCGTGGAGTAAAACGAGCGAAGTTTGAGAAACATTGATTAGTTTAGAATGACATCACTATGTTAGAGTTAATAAGTAATTCTAGTATTAATCTGTGGTTAAGGAAATGCCACGATACTACTCTTATTTATTATTAGCTTCCGCTTGCGACTTCGTCTGCGTGGACAATTAAGACGCCGGCAAACAGTGAGCTCCCCATACAAACGTGATACCAAAATGATTTGCAATTTGAGCATAATTAACTCTTCTTGTGATGATATCCGGATTAAGACAGTATTTGTCTAGGTTTCTATTAAATAAAAAATCCAAAATACTAACCCAATTCGAAATAAATGCCAATCACATTTTTTCATACAAAACTTCGACGTCGCACGTCACCTCTGCTTAATGTTTGCATGTTGTACTTTTCGCTGATCCTGCATTTCTTCGTCATTCGTCGATTGCTAATATAGCGGTATGATCGCGCCGCTACAGTTCCTGTTGTGGCAGGAACTCTTCGCCATGTTTTCAGAGAAAAGGGAAGTACTTCCGCCGAGCTAGTTGTTTGTGCTCGGGGACCGCGGTCCAACTGTTCGATGTTGGAATTTGTATTTATGCGTGCTGAGAAAACTTCGATATCGTGAGTTAGGTCTCCATACATTTTTGCCTTGATGTTAGCTTGACGTAGTGCGACGGCACGTCTGCGTAATGTTTACATATTATTATTGTACTTTTCGCTGATCCTGCATTTCTGCGTCATTTGTCGATTTGCTTATGTACCGGTATGATCGCGTCGCTACAGTTCCCTTATAATTTTTCGAATGTCTACGCCTTCGGTCGAAAGTCGACGTAGTCGCGGGCGGAAACTTGTCAAGTAATAAAGTTGCAGGAAGCCGCTGCGTGTGGGTAGCGCAGGATCGTCGTGGATAACCTTGGGGGAGCTTATACTCAGCCCAGCAGCGCGTGTTGCGAATTAATTGACGACAATGGACTTACCTGTTAAGGGCCCTATATACCTCAAAGTGGCGCTATCATCTTAATTAAATTTATTGCTCGCTAATTACACACGACAGCACGTCAGGTTATACAGTTGAACTGCGAAAACAGCTTTTATTACGTAGGGTATAAAGGCGGGATCAAGGTCAACATGTATAGTCTGAGGTGCCGTCGTGTGTACATAATGTAACGAATGAAAAGGTGCTCCGAACACTTCTGGTTGAGAGAGGAAAAAAACATACAGATTGAAGCTAGGGTTCTAGCCTTAAATGGCCACTTTTTGCATTTTTGCCTTCTACTACTACTAGAACGAACTATATTTTACTGGCGTTTTTGTTTGTAAATAAACTACACAATCTGTACATCATCTGTACATGTGAATTTCAAATACATTATGTACTTAGCGACCAATAAAATTCATTAAGATGAGAGCGCCACTTGAGGGCTGTAGGAGCCTTAATAAATAAGTAAGCCAACACCACAAACATTGTTCCGATTCCAAAGTAAGTAGCTAAAGCACTTGTGTTATGGAAATGAGAGACAACGGTAGCACTCAGACCTAAATTAATATAGATAAGTTTATTTTCTAGATTGACCCAGCCGGATATCGAACCCGGGAGCTCAGAGATGCCAACACCTTGAAAATCGGTGTACAAACCACTCGACCATGGAGGTCGACAAATTATATATAGGGTAACTTTAGGCGATTTTTTAAATATATTGGGAAATTCATAGCATAGAAAAAGTTAAGTATAAGCAAAAGAAAGCGGTAATCTTTTGTTTAACATAGGACTTAATTATTCTGATCCGATCAACATAACCTATTCTTTAGTTCAAATGTAATCAAAGCTTGTATTGAGATAACAATCTTATTAAGCAATTTCATTGTCTTTGCACAACAGTGGTTAAATTAACATCAGAAACATATAAACTGTGCAGTAATTAAAACATTTTGTAGCAATGACTATAAACTGTACTTCAATTTTTTAGGGTTCCGTACCTAAAGGGTAAAACAGGAACCCTATTACTAAGACTTCGCTGTCCGTTTGTCTGTCTGTTTGTCCGTCTGTCACCAGGCTGTATCTCATGAACCGTGATAGTTGGACAGTTGAAATTTTCACAGATGATGTATTTCTGTTGCCGCTATAATAACAAATACTAAAAAATAGAATAAAATAAATATTTAACGGGGCTTCCATACAACAAGCGTGATTTTTTTGCTCGATTTTGCTCGATATTGATAATGGCAACAGGTTGAAATATTCACAGAATATTTAATTATATATTCACTTTAAAAATAAATAGTTAAGATAAATAATATTAGAAAAAATACTAGAAAACATCGACTCACCCGTAGCACCTCAGACGGGACTCGAACCCCTTGGGAATCCGGCCCAATTATGCTACCGAGTCGAAAGCATAATTAGTCAACGAATTTGGAAAAGTGGCCACTTTTCGCAAAAAAACTCCATTAAACTAAACGACAGGCTAGAAAATATTGTTTAAGCGATAAAAAGTACCACATAGCTTCTACGGAGTGCACTACAGAGAGATAATTCACAATTTCGTCTTAATTTAAGCACTATGATTTTTTCCAATGGCAGCGCTAGTGTGCAGACTAAGCGCTCTTAACTACCGCCAATCCGCATTGGGATCGCTTGGTTGGTTATGGCCCATCCTCCTTATACACCCATGAAGATATCTTGTGCTCCAGCAGTGGGACATTAAAAATGGCTGGTGTGCAAAGTCAACGATGGAAGTTCGAACATTGGTAATTTTACAATAGCACATTATTACAAAAAGCTCAAATCAATCTAGCTTAATTTGACAACATCATAAACATCATAAATTTTGACAACAGCACATACATTGCTCCGATTCCAAAGTAAGTAGCTAAAGCACTTGTGTTATCGAAATCAGAGACAACGGTGGTATCACAAACACCCAGCCCTGAGCCATAGAAAAGTTCGTTTTGCTAAATTGACCCAACCGGGGATCGAACCCGGGACCTCAGAGATGGCGATACCTTGAAAACCGGTGTAAAAAGCCACTCGACCACGGAGGTCGTCAAATTAGATAAACCATTAATATCTTACCACCATTACAGTATTGCGTTTTACGGGTCTGCCCAGTTCTGGGACGGGCTGAATTGGACTAGTTCCAGACTTGTGTAATGGCAGGCGCACTTGCATATTGATGACGTCTCGAGTCTGCCGCAAACGAGAAAAGTCGCGGTTTGGAGTATAATGAGACGGTTAAGTAAATAAACTAGGCTATTCTTCATTTTTTTTATTAATTATCCAACATGTCACAAAAATACTCCTAATGCCGAATATTGTATAATATAGGGACCTTCAAACTGAACAACTTTTACTATGGGACCAACTCTGAAATCGCGAAAAAATGAAGTCGGTTAAAAATCAGTTGTTTCTTACAAAAAATAAAATCGAAAATATCAAAATATATGAAACAGCTGATTTTTTCATCGCGATTTCAGAGTTGGTCCCATAGTAAAAGTTGTTCAGTTTGATGGTACCTATATACCATAATTGGCATTAGGGGTATTTTGTAACATGTTGTATTAAGCATAAAATATTAGAATCACATACATTGCTCTGACTCCGAAGTAAGTCGCTTTAACACTTATCTTACATCTTACATCTTGACATGAGATATAAGTGTTATCACAAACACCTAGACCTGAGACAAGATAGAAAAGTTCGTTTTTCTAAAGTGACCCAGCTGGGGAGTGAACCCGGCACCTCAGAAATGACTATACGACCAAGCCGCCGCCGCTACATACTTTGTGACTTCCCTTGAAAACCGGTGTGCAAACGTAGGCAAAATAGTATGTGTGCTGCTTAATATTTTGTGATGAAGGAGTTCATTGCTGCTGCAAAAAGCGGTAAAAAAGCTAACGATACATTGACATAAATATTACTAGCGTTGATATCAATGGATGTGATAGTAAGTTGGCTCTACTTGGTATGTAAACGAATTCCTAAGCTTCATTACCAAAAAGGTCTTAAGCACAGTGAGTAGCAAGTTTGATTATAATGACTACTTGATATTAAAACTAAATAATAAACATTACTGTGTAAGCGTTTGCGTCCACGAGCGACTTTTTGTAGCTGCGATTATCGCGGCGTTAATCGCGGCGATAATCGTGGCGTTTTTTTGCGGCTGGCTAAGTAAGCCCTTTGTTACTACTGTCAGTGTGTTTTGCGGGCGATTAGTCGCTGAGCTACTTTTTGTATCTCGTGGGCGTTTACGTATTGAACTCTGTATGTTCTATGTTCGGCGACAAAAAAAAGCTCAGCGATTAATGGCACGTGTGCGGGAAGCTTAAACTGAAATGGTAACAGTTAAGTATAGGTAGAATGGTGATCGAAATCACTAGTTAGCGCGTTTTACAATTTGATGGCCTACTCAATTGAACCTCATTTGTTCCGCCTCAGAAACATCGTTCGATTATCGCAATTATTCTTTCGTAGCTGCGTAAGCTCTCTGACCCCATTTTCACTCAAAAATAAGGCGCCATACAGAAACAAAGAGTCTGTTAATCCAATTTTCTTCATGTAGACCACCAGTGTAGTGATGAATGAACTTCAAAAATTCCCTTTTGTACACGAAATTTAAAATAAACCGTCAAAGTCCGAACGTACCTGCAACATCCCATCACAAACTGGCAATAGTGTTGTTAGAATTCCTATCGATAGATCTATACTTCTTCGAAATTATTAATCAATAGATTAATAATTAGACGCAGGACCTAATCTGAAGGCCTAATGCGAATTGATGTTTAAAAGGCCCTCCACATGCACAGGCCCGGCCTGCAGAATCGAACGTAGAGGCGCGGCCTTCCGGCCAAATCTCTACGTGTGTAAGGAGAGGCCGGGCCTCTCCGTACGATTCAGCAGGCTGGGCCTATGTTTTCACTTTACGCAATCAAAAACTATAGTTTTTTCTATTTCATTCACATTGACTATTAGCAGTATATTCGAGAGTTTTCAATACTAAAAACTAAAAACATCAACTTGCATTGAAAAGTTTCTTCGGTCGAATCACTACATTTTCATTTTCATCATAGGAATAAAGTATACATAGACGCTAGTTTTCTTAAAAAAGTGTAAATGCATTTTTAGTAACAGTTTGATTATAGAAAATCAATAAGAATGGATTTAAAAATAAATTAATACATGCAACTGAAAACATTTTACCTTCTCTATCATGTTAGAATTTAAAAGCTTTTTTATTACTTTGATGTGAATAATAAATAAGCAATATGAAAGAAAATGCTCTTCTCATCTGATATGCAGTAGATTTATAAAAAAAATGAATTACGAAATTTTGATTAGGTAAGTTAAATAATACAAAAAATTCCTTGTCGATTCCGTCAGTTACATCGATTCAACCCAATCGGTGCATCCCATCCCTAACTACAGGGTGTCCATAACTCACCGCGTGCTATAAAGGGTGTAGTGATTTGTTACAGGCGCGCTGTGTAAATCAAAGTGGGCACCTGATCGGTGTCCCGTGGGATATGCTCTACTGGGACATGGATAGAGACTATAAAAAGGGGTATAGAAATTCGATTAAATTTTTTAAGAACTCGGTTTGGTTGCTGGTAGGGCTTGTTTCAAGTCAGTATTGTAACAGCTCAGTCCATCAAAACAAATGACAGAAGTGTTTTCGAATACGGCCCAGAGGGGTGCTTCTGTGTAAAATTTTATTTTTGGGATGTTGATGGACTTTTCTACCGGTTGAAGAAACTCATTGGTCTTGAAAAGTATTGTAAACTCTTTGCTTCTTGAACTTCTTTGGGAGAAAAAGAGATTTGCTATAAATTTGCTTTCTTCGTGAATTTTTTAAATGTCAAAAGCTGTCAATCTGAAATAAACTATTTTTAGGAAGGAAAAAGGAACGGATTAAGGAAAGGAGGAATAGTTGAAAAATCTCATTGTTTCTTATTTATTTTTAAATTTATGTTTAAAAAGAAAAGCTCAAACTTGTGAAAACTAAAAACTCTTTGTTTTATGAACTCTTAGTTTTTAAACTAGATTTTTCTTTTCGGTACTGAATTACTAGTCGTCATTTGTCATTCATCGCCGACACAAAGGAATTCCTTCACGGCTAATTCCCGTTGTCCCCCATTTTTGTTCCCCACTGGGGGATATCGAGAAAGGTTTTTCCCGATATCCCCCAGTGAAGAAAAAAAAGTAGGGGGACAGCGGGAATATGCCTTCTTTACTACAGGAAAAGGTATTACTAAATTATAGTTACCATCATCGCTACCGTAGGTAGGAATAGTGGGTCTGCCGGGAACAGGGGAGCAATTTATTAGTGTTTTCATTATATGAGGGGGTTTGCCAAAATCGCCATGTATGACAGGTTGGCGCTTGCAGGGTAGTCAAATTTTTAAGAGACGCTGCTGCCTTCTGATGGATGTGCTCCCTTAGCCTTTTATGATACCCGCGGGTTGAGAGGAGGGGGTAGTGCTATTCTAAGCCGGCAGGTTCACGGCAAAATTATTAATCAATCTAAAAAATCAAAGGCTTCTTTGTGTAATGAGTATGCATTGGAAATTCTCTCACAATCCTTTTATTGTTGTTAAGAAAAATAATATTTTAATAAAAATTTCCACGACTAAAAGTAAAATAAACATTCACAAAAAGGATTACAGGAACAAGATAATAATTTCAATTGACATTTAGGTACAGACGCGCGCAACAATGAAATTTGATTGCGGCCGTTACAAAAACCGTAATGGCGTTCGGCGCAGAATCGTGAATGAGACGTACCACAGCAGCGGCCATTTTGTGATAACGCGCTTGTAACACTCCCGTGCATGATTGTACGTGACTCGGGTTTATGCATTTCGTTGGACACTATTAAACCGTATATTGTGGATGTGAAGGGTTATATGAAAAAAAACGGGTTTTGAATTTGATTGTAGAATACTGTACTGGGAAAGATTTTTTGTTTCATGAACTGAACAAATTTTTAGATGGTGATTCAACTCATCAACGCCCGAGCGGACGCATGCGGCCGGATAACAATGGAATATCTATTGTGTCTCATTTTCCGGGCGTTGAAAGGTTTAACCTTACTCTAAAGTTTGTGTTCCGGCGTGTATCCAGTTGGCAATTGCTAGTCGCGTGTGCCTCGCGAGCCAAACCTCACAACTTACCGCTCAATGCGAGTACTTGCTTATTTGCTATACAATACACGGTATCAAGGCAAACCCACATCTAAAATACATATTTAAAAAAAAATCGGTTTATCCGTTTGGGAGCTACGATACAGACAGATATACAGATACACAGACACGTTAAACTTATAACACCCCTCTTTTTGCGTCGAGGGTTAAAAATATGCTAAAAAAGATTGGTGGCACTGAATAATTTGAAGACTTTACAGCATTTAAACAGTCTATTCTTCCTTCTTCTTCTTCCTAGAAATATGAGCGGTTTCCGCAACTCGACGTCTATTTGCGCAAATTTTGCGTCTGGATGCGGCCGGATCACTCCAGCCAGTTCAGCTCAGCCAGGAACGCTCCAAGCGCTTTCACATTGATCGCTTCTTGGATGCTGCCCGGCGAGCCGAGGTACCTCGCCCGGTAGGGGGCCCACTCCTCTGTGTATTCCAGCAGTACGCGGGCGGCTGTTTCTTCTTCCTCCATGCAGTCTCTGCATAGGAGACTGTACGTAAAACACAGTGAGATTAGACTGTGGTATTTGTATGAGAAAACTCATAATAGTCTGTATTCTGCACAAAGAGGCTCAATAACTTTTCCACGAATTTATCTTGTTATAAAAGGATCTAAACTTCCCCACCACATTATAAACGGCGTCACTTTAGGAAACAACTTATTTTGTGCTGAGAAGATATTTTTTTATAAAATTAACATTTCTTGTAATTTTCCGGGTCACAGAGCTTTTGTTTCGAGTTAATTGAGTATGAAATACAGCGGTGAATATAAAAGAAGTTTGCGTTCTCCCATAACAGATGGCGCTGATAGACATTATTTTAATATAATGCTTTGATGTGATGGGCTCATGATAATAATTTTTAATCTTTACAAATTACTTAAGCTTGCATTAGTCCTTCCATTGTTTTTTTGGGTCTTATTTAATAATAGCAACAGCATTAAATTCAACAATTTAATCATAATCATAAATTCCCATTATGAAAAGAATAAGAAAGTGAAATGATAACAAAAATTTGCAAAGCCCCAGGTTTGAATCAAGACTAAACTAGATTAAAAATTAATACGATTTACAATTTTGTATAAAAAATGTAGTTGGCATTTAAAAAAAAAAAAAAGTAGTCCATTGTCCATACAAAATGTATGATCACAAAATAGAAAGAGGACAGAAGTCAAGCTTAGTACTACGCGCGCTCGAGCAACGCACACACACATAGACAGCTCTCGCCGAATAACCGGAATCTCAGATGAATCTCAAACGAGTTCGAGTGCGTGACGCAGTGTCGTAGGTCGGTGAGAGCCGTATATGTGTAGTACTAAGCTTGACTTCTGTTCTCTCTCTATTTTGTGATCATACATTTTGTCCAATGGAATACTTACCTCAAGGGTTTAAAAAAAATCCCATTACATTTTTTCATACAAAACTGTAAATTGCATTAAATTTTCGGTTTGGTATTTTGGATTTTATATTCAATAGAACCCTAGACAAATACTGTCTTAATCCAAATAACATAACAAGAAGAGTTAATTATGCTCAAATTGCAAATCATTTTGGTATTACGTTTGTATGGGAAGCTCACTGTTCGTCGGACTCTTTGTAGTAACATATAAGCTCACTGAACACGGTAAAAATTGATTCTCATACAAAATTGCAGGCGTTTTTTAAGGCTGTCCAGCTACTCCGATTTAGCACGAAGAAGGTTGTCAAAATAATCGAATTTCCAAGCATGTTTGAGAAAAAACTCATTTTGTCACAGTGAACGAAGGCTTTTCTGAATTTCTTTTCTTTTGATCACATTATCAACATTTACCAATTAACATTTTCAGTAATGAAAGTCTTAATTAATTATTATGGAAGTATAGTCAAAGGAGAAAATAATCAATTTTACATATATTATTGCGTAAGTTAATTTAGCAATTATTTTTTAGTAAACATACCCTTTGTTCACTTAATATTATATCCCCAAAAATATTACATTCCTAGAATATTATATTCGCAAAGATGGAATGATATTTACATTTAAGTATATCGTTTCCAGACATTACATTCATATATATTACAATAATAACATAGATTAATACATAAATAACATTATTTAATTAGCTCATTTAATTTAAAGTTATTTTTAAGTCTAGGCTGTTACAAAAAAAATGCAATTCATACAATTCAGTATGCGTTAAGATAGGCAGTCAGAAGCAGACCCATTCCCACTGGCAGCACCCGTTCACGAGCATGACGCATGAACCAGCCATCGCTTCGCTCAACCATATTTGAGGGAACGTAACGACTCGCCTCACACGACACCACCGCAGAAATGATTAAAGAGAGCATGACATATTTAGGCTACCCATGTTAGGGCATAGAATTGAAAACTAATATCCAAAAGCTTTTCATAGGCCTTTACTTACAAAACTACTGACTAGATAAGATTACAGTTAAAGAAATTAGAATAAGATGTTTTATGAATTTAATGTTTAAAAGTTGAGTGTTACCTTCAATCTGTCGCCTACAGTACAATCCCGCCGGCCAACCGCGGTTTCCCACGGGCGCAGTATATATTAATACCGCGTCTCGCTCCGCCGGCTCCTGTTACTAACAACCTGTTATTGTTGCACTAAAGAGGTTTATAACCACCTCTGAAGTTCTTTATTTAAGATTTAAATAAAACCTCTTTATTATTTTCACTGGTGGTATTTACACGAATCGACTGGACAGGCAACTTGGCAGGCGATTTTAATCAATAAGCGTTTTTTATCGACAATCGCTTGTAAAATCTAATTGCAAACCTGCTTTCAATGAGGTGGCGATTCGATTTTGCAAGTGATTGTCGATAAGTAAAGCTAATTAACTAAAATCGTCTGCCAAGTCAACCCGTGTAAATACCGCCTAAAAAAGATATATACATGTTCAATTTCCTCATCTTTAGCTTTAAAAATTAGGGTAGTGTCGTTGGCAAATAAAATAAATGTCTGATTGGTGAGTCATTGACATAAAGCAGTAAGAGAAGGCGTCCTACGACACTGTCATCCTTGTGACCCCGCATTTATTTAGATGATATACCTACTGAGACTCCGCCGGTTCTTGTTACTAACAACCTGTTACTAAAAAGTTTTATCTTACTAGACAAACCTCTTTATTAGGTATATTGTTAAAAAAAGATAAAACAAAATTACATTCGATAAAGTTTGTTAACAAACTTTATTACTTGCAAAGAACAGAATTTAAGACAAAGCCTTTAGTACACACGACAGCACGTCAGGTTATACAGTTAAACTGAGAAAACAGCTTTTATTACGTAGGGCATAAAGGTGGTCTCAAGATCAACATGTATAGTCTGAGGTGCCGTCGTGTGTACATTAACTATATAATTTGTGGCCAGGGCCCTATCTAATAAACGTGACAATTTGTCACCTGTCATGATAATTTTATATCCATTGCGTCAACCAATTTGAAAATAGAACACTCGTAGCTACACCGCAACGTAAACCAAATTCTCATGACAATTGACAAATTGTCACGTTATTAAATAAGGCCCTACATGGCCATGTTTAAGGTTTAATGCTTGATAGTTTTGACTATCAATTAGACACGTCTAAAGAATCACTAAAAAATGTGGAAAGAGTAAATACAAAAATATGGGTATACCATAAAGAGTATTATAAAGAAGATAATATTAATACATCGTGAATTAATCAGCAAAAACATGTAGTCCAAGAAAAACACAAGTTATAAATACAAAAAGCTCGGGGAGTTAATATGATGAATGGTCCGGATGATGAGCCAAATTAATGGGGATGTTTCATGGAACATTAAATATGTGGAAAGAATTATCGTGCGAATGTGGACGAATCGACGTGGGTTTGTTATGAATTAATTGCTTGTGCAGGTGTGTCTAATGCGCTGAAACACGTATTTTTATTACCGTTTCTACGTTTTTAACTGTGACCTAATCCTGTATAATTAATATGCATGCATGTGTGTAGCCACGCAAAATATTTCATTGATTAGATAGGTACAGTTACACATTATTACATCAATTACAACCTGAGTGATGCAGTGGTCAACATGCCGATCTACCACGCAAGAGTTCGACTCCCGGTAGGAGCAGAAATTGAAATGATGAATTTTAATTTCTGTGACGGGTCTGGGTGTTACTATGTATATATTTCAACAGTATATAAGCAGTATATCGGTTGTCAAGCACCCATATTACAAGCTTTGCTTAGTTTGGGGCTAGATGGCGCTGTGTGAAATTGTCCAAGCATTAATTTCTTAGATTTATGGGCATAAGACTTCTTTAATTAATATCTTCTTCTTATCGTATGAAGGTAGTGGCCACCTCTGGTGTTAGAGTTTATCAAGCCGCCTGTAAGGCCTCTGATTTGGCTTAACGACTGTTATCCGATGACAACAGCCGGGACCGACGGTTTAACGTGCCCTCTGGAGCACGGAAGCGCTCAGTTGTAATGCCACTAAACGGTCACCCATCCGACACCTGGCCAGACCAAGCTTTGCTTAAAAAACGTGACCGGGTACGATCAGTCTGTCAAACTCCGCCATGAGCACTTTTGAATAAAACACTTCTAAGAAAAATAAAAAATATTTATGTTTAATTTAACTGTCACCGCGTCTGAAAAGCTGCCGATAATTATGTTGGTGAATGCCAAATAAAATTTATTAAGAAGTACAAAATTGACAAAAAAGGATTTAATTCAAATTCATTATTATCACATTCCGATATTTAATACACTTCGAACGATGCAAAATAAATGCCTTATGTTATAGCCCACAATGCAGAAAGTGTCATATTTCAATCAAACAAATGTTGCCAGCAAAAAGGAGCAATCTGGCCGCACAAGAGGAAGTTGCAAGGCTTCACTATCGGGTTTCCTATCTCACGGACAAACTTGCAAAACTGAATTTTAACCCTTTACAATAAAGTCTTTAATGACTGTCTTTTTGACATGATATTGTATAAACCGACGAAATTAAATTGGCACTTCAGATATTGGAATTTAAACTTTAAACGTGAAAAATAAGGCTCTTAGTAAGTGCTAAGGTTTTGTGGTTTACATATGGTTTCAGGTTCATGAGCTATCGACATCTTGAGTGGCGTTATTTGACTCGGGATAGTCACTTGACTTTGTAATAAGCGTAGTCTTGAATACTAAGCATTCGTTGAAAAGGGTTGGGTAATGATGGGTGACCAAATTTGCGAATTTGGGTGGCGTATTACGAAGGTTGCGAGTGTGGTGGTCAATTTTAGAAAAAAGCATTTATAATTTTTTTAAGATAAAAATTGATTAATCTCATTCGATTTGATATGTCTGTGCCTTCTAATAAACTTCTTACAACACGTAACATAAAAAGGTACTCTTAAAATTAATTAAAATTAAAATTAAAAAAAACAATAATTAATTTGAAATTAATACCAAATAATATACTAGAAAAAATAGGACTCGCACCAGATCATGTTCTCGGACGGGAATCGAACCCGCGACCTTTGGATATCCGGTCCAATGCTCTGACCGCTGAGCTACCGAGTCACTAGTGGGAACGTCGAATTTCTTCTAGTATATCAACTCTTACGCTGCAAGCCAGCGCCATCTCACCAATGTAGAAGGAATTAACCTCTACATTCAACTGAACATCTTTCCAGATATTTTTAAACAGTTGATTAAGATGAGAAAGCTATATAACTTTTTAAATTTTGAGATTTAAGCATTCACAATGCTATTTTATATAATACCAAATAATATACTAGAAAAAATAGGACTCGCACCAGATCATGTTCTCGGACGGGAATCGAACCCGCGACCTTTGGATATCCGGTCCAATGCTCTGACCGCTGAGCTACCGAGTCACTAGTGGGAACGTCGAATTTCTTCTAGTATATCAACTCTTACGCTGCAAGCCAGCGCCATCTCACCAATGTAGAAGGAATTAACCTCTACATTCAACTGAACATCTTTCCAGATATTTTTAAACAGTTGATTAAGATGAGAAAGCTATATAACTTTTTAAATTTTGAGATTTAAGCATTCACAATGCTATTTTATATAATACCAAATAATATACTAGAAAAAATAGGACTCGCACCAGATCATGTTCTCGGACGGGAATCGAACCCGCGACCTTTGGATATCCGGTCCAATGCTCTGACCGCTGAGCTACCGAGTCACTAGTGGGAACGTCGAATTTCTTCTAGTATATCAACTCTTACGCTGCAAGCCAGCGCCATCTCACCAATGTAGAAGGAATTAACCTCTACATTCAACTGAAACATCTTTCCAGATATTTTTAAACAGTTGATTAAGATGAGAAAGCTATATAACTTTTTAAATTTTGAGATTTAAGCATTCACAATGCTATTTTATATAATACCAAATAATATACTAGAAAAAATAGGACTCGCACCAGATCATGTTCTCGGACGGGAATCGAACCCGCGACCTTTGGATATCCGGTCCAATGCTCTGACCGCTGAGCTACCGAGTCACTAGTGGGAACGTCGAATTTCTTCTAGTATATCAACTCTTACGCTGCAAGCCAGCGCCATCTCACCAATGTAGAAGGAATTAACCTCTACATTCAACTGAACATCTTTCCAGATATTTTTAAACAGTTGATTAAGATGAGAAAGCTATATAACTTTTTAAATTTTGAGATTTAAGCATTCACAATGCTATTTTATATAATACCAAATAATATACTAGAAAAAATAGGACTCGCACCAGATCATGTTCTCGGACGGGAATCGAACCCGCGACCTTTGGATATCCGGTCCAATGCTCTGACCGCTGAGCTACCGAGTCACTAGTGGGAACGTCGAATTTCTTCTAGTATATCAACTCTTACGCTGCAAGCCAGCGCCATCTCACCAATGTAGAAGGAATTAACCTCTACATTCAACTGAACATCTTTCCAGATATTTTTAAACAGTTGATTAAGATGAGAAAGCTATATAACTTTTTAAATTTTGAGATTTAAGCATTCACAATGCTATTTTATATAATACCAAATAATATACTAGAAAAAATAGGACTCGCACCAGATCATGTTCTCGGACGGGAATCGAACCCGCGACCTTTGGATATCCGGTCCAATGCTCTGACCGCTGAGCTACCGAGTCACTAGTGGGAACGTCGAATTTCTTCTATTATATCAACTCTTGGCTTGCAGCGTAAGAGTTGATATACTAGAAGAAATTCGACGTTCCCACTAGTGACTCGGTAGCTCAGCGGTCAGAGCATTGGACCGGATATCCAAAGGTCGCGGGTTCGATTCCCGTCCGAGAACATGATCTGGTGCGAGTCCTATTTTTTCTAGTATATTATTTGGTATTATATAAAATAGCATTGTGAATGCTTAAATCTCAAAATTTAAAAAGTTATATAGCTTTCTCATCTTAATCAACTGTTTAAAAATATCTGGAAAGATGTTCAGTTGAATGTAGAGGTTAATTCCTTCTACATTGGTGAGATGGCGCTGGCTTGCAGCGTAAGAGTTGATATACTAGAAGAAATTCGACGTTCCCACTAGTGACTCGGTAGCTAAGCGGTCAGAGCATTGGACCGGATATCCAAAGGTCGCGGGTTCGATTCCCGTCCGAGAACATGATCTGGTGCGAGTCCTATTTTTTCTAGTATATTATTTGGTATTATATAAAATAGCATTGTGAATGCTTAAATCTCAAAATTTAAAAAGTTATATAGCTTTCTCATCTTAATCAACTGTTTAAAAATATCTGGAAAGATGTTCAGTTGAATGTAGAGGTTAATTCCTTCTACATTGGTGAGATGGCGCTGGCTTGCAGCGTAAGAGTTGATATACTAGAAGAAATTCGACGTTCCCACTAGTGACTCGGTAGCTCAGCGGTCAGAGCATTGGACCGGATATCCAAAGGTCGCGGGTTCGATTCCCGTCCGAGAACATGATCTGGTGCGAGTCCTATTTTTTCTAGTATATTATTTGGTATTATATAAAATAGCATTGTGAATGCTTAAATCTCAAAATTTAAAAAGTTATATAGCTTTCTCATCTTAATCAACTGTTTAAAAATATCTGGAAAGATGTTCAGTTGAATGTAGAGGTTAATTCCTTCTACATTGGTGAGATGGCGCTGGCTTGCAGCGTAAGAGTTGATATACTAGAAGAAATTCGACGTTCCCACTAGTGACTCGGTAGCTCAGCGGTCAGAGCATTGGACCGGATATCCAAAGGTCGCGGGTTCGATTCCCGTCCGAGAACATGATCTGGTGCGAGTCCTATTTTTTCTAGTATATTATTTGGTATTATATAAAATAGCATTGTGAATGCTTAAATCTCAAAATTTAAAAAGTTATATAGCTTTCTCATCTTAATCAACTGTTTAAAAATATCTGGAAAGATGTTCAGTTGAATGTAGAGGTTAATTCCTTCTACATTGGTGAGATGGCGCTGGCTTGCAGCGTAAGAGTTGATATACTAGAAGAAATTCGACGTTCCCACTAGTGACTCGGTAGCTCAGCGGTCAGAGCATTGGACCGGATATCCAAAGGTCGCGGGTTCGATTCCCGTCCGAGAACATGATCTGGTGCGAGTCCTATTTTTTCTAGTATATTATTTGGTATTATATAAAATAGCATTGTGAATGCTTAAATCTCAAAATTTAAAAAATAATTTGAAATTTTGAGATTTAAGCATTCACAATGCTATTTTTATATAATACTAAATAATATACTAGAAAAAATAGGACTCGCACAACATGATCTGGTGTCCTATTTTTTCTAGTATATTATTTAGTAACAATAATTAAAATTGAAGTGCCTTAATAAGTAGTGTAAAATGTATATAGCCACAGACTAAATAGCAGAATTGGTCTCCAGCTAGTAATAGCATATTGTCAAAATAAATATGTGACTATGACTGCAAAACGATGTCACTATGCAGAATTAGATTGCTGAACCATTCTCTGATTCCCTAGTCAAGCACTGCCTTTGCTACTACTATTTACACGCGATATTGCACTCTAAAGTAAGTGGGATTACGTTCAAAACACTAAACGTGCACTTTACTCAAATGCTAGCTACAAATTGCTCCCATCCAAAATTGAGTTTTAAATGTAGAACGTCGGGGTCTAATTTCTAATGCGGAAGCTTGCGGGCGTTCCGACAAAGGATTTTCACACTTAAACAGGTAGTTTTAGAGTTTGTTTTAGCTTGGATCGTTTTAAATATGATTTGGATGGCATTATTCTGCTCGCTGCTGCCGGTAATGCTGTTATTGTGTATTTTCTCGCGGATTTCACGTTGAAGATGCACCCAAAGGCGAGATGCTATTTAAATGCACTTGTTTTCGAAAAACCATAAAAGAGGTAAAAGCTGAAATGCTCAATAAATAAAAGATAATAAAAAAACGAACGCGATGACAGGCAGGTTGACGTCATCGGACTCCATTCTCTGGCTAGTCTTGTTCGGATAGGACGCATATGGCACTGACTCACGTATGCAAACGTCATCATCATCCCCCTACCCTTATCCCAATTTATTTGGGGTTGGTGTAGTTTGTCCTTCTTTTCTATTCCTTCCTGTCACTCATCATCTCCTCATCCACTCCCTTTACATTCATATCATTCCTCACACAATCCATCCATCTTTTCTGCGGTCTTCCTCTTACTTTCCAACCCTCAACATCCATATCCATCCTCTTCTAGTAACATGCCTTTCATCCCTTCTCATAACTTGCCCATACCAAGTCAGATGCAAACGTAATAGTGTTTTAAGCAAATTAATTATTATTATTTACAATAACTTTGTAAATACTTATCGTATCGAAGTGAAATAAATAATGTTGGTTTTGGGATTACGGCTTCTATAATGATATAGATAGAGTATAAATTAACTTTTTTTTTATTTTTCCCACGTCCATTGTCTAATATTATTTATAAGTTTAGGCAGAGCACCTGTTGGATCTTGCTGTAAGTATTTTGCGTCTTCGTCTTGCTTGCTATGAATGTTATAGGCGTTTTAAAGACAGAAAAACTCTTAAATCTGTCAAATCTGAAATGCAAACTGCAAATAATGTGGTATTTACACGAGTCGACGTGACAGTCAACTTAGCAGGCGATTTTTATCAATCAGCGCTTTTTATCAACAATAACTTGTAAAATCTAATCGCAAAATTTCAATGCAGTGGCGATTCGATTTTACAAGCGATTGTCGATAAACAGCGCTAATTTTCTAAAATCGCCTGCCAAGTCGACCCGTGTAAATACAGCCTTAAGGAGCGTTCTCAAAACGAATAAAATCTACAAAATTTAATTTATCAAAACGCCGCCGTATCGCTGAGAATTCTCGAATAGTTTCGAGCTGCGGACCGACCAGCGTTTTACATTTTATTCCAACAATTAACAATGGTAAATAGCTAACCAGGAGCCATTTGCATTCGGTGAACATTTTTCATTAGAAACAATGCGAAATAACATTCTAATTAACTGCATTAAAATGCTATGCAGAATGTTATGGGGATTTAGCATGAACTTTGCTAATCTTAAAAGTTCTTGTTCACGTATTTAAGCATGCGCTTGTTCATTTGTCTTTATGAGAACTTTTAGGTCACAATGGGGGGTTACTCTTGACGGGATTGAGTTCGAATAAGCTGGTGGTGGTAGAGTGGAAACGTTTCCATAGTACCGATTTGATTTGATCCAATCAAGAGTAAGCCCCAAGATCTCTAAATTTTTAACTGTACGTTTCACTGTCAATCTTAGAATTATCGAATCTACGAAACGATGGCATTTCGCCCGCATTTTTCCGTGAGTCAAGGGATTCAACCTAAGGAGGTTCCAAAGAGTGTAAAAGTATTACATTATAAGACCTGTCAGACAGCGCTTTCGCAGCAACGAATTCAAGGCTGTCGGAGAATATTAACTGCATGGGATTCGATGGTATATCAAAATCTTTGTTTATATTCTATCAATGTAAGTTTTCCTGTTACAACTGTCAATAAGTCTTTGCATTAATTATATTTTTAGAAGGTTAAATAGGTCAAGTGGTTACTTTTTTGCAAGCAGGTCGAATCTTGAGGTTCCAATTAGACTGATATCCAATAAAATGCTAATGGCATAGCGATATCTTTGTTACGTTTAAACATAAATTTAGAAGTTCATTTTTATTCCCAAATCTCTGTAATTCTTCCCGCGTGTCCTAAACAAGGGGTACAACCGATTTCCGCTGATTTTGTTTCGTCAGCTCGTCTCGTGTGCCCAAATCTCAAGGGTCCGAGTTACGTGTCGTCCTGACAAAAACTCGCGACACAGAATAAGTAAGTAGCTGAATATTATCTTGTCCGCTTTGTCTTCAAGTAATAATAATCTACGGCCGCTACCTAAGCTAGCATTGTGTACTAAGATTTGAAATATCATTACTGATTTCCATAATAATATGGATGTATTATAACACAGTCTATAACTTCATGACATATTTTTTTTGTAGTTAAGAATTTTACGTAACGTAATGTTTTGACGTCCGGCCGTAATCGAAAACACAACAGTCATAATTGATATGTGTTTTGTTGCGCTAGGAACTCTTTGGGAACTGAATGGGCCTGACATGATCTGTCATTGCTTGTACGTAGTGTCTATGTGTGCATGAGAAAGCAGCGATTTGTTCGGAGCTGCTTTTCTGTTTTCTTGATATTTTGTGTTCATACTATGTCTGGAGGGTCGGGATGTGTCGTCCCGGGCAAAAACTCGTAACGTGCTCACTCGCCCGTGACTCCGGGAACATTTTGGGGCGTTTATACGGTGCGAGGTTTTTGATAATGACGTTAAGGATTATTTTTTACACTTCATCGCAACACTGTTTTAGAGTTCCGTAGTCAAGTCAACAAGGAACCCTTATAGTGTCGCCATGTTTGTCTATCCGTCTGTCCGTCCGCCCGCGGCTTCGCTTAGATGCCCTGAGTACTAGAAAGCTGTAATTTAACATGAATGTGTTTATAAATTACGTCGAAACGTGGTAGTTTTTAGTGTACCTCCCCAACATATTATGTAAAGTGGGGATGAACATATTTTTTTCTCATCAATCTAAATACCACATAACTATAACTGAAGTCAAGTCGTTATGTGTTGCTAATGCTGTTGCTAATGTTAGTAGGAACAACTGTAACAGCTCGCGTACACCAAAACCGTCATCGGCCGAAGTTTGCTCGGGCGACGACGGCCGAACTCAGACGATTGAATCAAACACTCGTAAACGAATGAGAGCGCGTACACCAACACGACCGTCAGCGTCCGATGACGCCCGATAGCGGCCTATCAACCGTCGAGTCCGAAGTTGTTGGGATTTCTCGCTAGTCTGCCGGGCTACAGTGCAAATTGAGTGGATGTCGCAGCCAAATAGTTAAATCCTACAGAATACCGGACCCGGTACACTTTTGCAGTGTAAGCACATAGACGTCCGAATTACACGTCCGGGTAGTTCTGTCCGCTATCGTCGACAAAATCGGTATTGGTGTACGCAAGCCGTTACAGTCAACTCTCCTTTATAATCGTATCGTACGGTGTAAATGTCAACGGAGTAGCCGTCAGTGCGTGAATCCGTTGGCGTCCGACCAAGGTCGCGGTTTCAACGACATTTCACACCCCATGCTATCTTGCGAGGTTATTGTGTATTTTGGTTCAAGTTAACGTCAAGAACTTATAATACAGTGGCTCAGTGAGCTGTAGACCTCGCGTTTGTGCTTTAAAAAGTAGATCAATTTCTATGTTGTTTAAAAATTAATCTAATAGATGTCGCCAGGGTGACTAAATCTGGCGAAAACCGTCTAAGTAAATGGCAGTTCTGCCTAGGCCGCAGGTGACTGAACTTTTTTTTTACTTATCTGATCTGGTGGTCAAGAATGGAACTAAATGTTATTACATATTGTTACTAAGGTTACGCCATCGACTACATAGACGACAGCGATGCCGTCACCGAAGTGTCACCTGCGATTCAATTTTACAAGCGATATTTTATGAATGAAGCGAAATGTTTATATTCATAATAATATTCTATGAATATAAAACTGTTGAGGTCTAAAGTCGATCCTCACAGGTGACTTAAATCGACCCATGTAAATAAAATATCTCTTATGTAATTCTTTAACTTGAAGTGAATATCCACACTTGAGTGATTATAGTGAAAGATGTGTCGTATCGTATCCTCAAGACGGGGGCCCGTCTTGAGGATACGATACGACACATCGTCCGTTGCACCGGAACTATGCGCGAGCGCACGCGGCAAATTAGGGGTCCGTGGGAACACAAATTAGAGACGAGTGAGACTACCTATTTTTAATAAGGTACAACCTTATTAAAATTAGAGATTATTTTGGAGAAATATTTTTACAAAATTTTGGTGATTACATATTATCTATTTATTTAATTTTAATGTTAAAGTTTCAATAACAGAATACAAATTATTTAATTGCAATCTAAATCAAACTGAACACTTTTAAATTTATATCCCAATAACAATTGTACGCAACATTGAAACGAAACAATAGTAAAACAATATTTAATTAGCTTCGAAAAATTATATTTATTAGAATAAAAAGTGAGTGCAACGAACAAATTCAAACAGGACAAAGCTGATGAATTCAATATTACGTAGCAGTGACACTTAAATTAACTTAAACTTATATTAAAATATATTTTTGAGAACATAAGTTATTATATGCGTGACACATACGTAAGAGTGGTGCATTTTTCGATATAGTGTATTTATCATTACTAGTCTTATTTGGTAAACATTTTTTTCCAACTCTTTATTAAAAAGAAATCAATTAAAAAAACAGCAGCTCTAAAAAGCAAGAAATAATATTTAAATCTGCATAATTACTATTCAAGTACCTACGCATATCTGATATTAAAAAAACGTCTTTTGAAGTCGGGTGGGGCAAAAGATATTTTTCTTTTTTAATCATTATCGTGGTTTCTCTTTCCCAATTTGATTTTTTAATTCTTAAAGCCCCACCCGACTTCATAAGACGTTTTTTTAATATCAGATATGCGTAGGTACTTGAATAGTAATTATGCAGATTTAAATATCATTTCTTGCTTTTTAGAGCTGCTGTTTTTTGAAGCTGTTTTTTACAGCAATTTTTTAAGGTTTTTTTGAAGGAGGTTTTTCTTTTTAATTTTTTAAAGTTTTTTTTATTTTTAACTTTTTTGTGGTAGGTATGTATAAGTAAATGTTAGCGATGATATAAATATATTTTATAAATATTTCACACATTTGAATGGTATAATACGCCTAGTAACTCAATATCCACTTTTCGCACTGTTAATAAGCAAGGGTCAGACATGGGGTAGGTGACCAAAGTGTATTATCTCGAGCTCCTTCGTGCTTCAGAAGACACGTAGACACGACACGAAGACACGAACGTAACGTTCAGAGCCGTTAGTTCCAGCTACATTTGCACATTAACACCCACCAATCCGCATTGGGCCCGCGCGGTGGGTTATGGTCCATCCTATTCATCAGCCCATAAGTAAGGCTTGTATCCCAGCCCCAGTAGTGACAATAAAAATGGCTGATGCGAAACCTTCCAATACCGTAGAGTAATCACTAATACACTATCATATTTGATTTTGAAGAGTTCTCTAGTGTATCTTCGAAGTCCAAGGTCCAATGTGCAGGAAATTTTAATGAAAACACCCTTAAAGTATCCCCTTTCTAACAAAACAAGAATTATCTCAATCGGTTTCTAAACAAAGAAGTTATGTCTGAAGATCCGTTGAAACTCGTGCAAAAGTTACCTAAAAAATTACAGTATTTTCAGGATTACTCGAAAACCACTGAACCGATTTAAAATTTAAAAAAATGGGACCACCTGGGGAACAAACCTAATAAAGTGGCGTTTGAATCATGTCAATCGGTTCAGCCGTTCTCGAGTAATCGGTGGACATACATAAAAAAAAAAAAAACAAATAAACAGACGAACATAGAACCTCCTCCTTTTTTTGAAGTCGGTTAATAAAATACAACAAAATTGTCACTATTTATTAGTGACAATTTTCTTGTATCTTTCTTTCCAGATATTTTTAAACAGTTGATTAAGATGAGAAAGCTATATAACTTTTAAATTTTGAGATTTAAGCATTCACAATGCTATTTTTATACAATACTAAATAATATACTAGAAAAAATAGGACTCGCACCAGATCATGTTCTCGGACGGGAATCGAACCCGCGACCTTTGGATAATTTAAGTGACAATTTGATTTAATGAGACAACATATTTTTAAATAACGATTTAAATGTATAACATACATTAAAAAAAAGATTCCGACAAATTGAGAACCTCCTACTTTTTTTGAAGTCGGTTAATCAACTATGACAACTGTCAAAAGCTGTTCTCTAATAGGACAAGTAAGCGTAAACAAACTATACATTATTGTTCATACTTCTCCAAACTGACAAGCGAAAACTTTGTAAGCCGGTAATTATTGTAAGATCTGCACCCTATTTAAAAAAACGTGACAATTTGTCACCTGTCATGACAATTTTATATCCATTGCGTCAACCAATTTGAAAATAGAACAAACTACTCATAGCTACACTGCCATGTAAACCAAATTATCATGACAATTGACAAATTGTCACTTTATTAAATAGGGCCCTGACTTTATTTCGTTCGATAGATGTAGACTAACACTTAGGATTTTTTTTATAGGCTTGGATTGGATTTATATCAGGTCAGAAATTGTGATCTCATTGTTGCTGACAATATTTAGTGTCTATCAAATAATTATCAAAACAAATGTATTTTCAAAAATATTGTCATTATAATTGCAGCACAAAAAATGGCCATAATTAATATGCATTAATATAAACAAAAACTGCGTGGACATTATAAAGAACCTAAAAAGTCACCTCTTTGTGTTTTTTGTGACAAAGCAGTTCACGCTTGACTGACTTTTTATCTTATCAAGAGTGCAATGTATACGACAGATGGTCGCTTGAGTAGTGCAGTTTTACATTTTTATCATCCACAACGGGTTAGTGCTTGGCCTTCACCTCACCTAATGTTAAGTGACGATAAGGCCGAAGGTGGAATCGCATTACACCCGGAATCCTCACCACTGAGGAACTGGCTATCTTACCTCTAACTGCCGGAACACAACAATTTTAAATAGTTGCTATGGCGTCAGACTCAGGTAAGATGGTGATAGCTAGCCAGGCGGACATGAAATAAGCCCTACTACCAACCAAACCGAGTACAAAATGTACCCCCTTCCTGGGAATCGAACCACTGCGTCTCACATCATTTAATTATAATTTGTACCATCAAACCACTTGTTTGTTCCACTTAATCATTTTTAAATCGAAACTTGCCACAGATTCTTTCAATTCAATCAGAAATTCGATACTTCGGTACTCCAATATGTATTTTTCAATTTCGTAAGCCGAGTCCGCCTTCCCAAGACAGAAAGTTTAAATCATAAGAAATCCAAAATCTAGTTTCCGATTTCACGCTAAGTTATATTTTCTTAGAAAGTATTATATTTCGTAGGTAAACTTTTAGAAATTTTACTTGAAAAAAATTTGATCTCGTCACCGTCACTGTCACATGTAAGTGGGACAATCTTGGTGACGAGTCAAATTTTTTCTTGTATATTATTTAGTACTAGCGACCCGCCCTCGCTTCGCTTCGGTGAGTTTTTTTCTTAATATTTAGTGACAAAACATATAATTTTGGAATGTGCTCATCAAGGCCTTTCATTTGATACACATAATCTGTAAAAATTGAAAAATAAAAGATGTTTTTTTTTCACTTTTTTACTTTTCCACTTTTCCACTTTTTACTTCAACTTCCGCTTCTGCTTCTGCTTTCACTTTCACTTTCGCTAACACTTACATTTAAACTTCCACTTACACTTACCATCACCGTCGTAACTGTCACTGTCCCCACGTGTTTAAATCTTAACTACTACAAATCGGTTTGATTCGATATAATTCACTTGTGTTATGTTATTTAGGTCAAAATATTGATTAATTTAGAAGATACATAAGCATATTTACCTATGTAAGGTTACCCTATGGCATTTATCTACATAAATCCTTTATTTCCTTTTCAAAAATTAAACAAGCTGAAAACTTCAATAACATTATACATAGATATTCTTAAAACAGCAATTTCCGATCAATCACAATATCTTTAAAATTGCAAGAATACTTCGAGTTCATCTCTAGGGCTCCATTAATTTTAAAATCGACAACTTTTCTCACGTTCCGCACATTTTATGTTCTGGATGACGTTTTCTTCTATTCAACTGAGGAGCTCGGTGGCGCAGTGGCTTTGCGATTGCAGAGGTTAAGCAACTTTCTCAAGGATCGGTCATGGCATGGGTGACCAAAAATATATTATCTCGAGTTCCTTCGAGCTTCGGAAGGAACGTTTAGCCCCGTTCCCGGCTGCATTTGCAGTCGTTAACATCCCACCAAACCGCATTGGGCCTGCTTATCCACCCATAAGGAAGCCTTTGCCCCAGCAGTGGGGACATTAAAAAATGGCTGATGTTAACGACCTCCGTGGTCGAGTGGTTTGTACGCCGGTTTTCAAGGTGTCGCTATCTCAGAGGTCCCGGCTGGGTCAATTTAGAAAAACGAACTTTTCTATATTGGCTCAGGTCTGGGTGTTTGTAGTTCCGGTGGTCTCCGATTTCCATAACACAAGTGCTTTAGCTACTTACTTTGGGATCAGAGCAATGTATGTGGTGTTGTCAAATATTGATATTGATATATTCTTTAAATAAGTTAATAAGACAAACTTTAACTTTTTAGAATGAAATACTTATAAGTAATAGGTTAGGGTGTGAGATGCGTACAGGGTTATTTGTAAAACACTAACCATCTCGCGTAATCCGGTCGGATCCCCTGATCTGATCCCCTGCTGGTTATTATTAAGTTTAAATTCCTGTCCCATCCACTATAAACTTTGTCATTCCGGTCTGATCCCCTAAATTTATTTGTGATACCTTGCACGGTGGATCAGACCGGAATAGAAAATATTACAAAATAAACCGATCCCCCAGGGTATCGGATACGGGGTATCCGATCGGAATAACTCAGAGTGCATTACTAAGATCATAAACAACAAGGTTTTTTCTACGACTTTCCGAAAAACACATAAAATCATTTTCATACATAACTCGATCAGCTGTTCGGGCACATTATTTTGTATGGAATGAGTGAGATTCGAAGTGAGGTTCGAGTTTGGTTACGGAATTGACAGGCAGGAACGACATCACGCTACTGCGAGTGTCGACAGATAGTCACGTGTATGCTAGGCCGGCTAATCTCCCATTCCTATTGAATAAAAATACCCAAAATATACTAAAAAAGATGTAACACAATTGAAACACAAACTACCCCACTCGGCCTTAAAAAGTTACAAATGGAATTTAAATTGTTACCCAACAATGCCTAAAAGGTAAGTTCACGGCACTTAAGGAAATTGTAAAATCCACTTCCACAGTTGTATTGTAAGAAAATCTTAAAGTTGTTTTCAATTTAGTGAGAGAAAAGTTAGCCGCCATGTTTTGCTTGGAGCGGCGCTTACGGTCATAGAATACCTATCGTAAAGAAAGGTTCGTTTTAGGGTTCCGTACCCGAGGGGGCAAAACGGAGCCCTATTGTGTGTTCGTCTGTCCGTCCGTCTGTCACAAAGCTCTAGCAGCTAAACAGCTAAAGCTACAGTCTTCATATTTGCACCAAAGGTGTGTCTTACCGACCCACGGAGGTGTTATAATGTTTTACTTTCTAAATCATTAGTCGCCTTAAGAGTGTGAAAGGTGATGTCTTGGGCCCTACCGGCTAACTTTTCGAACTTCGGCGGGACTGCTGAGCTTCAACTTAAAACAGTGTATCGAATTAAGGAGTTTCGTATTATACTATTCGCCGATTCGCCGAAGTTATTTAGAAGATATCGATGTTCGTGTGACATCATGAATAATGGGGTTCGCCATTTTGGTCCGATTGGGGCTCGATTTATCTGTTTTAATTTGAAGCCCGGCAGACTTTCCGAAGTCCGATGCGTTAGCAGGTACGGCCCCTGGGCCACGTCCATATATGTACACCATCTCAAAAGATATAGTCTGTTTATCCTTAGACCCTGTCCAGAGCTCCGAGCGACACGTTTCGTTATACAATGCTCGCTTAGGACCAGCGACGTCAGAAACGTGTGCAATATTAACAGCAGTGTTACCAAAATCGCGTATCAAATCGCGGCGGATTCGCCCTTTCTGGACAAGATCTTACTTGTCCTATTTGTTTACCAACAAATAGGAGGATAAATAAACTATACCTGTTTATCCTAAGTAAAATTAAATCGTTAATAAAATAATAATTAGTAATTTCTTTCGTAATCTGTGTGGAAAACCATTTGTTATATTTTATAATTGACTTTAATAATAAAGAGTTGGGTGAAGATTGTTTACCAAATAAGGCAAATAAGGATAGACAGACTTACATACAGATAAATTTACTAATTCTGAAAAAATGCTATTTATTTACAAGCTTTTATTTAGTTTCACCTGTCCGTCTGTAATCAAATCTTGTCCGTCGTTCTAAATGGATGTAACACGGCTTTTGTTTTGAAAACTTTTGACTGTCAAAGTACAAAAAGATTTTAGAACTGGTATGAAGTTTCAAAGTTTAAAATTTTGGAGTTTCATTATCGTCTATAATTTGATAAGTAAACAATGGCTTTCTAATGGGAATAGAGTTTTTTTTTGCTTTTTAGTATTTTTTTTGACTAACGTGTAATTATTAAAAGCTTTTTTAAAAAAATATATTTTATTTAATGCTTGGCTAAGTGGTTATTAAACATAAATCAATCAATATTTTTTACTCAAAGTAAAGTGTCAAAGACGTTAAAACACTGTCACTGTCATTAAATCTAGTCTTCTTCTTCTTCTTTTTTTGTTATGGCAATCTACTTTCCTCTTGGAGGTAATTTTTGCCAGTGTCAAGTGTTAAATAGTTTAGTGGTAGATATTGTTTAATTTTTCATTAGAATGCGGGTGCATCGCATTTCAATGCTGCTTGGAGCATTTGGCACCAAGTATATCAAGACAGTTTCCTCGGTTAGTTCTGCCGAGGAAGCCACCACTTCAATAAAAGTCTCAGCTTCACACAACCAAGATCGCGCCTATTTCCATTATCCCACATAGTGTTCAGTTGCGTAGACACTTGTACCATATGACTGCACCAATTTTAAGACACAATATCCACTATGAATCAATTTGAAAATAATATTAAAATAGACAACAAACCGAACTCGACAAAATGGCTCCAAAAACTACTAAATCTACTCTGTGGTTCCGTTACGTTGTTATTTTTAAAGATGAGTTTTGCAAAAATATAAATGTCGAAGTGAACTGACTGACAGTGACAGACAAATGGCATCAACATGACATCTTCCACCATGATGAATTTTCGTCGTGTTTGCATTTTAATGCACAAGTTATATTATGCCAACCAAAAAACAAAGATATTTTAGAGAAATTGGATAATAATAAACTGTTTATCGTGTCTTTACCTATTTTTAACCGACTTAAAAAAGGAGGAGGTTATCAAGTTGACGGTATGTTTTTTTCATGTATGCTTTAACATAATTACTGATAATTACTGTATATGGACGTAGCCTAGACTCCATACATTTTAATAAACAGATTTAAGGGGTTATTCGTTGTTTTTATTTTTAAATACTTTAGCTACATCACACACGTTTCAAATCTTTAAATGTGAGCTTTACTTTTATTTTTTAAGGGCCTGTTTCACAATCAAAAAGTAAGTTCTGAGTAGCTTACTTGACAGATGATTTGACAGCTATTAAATGAAAAATATATCAAATCTTCTGTCAAGTGAGCTACTCAGAACTTACTTTTACTTTGTGAAACAGGCCCTTAAAGTAATGTATGTTATGTCAAATTATTATAGTTCGCCGAGGCTGTTAACTAATTCTTCTATCATATTTATTTCTGTTTGCAAATCACATTTTGTGACTGACTTAGCCGTTCTTCTCCAAAGACTTCTATGTTGTTCTTTTCATTTGAATTTAATATAAGAAAGAGCCGCGAGTATCTAAAAATAATAAAAGGCGAATACACGGAAAAGTTGCTGAAAGAAATTGTTCTTTTTAAGCTGATATAAAACTGTGCTAGAAACTTCTAGTCACAGAAACGGAACTTGCAGTAGGTACCAAATATTTTTTATTTAATTTCATCACTAGCTATTTAATTTACTATACTAATACTATACCGTACAAGATTCAAAATTTAGCGAAGTTTAATTTAACAAATTGATGTAAATTGTAAATGTTATTTTAACATTTCTCGTTTGATGAATAAATACAAAGAACAAAACAGCTATTTTTAGCTTCCGTTTACGATTTCATCCGCGTGGAGTTTCAGATATCGTGAGATTTTTGATAATTATGAAATCTTAGTGGATGCCTGCTTACGTCATCGACTCCAGCCATTTTTAATGACACCACTGCTGGGGAACAGGCCTTCCTTATAGGTGGATAAGGAGGATGGGCCATTACCCACCACGCAGGCCCAATGCGGATTGGTGGGTGTTAGTGACTGCAAATGCAGTCGGGACCAATGGTTTAACGTGCCTTCCGAAGCATGGAGGTACTCGAGATAATAAATTTTTGGTCATCCATCTCATGACCGACCCTTGCGAAAGTTGCTTAACCTCCGCAATCGCAGGGCCAGGCGCTAAACCACTGCGCCAATGAGCTTACGTCATAGTAAAGCTATACTCCAAGTTTAATCCGATCCTTCAAGTTGTTTGAGCTATACAAGTGCTTTAGCTATTGGAACAATGTATGTGATGTTATATAATACCAAATAATATACTAGAAAAAATACGACTCGCACCAGATCATGTTCTCGGGCGGGAATCGAACCCACAACCTTTGGATGTCCGGTCCAATGTGACCGCTGAGCTACCGAGTCACTAGTGGGAACGTCGAATTTCTCCTAGTATATCAACTCTTACGCTGCAAGCCAGCGCCATCTCACCAATTTACAAGGAATTACCTTGACATCAATTGAATACCTTTCCAGATATTTTTAAACAATTAATTAAGATGAGAAAGCCAAATAATTTTTAAAATTTTGAGATTTAAGCACACACAATGCTATTTTTGATCTATCTATGATCTGGTGCGAGTCGTATTTTTTCTAGTATATTATTTGGTATTACATAAAAATAGCATTGTGAATGCTTAAATCTCAAAATTTTAAAAACCAAAAATCAAAAACAGCTTTAAAATTAAATACCTTTAAAAAGCAAGAAATAATATTCAATTTATTAGTTACGCATATGAATATTAATATAACACGTATTTAATTTTAAAGCTGGTTTTGTTTTTGATTTTTGGTTTTTTGAAAGAGGTTTTTCTTTTTTTTTAAAAAAGCTTTTTTATTTTCTACTTTTTAATGGTAGGTAGGTATGTACGCATGTAAATATTTTTTTACTTTATATAGTATTTGTGGTAAGGTATATACGCGTGTAAATATTTTTTGACTTCATATAATATTTTCTGTGGTACAACGCCCATAACTCAATTTCCAAATTCACGCTGTTTGTTTTTAAGGAATTCCATTGTGCCTTCGTACATCGTAGTCCAAGTCTAGTCCAAAACGTCGCAGACCATAGCTCGGTTTGTTTTGGATTGTCATAAACCTACCAATATCTCAATCACTATACATATCCTATTTGACTTTGAGGAGTTCCCTTGTGTATCTTCGGAGTCCAAGGTCCAATACCAATGAAATTAAAATGTGACCACTCTTGAGGTATACCCTTTCAAACAAAAAAAGAATCATCGAAATCGGTTCATAAACAAAGAAGTTATACCTGAAAATCCGTAAAAACTCGTGGGATGGTAAGCTAAATAATTGTTATTTTTCAGGATTATGAAAAAACTACTAGCCAGATCTCTATAATTTTTTTATGGGACCACACACAAACTATGTTCTTTCAAATAAAAAATGAATAATTGAAATCGGTTAACAACTGGTGAAGTTATATTAAAACATACATAAAAAAAAGAAAACATACAGTCGACTTGATAACCTCCTTCTTTTATTGAAGTCGGTAAAAAGTATGTGATGTTACTCAATATTTGTATGTATATATATTTTTATTTGGCCTTCCTCTACAAATTCATAACATTCCTCAAAAGAAACTGTAATTATTGTAAGTTGTCCATTCGTAATATTTGCTTTAAAAGCTTTTAAGGTCAATCGACGGGCCGCGATCAATATTGGATTGCGTGATTTTTGTTCCTTATTATGTGTGTTTGTGGCTATTGGATTGTGAAATTATTCGGTTTCTGGGCATTTCGTCTTCGTGAAAGAGAAAGCTTTGTTTTGTTTTTTTAATATTAGACAACATCACAAACATTGCTCTGATTCCAAAGAAAAGAGTTAATGTACTTGTGTTATGGAAATCAGAGGCAACGGTAAAACTACAAACACCCAGACCTGGGCCAATACAGAAAATTTTGCATTCTAAATTGACCCAGCCTGGGTCAATTTATCGAACCCGGACCTTAAAGATGGCGACACCTTGAAAATCGGTGTACAAACCACTCGACCAAGAAAGCCGTGACGGAAGTCGTCAAGAATAATAAAAAAAACCGGCCAAGTGCGAGTCGGACTCGCGCACGAAGGGTTCCGTACCATTATCTATAAAAATGGCAAAAAAAGTCATGTCTGTTGTATAAGAGCCCCCCTTAAATATATGTTTTATTTTAATTTGATTATTTATTTTTAAAGTGAATATAATATAACTAAATATTCTGTGAATATTTTATTATCGAGCAAAAACGAGCAAAAAAAACACGTTTGTTGTATGGGAGCCCCCTTAAATATTATTTTTATTCTGTTTCTTATTATTTTTTGTTATAGCGGCAAAATAAATACATCGTTTGTGAAAATTTAAAAATGTCTAACTATCACAGTTCATAAGATACAGACTGGTGATAGACGGATAGACGGACGGACAGCGGAGTCTTAGTCTTAGTAACATGTTTTAGGGTCACGTTTTACCCTTTGGGTACGGAACCCTAAAAAATGTTATTAAGATGCACATTTTGCGCTGTATAATTAAACATTAGAAAGTTATATCATATTGAAATACAATACATAATATGTCTGCAAAAATTAAATACATGTACGAATTACAACACCAAAATATCTTGACATTACAAACTAGTAAATTGAAACAGACACCGTGGAAAATGTCAGCGTTTTAAACTGAAATAAAAATATATTCTAAACTTGTCGAGTGCCATCTGCCATCGCCAATTAAGGTTTGTGGATAATATTTTTCGCCATAAAATGGCTTCTATCGGTAGGGTTGTCAATGTTAAAAAAAATGGTAGATGGGATGAGATGTTGCTAAATACTGTCCTGTATTAAAGTGTTTGCAGTACCTACCGTCGTTGTCTCTGATTTCTATAACAAAAATCCTTTCACCTTTCAATTACGCCTTAATTTCACCTTACCTTACGTCACGGTTTCCTGCTATTGCACTTCCTGACTTGCCGATTGCAAGTTATATTGTCTGTGATTCAAATAAATTAACAATTTTTTATCAGCTTCTTTCTTTAAAAAAAATCTGCTGTTCAAATATTGTAGCCATCTTTTGTAAGATTTTTAGCATCTTTAAATAAATAAATAAATAATAAATAAATATTTGACAACATCATATATTTATGATGTTGTCAAATATTTATATTTATATCACATACATGGCTCTGATTCCAAAGTAAGTAGCTAAAGCACTTGTCATAGGGAAATCAGAGACAACGGTGGTATCACAAACACCCAGACCTGAGATAAAATAGAAAAGTTAATTTTCTACATTGACCCAGCCGGGGATCGAACCTGGAACCTCAAGATATGGTGACGCCTTGAAAACCTGCAAACCACTCGACCACGGAGGTCGTTTCACTAATAATTATAAGGAACTTTAAAAATACCCTGTTACATAACTCACAAGTGGCAACCTTACTTCCTCCCAGCCCTAAATATCTATCCAGCCTTAAGAGTGCTTGTCATTCAACCCAGCCTTCGACATAAGTGGCCACTCCAGCCCCCTCTTCTATTATTTTAGAAGAGGATTTTACAATTTCAAGAAATAAGAAATTATATGGGAATAAACGTCCTGAGGGCATTTTTTCGCTATTGTTCATGTTGATTGAATATTCATTCTTCGTGTAAAAATATTAAAATTGTATTATACATTTACACAATTACCTATCACGCAGGCCCAATGCAGATTGGTGGATGTTAACGACTGCAAATGTAGCCGAAACCAAAGGGTTAACGTGCCTTCCGAAGCACGGAGGAACTCGAGATATAATTTTTTGGTTACCCATCCCGTGACCGACCCTTGAAAGTTGCAATCGTAATCGCAGGGCCTCCTCAGTGTACTTACTTACTAAAACAAAAAATTACGACCTTAGCACAAAATATCTTATAACACTGTTCAACAAGACGTAACTTAGACACTGTTTAAGTGTCACTGTCACTTTTTTGACAATATGGTTTGAAAGGTACGGCATCACATTTAAACACTGTCTTAATTAAACAGTTTTTAAAATCTCTTTGTAGTAAGGCCGTTAATGTTTTATTAGCTGTGACTTATGCACTTATTCAACAATACGCCAAAGAATTTTCATAATCCGAACTAATGTTACACAAAACTTGTTAATAACTTGCCGCTTTTGAACTTTAACGCGAAAATGCAAATTAGTTTGTTCGTTGTTAGTTACTGAGACGTGGGAACGGAGATCCGTGAAGTAGATTATAATTTGTTTTGTTACAATTAGGAATAATACTTATTATATTAGACCACGTATTTTTCCATACTCTATCTCTTTCTCCGCTCCAAAACGTTGTTTGACTCTACATCTGTTCGCCGAATGATCAGTATGATGGGCGTTGCTTTAAGCCCCGCGCAGACAGAAAGGGTTCAGCCGTTCCGAGTTCTGCGTTCTTAAACTGTACTGACTAATGGCGTTCTCACTGCCTGTCGTCTGTGCGGAACGTTACAAACCATTCTGTGCGCAGAAAACAGAACTCGGAACGGCTGAACTCTTTGCGGGTGCCCTATTGTCGCGCAGACTGTTTCGTGATACGAGGCACCAGTGTTCCCACCTTAAGGAATTTCACATGTTTAGGGAATTACACAATTATTTGGGGGAATTTCGAGAGGAAAAAAATCGAGTGACTTGTATGATTTTAAGAAGAAACCACTGAAGAGTTCGACTCTTGAAAATTCGAGAAAATTCGGCGGAACTGGCTGGCCGGTGCTGTTGAGTGCGGAAGTGGCGAGTAGTTTTTCTCACTCTGGACAACGTGTTTTTTGTATGATGATAAGAGATGCAGCTATCGACGAATACGGTACCAAGTATACTGAATATTTTACTACTCTTAGGGCCTGTTTCACAATCAAAAAGTAAGTTCTGAGTTGCTTACTTGACAGATGATTTGACATATTTTTCATATAACAACTGTCAAATCATCTGTCAAGCTACTCAGACCTTCTTTTTGATTGTGAAACAGGCCCTTAAAAAATAAATGGTATAGCTCACATTTAAAGATTTAAAACGTGTGTTCAATGGTTTTATTTTTTATGAATCTATATATATAAAAGGGAAAATCACTCACTCACTGATCACGAAATCTCAGAAACTGCAAGTGCTAGGAGTCTCAAATTTTGCATGGGGGCTCCTTTTAGGGCGTAGGTGCTCACTAAGACGAATTTTGCGAAATTCAACCCCTAAAGGGGTGAAACAGGGTGGCAAAGTTTGTATGGGAGAACGCGATTCCTTGGCCCGATTGACTTGAAATTTGGCATAGACATTCTTTCACAAAATTAATTGAACACGTGTTTCGTATTTTTTTAATATTTATTACTTAACAGGGTTAAAAAGTGATATAAAGCTACTTTTGCTGTGATTGACTTCGACGTCGGAATTGAAACTTTTTTGTGCATTTGATTGATTAATTAAGAACAATAAATATCATTTGTCACCTCAACGTAGTATTACATTCTCTTTGGTCATTTCCCCTGAGAGTAGGTAGAATGCATTTCATTGTATAGTACCTATGGCGTTATGTTGGCAGTGCTGTCATTTTTTCCTTATTGCGTTGTAATAAAGTGCAAAATTATTCCATCTAATTATCAGTTTAATTTTAAAAGAATACTATATTCGGTCAAGTCGCCTATGCTATGACAATTAATAAAGCACAGGGACAAAGTTTAAGGCTGCTCTGTGATCTGCGCAGTGATTGTTTCTCCCATGGCCAGCTCTAATGTCGCCTGCTCGAGAGTCAGCTCGCCGAATAGCCTTTTTATTTTGCAACCGGATAACATGACAAGAAATGTGGTAGGTATACAACATGTTACAAAAATACCCTTAATGCCGAATATGGTACATAGGGACCATCAAACTGAATAACTTTTACTATTAGGACCACTTCTCAAATCGCGAAAAAAAATCAGAAAAATTCAATCGAAAATATCAAAATGTATGAAACGCATTTTGATATTTTCGATTTGAATTTTTGAATGAAACAGCTAATTTTTATTTCGCGATTTCAGAGTTGGTCCCAAAGTAAAAGTTGTTTAGTTTGATGGTCCCTATATATATACCATATTCGGCATAAGGGGTATTTTTGTAACATGTTGTATATTATAGAGAAGTGTTGGATGATCGAGATTGAGAATCCTGATAATGCACAACATATTTTTAGTTAGAACTAGCTGTGATCTGATGATGGCCATCCAGGGAGTGAATGGAGAAGATTAAGATAGCAATACACACCCAACTGATCTGGTTAGCATTTTCAGTTGCAAGTTTTCATATATTTCTATACTATATTCGCGGTTTTTTTAAACATATCCTTACATCTCTTAAAATGCTGGTCAGATCACTTGGGTGTGTATGGAAATCTGGATCTCCTCCATTCACTCCCTGGATGGCCATCAACAGATCACCGCTCGGTCAGTCCCTGGCGGAGAAGCAATGCTTTAAAGTTACTTCGTTTGTATGATAATCGATTGGCGTCCTTAATTTTGTGGCCACCACTAGATATAGATATCCTGTAGTATAGTCTAATAACTTGACACTCACCACATTAGTAACTACATTGTACCCGTGCGAAGCCGGGGCGGGCCACTAGTAGTCTTATATAGTGCATAATTTAAAAAGTAACTGAAATAATAGATAACGATAAAAGCTAAATCAGATATTGTCGAGAAAAATATTTGAAAGTAAAAAATACCCCGTACAAATTACAGAAAAAATAATATCATTATAGACCTGGGTTTTGATATCTGTATTTGAAATAAATAAAAAAAAAACTTTAGTTACAACACTATTTAATTTTTAACCAGTTAATTTAAAATCCCAAAAAAGGCAGTTAAATAAAAAAATCTCAAAAGCTAAATACAACTGCTCGTATATTACTGCAATAAGAAGTGGTTTCAGATCATTAAAAACAAACCCTGCCTGCAATGCGATAATTAAACATTATACCGTTAGCGATCGTCAAGGGGTGAAAAAGAATTGTAGGTGCATTTCGAATAAAAACTTACGAATTTCCTGGAAAAAATATCTATTAGAGTATTTTTTCGTTTAAAGGTAAAAAAAATATTTGATTTTTTAGCAGAAACTAAAATACAAAGTTATGTTAAAGGCTGTAATAAAAGTATTAAAAATTAAAAAAAGAACTGTCTGTCTGTTAATAACATAATACATAGTTGAATTTGCGAGAATTAAAGATTATGATATAATTTTTTTTATCACACAACTGTTTATTTTTTTCAAATAGTATCACATTAATTATTAGTAAACTAGCTTCCGCCTGTGACTTCGTCCGCGTGGACATTCGGAAAATTCCAAGGGATCCTTTGACCGGAATAAAAATATCAATTGTTTTAGTCCTGGTTATAAACTATCTGTGTGCCAAATTTACCTGTTCAGTCGTTTTTGCGTGATTGAGTAACAAACATCCAAAAATCTAAATACCTAAACACCCAAACTTTCACATTTAAAATATTACTAAGTAGGAAGTAGGATAAAGCTATACAATACATTGTTACATGCCATTATTCTTTTTCTACAAACTAACAAACCAGAAATTCACTTTTCTAACTTTCCGCTCAGAATTGAAGTTTTTTTTTCATTCGCGTATGAAAAGCCTAAAACTTGGCCATTCAGGAAGTCTGAAATGCCACTTTAACCCCCCATCGCCCGGGGGTATTCTAGACCATTGTGGCTCGAGACTGCCTTGCTATTTGTTCCCCATTCTAGTAATATGTCGTTTGCATATAGATTTAAGCTTATTTATCGGCTATTGAATGCTTAAAAATATTGCTTTAGAACAAAGAAAATTTAAAATATTTTCAGCGGGAATTTGGCGAAAAGGATTTTTTTTATGGTTTTGTTTATCCGTCTGTTCTTAATTTCAGAGCTCTAAATTATAGTTGAATGGGGTCATGTGTGCCTGATACAGCAATAGTTAATGTTCAAGATTTAGCGACTATAAAAACAAATAATATAAGCACAATGACTCCAATTACATAAATGAACTGTTTAAAAATTAAAATTGTGTCACAACCAACCTTCGCGGCGCATCAACTGTTTCTATCGGTAGCTCGCAATAGACTAAAGGAGTTGCGGTGCATGCGCCGTAACTTAATGCGCATTTTTTCGATACTGTACAGCCTGTCTAGTGTAGTATACACATAGAAGTCTTTGTATAAGCATCGTATTGTGCAACATTTCTATTGTGTTTTGCATAAAATATAAATCAATCAAAATCAGATTTATGTATTAAACTATGTATCTCATTTAATTTGAATGCCATAGAAAAAGACAAAACAATAATATTAAATATCCTACCTTTAAATAAACCTTTTTAAAGCCTTTATATTCCAAGACATCATAAGAATTTCCAATGGTCCATTTAACTTCTAAATTGTCATGTAACCCTTCACAGTTCAAGTATAAGAGTGAAGCGGTCTGAATGACCACCCATGTTTTCAATATGGCGTATGAAATACTCAGACTTTTAGAAGGCTACGTCGAGACTCTTTAGCTCTAGAGAGGAAACTTTTCTTTGCTTAGTTGAAAATAATGTTTTAAAAGAGGTAATAAGTTTCTAGTGTAATGACGTCTTTACGGTTTACAGTGAATTGTAAGTTTTTTTTAAACGACTAGGTAAAGGAATCTGTCTAGGGTAAAAACGGACACCGTAATTTAAGGTAGCGATGCAAAACCCTAGTTTTCACATTGAAATAAAATATATAAATTTTTAACGTAAATCAAATTTAATTTCTTCCAAAATTCAATGACAAGGTAAAAACAAAGTAAAAAATATTTTTCTTCTTAAAAATAAAACCATAAATAACTAAATACCTAATGAGTCCCGAACAGAATCTATTTGACTACTCATTGCAGGAGTTTCTTTGTTTAATGGAACGGTGATGATTATAGTGAGCAATAATGTGATCTATATTTCATTACCTAAAAACACACAAAACAAGATTTTGAATCTTAATATTGTTGTGCTAGAATTATAGGTACCAACTTTTTGGCCCGAGCGAGTGCGAAGCGCGAGCGAAGCCTATCTGCTTCAGAATTCAAAATGCTTTCGTATGTTCGTTTGTTCTCCTCTACAGGTCTCATTTCCCAACCGATTCTCCTGAAATTTTGCGAGCAGGTTCTTTAATAATATAGATTTTGTAGTCAAATCAGTATTTTGAAGTTTTTAAGGAATCAGAAGCGCCTCTATCTTCGAAAAGATATAATAAAAAAATACCTACCAAACAGCACATATTACTGCATTTGAGAACGGCGACATCTATTAGATTAATTTTTAAGCAGCATACAATTTAAGTTACTTTTAAACAACAAACGGGAGGTCTACTCAGCTCTTTGAGCCACGAGTTATCAAAAGTGTTATATAATAATAGAACATGATCTGGTGCGAGTTGTATTTTTTCTAGTATATTATTTATTATTATATAATAATATCTATTTTATGAACAAAAACTTGTATTAAACTATTAAACAATTAATGTATGTTCGATGTATTGTATCGCGTTTTTTTCTCTTAACTTTACAATGTTGGCATTGAGATCATATCACGATATTTAATGAAAAAATAATTTAGTTCATATGAGAAAAGACTTTACAAACTGAGATTTTTGCAAAGCATACCCGGTTGTTGTGTAAATTGACTGTATACAAAAACAAACAGAAAACAATATCCAATTAAAAACAAAAAAGAGTGATATAAATTGATGTTCCATAAAAAATATTTGACATTTTCATGAAAATAGAGGATTCAGGCCTGTCAGATTATAAGATAAAAAAACATAAATAATACCAGCTACTGTGAAGCAAAGAAATAAATCGTGCCCAGACAATGACACCATATTGTTTACTTTGACGCTTGTCGGCTATAGCAAGTCCTTTGTTTCGGAATCATCCATCAAATTGGAGACTGTACTTAAACATGTGAGTCTTTTTACAAAGAAGATTGATTGTAGTTAATGAAATAAAAATGTTACTCCGTTGTTAGGATAATCCCTCATTCAATGAAAACTTGATCATCAAAAATATTACCACTATTAATGAACCTTAGAGATTTTTTAAAATTCGTTGTGTGAGAAAATTGGACGCATAAAAACCTTTTGAATGCTAAAAACCGCACCGAAATCGGTTTAGTAGTTTTTGATAACGTTTCAAGTGCCAACTTATCTGGTTGCTGCTGCACCCCCTGGTGGTCTACCACCTTGAAACATGTCTAAGAACCTGCTTTGAAATGAAACCTTTTAAATGCAAAAAACTGCATCGAAATCAGCCCAGTCGTTTCCGAGAAAAAGGGTAACAGACATTCATACAAACAACCCCAAACACATGTATGTACAGCTACCGTCCCGTTCCATCCGTCGTGGGTAAAAAAAATATAGTCTTTGAAACTTTCGCGTTGCATTGTACTTAGTTAAAATAACAGAAACTAAGCGCGTACGTAACTGATCGATCCCCGGTTGGTTCAATTTAGAAAACGAACTTTTATATATTGGCCCAGGTCTTGGTGTTTGTGATACCACCGTTGTCTCTGATTTCAATAACACAAGTGCTTCAGCTACTTACTTTGGAATCGGAGCAATGTATGTGATGTTGTCAAATATTTATTTATTTTTTATTTAATATCTAGTCCAAACATTTTGTATTCATAATTATTAGCTTTATGACTCACGTACTCATACGTGAAAGCGTACTCTGTTATACGAATAGCACTCACATTACGCAGTTGCATCAACCGTAAAATTATATCTACTTGAATGCTACAGACATTCTCATTAATGTCTGTTATGATCTCTTTCATCATATTTGTTACTAAAATAATTTTACAAGTACCTAAAAGGGTTTTAACTCTGGTTATTAACATATAAAGATGATACATTTTTATCAGTGCTAAATTTCTTATAGTAGGCAAGCAAATATTTAGTAAAAAAACAGATGTCTGTCCAACTGTTTAGGCGTTAAGAGGTAACAAACAAACACATACACACTTTTTTGCATTAATAATAGTAGGATACGAATTTCTCAGAGTATGTAAGAATCTCAAATAAATTAACCATATTTTTATTTATTTATTTATAAATCTTTATTGTACATATACATATGTGTGCTACAATCACACCGCACGTAACACATTGGCATGGTGGAACAGTGGTCATTTTAATTCAAATGTAAATTTCATACGTGTAAATTCAGATACGCGGGGTTCGTCCCCAGAATTATTGTTGTGAATGTACGCTGGTTCTCGTTCATGAATTTTATTTCGGTATCGTGTCTGTGTTTAACTTAACACTCAACTTTTATTCTTATTGTTTCAGGTATGAAACGAGCTTAATCATGAGTTTGCGAAGGTGGTAAATAGGTGTTTTTTTGTTTTTAAATATGAGAGAATTTTTAATTATTATAAAATATGAAAGTATTTCACGTTAATTATAAACATATTAAAGGTGTGATTCACATGTTCTTGATATCATCTATCTTTTCATTTAATTCAAAATTTAACACAATTTATGATCAATTCATGATAAAATTCACGATAAATCTGTTAATTCATCAACGCCTGAGCGGATGCATGCGGCCGGATAACAATGGAATATTTATTGTGTCTCATTTTCCGGGCGTTAAAGGGTTAAATTAAATATAATACCATTTTCTGTTAAATAATTATAATTATAACATTACTTACTTTACGGGAAATGAAAGAAGTTATCTGGAACATAACAGAGACCGTTTGTGAATTAAATTAATATAGATTGAGCAATATGTGTAAATTTAACAAAATTACATAACACCTCCGTGACGACCTCCGTGGTCGAGAGCATTTTGTACGCCGGTTTTTAAAGTCTCGCCATCTCTGTAGTCCCGGGTTGGATTCCCGGCTGGGTCAATTTAGAAAACGAACTTTTCTATAATGTCTCAGGTCTGGGTGTTTGTGATACCACCGTTGTCTCTGATTTCCATAACACAAGTGCTTTAGCTACTTACTTTGGGATCAGAGCAACGTTTATGATGTTGTCTAATATTTATTTATTTACCTTGTACTAATAAACAAAGTATTTGCAGAATAGAAATTGGCTATCAATTTCACTTAACTGATGAACCTAGGTTCCGCGAAATATCCCGTCAGAGAGCTTTTCAAAACAAAAACAATTCCAATGTTCATGCATTCTGAATTAATACCACTTATCGTAAATTGTTACATCAATTGACTTTATCAATGATTATCAAATTAAGTTAAGAGTGCTTGTGAAGCCTATAACCCCTTTTGTGGTAGATTTATGTTTTCGAAACACGAACCGTTTAACTTCGGCGTTAAAATAAAACCTTATATACTACAGCAACACAAATTACAAGTGGATGCAAATTACTGTTCCAATTTCTAATTTCGTTGTTGTTTTGACGATGTCATGATTACTAGAAATAATATTGAGGGCCGTAATTATAAGTGATTTATATTCAAGGATAATTTTCGATTGGAGAAAATAAAAAATAAGCTTATTCCATTTATGTGATAGCTATGATAAGCGTAAATCTATTTACGTTTTAATGTTTATCACAGTGAATGAGAACAAAGTACTTGATTAAGTTATTTCTTGGTTTCTTGATTAGAAATGAATCTTCTTTTAATGTATAATTAAAATTCTTTTTTGCGCAATTGCGTGATTATGGTAGGCCACATGTTGGTAAAATACTTAAACTCATAAATATTACAAAGTGGGTGAGTAAGTGGTGCGACTCGTAATTCTTTTATTTGTACAAAAATGTTTCTTCTCATCTTTTGATTTTGATACTATTAAAGATGATAATAGGTACGTAATAGACCTAATAGCTTTATTCCCTTAATGTAACCACTATTTTATACCATTTTCGATGTAAATAAATGATTATGATAATGATTATAATTATGATTATGATTTTATTATGATTATGATTATGATTAAGAAAATAGACAAATAAAAAAAAATCCCTCATACTTAAACAGCTATGCTAGCAATGATATTGTAACTTAAGCAGTAAGTTAATAATAATTTAAGATGACAGTCAAAAAGTAGGTAATGATATTGTAGGTATTTGAATTTACTACCATAGTATATCTCAGAATAATAATGAAAAAATATATTGTGTTCGGTGTTTGCCTGTACCTACCTGGAATGTGCCATATTGGGGATAAAATAATCCAATTAACTAAGTTAACTAAGCCAATGGCCTCGCACGGAAGGATTAAACAGATGTTTTGGTAAATTATGTCATTTAATTTGACACTGTTAATGCAGTTTAAATGACTTTATTGGAAATTAGTAAAACGACATGATGGCGTTAGGTCCGCTACATACAGACGGAATCTGATCCGGAATTCCGAAAGGGGATTTCGAACGGAATATTACCGAATGTAGGTATGTGGTTTGTCCAGAATATATCTGTTTTGGAATTCCGAATCAGAATTCCGTCCGTATGTGGCGGGCCTTAGACGATGAAAATTATTATATTTAATAAAAAAATATAGGTATATAATATTTTTACAACTATGGATTGTAAATTACTTTTTTTGTACAAAAAGATACCATATATTTTCACGGCACTGAAAAAATATATAAAATAAAAAATATTAATGAATATACAATTAGATATAGTATGCCAAAAGCATCCATCTTTCCATTCACTTCTATTTGTTATTCATTTACATGTCAAAGCAAGCTTTTACTAAAATAAATGAAAATGTTGCATCTCGATTATGTTCAAAATTAATGACATGTATACAATTTGTAGTACCGAGGTAAAGTTTTGGCACATTCAACGATTTATATTTATTCATTACGAGTAGGGCTGCTAAACAGACGAGTGAAATGCTTATAATAGTAATGTTTTTAAAAATAAAACACTTTTTAAGGATTACAGCGCGTATTTATTAATTCAGGTGTCAGGAAGCACTAAAGCAAAGGCTCATAATTTTATGAAATTACCCGTTCGGAACTGTAAAAAAATGCATTCAAGTTTTTCCTTTTTTTTTCTATTATTATATAAACTTGAATGCAGTTTTATAAAGTTCAAAGCGTGTAATTTCATAAAAAAATTGATTTTTGGGGTCGCAAAAAAAACATATTTATTTGTTTTTACAACTCAAACAAGATTTATCTTTTAGACTTTTAAAATAAAACATTACCTATCGGAGTGAATGTAAAAATGTTTGTTGTATCCAAAAAGGCCTTTTTCGTTTATTTCTGACAAGTGACAACCCTATTATTTCTGAATAACCATCGGCTATCCGTAGGGAGCCACGAATTATTCCGAATGCTCGTCCACGTCGATACAATCAGCTGGAAATATTTTAATGAGAACGTTTTTCAACTCCACCATTTCGTTATTTATAACTTTTAATTTTAAATTATTGACGTCACTATTTCTTTTTAATCCGAGTTTTGATTTTGTGAAAACAGATTTTTGAATCAAACTTTAACAACCAATGCCAATTTACCAAACAGATCTAATTTTGATAATTTCTTACAAAATAAAACAAATAACATAAAACAATATTATTTAATGTTTATTTAATTAATATTAACTTTACAAAAAAATGCTTTCGTATGTCCGTCCGGTTATCCGGCTGTCCGTTTGTTCTCTCCTCAATTCACGTGACATTTTTTGCCGAGTCTGTTTTTCGAAATATTTCAAAATGGCGGAGATATGGGGAAAATCATATTTCAACCATTCGAAAAATGTTAAAAAATGTCACAAGCCGGTCTACAGCAAGTAAAGTCAACTACTACAAAAAGCCAAATAAACGTCAACAAGAATATGATTATAAAGTACTTGATCGAAACTACCAAAAAGTTGGTGTGGGGAATAAAAACTTTTTACGAAAATCTAAGCTGTCATTAGAACTGGCGCTTTTAAAGCTAGAGCAGACGTGCAGAGAAAAAAGCTCACAATCCAGACTCCATGCTGCACGGTTCATTGTCAACGTTTGAATTTCGAACCTAGTTACCAATTCCGAAATGAAAAGTGGACGTTCGGAAAAAAAGATAAAGCGTTTTCATTGACGCTGTTTCGTCCGCTTTCCCGCTTTTAACATTGTTGGATAGTAGCTAGCATTGTCCGAATTCGCGTGAATTGAAAAGTGCAAACAATAGTTGATATTCAAATGCAAACATTGTGTTTTCTGAATTCTTTTTTTTATGGCAACAAAAGCTGAAACGAAGAAAATAGTAACGTATTCAACTAAAATTAGAAAATAATAGAAGTTTATTTTAGCCTTTGATTTCAGTTTTGAAACAAAGCAAGTTATATCAGTTATATCAAAAAACAGATGTTTATTATTTCAATCTAACCTCCTTACTAATATTATAAATGCGAAAGTCCGTACCTTTCATCTCGAAAATAATAATTGTTCCTGAGGGATAGCAAAAAACTTTCCACGCAGACGAAGTCGCGGGCGGTCGCTAGTGACTATATAAAATTGTATTGTTGATACCAAAACAAAATAATAGAAATATCGTCGTCCTGAATGAACGGGGCATGAACTCAAAATTTACTTTAAAGTGTTCAGATATCAGAGTTTTTGATAAAATTCACAAGTTGTAGCTGCTATAAAAAAAGCCAAAGTTCCGCCATCAAAGGCTTACAGCTTATTTGTCAGGCATCTCGTCTGGTTGAAGCAACATCCTGCAGCATAAGTATTCTCGGCTGTTCTCGGCCATCCACTACTTTGTATGTATATTGTGATTCTCGACAGCGAAACTTTTCATCTCCAACTTAGTTAAAAAGTGGGACGATTTCATCGGACTTTGAATATAAACTCGATGGGTTTCTTAAGTTGTTTGATTAGATTTCTTCGTGTTACCATGGCGAGGTAAAACTTGAGAGAACCCTTTGGGCGAATTTTTTTCTTCGAAACTTTCATAAGGTGATGAAACGAATTGTTTTTGAATTTATGAAACGAGGGAAATATTCATGAGATTATTTTACGGTGGAAGGCGAAATTACGCTTTTCGAAGTAATACTAATTTGATTTGGATTATGTCTAATATTTAGATTTTGTGTGATATTAAATGATATGTTCAGGATATTGATATGGAAGCTGCTTTGTATTAGTTATTTAAGTAAATCTGAAATGAAAATGATGTGTCGTTTTGGGAAAAGTCTTATATTTGACTTAAGGGGGCGTACAATGCTGGAATAAATTATTGTAGTAGAAATTATCAAAATAATTGACAATATTATCGTTTTTAATTTAATAACAAATTGAAAACTGACAATCGCAAAACTAGAGAGCTAAGATTAAATGTTTATTATTGGTTGGCACAGCTTTGACAAACTACAAAATTGGAGGTCACTTTATGATATTTTCTATCGAGAAAAGTTTTAACTATCATGTTTCTGGTAAGTTACATAACTCATTACTGTAATCTACTTTCAAAATTTTTTTTTGAGAACGATAAATCAAGTATGCGATATCGTTGCTCAAAAAAAAACAATTATTAAAATCGGCACACCAACGCCAGGGTAATCGGTGTACATACAAAAAAAAGAAGTTGGTAAAAATGTGAATTGGACGTTGTACGGCCCCTTAAATAACTATGTTCTGTGTTTATTGCTAGTTATGTTTTTACCCTGTAAGGGTGCTTTTAAGGTATATAATTAGCTATTTTCTTTAATATGTATAAGTATTTTAATTTTTCGTTCATATTTTTTAACCCAACGAGTAAGTAAACTTTTATCTCATTTGGTCTAAGTGACAATGAGACAAAGGCCTAAACAATTAAAAAACAGGGGCCCTATCTGCGTTACTTTTTAACGATAAAACCAAAGCTAAATCGTTGCCGTTTCAGTATCGTTTACAGATTACTCACTTTAGTTTTGTTGAAATTGTCGAAAGCTTAATGTGGAGCCTAGGATGCAAACCTTGGTCGATTTCCATACGAATAATTATAAGGTCCAATGCTCTGACCGCTGCGCTACCGAGTGACTCGGTAGCTCAGCGGTCAAAGCATTGGACCGGATATCCAATGGTCGCGAGTTCGATTCCCGTCCGAGAACATGATCTGGTGCCAGTCGTATTTTTTCTAGTATATTATTTAGTATTATATAAAAATACTAGTATTTCGCTCTGGTTCTGTTGGTCTATAAGTGGCGGCCTTTGAAGAGTCGGACTGCGGATTGTGGTGCGCATCAGTTCAAATCACATTGCGATTTGTCTGCAAGTTGCAGTGTGGTGTGGTGAATGTGATGCATGCGTGTGTGGTGCAGCCCGATAAAAATTAATGCTCTATTCTTTTTTTAAGAATTTCGCTGGCTGATATTAAAATCATAGTAATGAAAGATCAAATTACATTGAGAAAGCAGTGGGCCCAGCGTAGTGTGCCTATTTTTCACGAACCCGAACCCGAACCCGAATTCAAACCCGAACCCGAAGCTGAATCTGAACCCAAAACCCGAACGCGAACCCGAATCTGAATCCAGAACCCGAACTCGAACCCGAACCCGAAACCGAACTCGAACCCGAAACCGAACTCGAACCCGAACCCGAACCCGAACCCGAACCCGAACCCGAACCCGAACCCGAACCCGAACCCGAACCCGAACCCGAACCCGAACCCGAACCCAAACCCAAACCCAAACCCAAACCCGAACCTTCAACCGAGACCGAACCTGAACCCAAAATCGAACCCTCACCCGAATCGGAGCCCGAGCCCGAACTCGAGCCCGAGACCGAGTCCGAGTCCGAGCCCAAACCCGAACCCGAAAGTGAACCCGAACCGGAATCTGAACCCGAAACGAAACCCGAACCAGAACCCAAACCCGAGCTGGAACGCAAACCCGAAACAAACTTAAACCCGAACCCGAGCCCGAACCCGAATTATATAAAAATAGCATTGTGAATGCTCTCATCTCAAATATAAAAAAGAATTTTAAAGTTAAACCAAAGATTTGTAGGTAAACATAACCCAAATGACAGGGTTACGGTTTACTTTTAGTTTTATCGTTCAAAATTAACGCATTTAGGCACCTGGTTATCTACGTTTCAACTGCCGGTACCTTAACTAGACATCTCAAATGTTTTCTTTTAATTCTATAAAATACTGTAAGTTACTTATCGTACCACCCTTACTAACGAAAACCCATCGATAAATTTAACGACAGCTACAAAATTTTATTGTGCCATAGACAATATTCTTACAAACTGTTATAAGGCGGTTGTCACACGATGTGGCATGTTGCAGCGACACGCGTCCTTAAGATTTTAGTGTATATTTTTTATTGTGACGTGACCACCAGCCATTTTAAATGTCCTATCAAATTGGTATATAGGCTTCACCTATCATAATTGGTGTTCAAAACCATTTGGTTTTGAATTATCGTATTTACGATAGTTGAGAAAAAACAAACTTAAGAAAGTCGCATGTCGCAGCGATTTGCGTCGTGTGTGAACAGCTTTAAACTGCCTTGCACTCGCCTCCAGCTCGTCGCTCGATGTACACGATGTTTTATTGCCTACGGAGTATAAACACCCTTATTATGCCCATCAAAACGAAACACCCCTCAAATAAAAAAATACATTAAAGATGTTAAGACTTACCACGTCCTCTCTTCAAGCCGTAAAATTTCAATCAGTCTTATAGGCTTTGGAATAAAGACTAATTTTCTACTTCCTTAGAATATAAGGCAGTATTCTATCCTTGTTTATTATATCGCAAATTATGACGCACCATGTTGGATTTATATGATGTGACGTAAAATAATATCTTTATGAGTTTCAGTCTCCGTTATTACATGGAATACGTAATAATGCTAGATTATTGTATTCTGTAAATAGAGAGGGGATGTAATAAAGAAATACCTAATGGGGGAAAGTGTAAAGGTTTCTTGGATCTTGGATGTGATAAAGAAAACTCATTGTATTCAAGGTTTTGTTCCTAAAAGAGTCGAAAGTCAAGAGTAAAAATGTCTTTATTCAAATATTATTAATTTAGCTCTTTTGAATGATCTATATTTTCCTACCACCCGTATCAGACTTTTTCAACTGATAAGAAGAACGGGCGCAAGAAACTTATCAGATTTATCAGAAATACGTCACGATGTTTACAAACTTAAATATATCGTTAATAAATCCAATAAATAAAACATAGACAAAATCAAATACAATACAACAGGATTATTGACAACAAAGTACTAGCAAGTTATGTGTTACATGTTACATCATTTCCACGCATGTCGGCCTTTCAGATAATCGTCTACTTTATAATAACCTTTACCCATAAGCGTCTTTTTAACATGTTTTTTAAATTCATGCAAATTAAGATTAATCACTTGTTGTGGAACTTTATTATTAAATTAAAAATTGAAACACCGACATGAAAAAGCTAACTCTTAATAAGAACTCTCCATACAAAAAAGCTAACTCTTAAAATACTAAATAATATACTAGAAAAAATACGACTCGCACCAGATCATGTTCTCGGACGGAAATCGAACCCGCGACCTTTGGATATCCGGTCCAATGCTCTGACCGCTGAGCTATCGAGTCACTAGTGAGAACGTCGAATTTCTTCTAGTACCTATATTAATTCTTACGCTGCAAGCCAGCGCCATCTCACCAATGTACAAGGAATTACCTCGTCAAACATTTAAAAATATTATCATCATAATCATCAAGTCATAAATAAATCTATGAAAAAATCGTAGACGTCGGGGGACCGCTAAAAGTCAATGAAATTACATCTAAGCTTGTCACATGTCTGGACTGATAGGTATACTGTTAGGTATAGCTAGACATGCTAGCTATTCAAAAGATAAAAAAAATGTTTTTCTTTTGTTTTTACTGACACAAAATAAGGTTCATACTCAAACGATGCCGATTATTCTGTTCATTGCACTTTGTTTTACGAAATTTTGATGAATGTTATCAGATAATATGATTGAATTATAACAACGACACTTCCTGTTAAAATTTTATACCTTAAGCTGCCGCAATAAAGTTGACAATCCTTTAGCAAAGAAAAAAGCTGCGGTTCCCAAATTATTACTTCCCTGCAAGTTATGGGATGTGTAATGATGCGTTAACCTGAAATGACGTCACTTGAAACCCTTAGGTTTTGCGGCTAATAAAATAAGGTTGAATTTCGCGTAACATGCGTATGATAGACTGTTAAACGTGATGGTGTATTGGGGAAATAACTATATTGTTCCGTTAAATCGTAATGAAGCGAAAATAGAGCAGATTGGGTGGACGCGATATGAAATATTTATTTTTTGCTCGTAAAAATTGTATTTTCGTTTATTTTATACTTCTACAAACGTTATATTTCAATTCAAAGCCGTATTTTTTTGCAGCTTTTGACGGAGTTATTATTCTCAGGAAAAAACGAAACATAGCTACATATATAATACTAGCTTCCGCCCGCGACTTCATCCGCGTGGACATTGAAGAAAATCGATAGAGAACCTTTGACCAGGATAGAAAGCATTCTGTTTTAATTTCATCAAAATCCGATCAGCCCTTTTTACGTTATTAATAGGCGGGTCCACACCGCGAGGAAGTCACGGCCGGAAACTAGTTTATAAAATTTAGAACCAATTGGATCAAGAAATATGACAATCCCTTTTCCGTTACCGCTCCTGTTCCCGTTCCCGTTCCCGTATTCGTTCTCGTTCCCATTGTTGTTGACCACCAAATGTGGCCAAATGTCCTGTATTATCCCACGGAAACAAAAAATCTGGATGAAAAGTATCCTATGTATTAAGTTGGATCCAAATCTATATGTGTCCCAAATTTTAGCCCATTTCGTTCAGCCATTAAAGCGTGATTGAGGAACAAGCATCCAACCTCACAAACTTTCACATTTATAATATCAAGTCTGAGTAGGACTAGAGTGGACTTTGGTTCAAGTCTCCATACGATTTTTCATCCACAATGTAAAAATATTTCACTTACTTCGATATTTATTTCGCTACAATAAGAGGCCTACGTCCTTACCCATGGTCCAATCTATCTTTGTTCTAAAATTCATCAAAATTGATCTCTTGGTTCTTGGATGAATGTCTTTTCAACCGAGTTCAAAAACAAGGAGGTTTTCAATTCGTCGCGTTTATTTTGCATTTTATGTAGTCTAATGAGTAACTCTCCCGTTATTAAAAAAAAACAAAGTGAATTTTACATTACTTTTTTATTGCATTTAAACATCATTATGTCGTCCGTATGTTTAGGATTAATACTTTATAAAGATTTTGAGTTCAGTTCATCAACGCCCGAGCGGACGCATGCGGCCGGTCAAATAAGTGCTTGCTTAGTGACAATTTCACACAGCGCCATCTAGCGCCAAACTCAGCAAAGCTTGTAATATGGGCGCTAGACAACTGATATACTTTTTAAATATATACTTATTGTTCATAGTAACACCCAGACCCGTTACAGAAATTAAATTTCATCATTTCAATTTCTGTCTGGCCTGGAATCGAACCTGGGACCTCTTGTGTGGTAGACACTGTTAACCACTACACCACTCAGGTCGTCAACAATGGAATATCTTTTGTGTCTCTGTTTCCGCGCGTTGAATGGTTAAGAGGAAATTCCACGGTCGAGAGAATCGAAAAATTCCTATAGAAAGTTGACAAAATTAACGTTTGGTAGTCCCCTGTTTCCTCCTCCAAAACTAGACCGATTTAAATATTTTTTTCATTAAATTTTAAAGGAATGAATTGGCCGTGTTCCTATGTTTTCTTTTTTTTCAAAAAATAATTATTAAAAGAGATATTAATCTCCAAAAACCTAAAAACAATTGCCATTGTTTAGACATCTAGCAATCAAATTTGACGAGATTATATAAAAAAGCAAAACATAGGAACACAGCCAAATCCTTTCTTTATTTTTTTATGAAAAAAGTATTTAAATTGGTCTATTTTTGGAGGAGGAAACAGGGGACTACGAAACGTTGATTTTGTCAACTTTCTATAGGAATCTTTCAATTTTCTCGACCGTGGTGTTTCCTCTTAAGATATTGTTAGAAACGTGTATAAAACACGATCTTAATTAAGTTGATAGCTTCTTTCATGTTAACGTGAAACATTTTGATATTTAACGTATTGTTTTGCAGATACAAGTTCTTGAATTACTTTGAATTGTTGCAAATTTATGAAAAGTGAGTTTTGGAAGGCTTTTAGAACGTATTGCGATTGCTTGTTGTTTTGTTTTAGGAGCATCAAATCTAAGGGCTTTCGCATATAAAGTTTATAATAGACAACGCGCGTTTACGTGAGAATAAATAAGATAACCTTTACGTACGATTTACCTGCATGTAGCGAACCTTAACTCTTTTCTGATAATGATCTAGCTAGACTTTTTGTAATAATAATTGTATTTATTGCCTTTTGTTTCAAAGTGGGTTTGTTTTAAAAGATATTTCCAACCAACAAATTTCATGCTTATTAAATTATTATTATAGATTTATGGTGAGTTTAAGTGGTATAAGAAATATATTTACGATGTCAAATTGATTTGAGTATTGGATTTCTGAGACGTTAGATAATAACCACATGTTGAAATGTCTGGCTATTTTTAGGAACAAGGATATTTTTTCCTCATAGATATTTTTTTCATGTATGGACCGTCGGTACCATTACAGATTCTCAAAAATTCTAAATTAAATGTTCTCTTTGGTTAAATAAACAAATGTATTTCAATTTGTGAGTTCAAATATAAAAAAAATAGAAACTTGAGAAAGTATGCAAATACATTTAAGTCGTATTGGATGTAATAAAATATTATTTTATTAAAGGTTTGATTTAATTGATACATTTAATTGATGAGGAAGCCATGACATAACAAGAGTCAATAGTGACATTACATCTTATAAATAAATATGTATATAGGCAAAGGACATATTTTCCATACACCCTTATAATAATGTGTATGATATTGGGTCCTTACCTATGAAATTGGTGTATTTTTCTCACACACAGAGAACCTCATAACTTCTGTGATGTAAAATATTTATCAGTTTCTGGATATCACATCAAATTATGACCATAGCCGTCAACTATCAGCATCATTAAAGTCTATTTATTTTGTTTTCTTAGCATTAAAAAAATACCTTGAAAGTGACTCCTTTTTTTGTTAGCGAAAATAACCACTTTATCCGTTGTAACTTAGCCGAAACTTATTTTTTTCGCTTAAATTATGTTGCCTAAGTTTAAATTTTCAAACATTTGTACATAAAACTTTAGTAAGAATAGCGTTCACGGTTGTTAAATAAATAATGAAAATACTAGTATGGAAAATGCAATTTGTTAAAAATTCTCCATACAAAACGTCAATTTCATAGGTAAGGACTTAATATAACACAAACAACAAATGTTAATAAATCACACTTTTACCAAGCTACAATAATGTTGAAAACCTTCGCACATCGAACCAAGAAAATGCATAAAGGGGAAAAGATTTTAAAATACAGCTTACATTGATGTTTTATTCCGTTAAAGCTTTGTTCGAATAAACAATAAATCCAAAATGGATTCGACTACGTGTCCATACAAAATATCAAATGCAAGAACATAGTAGTTTCACGTGGTACGGGGTTATCGATATCGATAGAATCCTTCTTAACTAATATTAAAAATGCGAAAGTATGTTCGTTTGTAACTGTTTGTTTGTTACGCTTCCACGTTTTAACTACTTAACCGATCATCATGAAATTTTACATACACGTTTTCAGGGGAACAGCAAAGGACATAAGGTATCCTTTAACTAGAAAAAAGTACTGTTACCAAGGTATAGAAAAAACTGACAACGCAGACGAAGTCGCGGGCACCTACTAGCAGCCGATAAATTGTCTCTTCTTATTTTTGAGTTCAGTCATAATGGAATGGCTAGAGTACTTTATTACTTTACTGATTCGGTCTAAGGTCTTAGGAGGCAACTGACCCAATAGAAACTCGCCCACTATTTTTTTTCTTCTCTAACTTAACCTATTCCGTTCCATTAATAAATTTACCTGTGACTGCAAAAATAAAAGCACAATTTGCACAAGTTTTGGTCAAATGGATGAGTTCAGAAATCTGTGGCAACTCGCACGATTAAAATTCGCCCGCTATTTACACAATTGCCCAAAAAATTGTAAGTTTCTTTATTTCACCGTAACTTTTTATTCCAAAGATTTTTTTTGTAAAATTCATCTGTTTCATTTGATTCTTGCAGTTACATGTTCAATTAAAAAAAATAGAAATTTATCGATATCGACACTAGATCGTCACTATGTTATATTTTAGCGGCACGGTCGATTGTGATCGATCAAAGTAAATGGCAGTTACGAACAAAAGTAGTTTTGTAACAAAACTACTATAATGCAACATTGTATAAAAGCTACCAACTGCAACAATATACGAGTGTTAGGTTACGTTAGGTGACGACCTCCGTGGTCGAGTGGCTTTGTACACCGGTTTTCAAGGTGTTGCCATCTCTGAGGTCCCGGGTTCAGTCCCCGGTTGGGTCAATTTAGAAAACGAACTTTTCTATTTTGGCTCAGGTCTGGGTTTTTGTGATACCACCGTTGTCTCTGATTTTCATAACACAAGTGCTTTAGCTACTTACTTTGGAATCGGAACAATGTATGTGATGTTGTCAAATTTATTATTATTATTATTATGAAATTGACGTTTTGCATGGAGAATTTTTAACAAATTGCATTTTCCATTCTTACTATTTTCATAATTATTTAACAATCTTAAACGCTATTCTAACAAAACTTTTGTGTTCAAATGTTTGAACATTAAGCTAATTGTTTCAGCTAAGTTACAATGGATTAAGTGGTTATTTTCGCTAACAAAACAAGGAGCCATTTCAAGGTATTTTTTTAATGCTAAGAAAAAAAAATAGACTTTTTTTAATGATGCTGATAGTTGACGGCTTTGGTCATAATTTGATGTAATATCCAGCAACTGATAAATATTTTAAATAATAGAAGTTATAAGGTTCTCTGTGTGTGTGAGAAAAACCACCAATTTCATAGGTAAGGACCCAATAGTATTTGATTTAGAAGTAAACCATTAAAAATTGAATTAAAATACACAATCAAGAAAAAGTCCAAAGATTATCCCCCTTACTTATAAAGATTGTATAGCAGATGTATAGTTAGACAGCGTTTTGTCCTTTTCTTTTTAATGTCAAACTTAAATAGTTTGACAGAGAGTAATTGTGTAACTATACATCTGTTATACAATCTTTATTAGTAAGGGGGAATATAAGTATTAAAAAAGTATTGCTTTCTATTTTTACTGCCATCTTCTGAAACTGACGTCAAATCGAGCAGCAAAACTTTGCCATTTGTCAGCAAACCATTATTTTATTAAAAGCGCCCACTATTAAGATAGCCCAGTAGTCAGGTAATTTTGCCTGGAAATAATTCAAGGAGTTTTGGTTTCTTGTGCGTCAAATAGCATTGAGGGTTGTTAATAATACATTAAATTTGCGACCTTGAAAATAGTGTGGGAGTTTTATAAAGATTTTTAATAATATCTGAACTTTTTAAAAAATATGTCTTAAAAAAAAAATGTTAGAAAAGCAAAGGGGACTAAATTTGCAACAATTATTGTACTACAACATTTCAATACAACATTAGTACAGTACGAGTCATGTATCTTGAAATTTTTTTGAGGGAGTGAGGGAAAGTTCTCGCGCTAAGTCAACTGATTAACCAATAGCGCGCGCCCTTCTCCAACCGATCGCGTACCTCAACGCTACGCATGCCCAAAATACGCGTTCTGCGCATTCCCCACCAGATTTCAAGATATTTGCCTCGTATTGTTAGTGTCTGATATTTGTACAATTACTCGTGTTTATTATGTTGTCACTCATTAACTATAGATTGTATCAAAATGTTGTAGTACGTACGTACAATAAATGCTTTATTAACATTAATTTTTCTTTTCTTAGTTTTTTTTAAAGTTCAGTTATTATCAACTTTTGAGGGGCTCGATCACCTTTTTAGATTTTTTTAAACTTCTCCACAGTTTTCAAGGTCGCAAATTAAATGTATATGATTAACAGCCCCCAGTGCTACCTGACGCACAAGAAATCAAAACTCCTTGAATTATTCCCATTCCGTCTATTCCAGCTAGGAATATACCGACCTGACTACTGGACTAAGATACACAACAGCGTCAAGAATTATGGCAACCTCTTTAGTTCCATTTGGGAACGATATTTAGCCCCTGAAATGTAACAAATCACAGCTTTTAGCGAGTCCACAGCCATTATATCTGTGAAGTTTGCCCTTGGAAGAGATAAAACGAGTTTCAGACGAGTTAAATTGGACGTACAACCTTTTAGTGATTGTTTGAAAACACTCATAGAAAGGCCAATATCGTTGGAACTGTGTTTGAACGAAATTATTTGGAAAGTGTTAAATTGTAAATCTGAATGCCGTTGAATGCTTTTTAGGTTTAGTAAGAAAAACTGTGACTAACACACGGCGAATGAGGGAAATTATACAGCAAATTCAAGTTGACTATTACAATATCAAATTCGAATAAAATCAGACAGAATTTATATTGAAAAAACTTTTCAGAAAGATCATTAGTATGGAAAATTAATTGGTAGCCCTAATTTTCTTTTGTGTAGTATATTATTTTTGTGATTTTCCAAGTTGGTCATAACATACAATCCATCTTCGAACTTCGATTCTCAAGAACATCAAGCACACGAAAATGATTAATACCATCACTTTGTGTTCAGGAAATTAAACGGATTTCATCAAAGAAACCCATTCCGAATGTCTAACTTTCATTTTCTCATTAATTTGCAATCTAACCCTTTCAATACAATCGAAATTGCATGAGTCGACAACTTCAGTTCCGACATTGAATCAATCCGGGATATCCATAGGGTTGACTACTTAAGATCGAAACACCATTCAACGAATTTTGTTACATTGATGCCTTGATAATGCCAAGTGTTGTTTCTTCGGAGTTTCTAAACTTCGAGTTTTCGTTGTGCGAAGTTGAATTACTTTTGCTTTTTTATTTTTGCTAATATTTCTGCGATTGTATTTGACTCACTGTCTACGTCCAATGCAGCCATTAATAATTTTTAAGTGTATTTTATTTCTATGATAAAAATATAATTAATAATTTGACAATGTTTTATATTGGCTCAGGTCTGGGTGTTTGTGATACCACCGTTGTCTCTGATTTCCATAACACAAGCGCTTTAGCTACTTACTTTGGAATCGGAGCAATGTACCTATATGATGTTGTCAAATATTATTATTATTATTATTATTAATATTAATATTATCAATGTGCAATTTTTGATTTTTTTCATAACAATAAAGAAAATTTTAAAAAGATGATAATTATGATTTAAGTCAAAATTTGTAACGAAAGTTAAGGTAACTAATTACACCGGAAAAACAAAACCCGAACAAAATACGTCGCTTAAACAAGGCATTGCAATAACAAAACTTCGATACAGACACCGATGTAACATAATTCGCAGAAAGCTTTTTCGATCTGAGGTAGGTAGCCCTTACCCATATGATGAATGAGCGAACAATACACCCATTGATTTATATCCATCTGACAGAAAATGTGGCCTAAATGCATTTTTTTCGAAACCTCTCACCGCTATTGTTCGAGATTCATCAAAGTCGCCATATTATGTGGATTTTATCCGCTATTGTTTTTAGCTTGTTAATTAAGAAATGTCTTAAAGATAGAAAGATTATGATTATTAATTTTCAATTAGCAACGAAGTGTATTTAGTTTTTCAAACCATCCTACATGTGAAAACTTGTTATTGGCTATGTTATTAAATAATAATTATAATTGTAAGTTTACCATCTTTAAATTTGAAAATTGGTTTAACCGAATTAGATTCTTCTTACATCTTCTTACATCAAAAAATACGAACACGTACTAACAATATCTTAATATCCTTAACTACAGTTTACGGGTGAAAATTACATAAGAGAATGCCCTTTTTAATGTTGCCAGCAAGAAATAAAACTGTAACGACATCATAAACCGGCGAATGGGCTGGCAACACTGTCGACTAAGCCAACATTTTTGTAGCTGGCAACAAAGTGGAGCTTGGAGTGTTATTTTAACGTCGTTATGCCTACTTTACTGCTTGACCGTTTGATAAAAGCTAGCTACTTTATGAATTCAAATCCAGTATGGAGATTCATCATCAACAATTATCAATAAAAAAATATTCTGCACGCTATTTTAACCCATCATCAAGGCCCGGAAATGAGACAAAATAGATATTCCATTGTTGTCCGGCCGAATGAATTCACCAATGCCCGATCGGTGGCTAAATAGAGAGCTATATAGCTCTCTATTAATCGTAATCTCAGCCACAAGTGGCCCACTGCTGGGTTCACCCACTGATAGACCTCCCCCAAGGATCTCCACAATGCTCAGTCCTGCGCTGCCCGCAACCAGCGGCTTCCCGCGACCTTCACCACTGATCGTCGGTCCACTCTGCTGGGGGTTGCGGGGTCTATCGACAAAAACAATGAAGTTAATGTAAGCTGTGTTTTAACAGATGTATGTGATACATAGCTATTTCTATTTGGCACAAATAAAAACTTACCAAAGAAAAGTAGCAATGTATCACATCCGTCTGTCAAATCAGAGCGATTACTATAGCAATGTAAGTTAGCCGATAGAGCCCCTGCTCACGGAGCGTCGTCCGGTGCGCGGTCGCCAATCCAATTACAATCCCATTTGCTTTGTTTCACATGTTTTCTATTAAGATCGATTAAGTTTTCACAAAAAAGTAAACTTAATCTTTGTACAATTTTGCAATTTTATAAAACCTTTCAGCTTCAAAGAAAATCAAGTTAATTGATTTCTACAATGTAAGCAATATTTTTTATTTGTATGCTTAAATGTTCTGTTATTCGATTCTGAAAAAGATTTATTAAATTTTAATAGTTTTTTTAGATTGAAAACGATTAATGTTTGTTTTGTATTTTTTGTTTTATTATAGTGATGGACTTAAGACGTATTAGTACAAGTAAAATTAAAAAAGAAAATAGTGGATTATTTCATTATTAGCGCATGGTCCTACAATTGCGGCAGTTAACCAACTTTCGTAAGGGTTGGTCATGGGATGGGTGACCAAAAATGTATAGTCTCGAGCTACTCCGTAATTCGAAAGGCATTAAAGCCGTTGGTTCCTTCTGCATTTGTAGTCGCTGGCACCCACCAATCCGCATTGGGTCCGCGTGGTGGGCTATGGTCTATGGACCGCCCTCCTAATCCACCCATAAGGAAGGCCTGTGCTCCAGCAGTGAAGACAATTAATAAACGGCGGATGTGCATTTCATTACATATACATCCCTAATAAAATTATGTTTTTTTTATTTAATGTTTTATATTTAAAGATGTATGAAATGTGTAAGTAGTAGTGGTAGTGAAATTTTAGTGTTGTGAATAAAATTCCTTGGACATGCATGGGTTTGATCACGCAGTCAAACCCAATCTTAAAATGATTTTTATTCAAATAAACTTAACTTAATCACTTTAGGAACGTCGATTCTTTTCCTACCATTTAAGAGAAGAGTAAGTAAGAAATCATAGATTTTATGTTAAAAACAGTATTTTCTGAATTTCCTGAAAACTACTAAACCGATATCAAAATTTCAAAATTGGAACCAAAATGGGTGACAAATCTGTCATTTTCAATTGGATCAACCGTCTTAGAGTAATCGATTTAGATACATATAAAACAAAATACTAATATAAGTCGTCCTCTCCTCCTTCAATTGCTATACCCTACTGGGTCCATAATGTTATCTTTCTATAAAATTACCACCTATGTATCTACTTTATGGTATGCAATAAAATAAGGAATTGAATTGAAAATATACGAGACGAATAGATACTTAACCTCTTTTTAAATTTTTGAAGTCGGTAAAAAAGCAATTGTATGATTACGCAAAGTCTATAAACTTTATGATCCCAAACAGCACAAATAAAATGTATTACAAACATCCGAATACAATATTCTCCATGAATATTTCTAAAAGCACACACAGCGGGAGGGGGCACCATCGACAAAACATACACAAACAGAACTCTTCAAAGTTTGAATACACAACGGAAATCGTAAGCAAATCCGGGTGAATCGTCCGTGAAACAAGCCCATTCAGAAGAGGGTCAAATACATTGTATAAGGAGAAATACGAGTATATCAAATATCTATTTGAAAGGGGTCTGCTTTGTTGAATTGTTTGTAATCAAAAAGCTCACGTTTCATATTTCCTAAAGATTATGAGGACCTGTTCCACAAATTTCCGGCTTTGACAGATAGTTTAATTGAATTATAACCTTTCGTAAAGAATAGAATCATACAGCGAGCGTTCGCTCGAGTTCTCGCATTTTCAACTCCTGGCCTATCCTGCAGGCACCATTATAGTCGACGACTAACACCCGTTTGCACTAAACTTAAGAATCGACGAAGTCTTTTCCCGACCCGACCAAGATAATAAGGCGCATGACAGCTGCATGACGGCTAAGTTCATTACACCGTTTTAATTTGGCCGAGTTAAAACTTAGGCGATTGTAAAGTTTAGTGCAAACGGGTGTAAGGTTCTTCAAAATGGTATTCTTAAGAAACCGACGTTTGACTTACCATTTAATGTTTCTGCATTGCAGTGTTCATCTTCTAAACCAAATTTAATTGAATGACACTTATTTATATCCCCGGACGTTTCTCATAGGATCAAATTAGATCTGCACCACCATATTGCACTAATATGTAACTCATAATAACGATTCCAAATAATATTATGTCGCTATTATAATCATATTATAATATTTTTTTATAACTATATTAAAATCGTTATTATGATTTTTAAATTTTGAGATTTTAGCATTCACAATGCTATTTTTATATAATACCAAATAATATACTAGAAAAAATACGACTCGCACCAGATCATGTTCTCGGACGGGAATCCGTCAAATCACTAGTGACTAGTCACTAGTGACTCGGTAGCTCAGCGGTCAGAGCATTGGACCGGATATCCAAAGGTCGCGGGTTCGATTCCCGTCCGAGAACATACATAACCTACATACCTACCACAAAAAAGTGAAAAATAAAAAAGCTTTTAAAAATTAAAAAGAAAAACCTCCTTCAAAAAACCTTAAAAAAGTTGCTATAAAAAAAGCTTCAAAAAGCAACAGCTCTAAAAAGCAAGAAATAATATTCAAATCTGCATAATTACCACTATTCAAGTACCTACGCATATCTGATATAAAAAAAAAACGTCTTATGAAGTCGGGTGAGGCTTTAAGATTTAAAAAATCAAATTATGAAAGAGAAACCACTACAAATGTTTATATAAATTAAAAAAGGAAAATATCTTTCAGCCCCACCCGACTTCAAAAGACGTTTTTTTTATATCAGATATGCGTAGGTACTTGAATAGTGGTAATTATGCAGATTTGAATATTATTTCTTGCTTTTTAGAGCTGTTGCTTTTTGAAGCTTTTTTTATAGCAACTTTTTTAAGGTTTTTTGAAGGAGGTTTTTCTTTTTAATTTTTAAAAGCTTTTAAAAATAAATTGTTAAACTTTCAACCAGTCAGCTCACAATCAGCAAATATTTGGTTTTATATTTTTCTTCTCTTATTTTCTCTGTATAAATATTAACATAATATACGACAACTTTTAATTCTGTGTATACCTGTGAAATGGTTAGTACTAATATTCACACGTTAGTACTAATATTCTTGAAACCAACATTATTAAAAAAAACTATGTGTTGTACGTACCTACACTGTTAATATTCTCATTTGTAAGCTGCTTTCTCTTATAGTGTTTACCAAACTGTTTGCAGCAAAATTTAGCGTTAACTCATAAAAAAAGCCCAAAACTATTGAATTACTTATTATATTAGACAAGTCCGCTATATAAATCTGAACCGGTGACAATGGATGCTGAGACGGAAACCTCAAAGTTTGGCAACTGCCGTAAACAATCGGGCGATTGTTTGTGAAACGGGGCAATTGTGGAAAGGCATCCCTTGGGCCTTAGCTGGAAGGTCCTGTTGAAGGGATGAGTGCAGTTTGTGAATGATTTTAAAGGACTTTGGCACCAACTCGTGGAAAAGAAATTTTTAAGACAAGCAAAATTCACACAATAAGCATATTGGTATTCATAATGAAACTGATAATTTATCTTTGAAACATGGGATGAAATAGAACTATCCAATCCATGACTATGAAACAATTACTTAAAAAAAACAATTTTGAACAAATCCCGTTAATGATTTAATAGGTTAGTGAAACAAGTTTCACACATCGATCACGGAAATATGAATTAATGTAAGGGACAAAGGTCTACTTTTCAGGAGGAGCAAAAAACAAATTTTATTTATAATAATTGCTTGTATTTTTTTCACTTTTTATTCTACTTACTTGATGCCTATAGCAAAGTTGCTTAGGTTTGAGAGCTCTATAAAGCTATGCAAGCAAAATTAAGATTATCTTTATGGATTCCGAAATAGCATGTCTCTTACATTAAAAATAAATGTAGATGCGTTCTTTACCTTAATTGCATTTAACACAAAAATACTCCGCAGTAAGGTAACAGTCATATTAACAAAAATTATATTAGTATTTTTTAAAGTAAGGTACCCTTTTGGGTTTAATTATTGCTGTATCCTAACTAAATACTATAATAAAATTTTACTTTCAAAAGCAAATTGGTTAACTTGATTTAATTTAGATAAAAAAAAATTGCTATTATTGTGAATACATAAAATGATACAAAAATTGATCATTTAAAGTATTTATTTTTATTCAGCGTTAAACATAATCAGTCTCAATGTTAACAATGATGGCAGATTATAGGAAAAACATTTTTGAATGATAATCAACTGTTTATATAACTAAAAAAATAGTTTCCAAAATTTCAAGTTCAATAGATTTTTTCAAGTAATTATGGTTATTAAATTATAATTAAAAAATTAATTCTATTTGAAATTTGAGTATTATAGCAATTTAATATAAAGAACTTAAGCAAGATAATAACAATATACACACTACTAATTTATACTTAACCATATTAATTAAGAGCCGATTGTTCCAAAGTCAGGTAAAATTTAATCGTAGGGTAAAATTTATAATGTAATACGAACGATTTTTAAATGTCACGTCAAATATCAAGGCATTGAACGATGGTTAGAGCTTACTCAACGACTAAATTTTATCTGACTTAGGAAAAATTTGCCTAAAGTGAAAATACTACAACCTAATTGTTAACTGCAGCAGTTTGCATTATCAACAATCCAACGAAACATTATAAACAACATGAAACGTTATCTACAATCCAAAAAAAGAGGAGGAAGAGAAACAGGTCGCGATGCGATTAAAAATAAGAATGAAAATCATAAAAATTTAATAAGTGGAGGAACTTATTCCTTTCTAGAGTCTTCGTCATCGAGTTTAATGATTTAATAAAACTTTGTGAAAAGGGTATTATACCTAAAACATATCAGAAGGATTACTTAAGTATTCCTTATAAAAATAAAATTAAAGACACTTTAAATAAGACTAAGACGAAGACTCTAGTAGGGAATAATTTCCTCCACTTAACCTGTTTGAGCTTTTTTTGGATATTTGATAACGTTGTTATGTTGTTTATAATGTTTCGTTGGATTGTTGATAATGCAAACTGCTGCAGTTAACAATTAGGTTGTAGTATTTTCGCTTTAGGCAAATTTTACCTAAGTCAGACAAAATTTAGTCGTTGAGTAAGCTCTAACCATCGTTAAATGCCTTGATAATTGACGTGACATATTTAACAATCGTTCGTATTACATTATAAAGTTTACTCTACGATTAAATTTTACCTGACCTTGCAACAATCGGCCCTTAATTAATACGGTTAAGTATAAATTAATAGTGTGAACATCGTTATTATCTTACTGAGTTCTTTATATTAAATTGCTATAATACTAAAATTTCAAATTGAATTGTTTTTTTAATTATAATTTAATAACCATAATTACTTTAAAAAATCTATTGAACTTGAAATTTTGGAATATATTTTTTTGGTTATATAAACAGTTGATTATCATTCAAAAATGATTTTTCCTATAATGTGCCATCATTGTTAATATTGAGACTAATTATTGTTAAACGCAGAATAAAAATAAATACTTTTAATGATTAATTGCTTTTGAAAGTACAATTTTATTATAGTATTTAATTAAGATACAGCAATAACTAGTACTAAACCAGTTACTTCTAAAATTACTAATATTATTTTTATTAAGGTATACAACGCATTTAAATTTATTTTTTATATAAGAGACATGCTATTTTGAAATCCATAAAGATAATCTTAGTTTTGCTTGCATAGCTTTATAGAGCTCTTAAACCTAAGCAACTTTGCTATAGGCATCAAATTAGTAGAATAAAAAGTTAAAAAAATACAAGCAATTGTTATAAATAAAATTTGTTTTTTGCTCCTCCTGAAAAGTAGACCTTTGTCCCTTACATTAATTTATATTTCCATAATCGATTAATGTTTACCTACGATACACGAAGCATGCAGCGGGCGGAGCAGGCGGGGACGGGCTCTAGTTTTCTGTTTTGCTCTCTACTAGTTATATTGTAGTATTAGAAAAATAAAATGAATTCATATTCTATTAAAGTAATGTAAGAAACACGTAAATTATTACACACGCTGGCATATTAATGTAAGGGACATCATTGCCAAATACATAAATCATAAAGTAACGTAAGGCTGATTAGGTTTAGAAAAACGAAAACGTGGTTAGGGTAAAGGCCATATAAAACTTTTTATGAGACATACCTTAAAACTAAAAATGACATTTTGTACAAGTGTATGATACGTCAAAATTTGTCGTAAAGATTTGTTTAGGACCTCTCAAAATGTGTACTGTAAGGGACAAAAAAATGATTTTTTTTCAAGATATCAACATTTTAAGTATACCTTTCGATGGAGCGTAAAATTCCGAATCCAACGGTGTATATAACTCATTTTCGGTATATTGTCCCTTACATTAATTCATATTTCCGTGATCGACATATCAGTACATCCAAAATACTTTGACTCATGACACACACATTTTCCTTTACCAGAATTCGTATTCGTATTCTCGAGACTCGGTAGCTCAGCGGTCAGAGCATTGGACCGGATATCCAAAGGTCGCTGGTTCGATTCCCGTCCGAGAATATGATCTGGTGCGAGTCGTATATTTTTTCTAGTATATTATTTAGTATTAGAATTCGTATCTTTTGCGTAGTAGGCTGGATCGCTATCTAAACTGTAAAAGGATGTTTATGGTTTTAATTTACCATGTCTAGTCCTTTTTTGTATATTACCCTCTCTGTCTCACCTTTAAATAATTCCATCCTCATCCCTTACAATATCAGCTTTCTTATACAGGGTGATCCCAAGTTATCGCTCGCCAAACTCGCGACAATAAAATTCAGCCGCCATAAAAACCGCTTGTCTCAAACTTGCACGAGTTATTGCTGGTACTTCTTGTCTTTATTTACGACATGAGTATCGTGAGTGAGGTAACATGTTGCTCTAGAGGTAAAACTTACCCATCTAATTGACCGAGCGAGCGCAAAGTGCGAGCGAAACGTGTCCGTTTCAGTTTGGGCAAAAGTGCTTTCGTATGTCTGTCTGTCCAGCTGTTCTCCACTACAGGTCGCATTTTTCAACCGATTTTGTAAAATTTTGTGACGAGGTTCAATAATTATATAAATTTTCATGACAACTCGATTTTTTGAAATTTTCCAAAAAATAAAACTTTTCTGCTATTGCGAAAAATTTTCAATTACTTCAAGCGTTTCAGTGTCATTGTAGAATCACTCTGCTCCACATTTTTACATCTATCTCTTTCTAACGTTCAAATTAGCTTATTAAAGTTACTATCGAGTATAGTAAACGTAACTGAGCAAACGTACTCGAGAAGATTTTACTTAAACAACTCAGAATATTTCTTTTATTTCAGTTTGACTTTTGGCGAATTGGGCAGAATTGCTACAAACAAAAGCAATAATGCGGTCGCCTTGTTGTACGAGCCTTTTCGAATGACAGTATGACAGAAAAATTGATAGCAAGCACATAGAAAACAACAAAATTCAAAATTCAAAACTCATTTATTCAGTCTAGGCTGTTACAAGCACTTGTGAATGTCAAAGAAGCTACGCCATCAGTTTGCAAACCCTAAGCGGAAGACCTTGTAACGAGAAGAACCGGCAAGAAACTCGTTAAAGGCTGCTTTTTTCTCTCTGTATATTTCATACAGTCGTAAAATTTTGAAAAATTAGGTCAGCATTTAAAGTGACTTCACTTTCCATTACAATAATTATCAAAGTTTACATTCAATGGGTAAGTAAAATAAATTTTAATGACAGGTTGACATTATAGCGCCATGGTAATACGCCGACTGGTAGATGATTTGTAAATCAGGCAAATTATCCTGCCATTGCAAAATCAACAACAGCATTTTATAGCATTATTTTTAAAGTTTCCTTTTCTAGTCTATTAGACAACAATTCTCTTCCACTTCAACCCATACCATATCTTTGTCTCGACCCACATATTCTCCGCTCGGTGCATTCACAAGACTGTCTTTTATGACATTTCAACTTTGTTGTTTCGCTTTGAAATATTAGTTATAACTTTATTTCGTTTGAAAGACGACTCCTTTTGTTTTAAGAGAATGTAGGAAAACGTTTTTCGATGTTTATTCTATTGCTAAGTTATTTTTTGTTTATAATATACGACAACCATTTTTGTAGAGTTGATCATTATGAACATTGTATACATTATGTACATTGTAAACCTTGCAATTATGTAAAAAAATTACAACTAGATATTTCACACATCAATATTTGGACTATGGTAAAATGCATCAAAATAGCTGAAGCATTTTCGATTTCAGGGTTGTTTCCATACAAAAAGTTAAATTTTCAACTAGTCAGCTCACATCCGTGGTCGAATGGCTTTGTACACCAGTTTTCAAGGTGACTCCATCTCTGAGGTCCCAGGTTCGATCCCCGGTTGGGTCAATTTAGAAAATGAACTTTTCTATATTGGCTCAGGTCTGGGTGTTTGTGATACCACCGTTGCCTCTTCCATAACACAAGTGCTTTAGCTACTTACTTTGGAATCGGAGCAATGTATGTGATATTGTCAAATTTATTTATTTATTATATCATTTATTTATTCATTAGAATGTGTTGAAATGGGTATAGAATTACAATTCTGCAATGAGTGTTGCACATTTATTTATTAACCAACTCTTGTAACTTTAAACTATTTTATTTACTAGGTATATACAAGGTGTTACAAAAGTACCCCTAATGCCGAATATGGTAGATAGGGACCATCAAACTAAACAACTTTTACTATGGGATCAACTTTGAAATCGCGAAAAAAAAAATCAGCTATTTCATACAAAAATTAATTACGAAAATATCAAAATGTATGAAACAGCTGATTTTTTTTTCGCGATTTTAAAGTTGGTCCCATAGTAAAAGTTGTTCAGTTCCCTATCTACCATATTCGGCATTAGGGGTACTTTTGTAACACCTTGTATACATCAAATGAAATTCAATCGACAAAGTTATTTCCTTAGTTAGATGATCTTATCTAGGCATTCTTACAGAATTATGAATTTTCTTCCAGACTACAGATTGTTATTCTCTAATAAAATTAAGACGAGGCTGAATGAAAATTAACACTTTTTTAAAGATCGCTTAAAGATCCTATGGATCTGTAATTAGGTTATCTGTCTGTCTGTATGTCCGTCTGTCACCAGGCTGTATCTCATGAACCGTGATAGTAAGACAGATGAAATTTTCACAGATGATGTATTTCTGTTGCCGCGCTTTAACAACAAATACTTAAATATAGAAAAAAAAAATTTAAGGGGGCTCCCATACAAGACACGTATTGAACCAGAAACACAATTCAATGATTTCTACTCGATACATTTCAATTTTGGAAATACCTCTTATAAATCCTTAAGTTTAAAATTATTTAGAAACAACATTAGGTATTCAAGTAGAGATTGCTTTAAGTAATATGTATCATAAATATTCACCATCATGTAGAAGCATTTCTCTTTAATCGCTATAGTTATTTACACGAATAGATTTCTTGATTTTTTCGCCTAATCTGCCAAATCGGTCTGGCTCCCGCGCGCGTCGCTTTAACCGACTTAAAAAAAAGGAGGAGGTTCTATGTTCGTCTGTTTATTTGTTTTTTTTTTATTTTTTTTATGTATGTCCACCGATTACTCAAGAACGGCTGAACCGATGACATGATTGAAACGTTACTTTATTAGGTTTGTTCCTAAGTTGGTCCCATTTTTTTAAATTTTAAATCGGTTCAGTAGTTTTTGAGTAATCCTGAAAATACTGTAATTTTTTAGGTAACTTTTGCACGAGTTTTAACGGATCTTCAGCCATAACTTCTTTGATTATAAACCGATTTAGATGATTTTTGTTTTGTTAGAAAGAAGATACTTTAAGGGTATTTTCATTTAAATTTCCTTTACATTGGACCTTGGACTTCGAAGATACACAAGAGAACTCTTCAAAATCAAGTAGGATAGTGTATTAGTGATTACTCTACGGTATTGAAAGGTTTCGCATCAGCCATTTTTTTCTCTTTGCTATTTCGCTTTATAGCGTCTTACCCACAGCTTGCAGGTCATCGTGGGCTTGTCTAATTAATGCAGCTCTTCAGAGCTCTTCCGAGCTCTCCGGGCTCTCATTGTGTAGTTTAACAATGCTGTAATCCAGGGATGTTATGGATATGAATTTTCGGATCTGGACACAGATACGGATATAGAAATAATATTATATCGTTTTCGAATACGGTAACGAGTATTGAATTATTTCGGATTATCCGTTAGTTTCGGATAGTTTCAGTTATTTCAAAGAAATTTTAAAAGGAAAACACAATATAAATACAAATTAAACAAACAAGCAAATGTGATAGGCGCGGCTAGTGAGTCGGCTCAGCCGGGCAGTAAAACTGACATAAAGTGTTTTATTTAGACTCCACTTTTATCTGAAATTATCCACTACTTTTATATCTGATTCTGTTACGCTTTCGGATAGACTTTTATTTCGGATATCCGATAGTATCCCGTTAGTATCCGATAGATTGGTTACGGTTACAGAGCTCCTTAACATCCCTGCTGTAACCTTCCAGATTAACATTACAATAGTCGTGTGGCGATAAATTGTATGTGATGGACATCCCCGGTTGTATTGTTCGAAAGTAGGAATTGGGGATTTAATTTTAAGGGGTGTTCAAAGGCTGTCTACACTAATCTTTACTTATAAAGATATCTGTTTGAAGGTAAACTCATACGCCCTTACTAATAAAGATTGTTAGCAGATGCATAGTTACACAGTGTTTTGTCACTTTTTTTTAAATGGCAAACTTAAATAGTTTGACAGAGAGTTACCAGTGTGTAACTAAACATCTGCTATACAATCTTTATTAGTAAGGGGGCAAATGTACTGATTTAAACAATAAGTACAATGAACAGCAAATCAGGTTAACAAAAATTTGTTTAGTCTTATAAATATTGTGCTGCTTATTTGCAAGATGAAAAGCAAACAACATTTTTTTCTCATAGAAACATTAATTTTGCTTTCACAACAAAACTTAGAAGTAGTCAATCAATAATGTCTCGAAAACATTATTCATTTTTAAGTTATATCACTTTTTTAGCGAATAATCAAGTACCTAATACATCTTAAGACATATAAAATACTCAAATTCGACGTGAAAATATAACTCACGACCACTCAACGCTACAACCGAAGTTATAAAGCGCAATGACGGAATATAACCGTCCTTTTCTTTAGTATTATGGTAATGTGTGTCGGTCTCTGTCGGGGGAATTCGGTGAAAACGACATGTAACGTGGCACGGTGCTACTAAAAGCAACGATTTGTAATAGCGCTTACGCTTCAGATGTGTTCTAAGGGTGTATCTATACGAGAGGCGATAAAATGAGAAGAAAAAAAGGAATATTATGACCGACACACGATTAGGCAGTAACTATGACAAACATAATAAAATTATTGAAAGGTCAACTTGAAAAGCTCGGTGCATGGTGCAATTCACCCTGGGATTGCGGCAGTTGTAAAACTTTTGCTAATTTGTCACGGGACAAGCAGCTAAAAATTTACTATCTCGAGGTTCTCCATAATTCGAAACGTTAAACTCCTGGCTGCATTTGCAAGAAAGTCAAGAGTCAACATTTCTTAATAAGCTTATAATTAAGCTTTTTTTACACTACCTGCTCGTTAATGGCATATTATGTGTCATGCAAACCTTTCCTAAAGTAAGTCATTACAGCCCCACGATCTAGTCGGGTCATAATGTTGTACTGAATATCATTTTTTCCCATGGGAAATAATGTGATTTGAATTTGGAATGCAATCCATGTAGTCGTGCTTGATCGAGGTTGGTTTCAAAACTGTTTAGGTGCAATGAGATTTTATTCTGACTTGAAAACTTTATACGAAATTCATTTTCACCTGCGCACCAAGAAGAAATTATTCGGATGTCGAACTGACCACTACAGAATAGACGACAAAAAAAGAAAAAAGCGCCAACCGCTCAAATCGCTCTGTGTAACTACACCAAAATTGCCTCGCAAAAAAGTATAAAAAGTAGAGTATGCATCGCGAGCTCAAATGTGTATTTGTCTTGGGCGATCTTGAATCCCTCGCACTCAGGATTCTAGCCTTAACTATAGCGCCCGGTACATAATACACTACTTTAAGCCCTTGTTGCATAATCTACTATTTAAATTGTCTTTACTTTCCTACGCACTGTAAAGAGGGGTGTTATAAGTTTGAAGCCCATGTTTGTGTGTACGTTTATTCGTAGTGTCTAAACGGATCAAGCGATTTCAATGCAGTTTTTTAATTGAAAGCTAAATTTTAGCCCATTTCGATGGTATATACATTATTGAAATAGTCGCCAGTAGGAGCAAACCCTTACAGAACTAGGACCACTTTATCATTTTAGGGGTCCACAGAATGACAAACGGTGCTAGACAATTTTTTTATTACATTCATCGCACTTTACAAGTGTTAGATCGTTCCAATTTTGTACTTTATTAGGACTCATTATTAATATAGTGAACTGTGATTTTTGATAGATAGCTGGATAAAACGATTTTACTTCTAAAGCTAAAATACTTATCTGAAACTGACAGTTCATGGTTGTTAATAAATTAAAAAAAGTTGGTCTTGAGCAGTTTTCCAGCTGGAAAACTGTTTTGCTGTAGTTTTAAATTTTGTGGTGTTACGTTTGCAGTTTTAACAGAAAAACTTAATTGAATTATTTATTTTTGTACCTGTTAGCAGTTTTGTACGACAGAAAATGTAAACTTATGTGTAATACAAAATAATAATAAAAAAAAATTAAGTGACTCGGTAGCGTAAGAGCTTTGGACCGGACATCCAAAGGTCGCGGGTTCAATGCCTGTCCGAGAATATGATCGGATGTGAGTCGTATTTTTTCTAGTATATTATTTAGCATTGTATAAAAATAATATTGCAAATGCTAAAATCTCAAATTTAAAAATCTTTATGTTCATTTGCCTTAATTTTTGTGATTTGATAAGTTAAAAAAAAGGTTGAAAAGATATCGGCTACTTAGGATGTATATCGGTTGCCAGTTTCACATTATTATGAGGAAATTTATTAATTTCCATTGAATTTTCAACGAAGACAGCGGTTCTACCGCTTGATCTGATAGAGACTGTGCTTAGATCTAGCTATGAATTCAATCAAAATATTTTCTTATTGATGGTTATTCATCTACTATTTTTATACCGTAATATTTGAGATCAATAATTTACCTATAATTATTTAATAATAATAAATGTTAGGACAATTTCAAACAGCGCCATCTAGCCCCAAACTAATTGCTTTTAATATAGGTGCTAGACAACTGATATACTATTAATATCCTTATTAAATATATACTTATTATACATAATAGTAACACCTAGACCCGTCACGACAAATTAAAATTCATCATTTAAATTTCTGCCCAGCCGGGAACCGAACCCGGGACCTCTTGCGTGATAGACCGACATGTTGACCATTCTACCACTCAGCCATATCCTAGGTCGTATAATTTATGTATGAAAAACCTTTTCAGATTTGGATTGAGTAGGGAGTCAATCCCAAATCATACTAAACCCAGGGGGTATCGTATGCTTCTGTCGGGACCCAAATCGAATGTGAACATTGTTCATAATATTATGGCGTTCATATACAACGTGTTACAAAATAACCCCTAATGCCGAATATATAGGGACCATCAAACTGAACAACTTTTACTATGGGACCAACTTTGAAATCGCGATAAACAAAATCAGCCGTTTCATACAAAAAATAATTACGAAAATATGAAAATGCAATAGTAATAATATTTTCACATTTTCAACTTACTGAATAGGTACTAGTATAAAGCAATAATTTGGCGTACACACGGCAGCACGTCAGGTTATACAGTTAAACTACGAAAACAGCTTTTATTGCGTAGTGCATAAAACGGTCTCAAAGTCAACATGTATTGTCTGAGGTGCCGTCGCGTGTACGTACAGTAATTTTGATGGGTAAGTACGACTCATAAATGGTACACCTCTGACTTGAGGAGTGATGCTGACATTGAGAGGGAACGCAGGGCACTGTCTGTCAATGAGGTGATTGACAACAATGGACCCCCGTGACCGAGCGGCGGCGAGCGGGCGAGTGCCGGAGTTTTTAGTGGGTATTCCCCCCTCCCGGGATTCCACCGAGCCACTAGAAGCTGGATGGAATCACGGGAGGCGGTCGTGAAGGGCGGCTGCTAGTGCTAGCGCTGCTAGTGCTGCGTGCCCTCCTGGCAAGCCCCAGATGCGAACCTCCTGCTCAGCTGCAGGAGGGGGATGCGTAAATGCATTTTCGTCGGCATAAAATAAAAATAAAAAAAAGGGCACTGTCTGTCAGAGCGAACCATCGCCCGTAGGTTTGCTCGCTGTTCGGAGGGTGTCAAAATTACTCTTCTCAGAGCGTTTTGTACGTCCTTCTACACGAGCAGCCTATGGATTAATTACACTAACAACAGTACAGTGTCTTGCGTGTCTAATTCAACAATGCCTTTAGGGTGCTGTTGGGGCTGCCTCGGTCCTGCCGTGCGTCGGGGATGTTTGCACAATACCTCGTAGACTGTTTTTTCACTACAATGCGTAAGTGGTGCACATCACTGGCGCGCAGAGTCAGGGCTAGCCGGAACAGCATCCTGAAGCTGTTTTCTGAGCGTTTTGACTGTCAGTACATGAATCATTGCTCTATGATACATGTACTGACCACCAATTAATAGTGAATTTATTATTTTGATTTGATGCTAGTTTTGTTTTTTGATTATTTATTTGAATAATTTGATTTGATGATTTTTATTACAAATTGTAATTTTGATTATTTTGTTATGTGTATGCTTCATGTATGATCCAAAGTTGGTCGAAATAAATGAATATTATTATCATTATTATAAAGAATTGTTTATACTGTCGTTAGTCTAGATTGTTATAATCCTATTCAAAACATTTAGTCATTTAGTTTTCCAAACCAATTCTCAGAGATTCTCGTATTTCTTCATATCTCATAACATGTAATATCTTTCATATTCCATATTTTATATCGTAACATATTACCTCTACTTATAGCAGTAATATCACTCCAGCAGAGCCTTCCATTGTTCACAATTTTAATACACCTTCACCAGACTATATTAAAGACATCATTTCTTAATGCCCTTCATAAACAACCCATTTAGACCCGTAAACGTACATACGCAATATCCAACATACCATCATCTCTTTCCCTCATATACGTTTGCATGTATGTATATGTCTCCTTCGAAGCGTTCCTATTTAATTTGGCTAAAAGCAACGATTTATAATCTGGTGCGATACTAACGTCAAGTATGTTCGAAAACCACATGCGTTTTCGAGTTTTACGATCGTTCTCTTAAATAGGTCGAGTTTGCAATAACATTGTGCATCTTATTAGATTTTATGTAGATTCTGTGCCATAAAGATTTTTAAATGTGTCTGTGGTCTGTTGCATTCATTTGTTTACGTAAAAAATTATGAAAAAGACGAAAAATTTTATAAATCAACTTGGTGTAAATTTTCTCATAAGTGTTGTAAGTCTAATTCACCATATCCACTAATACCTGGTTTAACTTAAAAAATAGTTTAAAAACTAAAGTCTAATCAGAAAAATCACGCTCAATAATTTACGAAGCAAGAAAATATTCGCATCCGAAATTCTAAAAAAGGATAACCGTAGTCGCATGCCACCTCCAAGTCGTTCTTGTCTAGAGAGGACAAAGTGAAAAAAATGATCTGGTGCGAGTCCTATTTTTTCTAGTATATTATTTAGTATTATAGGACAAAGTGACTTTCAATTTAATGTGACGTCACATAACCTATTACCAGCGGACGATCAAAGCACTTTTAAAGATTCCTCATTTGTCAAACTATAGTAAGTAGTTTAGAAGTTATAAGAGAACTGCTTAACATAACGGGCAAAAATTAAGACACTCCTTTTTGTTTTGTAGTCGGGTGAAAATAGAACTAAATTTCTATCAAAATATTTGTAGTTTCAATGAATGGCGCGTAACGGACGACGGTCCATGGTAGACCCTATAGAATGGATCAACGATCTGGCGAGTCGTGGGAGGCCACTGGATTCGAGCAACGCTGGACCGATCGTTGTGGAGATCTTTGGGGCCACTGCCCAGTTGTGGGCGACTTGTGGGTAACTAGTATGATGATGATTACCAAGTAAATTTTTGAACTCAATCGGAACCTGTCGAACACTATACACTTTGTCCAATATCCAAATGTGGTTTATCTATATATATAAAAGAGAAAATCACTCACTCACTGATCACGAAATCTCAGAAACTGCAAGTGCTAGGAGTCTCAAATTTTGCATGTGGGCTCCTTTTAAGGCGTAGGTGCTCACTAAGACGGGATTTTGCGAAATTCAACCCCTAAAGGGGTGAAACAGGGTGGTAAAGTTTATATGGGAGGACGCGATTCCTTGGCCCGATTGACTTGGAATTTGGCATAGACATTCTTTCACAAAATTAATTGAACACGTGTTTCGTATTTTTTAAATATTTACTACTTAACAGGGTTTATTTTTATGAAGATTATGATAGCAATACACACCCAACTGATCTGGTCAGCATTCTAAGAGATGTAAGCATAAGAATTTTCAGTTGCAAGTTTTCATACATTTCTATACTATATTCGCGGTTCTTTTAAACATATCCTTACATCTCTTAAAATGCTGGTTAGATCACTTTGGTGTGTATAGAAATCTGGATCTCCTCTATTCACTCCTTGGATGGCCATCACCAGATCACCGCTCGGTCAATCCCTGGCGGAGAAGCAATGCTTAAAAGTTACTTCGTTCGTAAGAAAATCGACCAGCGTCTTTAATTTTGTGGCCACCATTATATATAGTTATCCTGTAGTATAGTCTAATAACTTCACACTCACCACATTAGTAACTACATTGTACCCGTGCGAAGCCGGAGCGGGCCACTAGTTTTATATAAAAATTTAAGCTCACATTACATTAAACGCCGCATTTTCTCAAGAAAATATATTTCCCTAAACCTCATTTTCTCACAAGTTCTGCCGTACCACAAATTTCGTGCTCTTAAGACGGTGGTATACTACGGTCGACTTTAATGCCTTTTAAGAAAGTTGGTTTTCCCTTGGCATATGAATTGTGTTTGGCGGCGATGTTAGGTTCGCAATAATTCTTCAATTAGAGAGAAAAGTGAATGGGTGAGAGTTAAGACATAAGCTGAAACGTTTTTCGTTATATATATTTTTGCAAAACTCCGGATGTTATTGACTGAGCGAGCTCGTAGCACGAGCGAAGACTTTCTGCTCAGTTTAGGCAAAAATGCTTTCGTATGACTGTCCGGCTATCTGTTTGTTCTTCTCTACAGGTTGCATTTTTCAACCGATTCTCGTGAAATTTTGTGACTTCGATAATAAATAGTTCTTTGTTGTCAACACAGTTTTTCGAATTTCTCGGAAAAATAAAACATTTACTTATTTCGTAATTAAACAAAAATGTCACAATCGTGAGGTTGACTACACCTTTACGGAGCCACTAGTTTATTAAGTTACGATTAATAAATTCTTTCGTAAAATATCGTAAATTCTTAGTCCATAACGCTTAGGTTGATGATTTTTTCGAAATCAAGAAAAAGAAATGTCTATTTGACTTCAATTTAGCATAGATAGCTGTCATTTTAAAAAATAAAAAGTCATTTTAAAAAATACAGATTAAAAATTAAAAAGATTCAGCATTAATTGACGGGACCCCTAAAGAACCGTCCGGCTCCCGAAGGCACCTGCGCGCAGCCTTTCATCAAGCACCGCGGCATTCCTATGGGCTTCCAGAGGTCGATTATGGTTTGGATTTGAATGCAATGTTTTATGACTTTAGGCGTTATGAAATTTCCTTTCCAATGACATGACATGAGTGAAAAAATGTTACATTGATGACCGAAGTTGGTCGACTGTTATTTTTCGTGCCGTCGATGCACTTTTTTACAATTTCTACTATTTAAACGGCAAAACCGAAGTATCGACAGCCGTGGTAAGTATGCTTACCAGTTTAAGTTATTTTATTCCTGTATTATAAATACTGACTGTGGTGGTGGTGTAGCGGTACTTTGGGTTGGAAATTTATCCCAGATTCTAAAACAAAACAGAAAGACAATAAAATTGGTAAATAATAAAAAATACAGGGACGTTTTTTCTGACGTAACGTCGTACGGCGCGGTTCCGTGCGCAGCGGGTGGTCATTGACAGATGTTCATGTTTAATGATGGCGGTCCTTGAGAGGTACATACATACATACATATACTCACGCCTGTTTCCCATGGCGTACACCAGCCTTTTTTATTAAAACCTCTAATTGGTCCGCGTAGGTTTTTCTGGGACGCCCTTGCACATTCGGTCACTCCATATTCGCACAATATATCTCTTTCGTGATTCGACTTTCATTCATCCTCTCTAAGTGACCAAACCACCGAAGCATTCCTTTCTCAATTCTTGTCACTATATCATCTTTCAGACCACACCTTTCACGAAAACTCAAATTAAAATTACTTATTCTTAAACCGTGCGTCTGGAAGGAGGTATTGATGATTTTGTAGATGTTGTAGAAGTATTTATGCGAAGTGCTTAGAAAACTTCGATATCGTGAGTCAGGTCTTCATAAATTTTTTTCAGGCCTCGATGTTAGCTTGACGTAGTGCGACGTCACGTCTGCGTAATAGTTACATGTTGTACTTTTCGCTGATCCTGCATTTCTTCGTCATTCGTTGATTGCTTGTGTAGCGGTATGATCGGGCCACTACATTCTTATTCCTTGTCCCAAACAACAAAACATCAACACGAATCAGTCTAGAGCAAACGATTTATGAGTCAACCCCCAAATGAAATTGAGTCGACACGATATTTAGATCGCTTGTAAACAACCCAACAATCATATTATTGGGGGTAAGAATTACCCGCAGCTTGTTTGAACATACGTTGTAGCATATGGAAATCAAATTATATTGTACGGTTAAGCTCTCTTGAGAGTAATGGAACTATGGCAACATACAATTTTACATTAGTATCTAAAGAACTCGACCTCCGTGGTCGAGCGGTTTGTACGCCGGTTTTCAAGGCGTCGCCATCTCTGAGGTCCCGGGTTCGATGCCCGGCTGTGTCAATTTAAAAACTAATGTTCTTTATTGGCTTAGGTCTGGGTGTGTTGGTGCTATCCCTTTCTTTTTCATAGTGGTAGTATAAGATGACACGATACTTAATGAAGAATTAAACTTAATTGACCTTGAGCACGGCAGTAAGTGTCTGTTTCACAATCAATGATTAGGCGCTAACTTCTGGTTAAAAATGGAACAGAATTTATATGAAATTACTCGTCAAGTCAAGTTAATTTGAACTTAATCGGACTTTGTGAAACAGGCCCTGAGTATAATGAGGAAGTGGGCACTTATAAAATATCTTTAAGAATGTGATCTTAATTATTTCCCCTAACATACGAGACTTCAAAAATAAGCCACGCTGGAGGCTATGGCACTAAATTTCCATGATATATTAGTTTAGACACGAGAAAAAAGCTCGCTGTATGTCACGACTCGCATGGAACTCGTATCAGATACGATACACACTGACGTAAGGTTTGACAAGCAAAATTAAATATAAAAAGTGTCATGAATTTCACATTTAACTTCCAAATTCAAATTAATGGTAGGTTTTAAATTCAGGGGACTGTGCCCTGATTATGTAACTATGATGCAATCAACTCTGACAGAAATCGCAGTTACATTGCTATTAATGTGACAACTATTTTACTTAAAGCAGCAATGTAACTGCTGTTTCAATCAATTTCAATCGAGAATTGTTAGCAACAGAGTTACGTAATCAGCCCCTATTTAATTATTTGGCTAAGCGCTTTTGAATCGTCTATAGTAGTTTGTTTCACAAGGGACGTAAGCGAGTTATTACAGAACAAGATCCAATTTGGCGCCCGTGCAAGAACAGCTTACAAAGTGCGCTATAGCTACTTACAACCGAGGTAAGCATTCTATTTTACATCATTCATGCGAGGAAAATAAAACATTTATATTGGTATGACAAAATGATTTTTTTATAAGAGAGAAAAGAATACATTTTCATTGTTTTTTTTTCAGTAAAAAGTTTCGTTATTTTATAAGAAAAGAGATTGGTTCACCAAGGAGTTTTACATAGCTTGAAGGGTAAAGTGTACTTTACAATTAAAGCATTCACCCTATGCTTGAATTGTAAAGTGATTTGAAAATGGAACGTTCTATCTAAACAATGCACTGTGTTGCACATGCCAATATATAGTCTCTTACCGTACTAGTAAATCCTAGTTACCGAGCAGTATATTGTAAAATGTATAAAAGCTCGCCACTCGCCTTGTCTATATGTCTCGCTCTAGTTTCATAGCACACGCCCGCGGCACCTTCTTTGTGAAATAACATTTTTGATAGTGCCATATCTCCTTCCTCGTCTCCTTTGAGAGTTTCACTCGGCGATATTTTTCCCTGTTTTTATGTTGTTTTTCACGAACAATGTGCAAAACATGGGACAATTTTAAACTATGACAACTCACTGAAGAATATTTAATGCAGATTTTTTTCTCATTCTTATTTTCTTTGTTGTACCTAGTTTTTAGGGTTCCGTACCCGAAGGGTAAAACGGGACCCTATTATTAAGACTCCGCTGTCCGTCCGTCTGTCACCAGGCTGACGGTGTATCTCATGAACTGTTATAGTCAGACAGTTGAAATTGTCACAGATGATGTATTTCTGTTGCCGCTATAACAACAAATACTAAAAAACAAAATAAAATAAATATTTAAGGGGAATCCTATACAACAAATGTGATTTTTTGCTCGATATTGATAATGGCAACAGGTAGACGCTTGAAATATTCACAGAATATTTAGGTTTATATTCTCTTTAATTTAAAAATAAATAATTAAATTAAAATAAAACAAATATTTAAGGGGGGCTCCCGTACAAGAGACATGTTTTTTTGCCGTTTTATAGATAATAGTACGGAACCTTTCGTGCGCGAGTCCGACTCGCACTTGGCCGGTTTTTTCTTGCTGTTCATCGTACTTGCGACATCAGAAAATGTGTTAAGTACAGATAAAGTAATGTATCCAGTCCCGCTAGCATGAAAACACAATAATAGCGTAATTTAGCTTTTAATCAACACTCGACTGTCAAAATTCATTGTCTTCTGACAGTTAAACAGTCAGCCCGAGACCACGGCCGATGCAACTCGGTCGAAACGTCGGGAAAAGGTAGGTATTTAAACACCTATGTTTTAGTTTAAATGTGGTAAAATGCTATATCATATTACGTTTTGGTGGTTAGGGGGACTGATTGACTCACTGACGAATGCATCTGTCTTGTTTATTCGTCCAAGATTTATCCACTCTTTTGTGTGATACAGCTGAAAAATTCCACAGCCAGGATGACTTTAACCGACTCATTCTGGGAGCTGATGCAGAGTCGATCACCCATCTTGTTAGAGACTTTTGCGAAAATTGCGTGATTTCCTTAGTGTTTTGTCACAAATCAATTATTGTTGTTAGCATTATTATTAAGGGGCTGACATGAGCCAACTAGCGCCACCGGTCCATTTTATTTTATTTATTCTAAATAAGCCCAATTTTTAAAAAAAGGAATCAGTCAAGGTTTTGTTCATAACGTCTAATGTTTATTATGGTACTGTCTTTTTGAACTAGGTTAAGACTACTCGAAAGAATACCGAGTTCAGAAAAATAATTTTATTTAAGGAATGTTTGTGTGTTATTTGATATGTTGGTGTAAATTTTAAATTCGGTACTTCGTGGCAGATGCTCTTAATGAGAGAGACATTATGTAAATTTCATCCTCTTTCTTTCAACAGGGGAATTTTAAAATTGCTTTTACTGATACCTACTTATGGAAAGAAAAACATTCCTTGGAAATTTGCTTATCATCAGTATTTAATCTTTAGCCGACACCGCCCTCGAGCGATTAATCGCTGAGCGATTTTTTGTCAACGGGAAAGGAACATATAGAGTTTAATATGTAAACTGCCACGAGCTACAAAAAGTAACTCGGCGACTAATCGCCAGCGAAATGACACTGACAAGAGTGACAAAGTGTCTACTTGGCCAGCGACAAAAAAACGCCGCGATAATCTCAGCTACAAAAAGTCGCTCACGTGCCTAACGCGTAACCACACCTCATTCATAAAACGTTACCATAAACAGTATTTTTCCTCATATCAGGACATGACACCCACTGCTGGACTAGGCCCAACGATCCGCACAACGATCGGTCCTGCACTGACATTAACACGGGTTGATTTTCCGGGCGACTAGCTAGGCGATTTCAGCCAAATATGGCATTTTATTGATAATCGCTTGTAAAATCGAATCGCCACCGTATTGAAATTAGCGATTGTCAATAAAAAGCCTTATTCAACTAATTTCGTCACCCGGAAAATCAACCCATGTATGCTCCATTAAGAACATACATAGTTTCTAAGTATACTATGCAAACTAAGACATAACTTTAAATTTTTATGAAACGAAAATTAACCACATTCCTACTAACCATTTTCCATATTGTTTCAGGTATGAGGCTATAAGCATTATCATAGTGCTAAAGTATCTACTAAGTAAGTATTAAAATTATATATTAATTCTTAAAGCAAGTTACATCTGTTTTCACAAACATTACTATGAGGTCTCACAATGCCCGCGGACGCACAGCGTCCCGAGAACCAATCATGAGTAATACGTAAAACAAACGAACCAATCACAGAGCTCTATTTCAACGCTGTGCGTTCGCGAATCAACGGTCGTTTGAGTGTTGTTTTTGAGTACGGGTGTGTCTTTATCTTTGCCATAGTCTAATGAAGATACGAATGTCGTATTTTTAACCGTAAAATAATTAAGATCGTTTATGAAACTACAACATACGGGGTGGAGACGACAATACGACAATAAATGAAAACATTTGTGACACTAGTTCATAGGAGTATTTTAAAACTGTCAAATAATTACTAGGAACGAATTTTTTTTTTCAAACAAACTAAATAACTCGAAAATTAACTGTACTGAAAATCGTAAATAAAATATATTTCCTGTGACTAAACTATTGGATATTTTTAATTGTTTTTTTTTTGAGTCTGCATGGGAGCGTTCTTAGCTATACGACATTTAATTTATTGTCGTATTGTCGTCTCCAGGGTGTATATTTTTATCTGCTCAAAATTAAGAATATTTGATTGTTTACCGTTGAATAAAAGATAGGTTAATTTTGATCTTTATATACTGGCCTTAAAAATAACACCTTAAGCATATTTATCCGTCTGCATTTAAAAAATGGCCGCCTGCATAATGCAGAGAGCACTCCTCCCTACATTTGCATCTCCAAGGATCTTGAGTTCATTTTTTTCACTCAGCTAATAATACTACCGTGGCACTTTCTTTGTACAACATTGTCATAATGCAAAGAACGCATAAAGAACAAATAAATAATGAAAGATTCCTTTGCAATTTGTAAATGTTTTATAAAGTAAGTATTCCTTGGATTTTTTTTAGTATCATAGAGATGATTCTCTGATTGCTTTTTGATGTAAAGGCAGAATATTACTAACTTTATGAAGAAAGTTGGAATTGTGTAGTTACTAGGAATCTAAATGTATATTCTACAATGTATACATTGAGATCTCAAGAGGCGCAGTGGTATAGCACCTGGCCCATCGATTGTGGAGGTTAAGCAACTTTCGCAAGAGTCGGTCATGGGATGGGTGACCAAACTCCTCCGTGCTTCGGAAGGCACGTTAGTTAGCACCCACCAATCTGCATTGAGCCCGCATGGTGGGTCATGGGCTCATGGCCCATCCTCCTTATTCACCCATAGGGAAGTCCTGTGCCCCAGCAGTGGCGACATTAAGGCTCCTATATACCTCAAGTGGCGCCCTCATTTTAATTAAATTTATTGCTCGCTAAGTACATAATGTATCGAAAATTCACATGTTCAGATTGAAGCTAAGGTTCTATAGTTTATTTACAAACAATAACCTCAGTAAAATTTTGTTCGTTGTAGTAGTAGTTCACAAAAGTGCTAAAAGTGGCCACTTTTTTACATACATTGCTAGTAAAGTAAGTAGCTTCAGCACTTGTGTTATGGAAATCAGAGACAATGGTGGTATCACAAACACCCCGACATGAGCCAATATAGAAAAGATCGTTTTCTAAATTGACCCAACCGGGGATCGAACCCGGGACCTCAGAGGTGACGACAACTTGAAAACCGGTGTACAAAGCCACTCGACCACGGAGGTCGTCATATATAAATCATTTAATTTACTCTTTACCCTAACTCACATATCGATTAAATCTTACCCAAGTACCACTCTCTGAAACAGCCCTCGTGAAACCGCCGAAACAGCCCTTATGAAACCTCTCCATCTGAAACAGGACTACAGACAATGCGAACCTTCGTCTAACTTATAACGGGGCGTTAAATCTAAACACTTGGTTAATTAAACGAGAGTATTACGCCCTCTGTCATGGGCAGGACTCTTGAAAAAACCGCCGGCGGAGTGGGTAGTATTGAGCACGCCAAATTTAGAAAACAGCTGGATTTTCTCGGCGTAAAAAAAAATAGTTAAAATAAAATTGGTGCCGACAGGTTGTAACTATTGAACGGAACCAAACTACAAAAAAATCTCAAAGAAACCGAATTTACGAAAATAGTTGCGCTTAAACGTTCCAACTTCATTAAAAATTATTCTATTTGGAAATTAAATTTCGTTAAGAATGTTCTTGTGGGAATTCGGATTATTAACATAGTCATAATAATAGCCAATATGAAACGGACTTTGTGGACAATACGGTATACAAGGTGTTACAAAATAACCCCTAATGCCGAAAATGATAGATAGGGACCATCAAATTGAATAACTTTTACTATGGGACTAACTCCAAAATCGCGAAAAAAAATCAGCTATTTCATACATTCTGATATTTTCGTAATTATGTTTTGTATGAAACAGTCGATTTTTTTTTCGAGATTTCAAAGTTGGTCCCATAGTAAAAGTTGTTCAGTTTGATGGTCCCTATCTACCATATTCGGCATTAAGGGTATTTTGTAACACGTTGTATAAAAATTCCACAGATAACTAAAATTGGTTCATAATTATTTTTGAAACCAATATAATATTTCAGATATTTCACTTCACATTTATTTTAAATAAATCGCTACTGCACCAATACGATTGGAAAATCATTCGACCAAAAAATTTCTTTCGTAAACAAAAGCTACTATTTTAGCATAACCAATTATACAAACAATGGCTGTGAAAGTGGAACAATACTTGACATGAAAATACTATCATAACTATAAATTCTGTAAACAAAACGAGGTCACAGTGAATTACAGAACAGAGACAAGAGTTAACATTTAGTTCTTTGCATTCACATTTTTGTTTAGGATAAATTTTATACTGGACAAAACGACTCGACTCTATATTGTTATTTTTAACCGACTTCAAAAAAAGGAGGAGGTTCTATGTTCGTCTGTTTATTTGTTTTTTTTTTTTTTTTTTTTTTTTTTTTTTTTATGTATGTCCACCGATTACTCGAGAACGGCTGAACCGATTGACATGATTCAAACGCCACTTTATCAGGTTTGTTCCCCAGGTGGTCCCATTTTTTGAAAATTTTAAATCGGTTCAGTGGTTTTCGAGTAATCCTGAAAATACTGTAATTTTTTAGGTGACTTTTGCACGAGTTTCAACGGATCTTCAGACATAACTTCTTTGTTTATAAACCGATTGAGATAATTCTTGTTTTGTTAGAAAAAGGATACTTTAAGGGTGTTTTCATTAAAATTTCCTGTACATTGGACCTTGGACTTCGAAGATACTCAAGAGAACTCTTCAAAATCAAATTGGATAGTGTATTAGTGATTACTCTACGGTATTGAAAGGTTTCGCATCAGCCATTTTTAGTGTCACTGTTGGGACTGGAATACAAGCCTTACTTATGGGCTAATGAATAGGATGGACCATAACCCACCGCGCGGGCCCAATGCGGATTGGTGGGTGTTAATGAGTGCTAATGTAGCTGGGACTAACGGCTTAACGTGTCTTCTGAAGCACGGAGGAGCTCGCGATAATACACTTTGGTCACCCACCCCATGACTGACCCTTGCTAAAATTAACAGCGCGAAAAGTGGAAATTGAGTTATTCGGAGTAGGTATTATACGAGTACCATTGAAAAGTGTTGAAAATATGAATAAAAATATATTTATATCATTGCTTACATTTACTTGTACATACCTACCACAAAAAAGTGAAAAATAAAAAAGCTTTTAAAAATTAAAAAGAAAAACCTCCTTCAAAAAACCTTAAAAAAATTGCTATAAAAAAAAGCTTCAAAAAGCAACAGCTCTAAAAAGCAAGAAATAATATTCAAATCTGCATAATTACCACTATTCAAGTACCTACGCATATCTGATATAAAAAAAAACGTCTTATGAAGTCGGGTGGGGCTTTAAGATTTAAAAAATCAAATTACGAAAGAGAAACCACTACAAATGTTTATATAAATTAAAAAAGGAAAATATCTTTCAGCCCCACCCGACTTCAAAAGACGTTTTTTTTATATCAGATATGCGTAGGTACTTGAATAGTGGTAATTATGCAGATTTGAATATTATTTCTTGCTTTTTAGAGCTGTTGCTTTTTGAAGCTTTTTTTTATAGCAATTTTTTTAAGGTTTTTTTTGTAAGCTTATTACACAATGCATTTTGGAGAAGTCACACATAAGAATTGGACTTTGAACCATTGCCGCATTAGTTAGTAGTATTTTATGTCTGTCAGTCAAGTAACGTGGCATTTACATGGGTCGATTTTCCGGGCGACTTTTTATGCGATTTTAGTTGAAAAGCGATTGTCGATAAAAAGTCCTATTTGAACAAAATTGCCTAGCAAGTCACCCAGAAAATTGACTCATATAAATGCCCATAAATTTAAAATTCAGGTAGATGGAGTAATTTTTGTAAAAAAACAAAAAAATCTTTTGTTTCTGTTCGACGATTTACTCTTTACTATTATAAGGCACGAGTCCATCGGGAGTGTAGTGGGATTAAACTGTTTTAATCCTTTAGCTCGGTTTCATCGGATTACAGCTGAGTACACAAGCATCAACGTTGTTTAGGCCTGCTATGTACAGAGTTAAGCGATTTCTTAGAAATGGCGTGTTTAAATAAAGCTTTATTATGGCTTGAATAATTTAATAAAATTCTTTATATAAAAGCAAGTAAAGGTAAGATAGTATTTTGACAATAATTCAGTTCATAAAAACAAGCTTATAGTAGGTAGGGGAAAAGGTTTCTTCGCATTTTTTAAGAAAATTCAAAACATTTTTATATACTTTATTTACATTATAGTAAAGTATGTTAGTGCCATTTTGTTCGATAACTTTTTGCCATCTTGTATGCAGGGACATGATCCCATTGCTATAGAAATTTTGGGTCTTCTGATCAAAATACCGCGACAAGTGGTTTTGGCAGTCCTCTCGTGATGTTAACCTGACACTGCCTAAAGAATTCTAAAGAGACCGAAACAGGTGGAAATCTGAAGGTGCAAGGTCAGGACTATACGGTGGAATTTTTGCTAAGTGGCTAAAGATGAGAATCACAAATGAGTAGGTACACAGTTCATTAGGTTTCTTTCAGTGAGCTCGTGAGGTACCCAAATATCGAGATTTTTTGTGTACCCAGTTTTTTCAAATGCGCCAAAACTGTTTTGTGGTCAATTCCGAGTTCTTCCGCTACGTCGTAACTAGTAATATGACGATCTTGCTCCACTTTTTCAAAAATGGCATCCATTTTATCCGTAATAGGGCAACCAGAGCGACGTGCAACTTTGACATCAAAATTTACGGATTGAAAACGCTTAAACCAAATTTGTGCTACTCTCACAGACACTGCACTAGGTCCATAAATATAGCAAATTTTTTTCGCGGCTTGCGTTGTATTTTTACCTTTTTTGTAGTAAAATTTTAAAATGTATCGAATTTCTTCATTAGATTCACTTATCTTGACAGTAAGAAAAACAAATGAAACATTTCCCTAATTTGAATTTGGAATTATCTTCTTCAAAATTTAAACTTTTAATGATACCAAAACCAGCCAGATACAAATTGTATAGCCAAAGAGATTTTATTACAAGTTCATACATACTATATGCGCAAAGACTTTTTCCCCAACCTAATGTATATTTTGTCTTTGCCGATGAAAATAGGTGTCCTTGTTGAGATTTTGAAACAATCATAAAGGGGTCAAGCTACGGGGACATAATGTATCGTAGTCAGTCAACCTTGTAAATGGCTTACCTACAGGACGTCGTCTGGGTCGCGGTCGCCATTTTGAGAATCGAACATTTTCGAAACTATTCGTGACAATTTCGAGCCAGCATTACCTTTCTAAACGCTTGCCGCCGAGAAATCAGCTTAGTGCTGAAGTTAACGACTTGAACAATACAATGTTCACTCGACTTTCACGACACGTAAACTGTTTTCAGCTGAGTTGGTTTCACTTACGTATGCTGTTTAAATCTGAAACAGGTTCAAGTATAATATGTTCAAGTTAGAACTGTTTAAATTTTACAAATGTACTCATTGATAACATGAATTTTAAAACGCCTTGTATTAACAAGGCAAAATCTTGTTTTCTATATTAGGACTGGGAAGTTGTGGTACCGTCAGTGTTTCTGATTTCCATATCATTACACTATGTTGTTCAGTACCCTTAGCACGAATATCTATCGAGAAAAAAACGCGCGTAAAAGTACGCGATAGAATAATTATCTATGAAAAATTTCATTTTGCTTTTCGCCGATAGATGGCGCTGCACAAATTTCCTATACAAAAATAGTCTATCGAATGTTGTGACGCGCGTTATTTTTCTCGATAGTTGTTCGTGCTAAGGGTATTGAATGTATTAATCCCAAAGTAAGTACCTATCTAACGCACTTAACATCAGCCATTTTTAAAGTCCCCACTGCTAGGGCGCAGGCCTTTTATGGGTGGATAAGGAGGATGGGTCATCACCCACCACTCGGGTCCAATGCGTCCGGTGTTAACTACTGCAAATGCAGCCGGGACCAACGGCTAAACGTGCCTTTCGAAACACGGAGGAACTCAAGATAATACATTTTTAGTCACCCATCCCATGACTGAACTTGCGAAAATTGCTTAACGTCCGAAATTGCAGGCTAGGCGCTAAACCACTGCGCTTCCATCTGAAGCTCTGATTGTGATAAGGTAATCAAAAGCAATGGTACACACACCAAGACATTATAGGATATAAAGATAAGTCAGTTTTCTACATTGAACTAACTGAGGATCAACCAGTGTGTCACTCGAACACGGAGGTCGTAAATTTTGATTCCCTTGAGAGTGTCGAAATATGCATTTTTGCGGCATAAATAGGGATACGGCTTATCTCTTTTTTAACGTTAACTTAGAAGTTTGATTTTTTCACATCTTCAAGTTATGGTTTTAATTTAAATTTGACACCTTCACGCGTTTCCAAGATAAAGGGTCCTGCCTGACAGACAGACAGGCAGACAGACAACAAAGTGATCCTATAAGGGTTCCGTTTTTTTCCTTTTGAGGCACGGAACCCTAAAAATACTTATTTTTAAAATTAACTAAGTCATTTCTACATCACATAAAGTCTAACTGAGTCTAATATAATCTTTGTCCGTTTTATATTAAAAGTCAGGATTTTCAGTACACTGAGCTGGACTTCAGTCCGTTAATAAACTTGAGAACAATTTCCTACTCATCTCTACTATTAAATATTTAATTTGGCGGTGTTAGTTCACTCAATTAACTATGCAAATAAGGTTTTGTAATTGGTTATCCTTATTTCATTACCACGGAATAGGTTAATTTCTATAAAATTTCTATAAACATTTATATCGTTAGATTTGTCTTCACAGCCCAAGTGTTCTTAGTTAAGTGACGTTAAATAAAACCAACATGGCGGCTGTGCGGTGCTATTATTTGAAGTGAAAAAACTTTTTTGGAATACCGCAAAGAGACGGGTTTCTAATTTTTTTAATTATTTTTTTTTTATTTATATCATCTTTGTAAATGTACGATGTTTAATACAAATACAGAATTGAATTGATATGTATTTATGATAAATAAAACACTTTTAATGGATACTAGGGCAGATTCATCGAAACTACTTTGTGTCAGCCCATATTATATTGTAAGCCTACATCGCAATGATTATAATTGACTTTAATATTATTTATAAATAACATTTACTTAATTATTTTGACACGATTGTAAATGTTTAATGAGATTTGAGTCAATTTTATAATAATGTACACACCGCAATGCTAAGATATATAAAACCTACTTTCTTTTTTTTCTTATGAAGAGTTTTGTTTTTCTTAAAAAAAGGTGGAAGTCAGATAAAATTGATTTATCGTCGTTTTTAATGTAAAATATTTATATTTTTAAGTAATTGGGAAACAAACAGTTAATTATAAAGGTTTAATCGCTTTCTTGTTCTGCAATCACCTGCGTTCCGAAGTAGTCCCCACATTTGGTAACTAGTTAGTATTTAGTTTGATTTCTTATTTTCCCGACGTTTCGGCACCTTTGTTACTGCGGTGGTCACGGAGAAAAGTCGGGAAAACAATACTTAAACTAAATAATTTCAATTCTTTTATATCTTGTGGTTGAGGGGTGAATATGTACTTGTGATATTTTTTCTGTAAACTTATTAAATTCCTAGGTATATAAACAAAATTAGGAAGAGAATACAATTATTTTCTTTCTCTCGTAAGTCACGTTTTTATTAAAAAGCCGGCAGCTCTATTACAGTCTGTTAAAGCAAAGTAGTCCTTATTGCGTACTCTAAACTATATTTCGCAGTAAATATGCCTTTGATATGCAAAACTTCGTACCTGTTTTGTCAAGGCAATTTAGTAAGTAACTTTGTAGTTTAGAATTTTTTTTTAAATAATTTTATAATTCAAGAAGTAACACATTCTAGGAGTTTGGAGCTCGACGGCACAGTGGTATAGCGGCTGGCCCAGCAATAGCGGAGATTAAGCAACTTTCGCAAGGGTCTGTCATGGGATGGGTGACCAAAAATTTATCATGTCGAGCTCCTCCGAGCTTACGGAAGGCACGTTAAGCCGTTGGTCCCGTCTGCATTTGCAGTCATTAGCACCCACTAATCCGCATTGGGCCCGCGTGGTGGGTCATGGCCCATGGCTCATCCTCCTTAGCCACAGCAGTGGGGACATTAAAAATGACTGATAGTCTGAGCTAAAACCTTGTATTCATAATTTAATAGATTATACAAGGTGTTACAAAAATACCCCTAATGCCGAATATGGTATATAGGGACCATCAAACTGAACAACTTTTACTATGGGACCAACTCTGAAATCGCGAAAAAAAAATCAGCTGTTTCATACATTTTGATATTTACGATTTATACATGGTGAAATCAAAGTCATTAGCACAAGGTCTCCCGCTTAGGGTTTGCGAACCGATGGCGTAGCTTCTTTGACATTCACAAGTGCTTGTAACAGCCTAAACTGAATAAATGAGTTTTGAATTTTGAATCTTTTGAACTAAGAATCACCGCGATATTGATAACTGTCGCCCGGAAAATCGACCATTGTTAATGAAACCAAATGAAACCACCAAATGGTACCAAATGAAAGGGCTTCGATAGCTGATTCAAAATACAACGTGTTACAAAAGTACCCCTAATGCCGAATATGGTGTCTACCATAGAGGACATAGGGACCATCAAACTGAACAACTTTTACTAAGGGACCAACTCTGAAATCGCGAAAAAAAACCACCGGTTTATACAAAAATTAATTACGAAAATATCAAAATGTATGAAACAGCTGATTTATTTTTCGCGTTTTTATAGTTGGTCCCATAGTAAAAGTGGTTCAGTTTGATGGTCCCTATCTACCATATTCGGCATTAGGGGTACTTTTGTAACACCTTGTATATACTTTATTATCATTACATTTTCATTACTTGAGGTCCGGTTTTTTTCATTATTTTAATCACTATCCGCTGTTCTCGTGACCACCCCCTCATGCATTACCGCGGAGTGGTCACTTGACCCGCTCCACCCACGATCCGCGGTGGCATTTGGCGACATCATTTGTCATCGATCGTGTTTTAGACCTATATGAGCATCATTGGCTTTTAGATTGCATTCAAATAGTCAATAGTCAAAATTTCTTTATTCAAATAAACTTAATAATGAAGCACTTTTGAATCGTCTTTATTTTCCTACCATCCGTTCCAGTCTTTTTTAACTGACAAGAAGAACAGGCGCAAGAAACTTATCAGCTTTAACAGAAGTAAGTAACGATATTTACAAATTTAAATATATCGTTGCCAAATACTACAGGATTATTAACAACAAAGTTCTTATGTGTTACATGTTACATCATATGATTATGCAACACAAAACCCTAGTAGTGCCAAATAACAATTATTTAGCTTACCATCGCACGAGTTTTTACGGGTTTTCAGGCATACTTCTTTGTTTATTAACCGATTTAGATGATTGTTTTTTGTTTGAAAGAGTTCCACCTCAAGAGTGGTTACATTTTAATTGCATTAGTATTGGACATTGGGTTTCGAAGATACATTAGGGAACTCCTCAATGTCCAATAGGATATGTTTAGTGATTTAGATGTTGGTAAGTTTATGACAATCCAAAACAAACCGAGCTATAGTCTGCGAAGTTTTGGATTAGACTTGGACTACGAAGGCGCAACGGAACTCCTTAAAAACAAACAGCGTGAATTTGGAAACTGACTTATGGACATTGTACCATTGATAAATATTTACATGCTTACATATCTACCACTAAAATGCATGATCCATTTGTACTATCATTTTTATTTCAATTTGTAGTATAGGTAATTTAACCCTTCATTGTGTGCTAGCTGGCAGGACATAACTGAACAATAATTATATTATGACATCTGTAGGTACCTATGTTTCACAATAAATGATTAAGATTATGATTATTATAATTACTAAAAAATAAAACTCTTTAAAAAAAACTAAAAACAAAATCAGAGCAATGCATATTATGATGTTGTCCAACATAGTATTTAAACCGCTGCAATCGCAGGCTGAAAGCGCTAAATTACTTTAAATAAATAATATTTTTACTAACCAAATATCTTTGCGGATCTTGTTAAAAGCATTCCGGTCTATTGAAAAAATATAAATAAGGGAACCTTATTCTATGGACCTTTCAGACCTTACAGGCGGTTTCCTTAAGGCACAAAAACATTTTGTGGACCCGACGTGTGAATAGAAAATAATATTCCCGAGGATATGTTGGGGTGCCATTTGTGTTATTATGTGTAATACGGCGGTTCGGTAAATGCATTTGGACGTGTGATTTTATATTGAGATTTATTTTAGTTGTTCAAACATCAGCTAAGCAAGCTTGAATGGCTTTTTACAAATTTTTAAACAGTTACTCCTTTTTAAACTTTTTTTTTTACTTACTTTTTTTACTTTTTTTTTCGGCGGTAGAAGTGAAAAACGTGAACATCGTGTTGCATATTTTATATTTAAAATAATACTTGCATATGTTAAAAAGTAATTATTTCATTAAAATCTAACTCTCTGTAGTTCAAAGTATACCACCTGGTGTTATCCAGTATTTATGTCCACTATTTAGTGTTTCACTGCACTGTCCTGTCTAACACCTACATATCGCACTCTAAGACAACTCCACAATGGCCAACATCGCAGCAGTACTGGAGACGCAGCATGCTCTTGAAGCAAAACTATTCAAGAAAATGAGTGAGCTTGAAAATAAATGGAAGTCAACACCTCCTCAAGCTGAGAGCTCACATACTCGCTTGCGTGAAGAGCTTCAAGAATTTAAGTCCCAAATGCTTTCGGTCCTGCAAATACTGCGTGTTCAAATATCCAGTCTTTGCAAGTCTGTTGATGACATTGAGATGAGGCATCGCAGAAAGTACATCCTCATAAGCGGCATTCCGGAGAGCAACAACAGCGACTTAGCACAGTTTGTTGTCAACCTGCTCAACAGCAAGTTGTCTTTAAATGTTCCAGCAGAGAAGCTTGCAGCCTGTCATCGCCTTGGCGGTGTCACGGAGGGAAGGTGTCGTCCTGTGTTGGTCCGCTTTACTGAGCACTCCCTGAAGGTAGCGGTCTGGAGCAAGAAAACTGCGTTCAAAGGCTCCCCTCACAGCATATCAGAGTTCCTGACACGCCAACGTCAAGCAGTTTTCATCGATGCTCGTAAAAGGTTTGGCATCAGGAGGTGCTGGACGATGGAAGGGAACGTCATAATGAAGCTGAAGGATGGCTCTAAGCAGCGGTTATTTACAGCGGAGGACCTCTCAGCGATTCCTGTCTCCGAGGACGAACCACAACCCACAAAAGAGCCGACCTCTGCGGCACCGCCAAGTTCTCCTGAGTCGCGGTCCAGATCAAGACGCACGGCCAAGCCCAAAAAGTAATATTTAATTATTTTTTTCGTTGATTTAAATCGTATTACAGCTGTACTGTCACTTTTTGGATTCATCTTAGCTCTTTTATTTTAGTTTTGTCATACATAACATGATATTGCTTTTCAATCCTACTGTTGTAAATTGTATCACTTGGTTTGGTTGAACTACCGTATTTTTTCACATTCTACGATAGGAAAGAATTTTAATTACCTATCACTTTTTTTTCGTCTCGTTAGCTTGTCAATGTCAATCGGTCAGTCAAGACAGCCGACGCCCGACCGACAGTACTGTTTTATGGCTCTGGCCTCCTGTCATTTGGCACTAATGTTGGAGTTACACGGTCCACTTTATCAACATTATTGTAATTTCATTATCAACATTATTTTTATTATTATTACATTTGCGCTTTCAATCTAAACATTTTCACATCACAAATCATTAATATGCGGCGTGTAACTCCGGTATTGGGGTTTTTGTGTTTTTTTTGTCTTATATTAGTGTCTTTTCTTGTCAACCGGCAGGACAGTGTAAATGAAAATTAATTATCTATTTTATTTATATTTGTTATTATTTATTTTTTATATTAATATTACATACCAATTATTGTTTATAATGTCACTTATGACCGAGTCCGATGATGATTCTTTTCACACTGCCCATGACATAAGCTCTTCATCCTCCCTCAGTGATTTGTCCGATTCTGAGCCGGAAACATTGGGCTCCTTATTACGTAACTCCCTCAACTGCAACCCATATTCCTTCAATGTTTGTCACCTTAATGCTCAAAGCATTCCTTTTAGTTATTCTGACCTTCTTGACACTTTCTATGCGCCCACTTTTCATGCCATTCTGATTTCTGAAAGTTGGCTCAAACCGTGCCTTCCTTCATTATCATACTCTCTTCCTGGCTATATCTTGATACGTAACGATCGAACTGGTAAGGGTGGCGGTGGTGTTGCCATCTACTTGCGTAGTGATATTCCTTACAAGATCTTGGACACATCTCCGTCACTATACTTCGGTTCAGCTGAATACATTTTCTTGGAAATTTGTGTCAAAGGCGTAAAAGCTGTCCTTGCAGCTGTTTATTGTCCTCCTACTGTAGATTACTTTACACTCCTCGAATCTGTCCTTGAACCACTTTGTACGGACTACAGGCATCACATAATCATGGGTGACTTCAACACTGATCTTTGTTGTAATTCACCACGATCTCTTAAGCTTTCTAATATTGTCAAGTCAGTCAATCTTTCTATTCTGCCTTCGGAGCCTACGCATCATACTTCTTCTGGTGACACACTGCTTGACTTAATCATCACTTCTCCCGATAACATGACCTAATATTTCTTCAATATCGTTTGAGACCTCCAAAGCCCAAACCTTCTATTGTTTGGATGCGTAATTTCGCACGACTTGACCTCGACAAGTTAAGTGATGATGCTAACATGTTTGATTTCAGTGCTATTCTTGACTCATCGACAGTTGATGCTAAAGTCTCCAAACTCAACGAATGTATACTTCAACTGTTCGATGTCCACGCACCACTAAAGTCTGTTCGAGTTAAGCGGCCATCTGCCCCGTGGATTAGCCGTGGTGTTCGTATGGCAATGTCTCGTCGGGACCGTGCCTTCCGTACTTACAAAAAAGATCGAACTGAGGTGAACTGGGATCTCTATAAGACGGCGCGTAACCTGTGCAACCGAATGGTAAGGGCAGCTAAGCGTCAATACTTTCATGACAATATATCCAACTCCTCTTCGGCCAACACGTGGAAGTTTCTTCGCTCCCTTGGTCTTGGGAAAACTTCCCCCCAATCCAACTCCTACTCCTTTTCTCTCAATGATTTCAACAAACACTTCTCGTCGTCTCCCACCTTAGACCCCGGCACCAAGTCTAACACCATTTCTTTAATTGCTTCCAATGGCCCACTACGCTCTGAAACCTTTTTCTTTTCTCCAGTAACCGAAGACGAGATTAGTAAGATTATTGTTTCCATTAAATCTAAAGCAGTAGGCTGTGATGACATCAGTAGACAAATGATTGTCTGTGTTCTGGAACAAATTCTCCCCATAATTGTTCATATCATCAATTATTCTTTTCAAACTGGCGAATTTCCTATTCTTTGGCGTAAGGCATTTGTCACACCATTACCTAAAACTTCATCTCCTAAAACATTAAATAACTTCAGGCCCATCTCTATTCTTCCTTTCCTTTCCAAAATTCTTGAAGCCGTTGCACATAAACAAGTTTCCTCCTTCATTTATTCCAACTCCCTTGTTACACCTCTTCAATCCGGTTTCCGTCCTGGACACAGCACAACAACGGCACTTCTTAAAGTCACTGATGACAATATAAGACTAGGCATGGAGAGCCAGTTGGTCACTCTCATAGTTCTCATTGACTTTTCAAACGCCTTCAATATGGTTGATCATGACATCCTCCTAGCTATTCTGAAGTATCTGAATTTCTCGTCTCTGTCACTGATTTGGTTTTCCAACTATCTGCGCGGTCGCCAGCAGGCGGTGCGTATGGGTTCAGATATATCTCAATGGACCGATCTCTCTGCTGGTGTGCCTCAGGGCGGTATTCTATCTCCCCTCCTTTTTTCCATATTTATTAACTTCCTCTCCTTATCGCTCAACTGCTCTTATCATTTTTATGCCGATGACCTACAAATTTATGTTCAAACGCCTGTTGACGAAATCAATTCGGCTTCATTGAAGTTGAACAGTGTGCTTCGTAAAATCAGTAGTTGGTCTGCCGATTTCGGCATAGCTGTTAACCCGTCTAAATGTCAGGCAATCATTGTTGGAGGTTCGAAACAGATCGCCAAGATTAATATTAGTTTGGTACAGCCCATAATATACGAGAACACCATTATCCCTCTCTGCTCCAGCGTCAAAAACCTTGGCCTGCATATCGACTCATCACTAAGTTGGACAACACAGGTTGCCGAGGTCAGTCGAGCTGTTATATCTTCATTGCGCTTTCTAAATCGTTTCAGAAATTTTCTACCTACCCGCACTAAGGTCACTCTTGTCACTTCTCTTATTTTCCCACTCATTGATTATGCCGATGTCTGTTACCCAGACTTAAATGAGGATCTCCTTAATAAGCTAGACCGCCTCATTAATAATGCCATCCGTTTTGTCTTTTGCCTTCGCAAATATGATCACGTTTCGTCGTACAGGTCTCAGCTTAAATGGCTTCCTATCCGTCAACGCAGACAGCTACGGCTGCTCTGCACTCTCTATTCCATTCTCAACAAACCTCATTCTCCTGATTACTTAAAATGCAAGTTTCAGCATCTCCGTGATTCTCACGATCGTCACCTCCGCTCTGCCAATTCTCTTTCTCTATTTACTCCTCTCTTCCGTTCAGGGTATATGTCCGAATCCTTCACACTACAAGCGACGCGTCTCTGGAACGGTCTCCCTGATTCTATCAGAAAGGCTCCCAGTAAGTTTTCTTTTAAGAAACAAGCTCATGCACATTTATTGGAGGGCTTATGCCCGTGATGTGAGAAGGTCAATGTCAACACTTCTCTAAACTCGGTATTTGGTGTGTATCTATATATATATATATAATTTCTATATATTATATTAATATTATATAAAATCATGTAGACATGTATTTAACGGTGTGTATTTATGTAATATATTTGTATTGTATGCATGTAAATATTAGTTTTCTTTGTTTGTGCCGCATTCGTGTCTATCTGTTTACTGTTGGTTGACTGGTAGAGAATGCTTTTAGCATTAAGTCCGCCATTTGTACCTTACTTTGTGTATTTGTACAATAAAGATTTATAAATAAATAAATAAATAAAATTTGAGACTTTAGCATTGACAAAGCTATTTTTATAAAAAGTATTATATAAAAATAGCATTGTGGATGCTAAAGTCTCAAAATTTAAAAATTATATAGCTTTCTCCTCTTAATCAATTGTTTAAAAATATCTGGAAAGATGTTCAATTAAATGTGGAGGTATTTCCTTGTACGGTGGTGGTGAGATGGCGCTGGCTTGCAGCGTAAGAGTTGATATACTAGAAGAAATTCGACGTACCCACTAGAGACTCGGTAGCTCAGCGGTCAGAGCATTGGACCGGATATCCAAAGGTCACGGGTTCGATTCCCTTCCGAGAACATGATCTGGTGCGAATCGTATTTTTTCTAGTATATTATTTAGTAGTTACTCCTTTTGTTTGTAAATTAATTCACAAACACGCTTGTATTAAATTTAATTCAGATTGTTTGTTCACGATTTTAACGATATATTCAACGTTGTTTTTCTTACCCTTCGAGATCAGCTTGGAGAAGATTAATAGAATTATCGTATGCGACAACAACGGGCAGTGATGACCCATATCGACCGAGTTGTAATTTATGTAAGTGGACTAGTTTAGACAAAGCGACTAAACTGGAAGACAAACTGGGGTTAAGAGGTAGAGCTGTGGAGGTATCGATAGATTTATAAGAATTAAGATAGAATGTAGAGATTGTCTGAAGTTTTTTTTGGAGATATTGTTGCAATAATGTATCGAATGACTTACTTTAAGGAACAAAATTTGTCTAAAAAAAACAAAAAATTACAAATATTTGGCTAAAGTAACCCAGTCATGACAGCCACTTGAAAAATTATAACACAAAATGGTATAGGTTTACTTTTCAATTTCCTATGCTTCTGATTTTGTTTGCGTGCCATTTAGTTTCCCGTAATAAATTAAAGAAAAATAGTAGTATATGTTCTTGTCGATCTAGTTTAAAAAAAATTAAACCAAAATTAATCAAAATTGCTTTAGCGTGAAAGCGTGAAATGGTTAAACTTGACTTGACTTTCGGTTGCTCTCCAAAATAGAGATGTTATACTACTGCGGCTAAACAATCTTTTAGGTTCTTCATCCAAGAATGTAGCGTTGTCTCCTTCTAATATTGGTATGGATTAAATTTATCGATACCAAATTTATTGTCTCCAACCTACAAAGGGTTGGCTTGCGCTCGTGCCAATACATTCGACTGTAATTACCATGAGTTTGTGGAGGCCATGGTAATGAGATGTGTGTGACACGCGAATGATAGATGGGCGAGTTTAATGCGATTCATCTTTAATGCTGATATAGAATTAAAATACTGGTTTAGACGTGAAATGTGACGTACAGATTAAGTTTTACATTTATAATATTAATGATTTATCGATACCAAATTGTCTCCTCCCTACAAAGGGTTGGCTTGCGCCCGTGCCAAGACACTCGACTGTAATTACCATGAGTTTGTGGAGGCCATGGTAATGAGATGAGTGTGACACAGGAATGATAGATGGGCGAGTTTAACGCGAGTCATCCTTAATGCTGATATAAACGGTTGGAATAACAAGATTGAGATAAGGATGTAAAAAAATATAGGAAATCGTTGTGAAGGTAAAAATATTAATTATTTAACTTTTGGATGTTTGAAATCAAAATGTTATAAAGACAATATTTTATCCTACTAACCCTACTTCTATTATTAAAGGCCTATTCCCGTTGTCCCCTACTTTTGTCCACCACTCGGGGATATTAGGAAAAATTTTTTTCTATACATTTCTTCCCGATGCCCCCCAGTGGTAGACAACGGGAACAGACCGTCTATACCTTGTTTCCCGATATCCACCAGTGGGGGACAACGGGAATATACCTTATTAAAGATGGTTTTGGAGAATGTTGGATGAAACATGGTACACAGATCGTTCAAAACCTGGATCAACATATAGGTATGTCTTCTGTGATATTGTTTAAAAAAATATCCCAGTTGTATGATCCCGTGGATTAACACTGTTTTCGCAATTTTAACAATCAGGTACTGGTGTTTTCCAAACTTTATTTCTACAATTTGACAGCCAGCTTTCATAATAATGATAATAATAATAATCACAATAATACATTCAGGGCCGCGCGCGTCAAATCTCCGCGGGACGCGTACGTGACGATGACGCGGCGTATTTCGTAAACACGTCGGTTGTGACACGGATTACTGCGTCGTCGTATGTTTTGGAATTATTGGGATAGACTGTTACAAAGATGAGCACAACATGAAATGCAGTATTCATTAGAAAAAAATATGAAATACCTTATTAGGAGCTCGGTTGCGCAGCCTGTCGATTCAGTAACTAAATTCGCATCTCACTTCAAATCTCACTTAACTTAGCGGAAATTTGTTATTAAAAATTAGCTGAATATAAGCTTCTTTACCGATTGTAAAAGGTTTTAGGTACCGTAGCTATCTAGAATATTTTGTTATTAAAAAATAACCTATCATTATCTCACTTATGATTTAAAATTCCCGCGCAGTGAAGTGAGATTCGAAGTGAGGTTCGAGTTTGGTTACAGAATTGACAGGCAGTGGTATACCGCCTGGCCCAGCGATTGCTGAGGAGCTTAAGCAACTTTCGCAAGGGTCGGTCATGGGATGGGTGACCAAATATTTATTATCTCGAGCTTATCCGTGCTTTGGAAGGCACATTAAGCCGTTGGTCCCGGCTGCATTTGCAGTCTTTAACACCCACCAATCCGCATTGAGCTCGCGTCCGGGTTTTTTATCCGGACACTATTTAAGAACCACGCCCGGACGCTCCTTGGATGCCCTATAAACTAGGACAAATCCGGGGAAACCCGGACAAATGGCAGCCCTATTAAAGGCTAACAGCATAGCATCAAACGTGACACGCGACAAAACCCGTGGTTTATATTATTTCTCGTCGTGGTATACGGTTGACTATAATGAAGTTTATTGAATGGAGTTAGGAAAAAATATTATTTGGCTAGGAAATAGTTTGATGAAAAATTTAGTTTGTTTTATTTGGGTATCTATCATTGACGAAGGGTCCATACAAACCGATTCTAATCGGCTTACCTTTTAGAAGTCCCACCCCACCGTCCACTATGTTCATCATAACATTTTTATAGAAACGGCTTACCCTCGCCATAATTTCACCCCTGTTAAGTTCCTTTGAAAGATTTTGTACTTTATCAGAATATGAGTTGTTATGTACATGGCGCAAAAAATGTATGCCTTAAATAAATGCTTGGACAATTTCACACAGCGTCATCTAGTCCCAAACTAAGCAAAGCTTGTATTATGGATGCTAGACAAATGATATACTACCTATGTACTTTTTAGATATACTTATTATACATAGTAGCACCCAGACCCGGAAATAAAAAAATCATCATTTCAATTTGTGCCCGGCCGGGCATCGAACCCAGGACCTCTTGCGTGATAGACCGGCATGTTGACCACTGCACCACTCAGGTTGCGTGTTCAGTAACAAAGTCAGCCACTCAAATAGTCATACATCTCTCCAAAGTGGTTCAAGAGAGGTAGAATGTTTGAAATTCTGTAGTATTTATTTTAAGAACATACTTAATTAACAACATCGAAATAACTGTAAATAATGCTAATTTTTCTACTAAAGATAATAATAATTTATTTACAAAGTTCATTTTTGTTAGTCTAATGTTTTTTAGGGTTCGAGTCCAGAATGTTTCTAGCTGAAACTAGGATCAGTAATCCAGTAATATCAGTGGATTCATTGTTTTAAGGAATAAATGTAACAAAGACTACATTTTAAGACAAACCGAAGAAAATAGAATTTGATAGTGTTGATACAAAACTGTCCCTAAAAGTTTGCCCAAAAAAATACCCCGCCATTTTCAAGAAAAACGTAAATTTGTACAAGTTAAAAGCTTTTTCAGTACATTTGAGATTCAAGGTCACACAAACAGAGGTTACATTTGGGCCCATTGACACGTCTCAGCGTGTAGTGGCACGTAACAACCATAGAGGTGTGTAATTGAAAAGAGACAAAGTTCCAATTATTGAAATATTTTAGTTGAACCAGAAACTTTGATTCACCAATAAAGTTAGTAATTACGATTTTCACCAAAGACAATTGAATAATATGTACTCTTGTAAAAACAGCAATATCTATCTCGTCTTTTTATAAATTGTCTAGCAGAAATTTAATATGGAACGCCCGAAATAATGATTTCAATATAACTATTTACTTCTTACAAAAGTAGTAGTAATTTTTTATCTTGATCTGTTTTGATTTCCACATTGGTTATTTTCATCTCATTATTTTTCTTGCTTTTCTGGTTTGTGCCAACGCTCTCTGGACTGTTTGCAAAACTCTTCTTGAAAAAAAAACAGTATGGGCAACGTTAGGCCCACCTCAGCTCGCGAGACATTTTGAAACTCACATGGCCAAATACTCAAACGAATTTTGAAGTTAAGGACACCTTAAATTCAAAATGTTGTCAGATTTGACAGCAACTCTATGAAAGTGACAGCTTCCTTAAAGTTAAGGAGACCTTAACCTAATATTTAAGCTAAGTAGCCTTTGAGTATTCGCCCGACAGACTCACAGATGAAATTCCAGAAAACTCGTTTCGCCTATGTACAAGTGAAATTCGTCCAGATATTGTTGTCTTGTTTCTGAAGTTCAAACACAAATAATATATCACATTAACCGTTACACGTAAATTAACTTCTTAAGTGTCTTAATAAATAGATAAATAATAGTTATAATAAATAAATACAAGAGACCAAAGTCAATTTTTGCTGCGTGTGCCGACTTTCAATCCGAACTAGCGAAGTAGCATAGAATTGCATCACGAGCGTAGCGAGTGATTCTAATATATATAGACTACTGAGCACAGTGAGTGATTTAAAGGTACGAGGCGTCCCCGGGCTAATATCATCCAGCCCGGAGGAAGATCTTCCATTTGGCCTTCCTATCAGTGGCTACCTACCTCAATACCATTCCATACTCCATGTCCTACACCTCTGTTCTACAATTTACTCTGTGTCAGCACTAACTCTAGGCCTATTGGGGTACACTCACCGTTTGACGTTTAAATCGATCACCAGCACTTGTTGTTTGGAAAGCGCTTTCCGATGTTTCCCGCTTTTATCCCTAATTGACAGCCGACGGGTTAGAACTAGGGTTCTTTAGTGCTAAACTACGTGTTGAGGATTTGTGGAACTCTATTCTGGAATTGTTTTATGAAAGTTTTACAACCGTTACTGTGACATTATGGTGAGAAGGCTTAATTATAATGCCATAGATTTTAGACAACGATTTAGATATTGTTTTGGTTATATTTGGGGCTGGATATAAAGAGGTTAATCTATATTATAATATATAGAATGATTGTTTGACATTCACTTTATTAAAAGAAAAAAGCGAGACATTATAGATAAATCACATTTTTATAAAAGACTTTCTGATAACCAAATGTCTGTCGTCACCGATGATGACCAGACTAAAACATGGGAAAGATTAAATAACAAAACCACAGAACAATGACATATCAAACATAGGCATTTTAATGAATGATCAAGAATACCAATTTAAACCTTTCAATACGGATCCCGCTGGCCTTCCTTTACACCGCTCGAGCTGCTCACTCGTTAGTGCCCAATTAGTTCGGTAGTGAACTGCAACTCTATTGGTTCACTTTTGAGGCATTCCAGTTGCAGCTTTCAATTATTTTAGCTGCTGCAGGGGTGTGTTATGGGGTCGCATGTTTATAATGTACATAGTAATAATTGATTTGCGCAATTGGTATCACCATATTTGCACCTTGAGAGAGGGGAATAATTTTAATGTCATTTTCAAACTAAATCTAATAAAGTATACAATTATTTATTTTGTGCTTATCAGCACTATCGTAAAACTAGCTAAACATCACCTTGTTCACTGTCCAAACCCACGCGGTCCATTGTGGACAATGTGTTGGATAAAATTAAACAAAACTCTGGTTTTGACTCGGTTCTCGGAGTTTGACATTTTGTCCCACATCTGCCTCATAAAGCAATCTAAGTCGCAGAGATTAAGTGAAGAAGTGAAGTTGTAACTAATAACAACTATGTTTGTATGCGCGACGAATGTGAATTAATGTAGGCACTATTATTATAGTGGGATCAACGAATGTCATCATAATATTAGACCGTTCATCAAATAAGGACTATGTTCCTGAAAAAAGTAAAGAAAACATTTTGTATTATATTATATATATAAATTATCTCTGGCTCTCTGTGTGTATTTGTATGTTATTCTATGAAACATTACTAAACAAACACAGTTTACAACAGTCATTATCCAACACATTGTCCACATCTCAGCAAAGACCGAGCCTGCCTCGTAACTCCTCAAAGCAATCTCGGTCGCTGAGATTACTGCGCTTATATCCGTACCTAGTTACTGCACTATGTTTGTATGTCGACGGATGTAAATTAATGTCATCTGAAAGTTTGGGAAACTGCCCCTTGGCTTTGAAGGCACTAGTGGGCTACGCTATACTAAAAAATATTATCATGTTTAACTAAATACCAAATATTTACATGACCCAAAAAGCAAGGCCTTACAGTTATGTAGATGGATGTTAAATACGTTTAGTAATTGATTAATTCACTACCTAATTAAATTGAGATTGCTAGTAACCGCATACATAATTCATGTAACGTTTGTGTTGATATGCTGTGGTTTCGCACGGTACCATTTACACAGTATACAGGACTATTTTTTATACACTCTCCTAACTTTAAGTATGTGAACAGTCCATGAAACTAAACAAATTTCTTTAATAAACATGTGTCGAAACACCTGATCTCTTTGATTTGTATGGATAGTAATTTTTTACATTTTTGGTCCAATGTTTTTTAGAGAAAATTGTTCAGTTTTATGGACTGAACACATCTTTAAAATTTAAAGAGTTAATAAACATACAGCCTGTGGAAACACTTGTGTTTCTTATTTTAGTAAAATTGCAAAAACATTATTATGTATAATGTAAAGTTAATGTCACCGAAAAATTTTAAGAACTGTATGTTTAGGTTATTGATTTGAATTTGCTTTTTTTTTGTTTTATGCTTGATAAAAATATTATCAAGCATAAAACGAAAAAAAACTTTAAGAAAGTATTTACTTAATTACTTAAGTACCTATAAAATATACAATGACAGTCAGTCACGAACTATCAATATAATAGTAGTTTATAACCACTACCATTACCACCACCATCATCACCACCATCACCACCACCATCACCACCACCATCACCATCATCACCACCACCACCACCATCACTACCATCACCACCACCATCACCACCACCACTACAACCATCATGTAAACTCTTTGGTAATAATCTTATTAGACAGTACATAATTGTAATAGACATAAATAAACTGTAAACAAAAACGCACGGCATGCACTAAAATCAACTTTCCGCATGCTGTACTGTCATCGAAAGCACACAATTTCGACTGTTTTGAAAAAATGAAACAAAATTCACTCTTAAACTTAACTGTCAAAAATAACTGTCTATTTTACTGAACTCGTATGTTTGTGTATAAAAATACCTCGACAAAAACATCATTAGTTTAACTTTAAAGCGAACTGTCAAATAATAACAAACTATTCAATTTTAGCTGTTGTTCGAAGAGTTTATTGAAACTTTTGTAAACAAATTTCTGAAATAGAAATATCTGACACAATCAATTTAAAGCTACCAAAAAGGATTCCTATTGATTAATTTGTACCTTTGTGTAAAAATGTTACTGGAATTTGTTTGTTTCATTATGGTTTTTATTTGTTAATTTTAATAAAAACAAAGCCAAGCACTAACACAACGTGTTAGTTGGCTTTGTCTCACCAGAGGGCCTACTCAAATAGACATTCTACTAAAGTAACGGTAGTAAAATAGAATGACAATGTATGGGATTGACAGGAACAAAGCGTTAGCTTATATCATTGCCATTCATTGTAATTCTATTCTACTGGCGTTAATTTTAGTAAAATTACATTTTCAGTAGGGAGGCTGGTTGTTAGTTACGATAAAGCCGAAGGTGGAAGTGCACTGCACCCGTGATCCTCAACAACAGAGGAACTGGCTATCAAGTCTTGTGTATATTGTTGAGCTGTAGGTACTGTAGGAAAACTTATTTCACTGAATTGTGAAAGGCGAATGATTTCCACCACCACCACCACTCACGACCTGTCACACAATTTTGAACAAGTTAAATGTTCTGATATTTAAAGGTGAAACAATAAATTATAGTTCTACAACTCCTTTACGTCTAGCTTTTTCCTGTCAGGATATAAGGAAGTACTTAGTTAAAATAACAGAAATTAAACGCATACGTAACTGATGATAGGTATTTTCAAACCGACCTTTTTCCCGACGTTTCGACCGAGTTGCATCGGCTGTGGTCACGGGCTGACTGAATATGCGGTGTTACACCTCCTCAGCGGTGGAGTCACATATCTATTCAGCTCGTGACCACGGACGATGCAACTCGGTCGAAACATCGGGAAAATACGTAGGTTTGAAAATACCTATCATTAGTTACGTACGCGTTTAATTTCTGTTATTTTAACTAAGTACAATGCAACGCGAAACTTTAAGTGTATAAGATATAAGGAACTCAAGACACGCATTTATTATCTCCTTTTCACACGGAATCCCTTGATTTATGGCAGAACGAATCAACAACTTTGAAACAAGTTTGGCGTTCAATGAACATCATTTTTGACTTCTCTACAAAATTTAACGTTTCCTTTGGAAAGTTCATTCATAACAGGAAATAAGATACCTACATTTGTTTTCTTAACATAGAAATAAATTAGAACAAACTACAGGCTGATTTTTTTTAAGAAACAAGTCGGAATACCCCAAAAATGTTTCTTTCCATGTTTCTTTCAAAAGATGGTTAGTTTTATAGATATAAGAAATCCTAAAATTTTGTCACGTGTTTAGAGAATAGCCCTGTAGATTTTTTTATTTTTCAGATTTTAATATATTACGTCTATTGGTGTTATCATGTTTAAGAATTAATGACCACTATTAAGACCCGATTTTACTACTAAACAGCCGATTAATTTTTAACCATCTGTTTTTGGCATTTCCTCCATACATAAAAACGACAAACACGGTTAAAACTTAATCAGCTGTTTAAATTTCGGTGAACTTCAGTATGAAAATTAATTAAGTGAAAACCCCGCACATTAATTATATCAACTAAGAATAATGTAAAACAATACAGTGTTGTAATTTCCAACGAGGTGTGTTAAGTGGCCACAAGTGCAGAATTAGCGGTGCCACTTGAATATAACAATGCCCCATCAGAAGTAAACCGGGGAACTTGAGGTATTGTCTGGAGTAACCCTGGTAAGTTGGGCTATTGTCAGAGGCCGGAAAATAAGCTTTTTGGAGAAAACATCTAGAAATGTCGTGCCGTCTGGAAGAATTTTAAAATCTCGAATAGGGATGGGGGGAATTTTGTCAAGTATTGTAGTTGACAGGTTGTATTGTTGATGTTTTTATCAATATAGCTTGTGGTCGTTACTTCATCCGTAGAATACATAGCGCATATATATAGCATAAATTATTAAGTCCTTTTCCCAAGTTCAAAGTGTTTCTAGACAAAATTTATTAAAATTGGTTCAGAGTTCAGACCTAGTCTGCTGCTTAGACTGAGCTAAGTACAGTTTTGGCATCATGTAATGTTCTGTATCGTTGTATGGTTTCAAAATAAAATACGTATTTTTTTTCTGTCTTTCTTAGTCCTAGGCATTAAAAATACAAATAAAAGATAGAAAATGTTACTTTTCCAATTCAAATAATTGTTATGAATTTATCTTACATGCTCATTAATTATAAGCAAAATAAACATTACACCGGTTTTCACAAACAACACTTAAATGACGCTAGACTACGCGAAGGCACAGCGTTTAAATAGAGCTCTGTGATTGGTTCGTTTGTTTTACGTATTACGAGTGATTGGTAGTTGGGACGCTGTGCGTCCGCGGGCCTTCATAGTTATGTTTGTAAACACAGATGTTAGTGTATTTGTTTATGGTTTTAAGGCCTGTCTATTTTCCGGATTGTACCTATCCTCTGGTTTAATTTAAAAAATGAAAATGAATTTGAATAAATTTATGTAGGTAGGTAATAAATATATACCTATTATAGTAAACAATTAAATAGGTTCATCTATTTCCTCGAAATTTTACGATACTATTAGGCTAAGCCCAAAAATACTCAGAGATTTGAGAGAGGGAATTGATTGAAATACCAGATCCGGACATGATATTAAATTTAATCGAATTCTAAATAGAGACGGGACGTAATCCTCTATTGGTGCAATGGGCCCGCAAATTAATTTCCAGTACTAATGGCCAAAACTACATCTGTACCACAAAATAGTCAGTCTGTGTCTCTACTTCAGGACATCAATAAACATGAATACACCGCACTATTAAACAGATTTGAGTCTTCGTATTTTCGACTTTACCACTAACTTTGTTATGTTTAAATTATGTTATTACTTGTAATGATTCTGTGAGCTGTAGACCTCACGTTTGTGACATTTTTGAACATTATTCGAAATGCCTGAAAAAAAGTTCACGCTGTTTAATAAATCGAGCACTAACTAGAACCTATTACAAAAAAGAATCACGATAGCCGGACGATGTTCGTTGATTGATTTGCTTGATTTTGAATGAGTTAATATCGCCAGAGAGTGGGGCGAATATCGTTCGCTTATCGCGACGAATCGGTTGAGAAATGCAACATGTAGAGGAGAGCAGACGGACAGTCGGACAGACATACGAAAGCATAATATTTGCCCAAGCTGAAACCGAGACGCTTCGCACTCCCTTGCTCAATGTTTTAAAAAATCCGTATTTAATAATAGTTATTCTATTTTTTCCCTCTTGGGTCGTGGTCCACCTGCTTAGATTAAGGTAAGTAATTTCAATAATTTTTTGCTAAAAAAAAACTATCATTCTTCTGAATATTTATTAACCGACTTCAAAAAAAGGAGGAGGTTATCAAGTCGACGGTTTTTTTTAATGTATGTTTTAACAGAACTTCACCAGTTGTTAACCGATTTCAATCATTCTTTTTTATTTGAAAAAACATAGTTTGTGTGTGGTCCCATAAAAAAATTACAGAGATTTGGCTAGTAGTTTATTCATAATCTTGAAAAATATCAATTATTTAGCTTACCATCCATTAAACAAAAAGCTTTCATTTACTCTCCTGTTGGTATTCTCCAAGGAAAATAATGCTTTAAAATTCATTTGAATTGATAAATCCTCAGACCCACGACATCAATACAAGTGGCTGCACTATATCTTCGGATGGGAAATCTTCGGACGGAAAATCTTCGGACGCGTCATAACACCCACTCTCGGGAGCAATCTAAGTGAAAAATTGGGTCTCTCTCGCCGGCATTGGCGATTTGTCCGAGTTTTTGTCATCCCTCTCTAGTTTGCGTATTGTGGTGTAGTGCAAGCTATAATACTGTAAGATAATTTAAATAAATTGAATTCATAAACAAACTGTTTCGCTCCAAAAGTACAGAGATTTAAAATGGAAACCTCTTTAGTCCGTGACAAGTCATGATCTTTATCTTGGTCTTTATTACCTTGTACTTACACATTCGCGCGATTAGTGAGGCGAATGGCGAGCTTATGTCTACACATGCGAGGTCACTATTCGCCTGATTGCCTCGCTACTCGCCTCGCTATTCGCGCGAATGTGTAACTGCAGCAATGGAATAAAGTAGAACATTTTTGTAACTTAAATGCGGGGAAATTCAACTTTGGGTACCGAATAATAAAGCTCATGTGTTGTGGCGGACTGACAGATAAAGAAACCGGCGATGTCAAAACTGACAAATTGAGTTTCGTTTATATGTTAGACGCTAAATTAAATTCAATGGAGGAAATTTGAGACGTCAATAAACTGTATACTGCTGACTGTACATTAGTTTATCAAGTTATAGTGGTCTACCATTGTATTGAGATTTACTTGTATAACTATTCTTTGGTTGGCGAGTTCTTCCGCGAACTTTTGGAAGAATCGCGAGTCCTGTAGATAAATATTAATAGGTTAGGAAATATGCAAAAAGTTTCAGAATAGTTTATTATTACACAGTATTACCCTATAGTAATGCTGTGAAAATAAATAAAATTAGGTATTTTAAGTTTAATCTAACTCCAGTATTTGATATCTCTCAAATTGATAATACTGTATATAATCCAGAAAACATTATGGAGGGGTAAATCTCTAAGCGAACATAACATATGGCGTCACTTATCACTTGTCTGTGAAATTACATCGTCTAATAGCTTTCATCGCAGTGGAATAGATACCCGCTGGGCGCTGAGTGGATATATAAATTACCTAGAATGGGTTGAGATGCTCTTCCCGGGATGTCCAACGGTTGAGGTACATTTGAGGCACAGGAAATGTATAGCTTAAGCAGTAACGTAACTGCACACTGCTAGGGTGGGTACACACTTATGTTCGCGAACCTCTGTGCTCCACGAACCTGCAACAGTGCGCCATAGTGTGAACGTGTGCGAACCTCGGTGCGTGCTCTGCATTTTTCCATACGATACAAAAGAACACAAAGGGGGAGAACGTAAAACTTCGCAATAGCGTCCACATTGTGCTCCGCGATCCTGCAAAATAGGTTCGCGGAGCTAAGTGGGTACCCACCCTTAGGATTTGGAACGCAGCCGTGATCGAGTTTAAGTCTGTCTTCATCTCGTGCCATCTTCATATTGAAATTTAGTGGTCAGTAGACAATTAAATTTCAATATGTTATTGCGATCCCATGTGGCATCTTTTAACTGACGATAGCCAAGTCCAGTCCACTGTTTTATGTGGTCCATTTGCGTTTTGGACGTCCTCGACCTCTCGTTTTAGTCTGTGGCCCTCTTATAGAAGATTTTGCCGTATTCGTCAATCATTTTGTTGCGCTAGCAACTGTTTGGAAATATTGCTACAGTACTTTTTAAAGCCAAGAATTTGGTCTGAGATAGCCTGTAAGTGTGGGTGCATGGAAACTTGATTGTTCCTAGCGGCTCTCCTGTCTACTTTATTTAAATATTTTAGTTACTAGTCCAGCCCGCTGATTATGTAACTTTGTTGCAATCAACTCTGACAGAAATGGCAGTTACATTGCTGCTTTAGTAAGAACCAATGTGACAACTATCTTACTTGAAGCAGCAATGTAACTGCGGTTTCAATCGAGAATTGTTAGCAACAGAGTTACATAATCAGGGGGCAGATACAACCCGTGATCTTTTTCATTTTTGACTCACCCTCGTATCGTATGTTTTTACAACTGAATATTTTAATAATAATAATGGTGCTCATACCGCCATCTTAAAGCTTTAGTAGTGAGCGTATAATTACATCGAAAAGGGACTTAGATAAAAGTTTAGAACAAAGGAAGGCACGAGAGTATAATACTACTGTTAGACACAACGGCGAGGGTGCACCGGCGCCCGCTGAGGTGCGAGCTGACACGTTGAGGTGTGAGTTCTATGAATTTAAATTTCGAACATCTTTGGAACGCAGCGCTCTATGAAGTTTTTGTTCTAGTCTTCACAGATATTTGTTTACTTTGTGGTACTACTTTACCTATAATTTACTGTGGTTGAAGGTACATTTAAGTGCCTCCGAAGATTCATTTGGAAAAGTGTCCTCGGGTTATTGATTCCCATCATTGTTCATTTCGTGTCGTGGGAAATCCGCCGATGGATCTTAGCGGATTTGAAGCGAAGTTAAATTGTTTTCGATTTAGATAACTTTAAAAAGTTATGTTTTTTTTTGCATTTGCGAAATGTACGAACCAAATACGAAAGAAATCGATACCAACAAACTGTATGCCAATAGATTGTTAGATCGAGTTACCTTGTCAGCATAATAAATAGCTTTGCTCCATGAATCGTCTAGGTACGAGAGTCTTTATCTTTATTTTATTTTATTAAAAATAGCATTGTGAATGCAAAAATCTAAATTTAGTAACTTATTTTTAGCCTATTTTCATTTCGCCTAAAATTTTTTCGCGTTTTTTCACTTTCCAAATTCTTCCTTAAGCATAACCATAATCTAATTAAAATAACTATAATCTATAATCCCTGCATGTAAGAAAGCATACATACATGCAAGCATGCATCATGCATGAAAGCATTATGGAGTAACTGCAATTGGTCAAAACACTAACCTAACCTAACATAACCATTGGTCTTTGCATAAAAAGTTTTTCTTTATAGCGGGGGGCCCCAGGTCGGTTTTTAGGCAATTTGTTTCTGTCACTGACTTGTATGCAAGACAATAATAGGAAATTGAAATTAAAAGATTCTTTATTCAAATAAGCTCACATAATAAGGATTTTTAAATTGTCAATTCTTTTACGTCTTTTAGCTGACAAGAAAAATAGGCGTAAAAAACTTATCAGCTTTATCAGAAGGAGCGATATTTACAAATATGTATATCGTTTCCAGACATTACATTCATACATGTTACAATTAACATAGATTTATAAATTAATAACATTATTTAATTAGGTAGCTCATTCTACTGAATCAATTTAAGGGTTCAAGCTTAATTCATAATTCAATGTCATTATTATCATACGAAAAAAAAATTAATTCATACAATTCAATAAAGTTAAGATAGGTAGGCAGAAGCAGACTCATTCCCACTGGCAGCACCCGTTCACGAGCATGACGCAGGGTCAATATTTTGGCGTACTCATTGTTATGCTAAAAAATATGTATGCAAGAGAATATTAGGGTGAAAAATACTTCGGCGTAGTAATTTTTGTGTCAAAAGATATGCATGCTAATAAGTTTTAGGACATTTAACATTAGTGATTTGGATATTAGGGATTTTAACGTTTAGGCAAAACTATAAAAATGCGCAAAAAATTATTAAGCTAAACTATAATTGTACTTAAGGAGTTTAGGCCAAATGAAATTATTAGCAATGACTTTAGGCCAGTCAAAGGACATCCAGATTTGCATCAATATAATAAGTGTATAATTATAAAAAAGTTACCGAACTCTGATATTAAAATCGCGTGCTTAGTGCTGTTCTGATATCGTAATGGTCAGTTTATCGGCAATTATACGGCACATTTTTCAATTTGAACGTTATTTATTCAGTGACTGAACTCATTTTTAAATTTTGATATGGAATTGGATTATGTTGTTAATGATGGGGTAACATAATAATTTATTAAGCACTAATGTCTTAGAAATAAAACCTTTTTTTAATAAAACACTTTTCGCTTTTGAAAATAAATACAGCAGGTTAGAACTATAAAAAAGACAAACCTCCTTCAAAAACCTAAAATAATATACAAAAGGTTCTGGAATAGCGACCGCTCACCAGACGATGCTCCATGGGCCCCGAAAAGGTGAACTGTTGATCTGGTGAAGGTCGCGGGAAACAACTGGGTGCGGGCAACGCAGGACCGATCGTTGTGGAGGCTTATCTACATCCAGCAGTGGGTGTGGCTGATATAATGATGATGATCATCAAAAGCTCCTCCATGTGCCAAAAAAGGGACAGCAACGTTTATCGATGAAAACGGTCCAGTTACAATCCACCTGCTTGCTAAGCGTGGTGATTATGACGACTTGCTGAACAGAAGAGATATAAACAACAAAACATTAAAAAAGTACTTTCATGAATTATGCTATAATAATAATTTAATATATTTGATTGAATCAGGCATTACTTGGCGGAAGTCCCAAACCATTGTGAAAAGAGAAATATATGTTGCTTACCGATGTTGGTTCGGTGTTGGTTCACGCACGATCTAACTCCTGAGGATGCTCCGGGTTGGGGCGAAACACGTGTAGTCTAATTGGTGAAGGTGCAAGGTGTGTCGCTGTCATGCTAAATGCAAGTATTGCGCACTGATATTTTTGTGGTGTGTATGTGCATTTTTTTTGCGGGCGGGCGGGCGGTGCATCCTGCATATATTTTTTGCGGGAGTAAGCCACATATTATTTCTCTTTTCACAATTTAATATATCATACATGTAATCACTACGTGTCAAACTGGTCAACCAAAATAACACTGAGTGACATTAAAATCAGGTGCGTACTGACATCGGATACAATCCATTAGCGAAACAAATATTAACATGGTGTACCAATGGTTAATGTACAATGTAAGCGATGGTTTGGCCTATATTTGTTATGCGTTGACATCACAGACAACATAGTCCTGTTATTTAATACTACCGCATATAGGATCTTAAATCAAAACTGTCTGTATGTTCTAGAGATAGAAGCTCCGATGGGCCCTATTTAATAAACGTGGCAATTAATAATGACAATGACAATTTGGTTTACATTGCGGTATATTCTATTGAGTAGATCAGTATAAGTTCTATTTTCAAATTGACTGTTGCAATGGTTACAGAATTGTCATGGTATGATAATATTGTGCTTATTAACCAAGGCGTCTACGTTTCAGCTTAGGCAAAAATGCTTTCGTATGTCTGTCTGGCTGTTTAGCTGTAACGTCTGTTCTCCTTTATTAATCACATTTGTCAACCGATTTCCGTGAAAGTTTGTGAGCAGGGGGTCTAGCCAAAGTAACAGCGAACATTTGCAAAATATCGCTATTGCTTCGCTTCGAAAAATGATTTGACGTTTAAAATTCGATTTGACGTTTTAAATTTCGATTGATAACGAAACCTTATGTCAATCCCATACATGTTTCAAATGCGAAGCGATAACGAAGATTTCGAAATTTTTTGAAAAAGAAAAAACTTATTTCAGCCATTTCGAAAAATGTTCAAAAATGTCACAATCGCGTGGTCTACAACTCACAGAGCCATTAGTTAAATTGGGCTCTATTCGAATCTTCCAACGTTCTCTTCTTGCGCTATGAACTGCTACAGCATGGCGAATCTGGAACAAATCCTGTATAATAATGTAGATTATTAGTCCGGTTTGATTATAAAGTAGGATTTTTTGTATTTTTATAGGAATAATGATTTGTGAAGCGAACGATGAGTATTATGTTTCATTATACTTATCTATTTATTAATTTATGAGGAATTTTCAAAATTCGAACTCGACTCGCGCAGAATCTTTCGCTTTGACTTTTCACATATGAATATACGCTCTTAAACTTTTTAGGGTTCGTAATTCAGAAAGAAAAACGTACGTAATGTTTAACTGACTTGAGACTTGAAAAAAACGAGAAAGGTCCTCAATTCGATTGCATGTTTTAACCCCCGATGACCTCCGTGTCGAGTGGCTTTGTACACCGGTTTTCAAGGTGTCGCCATCTCTGAGGTCCCAGGTTCGATCCCCGGTTGGGTCAATTTAGAAAACAAACTTTTCTATTTGGCTCAGGTCTGGGTGTTTGTGATAGCACCGTTATCTCTGATTTCCATAACACAAGTGCTTTAGCTACTTACTTTGGAATCAGAGCAATGTTTGTGATGTTGTCTTATATTTATATTTATTTATTTATTTAAGGAGGGGTGTTATTTAATACAAAAAACAGCACGTATTTATACAATCACCCCCACCATTTGCGTCACCGATGTTATATAAATATAGGTTATCAGTTTCTTTTTCCTTAAGGCATATATTACCGCGTGCATTAATCATATGGATTTCTTTTGATCCTAAGTGACACCTACTTTATGTGTCGTTCGTCAATGTCATGGGAATGGGACACAGGTTCGATGCTTGTCATTTGTCATGTCCAATGTGTTTGATGTTTTTTGACATATTGTCGTTATTTTTCATGTTCTAGTAAGTAGTGGGAACTTAATGGCATTGTTAGATCTATAATAAAAAGTAATCGCCGAAATGTATGTACGCGCATAACTTCAGAACGACTGCACCGAGTTAGATAATTCTTTTTTGTTTTGATTGTTATTATCGGGACAAGGTTTGTATAAAATAAAGTTTTTAAAAAAAATTACGGTGAGACTTAAATTTTTTGTTTTTTTCTCAACCGTCATTTAAAATCGCAATATAACTATTAAATGACACCATTCGTGCGAAGCCGGGGCGGGTAGCTACTAATGACTAAAAAGATGACAAACAACTTTATCAAGGGCCAGTTTCCGGATAGGTGACCGGTATTTTACTCTTTTTTCTTCCTTTTTCGTAGTACTAAATCTTTATTCAAATAAACTTAAAAATTATGTGCTTTTGAAATGATGGTTTTTCTTTCTTTTTTTTCAGCGTAGGCTCTTTTTAAAAATAACAACATGTCAGTTGAAACTTAAACTATTATTGAATGTTTTTTCTTGTTTCCTTGCAGAGATGGAAAAGCAAACATATTTTAATAGATCTTGCTTTTCTTTGAACCAAACTCAACCGACCATAAACCTCGACAATTTCCCTCGAAAAATAAAAACCTCACGAACCTGGCAACTTTTAATTCGCCGCTAATCTACAATCATAAATCTGAAGTTAGCATCTTTAATAAATAGAAAGATGGCGTCGTGATTAATTCGACTTGTTGCCAACTTCGTGGAACAAAATGGCGGATTTTAAAAGTTGAAGTTTCGCCGACGCGAGTTGTCGTTGCTAAAGTGATTTATTATTATTTTTGATGGAGTTTTTTTTGTTTTGATGGATGTGTATGGGGTAGTTGTTAAAGGGGATTTTCACCCCTTGAATTAAAGTTCAAATTTCCTCCTGGGAAATTGCTGCATAAGTTTTTACAAAATTGTCCAGTATTCGGATAATTGTCTGAATTTTTTCTTACTGATGTGTGTACAATAATTATGTTGTCACTCTTTAGTTAATTGTTGCTTAGGTCCCCTTTGCTTTTTTAACATCGGCCTTACCACAAAAGATATTAAAACATTGTTTAATTGTGATGCTGTCTCTTTCAAACAATATTGTCAAAAAACAGACAGCCTCACATTTAAACAGTGTCTAAGTTAAACACTTGTTGAACAGCATTTTGTGGTAAGGGCGTTAATTAATTTTTTGGTAAAGTCAAGTCAAGTCAAGTCAAAATTCTTTATTCAAATAAACTTAATAATTAAGCACTTTTGAATCGTCTATATTTTCCTAACGCCCGTTCCACACTTTTTTAACTGACAAGAAGAAAATTTTTCAAAGTTCAGATAGGTATAAAAAATTTAAGGGCTTGATCATATTTTTGTATTCGTTTTTTAATTTCTGCACAGTTTTCAATGTCGCAAAGGTTACATAGAAAATTACCTGAACATTATTAAAAAACAACTTTATTTATTTTATTTATTAATTTATTTGACCAACGGATTCAGCTAGAACAAAAAGCTAATGTTTACATTACAAAACTTAGTATATTATGTGACCTCCCTGATCAGTAGCTGACAGAAAAAAACCACATTGATTATGCTTCAAGCACTAGTATTTTAATGAACGATAATACCAAATATCCCCTGTCAGAAGTAACATTGATCAGTACTTTTGATGGTACTACTGACACCCTCATCACATCACTTAATCATCCAATTCATAAGCAATATTGCTGCCAGACTTTTAATATCGAGGCGTGACGCATTATAGCGTCGCCATTTTGGCACGTGCGTGACGTCACTCGTATGACGTCACAGTCATCCGCTATTTATCTTGGGTGGAAATAGACAAAATTCTCATAAAGGAGTTTATACCTAGAATATTCAAAAAGTTTGCTTAGGAATAGATATTCTGTGACCAAAAAACGTAAGGAGCAATATTACTAAATTATTAGCAGGTATGTTTATTATTTGTTTTCCAGAATTAATTTAATATTACGAATATCAAATAATTTTCTAAGAACATTATTACCTCTTTTGGTTTTGCTAAGACAATAAAATTATTTGCATATTTTATTATGAGCTTCGTTTATCGATACAATGACAAATTTATCGATACAATGATAAATTTATCGATATCACTCCATCACTTTACAGATTACAGCAATCCCATGAATATATAACATTGTTTCCCCACCAATTAGAGGTCGAGCTACAAACGGGTAAGTAGATGTATGTACATTTATATAACTGTATCGCTATGTTTTACAAAACGACGAAGCAAAACTGTAATGAGAGAAATACGCTTGAAAAATTTAAGCTGAAGTAAACACTAGGTTTGGGACACACAGATCGAAAAGAAAGATGGGAAGCAAAAAAGGATTTGAAGGGCAGATATTTTTTACTAGTTCAACATTTTAACAGGAACAGTAAATTAAATAAAAGTGAGATTTATCAAACACTGCCAGTCATTGCCCTGATTTATAATATTGTGCATAAAATATCTGAAAATATGGGACAGTGCGTAATTTTACCATCTAAAAATATCAGAATATCGCAGCGTGGTACAGTCGAGTTCATTAATATGTTGGCACTTTTGACAGCGCATCAACCTTTATGATTTTGTAATAAAAGTCAAAATCTTATTAATAAACTCGACTGTACAATGTGTGCACCAATCCACCGGACAGAAACTGACCGAATAGACGGATATTAAATTCATTTTCCATTTTTTTACATATTGAAAATTACTTGTTTTCTATTGATTATGGAGAAATCAGAATATTATATCGAGTAGAAATCGATATTATGTTCAACTAGCGACCACCCGCGACTTCGATTGCGTGGAAAGTTTCTTTGCTATCCCTCGGGAACAATTATTTTTTTCGGGATGAAAGGAGCCCTATGTCCTTCTCTGTACCCCTGATAATGTGTTTGCAAAATTTCATGATGATCGATTCAGTAGTTAAGACGTGAAGGCGTAACAAACAAACAAACAAACGGATTTTCGCATTTATATTATTAGTAAGGATGCAATTATTTCGATCGACATTAGCCATTTGTGGAAACCCACCCCGCAGGCCCAATGTGGATTGGTGAATGTTAACGCAAATGCAGCCGGAGCCAACGGAGCCTTCCGAAGCATGGAGGAACTCGACATAATAGATTTTTGGTCACCCATCCCATGAACGACCCTTACAAAAGTTGCTTAACCTTCGCAATTAGGGCTAGGTGCTAAACTACTGCATTTTATCGTGACAGTGTGTCTCGAAAGTCTCTTTCCATTTTTCATTTCGTTCTGTTTTTATTCCCCTCTCGAATTGTATTCGGTAAGTGTGGATTCGTGTTTAGGACCTTTTTTGAAAGCAGAAAAATAAATTTCGTTAAAAAAGAGTATTTTTCAAGGGGTCATCGCGAGCGACATCGGTTCCATGATTTCCTTAAAAAGTTAAGGAGCTTAGTCTAATTCGGGGATGTTAGAATATCTCTCTTTTTTGGAAGATAAGCGGGAAAATGCTTTTTATTAGTTCGATACAATACTTAACCAAATTCAGTTCATTCATTAAAATAAAATAAAAAAAAACTGTAAATTTTACTCTTTGCTATACATTATCGAGTGAAGTTGCCGCTTCTGTTGTGCATAGTTAAATTAATCGCATTGTACATAAGAAATGTTTCATTTAAATATATTGAAACTTTTTATACTCATCCTTAATCATAACAAACCTTTTTTAAACCAGTGCAGAATTTAAGGCCCTCCTGTGGGAGGATATTGCCATAATCTTCACGTTTGGTAAAAAAGGGGAGTTTGCGATGGCAATGTTGGACTGTTTTCATCAAAAAACAATGGTGCTTATTTTCTGGTCCACGGAGGTGTTAGATTTGCCACCTTTTTTATACACAACGGAGTAATGCTTGGCCTTCACCTCACCTGATGATAAGGCCGAAAGTGTAAGCGCACTACACCCGGAATCCTCACCACTGAGGAACTAGCTATCTACCTATAACTGCCGGAACACAATAACTTTTAAATTCTGGGAATCGAACCCAGGACCCCTGCATCAAACACGGGTGGGGGAACCATTACACCACAGAGGCAGTTAAAATATATATTATAAAAGCTTGTTCGAAAATATATTGTTTTAAACCATGGTTATTGACGTTATTAGAATAAACTATATCGGGATTAACCCCATGTACGGAATATCGAAGAAAGTCTCTAGAAAAATATCGGAGTCACAAAAATAAAAAAGTACATACATGGTATTAATCCCGACATAGTTTGTTCGAAAAGATAAAAAGAATACGACTTGCTTGGAATGTTAAAAACTGTGATATTTTGATATTAAACGTTTCTCTTGTAAAAATGGGCTAACATTTTTCAGCAAAAGAAAATTAATATTTCTTGAGCGATGCAACAAGAAAGCCTAAAAACATTTTTTTAGAAGATTTTCTTTTATTCAGAACTGACATATCTATAAGTTCTATAAGTTTTATATTCGCAAAATAAGTCTCGTAAATCATTTGCCGGATGTCATGCATGAATAAGTTACATTGTTGAGTGGTTCAAAACATGTTTTTGTAGAAAAAATAATAGGTTTCTTGCCAAGTTCACATCCAACCTCTTTTTTTTAAGATCTATTTCACAATTTTTTTTATCCACAAAGGAATAGTGCTTTGCCTACATCTAACCTGATGTTAAGTGACGATAAGGCCGAAAGTGTAAGTGCACTACACCCGGAATCCTCATCACTGAGGAACTGGCGATCTTACCTCTAACTGCCGGAACATAACAATTTTTAAATTGTTGTTATGGCGTCAGACTTAGATAAAATAGTGGTTAGCCAAACAGACTTAAAATATGCCCTACCACGAACCAAACCGAGTACAAATTGTGCCCCACTCCTGGGAATTGAACCCGGGACGCCTGCGTCTTACACGTGTGGGTGAACAACTAGACTGCAGAGGCGTTTATCTACATTGAGGCTTATCGTTTGTTATAAAATGTAGTTTGTATAGGTAGTGTATTTTTTAATTTTTATTTTATGCATAAAGAACAACTCGGGGCAGGAAAATGTACATACTTATCCTTATTTATTTTTCACATCAATCTCATAGTGTGGGGTGCCGCCGTTGCATCATGGTCTTTGAAAATGGAAAATGTAGTTTTGTGAAAGCCACTTTTCTATTCAGGGATCCGTTTGCGAAATATTTAAGGCTTGAAGTGCAAAATTTTGTTAGAGTCAAGTGTCTCTTGGTGTGCTTTTGGATACGTGAAATAAACGCGGAAAAGCTGTATTTAATAAAAGCAGTATTTCAAAAAAGTAGAAAGTTCATCAGTTGTATCTTGTACCAATGGTAGTAGGTTTTATTCGACCAACCTCGGTGTCGAGTGGTTTGTACACCGGTTTTCAAGGTGTCGCCATCGCTGAGGTCCCGGGTTCGATCCCGGCTGTGTAAATTTTTAAAACGATCTTTTCTATATTGGCTCAGGTCTGAGTGTTTGTAATGCCACCATTGTCTTGTATTTCCATAACACAAGTGTTTTAGCTACTTACTTACAAATGTTTGTGATGTTGTAATTTTTATTCGCATTAATGGAGCCCGATTTTGAACTCCCAGATACAAAAAGATATGATTTGTCATAGTACTTTACTAATTTCGCACGTTTAAAAAAAACTAAGTTTTCCACGCATTTGGCAGAAGTTTAACTAAAGAAAAAAAATCCTTCATAAATCATTAGAAGTTGGAAGTAACCGACTACGAGCGAGCCAAGTCTGTGTAACTCGGCATATTAGCCGAATATTTATGTAGCGGGAAACATGTTAATGTTGCGGTTACGCGGACGTTTCGCAGACTGCCTGACTTTATTGTTGTTCTGCAACTTCGTTGGAGTATGGGTGACACACGAGTGGTAAGTGAATTATAATAGTGCTTGTTAAGGTGTATTAAGTTAATCGAAACAAAACACATTTTTTTATATTTTTACAGGACAATAAACACTATTTACATTGAATACCACAGAACATCTAATAGTTACATGTTAAAGCGCTATCATACTTACAGTTTGCCACGGGATGTACTAAAATTAAGCTATTATGGGTCGATTTTTTTAGAATGATGGTACGAAACCCTCGGTGTGCGAGTCCGGCTCGCTCTTGACCGTTTATTTAAACAACTTTTACTGAAACAATGCTTTTATATCGTACAAAAGGTTTTGTTAAATGTTTTGGCATCAAAAATCTTAGTTTTGAAGCTTTTTGACTATTCCCATTGTCCCCCGCTGGGGGATATCGGGAAAAAAATTTGACATACTTTTTTACCCAGGACAAAAGTGGGATGAAGGAAATAGGCCAAGCTTTCAAGTTTCTTAGATTCCATAGTAAACAACAATTACAACAAACTTATAGGTAAGTTCATCTACCTACCTATTTTACGTGTTTCACTTTTCATGTTTATTAGCTATCATACGCTGACAAACATCCATAACAATAGCTTTTAAACCCTTCCCATACGGCTGTTCTGTTCTGTTTTGTACAAGTTTTTTATTACAAAACTTTGGCCCAACTTTTCAACTGGGCCTATTTTGCCCGCCATTTATGGAGTTTCTTATTTTGTCTCGCGTGTTATTCGGTATTTAATTGAGGCTATAAAATATTCGGTGTAAAATAGACTTAACAAACAATAACTTCGGTGTAAAAATAGACTTAACTACCTTATTTTGCTTTGTAGTCATGTTAAATCGATATGATCTGAAAAATCGGTTATAGCATGAAAAATAATTATCTAATGATATTAGAAAGATATTTTGAGGAGCTCGGTGGCACAGTGGTTTAGCGCTTGGCCCAGCGGAGGTTAAGCAACTTTCGCAAGGGTCGATCATGGGATGGGTGACCATAAATTTATCACCCCAAACTCCTTCTTGTTTCGGAAGGCACGTTAAGCCGTTGGTCCCGGCTGCATTTACAGTCGTTAGCACCCACCAATCCGCATTGGGCCCGCGTGGTATAAGTAAGGCCTGTGCCCCAGCAGTAGAGACATTAAAAATGGCTGATGGTCATTAGGAAATCCACATGTCGTCGTAAGTAGGAGCATATTTTTGGATAAAAATGCGAATGCTCGCAAACTTTTAAAAGTATGTAGAAATTATTATTTTTAACCGACTTCAAAAAAAAGGAGGAGGTTCTATGATCGTCTGTTTTTTTCTTTTTTTATTATGTATGACCACCGATTACTCGAAAACGGCTGAACCGATTGACATGATTCAAACGCCACTTTATTAGGTCTGCTCCCAAGTTGGTCCCATTTTTTGAAAATTTTAAATCGGTTCAGTAGTTTTCGAGTAATCCTGAAAATACTGTAATTTTTTAGGTAACTTTTGCACGACTTTTAACGGGTCTTCAGACATAACTTCTTTGTTTATAAACCGATTTAGATGATTCTTGTTTCGTTAGAAAGGGGACACTTTAAGGATGTTTTCATTCGAATTTCCTTCACATTGGACCTTGGACTTCGAAGATACACAAGAGAACTCTTCAAAATCAAATATGATAGTGTATTAGTGATTACTCTACTGTATTGAAAGGTTTCGCATCAGTCATTTTTACTGTCACTACTGGGGCTGGGACAAGCCTTACTTATGGGCTGATGAATAGGATGGACCATAACCCACCGCGCGGGCCCAATGCGGATTGGTGGGTGTTAATGAGTGCAAATGTAGCTGGAACTAACGGCTTAACGTGTCTTCTGAAGCACGGAGGAGCTCAAGATAATACACTTTGGTCACCTACCCCATGTCTGACCCTTGCTAAAATTAACAGTGCGAAAAGTGGAAATTGAGTTACTAGGCGTATTATACCATTGAAAAGTGTGAAATATGAATAAAATATATTTATATCATCGCTTACATTTACTTATACATACCTACCACAAAAAAGTTAAAAATAAAAAGCTTTTAAAAATTAAAAAGAAAAACCTCCTTCAAAAAACCTTAAAAAAATTGCTATAAAAAACGGCTTCAAAAACAACAGCTCTAAAAAGCAAGAAATAATATTCAAATCTGCATAATTACTATTCAAGTACCTACGCATATCTGATATTAAAAAAACGTCTTATGAAGTCGGGTGGGGCTTTAAATTAAGAAATAGAAACCACGATAAATGTTATTATGATTAAAAAAGGAAAATATCTTTAGCCCCACCCGACTTCAGAATACGTTTTTTTTAATATCAGATATGCGTAGGTACTTGAATAGTAATTATGCAGATTCGAATATTATTTCTTGCTTTTTAGAGGTGTTGTTTTTTGAAGCTGTTTTTTAAAGCAATTTTTTTAAGGTTTTTTGAAGGAGGTTTTTATATTTTTAAACGGACTTGCAAGCTTTGTTTACGTGCGAATAATAATGCTTTGGACAGTGGGCGGCGTTAAATATGCATGCATGCGCTAGGCATGTGCATAGTACAAGCGAAATTTTTCAACATCGTAACGCAACAAGCTTAGAGCTACGTGGTTGAAATGGTGAATAAAAATTTTGTTACGCCTTCACGTCTGAACCACTCAACCGATCATCATGAAATTTTGCATACACGTTGTCAGTGGTACAGAGAAGGAGATAGGGTACCTTTCATCCTGAAAAAATACTGCTCCTGAAGAATAGAGAAATGATTGACCACGCAGATGAAGTCGCGGGCGATCGCTTGTAGGAAATACACAGGGCCACATCTTGAACCCTTTTCCTGAGTACAGAATATTTTTTTTAAAGAAGAAGAAGAAAATAATAAGCGGTAACCAGCAGCAAAGGCAACTTTTCACGTTTGAGAGAATTTGATAAAAGAAAGAGAGAACGAATGTTCAATGTCCTTACTAATATTATAAATGCGAAAGTCCGTTTGTTTGTTTGTCACATAAATAACTATACGTCTTTTGAACTACACTATAAATAAATTTTATTTTAATTAAATACGGGTGTTTATTTTCGTTCCAGCTAGCTCAACAGTGGATGCCAAGCCTTATAAACTCGATCAAAAGTTAGACAGAGTTTTGTACAGCGGTAAAACCAGATAGGTTCATAATACACATACAGCCTGTCGATTCTGTAACCAAACTCGCATCTCACTTCGAACCTCACTTCACTCCGGGTGAATTTGTTATTAGAAATTAGCTGAATATAAGCTACTTTACCGATGGCAAAAGGTTTTAGGTAGACCGCTGCTATCTAAAATCTTTTATGATTAAAAAACGACCTATCACTAACTCATTTATGATTTAAAATTCCCGCGCAGAGAAGTGAGATTCGAGTGAGGTTCGAGTTGGGTTACAGAATCGGCAGCTATGCTTTAATATAGTGCCTATTTTGTTCTAGCTTTGAACTTTGTCAATTACAGTTAACTAAACTCATCATGACTGTTCCAAATGACGTTGTTTCTTAATTTATTATATTTGACCGAGCGAAGCTCCCGTATTTTGTTGGCCGTTTATATAGAACAAAATGGATTTATTTATCCGTTTATTCCTACCAGTAGAAACAAACGGATATTTTTCTCCGTTTAGTCCTACTAGTAGAACTATACGGAATACTTCAAGCTCCTCCGTTTCAGCTTGGGCAAAAATGCTTTTGTATGTCTGTCTGGGTGTCCGTTTCTTCTCTTCTACAGGTCTTATTTCTCAACCGATTTTCATGAAATTTGGGAGCAGGGGCCCTACGGACTAACTTACATGGCTATCGTAATCGCTTTCATTTGACAGAATAACAGATGGATGTTATACATTGCTACTTGTCTTTGGTAAGTTTTTATTTATGCCAAAAAGAAGTAGCAATGTATCACATCCATCCGTCAAATGAAAGCGATTACGATAGCCATGTAAGTTAGCCGGTAGGGTCCCAGATTCTATAATTATTACAGAGTTTTTTGTCAATACAGTTTTTCGAATTTTTTTAAAACGGTTAAAGATATGGAAAAAATCATATTTATTTCCATTTATTTTGGAATCGGAGGAATAGTTAATTGAATATACTTTTTGTGTACAAAGTGAGCTTCCGCCTCCAGACCTTTGATCACTAAACATTATATTTTAAGCAGATTACCTATCTTTGAACCAGAACAAAATTATCAAAGTCAAAACTCGATTTCAAAGCTCAAATCTACAAAAGTCATCTTTCGAAACTTCTGCACCTCTGAAAGTTGAACCGGATCTTACGCCCGATAAATATCCTAACATCGGACCTTTTAAAAACTATGGCAATAAAAAAGAAATATCTCCACTAAGTTGGGTAATAAACTTGTAAGGATGTAATTGGATGGAAATTTATGCCCGCGCAGTTCGGCAACTTTGGACAGACACTTTATTTTTTGGAGTTGCATCATATTTACACTTAGATCCGATTTCACCAGTGATTTTAAGCGCGATTAAGTGCTCAATGGGTTTAAAAACTGTCACTGCCATTGTACTAGCAAGGAAAAATGGTTACGAAATTGCTAATGAAGAATTCTTGGTACAATCTTGAATTGAGCTGGTGAAATCGATATGAAATAAACGGTTATCAAACTCAACACTTAAACTATGTAGATTATAAATCCAAAATGTTACTGGCTCTTAAAGTAACCATGGTATTACTAAAACAAGTTAAAATTACACACTTGTCACAGATACTTTAAAATGAAGGCATCACAATGAGACTTGTTATTTAACGACCTTCGCGGTCGAGTGCTTTGTAAGCCGGTTTTCAAGATGTCGCCATCTCCGAGGTCCCGGGTTCAATCTCCGGCTTAGAAAACGAACTTTTCTATATTGGCTCAGGTCTAGGTGTATGTGTTTACCACCGTTGTCTCTGATTTCCATAACAAAAGTGCTTTAGCTACTTACTTTGGGATCAACAATGTTTGTAATTTTGTCTTATATTTATTTATTTATTTGTACGTAGAATGTTTAGCTTTTTTGGTACAATTTTATCAAATAACACTTTTTAATAAAATAAAAAAAAACAGCGGGCGGTGGCGTAGTAATTACCGATCTAATAAGTCTTAAATTACGTACTAAACTTTTAAAGATTTCATTACATTGTACTCATAAAATTCTGTTGTACTAAATAACCTCCGTGGTCGAGTGGCTTTGTACGCCGGTTTTCAAGGTCGCCATCTCTGAGGTCCCGGGTTCGATCCCCGGTTGGGTCAATTTAGAAAACGAACTTTTCTATATTGGCTCAGGTCTGGGTGTTTGTAGTTCCACCGTTGTCTCTGATTTCCATAACACAAGTGCTTTAGCTACTTATTACTTTGGAATCGGGGCAATGTATGTGATGTTGTCAAATATTTATTTATTTATTTATAACTTTCTAATTGTGTGTTATAATACTAAATTATTATTAATTAGTATTGTATTAAATTAAATTATTAGTATTGTAAAAAATTAGAAAAGGTGGACCGATGATCTGGTGAAGGTTAAGGGAAGTGCTGGATGCGGGCAGCGCAGGATCAATCGTTGTGGAAATCCTTGGGGGAAGCCTATACCTAGAAAAAAACTAAACACAAAAAAAACTAAAGCAAAATCGGTTCATCTGTTTGGGAGCTACGATACCACAGACAGATATTGTTAAATGAATAAAAAAAAAAAAAAGATACACAGACACATTAAACTTATAACACCCCTTTTTGCGTCGGCGGTTAAAAATAGCATTGTGAATGCTAAAATTTCAAATTTAATAATTGTGTGTTATTAATGATGTTTTATAGTTAAAAGTTAAATCTTAGTTAAAACTAATCTTTGAACATTACATAAAAGTTTTAATAGAGAACTTGCATGAAACGCATTTGCAACTTTTAATTGAAATTAATAATTTTGTTACAAATGGTATTTCTGACTTTATTTCATGAAAAATTAATAGATGTTAATTATCTATGAATGGAGTGGCGGACCCTTTTCATGAGGTAAAATTAACGAAATGAATTTTAATTTGGTGGGACAGTAAAAAAGATTCTGCCATGAATCAGGGTTGTGTTTTAGGGGTTGATGTTTATTATGGCTCTCTCAAATTTTATTTTTTTCAATTAGGAATGGGTTTTATTTAAAATAAGCTCAGCTGAAGTGGCAGTCGGTGGAATGCAAAAGCACCAATTATCTTTTAGAACAGAAAAGTTTTAAAATGGATACTCGCACCGGACGACGCTCTTTGTGTTAAGCAACTTTTGCTAAGGTTAATAGTTACATTTTATCTGGATACCTTAAAAACGCAGTTATTGGTATGATTATGAATGTTAAAAAATGTTTTTTCGGATGGGTGGGCGAAAATGTGGGGACTTTAGGAAGGCTTTTTTGTTGTATGTTGGAGAATAACTTCTCCTATTATCGCCCAAAAATTAGACCCTTCACCAGATCGTCGGTCCACCTTTAAGAGGCCTATCTGTTTATTGCCCTGTTGCGTTTTTGAATAAAACTATTAAATAAAACGAAATGTTTTACCGAAAGGCAAAATTTATACACCAAGCCTGGATCCTTCTTTCTGCTGCACACATGCATGGCTATTTTTTGTTATTACATATATTTACTTATATGTCAATTTTGTTTGTCTATTTCTTTTAATCATTAATTGAATGTATGTAATGTTATTTGTATGAATGTGTGTGTTCTGGCAAATAAACTTCATCTTATCTTATCTTATCATTGCTTGCTAGCATAGGAAAATAATGCACAGCAGTAGGCGTTAGCTAGACTGATCGTTGTGGCAGCCACCCCAAGGATTCTACAACGATCGGTCCTGCACTGCCTGCATCCAGCGGCTGGCTTCCCGCGACTTTCACCAGATCATCGGTCCACCTTGTAAGAGATAATGTTTAATGTTATACCGTGTAACACGTTGTGCCATGAAGGATTTTTATTTGTCTATGGTTTGTTTTTAGAAGATTATATTTTTTCCTTTGTTTTGTTGTCAATAGTGAATTTTCTTTCAAAAGAGCAAACTTTCGTTTTATTTAATAGTTTTATTCAAAAACGCAACAGGGCAATAAACAAATAGGCCTCTTAAAGGTGGACCGACGATCTGGTGAAGGGTCTAATTTTTAGCAATGGGCGATAATAGGAGAAGTTATTCTCCAACATACAACAAAAAAGCCTTCCTAAAGTCCCCACATTTTCGCTCACCCATCCAAATACTGAGCAAAAACATTGCTTAACATTCATAATCATGCCAATAACAGCGTTTTCAGCATTTAGGCCCATGTCTACAAATTCCCAATTCTACAAATTCACATATCTACAGATTCCCAATTCTAAAGATTCTCATGTCTACAGATTCCCAATTCTACAGATTCTCAAGTCTACAGATTCCCAATTCTACAGATTCTCATGTCTACAGATTCCCAATTCTACAGATTCTCATATCTACAGATTCCCAATTCTACAGATTCTCAAGTCTACAGATACCCAATTCTAAAGATTCTCATGTCTACAGATTCCCAATTCTACAGATTCTCAAGTCTACAGATTCCCAATTCTACAGATTCTCAAGTCCACAGATACCCAATTCTAAAGATTCTCATGTCTACAGATTCCCAATTCTACAGATTCTTATGTCTACAGATTACTAATTCTACTAACTTAAGCAAAAATTGCTCAACAAAATCCAGATAACATTAAACGGTGCTCATGTAATGAAGATTCTAACGAGGTACATTAGCCTAGGGTTGAGGATATATCCGGTCAAAACAATTATATCGTAATAAATGGGACCAAAGGTCTTAGGTCGGAAGGTTCACTTGTTATTGGTGACCACCTCATCCCGTAATCTACAATTGATTTATTATGGAGAAAGTTACACTGATGAACTTCGTGATTGAGTGGCTTTGTACACAGGTTTTCAAAGTGTCGCCATCTCTGAGGTCCCGGGTTCGATCCCCGATTGGGCAATTTAAAAAACGAACTTTTCTATGGCTTAGGTCTGGGTGTTTCTGATACCACCGATGTCTCCGATTTCCATAACACAAGTGTTTTAGCTACTAACTTTGAAATCGGAGCAATTTATGCGGTGTTGTCAAATATTTATTTATTTATTTATATTTATTTACTGTGGTGAAATCTTTGAGGAACTGGATATCTTACCTCTAACTACCGGATTCCAACATTATTAAATTGTTGTTATGGCGTCAGACAACATTTTTTTTTTTATTCACTACGGGTTAGTGCTTGGCCTTCATCTTACCTGATTTTAAGTGACGATAAGGCCGAAGGTGGAAACCCATTACACCCGGAATCCTCAGCATTGAGGAACTGGCTGTCTTACCTCTAACTGCCAGAACACAACAATTTTTAAATTGCTGTTATGGCGTCAGACTTAGGTAAGATGGTGGTAGCTAGCCAGGCGGACTTGGTGTAAGCCCTACCACCAACCAAACCGAGTAAAATGTACCCCACTACTGGGAATCGAACCCGGGACTCCTGCGTCTTACACGGGTGGACGTACCACTAGACCACAGAGGCGGCTAACTTTGTTAATTTTAAAGCTAAAAATTACAGTTAAGTTCAAAGATTATTAGTTTGGTTTTAGCACAACAGTCCGAGTGTTAATTATCGGAATGCCATAAAAGGAATGGTAAATTGGACGAACGCCAAGATTCATGGAATCTGACCGAATAAACAAAGTTAAGGCTGTAATCATCATAATTATAATTTTTATTTGTAGTACACATATGTATTATACAACGTGTTACAAAAATACCCCTAATGCCGAATATGGTAGATAGGGACCATCAAACTGAACAACTTTTATTACGGGACCAACTTTGAAATCGCGAAAAAAAATCAGCTGTTTCATACAAAAATTAATTACGAAAATATCAAATGTATGAAACAGCTGATTATTTTTTAACAATTAAACATTACGGCAGAACAGAATAAACATTAACATAAATTTATAAGAAAATCAATAACTATAAAATATTATTCGTTTATGTGTCAGGGTAGTGTTTATGTGTGTGTGTGTGTGTGTGTGTGTGTGTGTTTGTGTGTGTATAATTTGCAGCCTCATTTAATGACCTTCTGTTTCCAAATAATTCCACTTCAATAAGGAAGCAGTAACGAGTGCTTTGGTTTACTTTGCCGTGCGATCTTTAAGATTACAATTATTTGCAAATTTGTTATATAAAAACTTTTAAAAATTAAAAAGAAAAACCTCCTTCAAAAAAACCTTAAAAAAATTGCTGTAAAAAACAGCTTCAAAAAACAGCAGCTCTAAAAAGCAAGAAATAATATTTAAATCTGCATAATTACTATTCAAGTACCTACGCATATCTGATATTAAAAAAAACGTCTTTTGAAGTCGGGTGGGGCTAAAGATATTTTTCTTTTTTAATCATTATCGTGGTTTCTCTTTCTCAATTTGATTTTTTAATTCTTAAAGCCCCACCCGACTTCATAAGACGTTTTTTTTAATATCAGATATGCGTAGGTACTTGAATAGTAATTATGCAGATTTAAATATTATTTCTTGCTTTTTAGAGCTGCTGTTTTTTGAAGCTGTTTTTTACAGCAATTTTTTTAAGGTTTTTTTGAAGGAGGTTTTTCTTTTTAATTTTTAAAAGTTTTTTTATTTTTATCTTTTTTGTGGTAGGTATGTATAAGTAAATGTTAGCGATTATATAAATATATTTTATTCATATTTCACACATTTGAATGGTATAATACGCCTAGTAACTCAATATCCACTTTTCCCACTGTTAATAAGCAAGGGGCAGACATGGGGTAGGTGACCAAAGTGTATTATCTCGCGCTCCTCCGTGCTTCAGAAGACACGTTAAGCCGTTAGTTCCAGCTACATTTGCACATTAACACCCACCAATCCGCATTGGGCCCGCGCGGTGGGTTATGGTCCATCCTATTCATCAGCCCATAAGTAAGGCTTGTATCCCAGCCCCACTAGTGACAATAAAAATGGCTGATGCGAAACCTTCCAATACCGTAGAGTAATCATCACTAATACACTATCATATTTGATTTTGAAGAGTTCTCTTGTGTATCTTCGAAGTCCAAGGTCCAATGTGCAGGAAATTTTAATGAAAACACCCTTAAAGTATCCCCTTTCTAACAAAACAAGAATTATCTCAATCGGTTTATAAAAAAAAACCTTAAAAAAATTGCTATAAAAAAACAGCTTCAAAAAGCAACAGCTCTAAAAAGCAAGAAATAATATTCAAATCTGCATAATTACCACTATTCAAGTACCTACGCATATCTGATATAAAAAAACGTCTTTTGAAGTCGGGTGGGGCTGAAAGATATTTTCCTTTTTTAATTTATATAAACATTTGTAGTGGATTCTCTTTCTTAATTTGATTTTTTAAATCTTAAAGCCCCACCCGACTTCGTAAGACGTTTTTTTTATATCAGATATGCGTAGGTACTTGAATAGTGGTAATTATGCAGATTTGAATATTATTTCTTGCTTTTTAGAGCTGTTGCTTTTTGAAGCTGTTTTTTTATAGCAATTTTTTTAAGGTTTTTTGAAGGAGGTTTTTTTTTTAATTTTAAAAGCTTTTTTATTTTTCACTTTTTTGTGGTAGGTATGTACAAGTAAATGTAAGCAATGATATAAATATATTTTATTCATATTTTCAACACTTTTCAATGGTACTCGTATAATACCTACTCCGAATAACTCAATTTCCACTTTTCGCGCTGTTAATTTTAGCAAGGGTCAGTCATGGGGTGGGTGACCAAAGTGTATTATCGCGAGCTCCTCCGTGCTTCAGAAGACACGTTAAGCCGTTAGTCCCAGCTACATTTGCACTCATTAACACCCACCAATCCGCATTGGGCCCGCGCGGTGGGTTATGGTCCATCCTATTCATTAGCCCATAAGTAAGGCTTGTATTCCAGCCCCAACAGTGACACTAAAAATGGCCGATGCGAAACCTTTCAATACCGTAGAGTAATCACTAATACACTATCCAATTTGATTTTGAAGAGTTCTCTTGAGTATCTTCGAAGTCCAAGGTCCAATGTACAGGAAATTTTAATGAAAACACCCTTAAAGTATCCCCTTTCTAACAAAACAAGAATTATCTCAATCGGTTTATAAACAAAGAAGTTATGTCTGAAGATCTGTTGAAACTCGTGCAAAAGTTACCTAAAAAATTACAGTATTTTCAGGATTACTCGAAAACCATTGAACCGATTTAAAATTTTCAAAAATGGGACCACCTGGGGATCAAACCTGATAAAGTGGCGTTTGAATCATGTCAATCCGTTAAGCCGTTCTCGAGTAATCGGTGGACATACATAAAAAAAAAAAAAAAAAACAAATAAACAGACGAACATAGAACCTCCTCCTTTTTTTGAAGTCGGTTAACAAAGAAGTTATGTCTGAAGATCCGTTGAAACTCGTGCAAAAGTTACCTAAAAAATTACAGTATTTTCAGGATTACTCGAAAACCACTGAATCGATTTAAAATTTAAAAAAATGGGACCACCTGGGGAACAAACCTAATAAAGTGGCGTTTGAATCATGTCAATCGGTTCAGCCGTTCTCGAGTAATCGGTGGACATACATAAAAAAAAAAAAAAAAAAAAAAAAAAACAAATAAACAGACGAACATAGAACCTCCTCCTTTTTTTGAAGTCGGTTAAAAAGAAAGTATCCGAAACGGTGCCCAAAAGTAGTAGCCGTGCGGGTGCTAGGTATCTTTAATGTACGTTGTTTGGTAACAACGTATATTTTACTGATAAACAGACTGATATCTGTTATCTGAGGATTGAAAAATTGGCTCTAGGTCTACAAAAAATTAATTAAGTCGTTTAAATTTAGGCTTGCTTATGTTCACTCATGCATGAACTAATCGATAAATGCAAACATTCAATAAAAATAAAAGCAATTTTGTTAAAATCTATCATATTATGTGTAAGCATAGTTCCGAATAATCAAATACTGCATGCTATCAGCGTAAAGCGCTATATTTAGCTATACGTATCGCGACTAATCTCGCTAAAATCCCGCGTTCCCGCGTCCCGTTCAATTAAACAAAACGCATGGCGTTTTGTTACAGCTCACATTGTCCCGTAGATTTGTCACAATCCCGACGGACGTGTTCTGGAATATGTTTTTGAACTACCATACCAAACCATTTGCTTATTAAAAATTGTTGTATCTATATAGATAGATGTATGTATAATAATATATGAAAAAGAGGTAGGTAATCATTGAAAATACTTATTTAGTTTCTAAAATACTTTGGAAAATATAAATCTGCACTTTCTTACAGACAAAGTCGCGGGCAGAAGCTAGTTTAAAAAAGTTTTTCCAGCGCTAGTTGTTGGCTACATACCTTTTAAAAATGCTTGAGATATGAATTAAGCTATAAACTCCAGAAAAAAAACATATGAAAAATATGAATTCCGAAAAGTCCCGTATCTATTTCAGTTACCGCAAAAATACTGGTTCATAACTTATTAACAGCAGATAACATTTTTCTCAGAAATATACGTCAGTTACTCTCAAATAGGAATACTAAACGACAGGCTACCGAGAAACGAGCAACAAAGAATATTAAACTACTCGCCTCGCTGCTTTATGTAATATTAACTAAATTACAGTAAAAGTGATATCTCCTTTAGTAACGACAGTAAGTATGGCTGAAATATTTCTCTGAAGATACTGACTGCCATCAGCATAGGGAACGAATCCGAAATTAGTTGAAAAAATATTAATATAATTAATAAAATATAAATATAAAAAAGAAATATAAAAATATGTAGCTTACTTCGGCAAAAAATATATGCAAGATGCAACGCCCGCCCGCCCATAAAAAAAATGCACATGCATACTACAAAATATCAGTGCACGATACCTTCATTTAGCAAGACAGCAACACACACCTTGCTCCTTCACGGCGGGCGGGCGGGCTTCGCATCTTGCATATATTTTTTGCGGAAGTAAGCTACATTTATTTATTTTTTCACAATGGTTTGGGACTTCCGCCAAGTGACGCCTGATGCAATCAAATAATTAGTTTTCTTTTCCAAAATTATTATTGCCGACACAATGACTACAACACTACAACTAGATGCGACACACCGGCCGAAATTACGATGCAAACATTAAATTCGGCTCGAAATTAAACCGTACAAATACAAATATTTAATCATCATACCACCATATTCTATACTAATGTAGATAATTGTGTGTTTTAACTCCTGCAGATGCAGCCGGGACCAATGGCTCGAGGTGCCTCCTTAGGCTCGGAGAATATCAAGATAAAACAGTTGGTCACCCATGCGATAGTTGTAAAGCTCTGAGATCGTATCCCGCTGAACGTTTGGCGCTGAAATTTCGGCTGGTTTGGCCGTATATCACTTGAGCAATATAAATGATCATCAACCTCATCATATTATTATTAACCATTAAAGTCCACTGTAGAATTTAGGAGGTGTAAAAGTTCTCGAAGGACCAACGATCTGGCGATGTTTTTTTTTTATTTACAAAGGGGACAGTGCATGTCCTTCACCTCACCTGATGTTAGTGACGATATGGCCGAAAGTGTAAGAGCACTACACCCAGAATCCTTACCACCGAGGAACTGGCTATCTTACCTCTACCTTCCAGAACACTTTTTTTAATTGTTAGTGCTAGCCAAGCGGACTTGAAATAAGTCCTACAATAGTCACGGGAAGCCGCTGGACGTGGACAGCGCAGAGCCAAATCGTCGTGGAGATCTGGGTGGGAGTCATATGCTCAGCAGTGGGTGTCATACGGTTGATAGGCTCCTTATATTTATCTCCACAATTTGGGACCGTTTTTAGTATCTCTTAGAAATGATAAGTCGCCTTTTAGGACACCCTTAAGTGAATGGTATATGCTATTTTTCTCTGCCAGACCCTATGGCTCACTTATATTGTTATTTGACGTCAATATTTCTCTTGTCCACAGACCACGCATCAGCCATAGTCGGAAATACCGCCCGTCTCCGCTGCAGGATAGACGGGAAGTCCTGCGGCGAAATGCACAGCATTAAGTGGTATAAGTTCGACTCCAGGGTTTACGTGTACTCCGCCTCTAAAGACGCCGCCATCAACAGGCCGGAGGGGGATATGATGGACAGGTAAGAACAGCTTAATTTATTATGGGAATAGGAACAAGGAGTGCAGTTATTAGTCTTCAACGAGACCTGGTTTTTATTGTCTAAGTGCTCCTTGAGGTAGAATATCTTGTAAATAACTTGTTGGCTAGGTATTTAAATTTTTAAGGAATTAGGGACAAGATACCATTAGTTTTTGAGAAGACCACAATTTTTTTGGTGTTCTCCTTAAGCTTAAAATCTTGTAAGGGAAATAATGGATAAGTCAGGATAGCCTTAAGTTGTAGGGAATCAGGGACAAGGTACAAAAAATACGTCAAGAAGACCATGAATTAATTTTGGTCTTCTCCGTGAGACTTGCGGTAGTCGGACTCTGAGCTGACAGTAAATAATTGCAACATGAATTTTAACCGTCACGACGAATTTAAAACTTACATGAGAAAATCTTTTGAGGTATACAGGAATCGGAGACTGACAGTGAAAACAATTTTAGATAATTACGCTGTTGATTAGCACAATGCCACTTTTGTAATTTAAGTAGCTTTAGCTACTCCCGATACAAGGTCTCCCGCTTAGGGTTTGCGAACCGATGGCGTAGCTTTTTTGACATTCACAAGAGCTTGTAACAGCCTAGACTGAATAAATGAATTTTGAATTTTACTTATCTTGGGATTGTATCAATGTATCAAGTTATTAATAGAGGTAGAAAGTTAAATGTATACCTAAGAACACCTATTTCGCAAAGCGATAACTTTACAAGAATCTTTAAGTGGCCAATCAAATCAAACTGAGTGATTGAAGTGAAAATTACTACCACCAGTACATGTACACTCTATAATTATAACTCTATAATAATCACAATCATTTATAGTTTGCCACTTTTTTAAAAAGCATATGTGATGTTTCTTGTCATTTTCTTGATCGACGTTAAAGCGGCACAAAGCAATATACGAGCGCTTAAATTTTTAAATCTCGCAAATGTCGCAATCAGTACAGAACGCCACTTTCGAAGAAATCCCCTGTCTATAAATTTATAATCTGCTTAGGGGTGTAGTGGGTAAAGATGCGGCTATGATGACAGCGACTGTTACAGAGCTCTTACAGCGTTTTTAGATGTAATGAAACGGCACGATGTGATGGATGAATTCAATGCCTATACAAAGCTAGTATTCATTATTAAAAATTAACTGTGAAAATATTATTTTCAAGAAAATAATTACCAAATGGCCTTTTTACTCATTTTTTTACTCAACATTTTTATAATATGTTTTATGCAGTTAAACGATTATTACTTCTTTTTTTTTAAATTAATTATAAAATGGTTTTGTTTGACTATTATTTTGTATATACGCAATTCATGAACTTTCAATATTACTTATAAGCTTTTGTGCTTAATCAACTTTATACTGGAATCATGGTCGCAATCTTTAACTGAATGATTGTGATGGAAAGTGACGTCATTTATGTGCAGAAGTAATTTTTCAATCTGATGACTGTATACGAAATAAATCAAGGTGTAAAAAACATCACTTGACGAGATACTTTCCGGTTTTTCCCGTTAGGTACAAGGTCTCCTACTTAGGCCTTGCGAACAGATGACATTGGGTAACTTCTTAGACATTCACAACTTGTAACAGACTATAGCTAAACTGAATAAGTGAAATTGTTTCTTTTGAATACGCTAATCGCTCGATTAAAGACCCCCGCCTGTACTTTGTTTCCCCGTATTTGTAACACGTGCTTCATTTGTGGTTAAAATCCATTCAATTTGATAGAGTCCAGACTAGAGTTAGTAAAGGTGTAAATGGATCCTAAAATAGATTCAGTTTGTTTACTTTGAGAATTAATGAACTAAATCGTAGTCGGAATAATGTTTTGTTACAGTTGTTCTACTCACGAAGTCTGTTCGGTTATGAATATTGTCTTAGGGTCAGTCCCTATATTCGAAAACGATTCGTTTTGCTTACGAATGGTAGTATTTTGACATTAAGTCCATAGTAAATGTGTCCACATTCTACCACCAAAAGCAAAACAAATCGTTTCTCGAATATAGGAATGGGGGGTTAGTGTGCGTAACCTCGACGCAGACGCAAACTAAAACAATGTGCATGTGCACAACTTCGTTCATATCCTAAACTTATATACAAGGTGTTACAAAAACACCCCTAATGCCGAATATGGTGTATAGGGACCATCAAACTGATCAACTTTTATACAATTCTAAATAATATACTAGAAAAAATAGGACTCGCACCAGATCATGTTCTCGGACGGGAATCGAACCCGCGACCTTTGGATATCCGGTCCAATGCTCTGACCGCTGAGCTACCGAGTCACTCGGTCACTCGGTGACTCGGTAGCTCAGCGGTCAGAGCATTGGACCGGATATCCAAAGGTCGCGGGTTCGATTCCCGTCCGAGAACATGATCTGGTGCGAGTCCTATTTTTTCTAGTATATTATTTAGAATTGTATAAAAATAGCATTGTGAATGCTTAAATCTCAAAATTTCAAATGATCAACTTTTACTATGGGACCAACTCTGAAATCGCGAAAAAAAAATCAGCTGTTTCATACAAAAATTATAATCGAAAATATCAAAACGTATGAAACAGCTGACTTTTTTTTCGCGATTTCAGAGTTGGCCCCATAGTAAAAGTGGTCCAGTTTGATGGTCCCTATATACCATTATCGGCATTAGGGGTATTTTTGTAACACCTTGTAGAATACTTAACCTTTTAATGACACATATATAAGTCTATGTTACTTTGAATGTTAGTCATAATAAAATTCTTATTAATAAGTGTTAAACATAAGAGAAATGTTTAACTCAGCCGGGAGCTCATTGCTCAAACATCGCCAGACCAAGTTTAATCAAACATTATTATTAACGCTTCGTAAAATAATTCGTCGCCTCGTTAAATAATGTCACTCATTATACCACTCAGTACTTAGAAATGTCACAATTAAAATACTTATAATTAAAGCCCCACAAACATGTTTTGTTCCACAATTTAAAACAACAAACACCCCCTGTCCCTTAATTCGAGTGTCTTAGGGGCTTATTTAATTAATATGTAAATTCGACTGAAATTCAACCAACCTCTCAAATGTTAGGATTAAGCTCTTTATTCGGCACTAAGTTTGAAACTCTACAATAATAAACACTCAAGAAATTAGGTCTATGTTTAATCGTTATTTGACGTCAATTTTGAGTGGTGTCGCCATCTCCTAGATTATCAGAAAATCCAGAAAATCACCACTTTTTTGATTTTTTTCTTTTTATGAAAACCTGCATAGTGGCATCCCTAGACCAAAATTGTGTTTTGGTTTCGCCCATGAACGAGATTGATTATCGAATACAACAGTATATTTTCATCGAAGGTTGTCATTTTTATTTTTCCATATAAATTTAAAAAAAAAAAAATCTTAGCCATGTGGCGGTTTTCAGAGTTTATTATAATTTTCCGGGGTTGTGTGTATAGTAATCTAACATATTCGGCTTTATAACATCCTGTACATAACTTGAGTATAAGTTTCTTAGGCATAAGTTGAAGTTTTGAATAGCCCCATACTTCATCCCGAGCTTATAAGTACGAGCAGAAGTTACACCGCAGATAAACTATCTGCTGGTTAATTTAAATTTAAATTAGACTTAATACTAAACATAAATATGGCCCGTCAGTCCGTATTTGAAAGAGAGGTTAAGTTATGAGTGATAGCGATTTTATAAGCGAACTAGCTTTTGACCGCGACTTTTGCTTTTTTTGTGATGTATTTATTATTCATATCAATAGGCCGCATTGTTATGGCAGAAAATCGTCTTTAAGTCATTTTGTATCCATCGAAAACAGTATAGTGATTTGTAAATTTATTTATTTATTTAGGATATTTGGGTTGACAACAGCTTAAAACTACTTAAATTACTACATGAAATTTACTAAGAGTAAAGCCAAAAACGTCATCCTCGAATTACAAAAAAAAAGCATTAACAAAATTACATTACAAGAACATTTTTTTTTTTTTTATCATTTTTACAAACGAACTCAAGCAACACGTTTAAAGATATATATAGGGATATAAATATATTTAGGGAGAATAATATAAGAAAAACAAAAAATATAAATGTTATATAAAATATAGTATACATATATTATATCTGCTATGTATAAATGACACAGAGTGTGATAATTACCCAGAAGTACTTAAATTAGTAAAAAAACATAAGATCTCCGTTAAAAACCAATATTATAAAAAAAAAAATCAAATTATTGATTGGATTAGAAGTATTAATAAAAAAAATCTAATGAAGTCGGGTGGGGCTTTTAGAATTCAAAGAAAAAGAAATGGTTATTAAATAGTTTTTTTTTCGAAAATTGCTATGCGTATCTAATGATTAGAATATTATTTCTTGTTTTTGAAGTTGTTTTTGTTTTTATTTTCAGGATTTTGGAAGAGGTTATTCTTTTTTCGAAAAGCTTTTTTGTGGTGTGTAAACATTTTTTTTTTTATTTAGATATTTTCAATGATTCAACGCCCATAACTTAATTTCCAAATTTACGTTGTTTGTTTTTGATTTTTGATTGTCATAAACCTACCAATATCTCAATCACTATACATATCTTATTTGACTGTGAGGAGTTCCCTTAGGTATCTTCAAAGTCCAAAGTCCAATGTCAATTAAATTAAAAGGAATACACCTACCTAAAAGGTATCCCTTTTCCAAAAATAAAAAAACATGTAGTGCTTTATAAAAAACCAAAGTAGTCGTCAAGGTAGTTCATTCAAAATCATAGTACCTATTTTCAGGATTATTACAACCACAGAATCGATTAAAAAAAAATGGACCATTTTGCAAGAAAATTCAATTAAACAAAAAAAGCATCATCAAAATCGGTCCATAAATGTCGATGTTACGCGCGAACAATGATAAAAATTATACAATAGAATTAAAAAATATCTATTTAGACTAAATGATAAATCCTTATGCCTTAATCGTTAAATCTCATAACTTAGACCAAACCAACTACGTGGTGACCGTCGCCGTCACGTCGTAACATTATCAGCGAGTTAGTTAATCAACTTACGGTTAACTGCGTCGGTAGTTAAACTCTAAATAACTGCTGTTTAGTATTTAGCAGATTAAATAGAGTGTTACTGGACAAGCGTGACTAGACAGATGTCTTCTCTTGTTTATTTTTATCTAATGAATAAAATGAGCCAAAAAAACTGCACTAAAAATTATAATGTGAAAATTACTGTCTGACGCCTGAGTGTAAGTTGTAAAGTGTGCAAAAGTTAATGCCGCGTTCGAGATAAAATTTGTATGATAGACTTTCTTCTTCGTGTTCCGCTCCTATCGGAGGCTGGACAACATCATGGGCATCTTGAACTTCGAGGCCGCTGCCCGAAACAGGGACTTTGTACTGCGACCGAACCCATCCCGCAGGATCATCAGCCACGAATGTCGTCTTCTTCCAGCGCTGAATTTACCCATAATTATGCCTTGAATGATTATTGGAGAATTCTGTTTTTAACGTTTCTTCTTAATACATGACCAAAATACGTGAGTTTGCGGCACTTGATGGTTTTGATGAGTTCAAGGTCTTTGCCCATCCTTTGAAGTACCTCTAAGTTGGTCACTCTGTCCCGCCACGAGATTTTGAGAATGTCACTCATTATATTGTTTTTTTTAATCTTTTATTGTTTAGGGGCTTTTAACACATAAGGTCATGTCAGCCCCATCATAACCTTATCTAAATAAACCAATATCAATTACAGCAATAGGACAGGTAGTAACCTATCCTATTACTCTACTTGCTATACTATTCAGATCAAAAACGTATATAATTCTAGCCTCATCGCTGGTGGGAGAGGACAGAATGACGTGGAACATGCTTAATGATAGACCTTAATGCTATAAAAATAAGTTCCAGATTTAAAATCTTAACCCAAACGCGATAGTAACGTTTGGATATTTGAAAACATACATTCAAGCCTCTGTTTCCTTTTCACGCTTGACTACTGAACTAATTTTGATGAATTGTTATATGGTCAAGAACAAAGGCCTCGTGGTCCATTGTAAATTATCATAGTTCCTAAAAAATCGAAATAACAGATGGTGAAAGCTCGTATGGGAACTTGATATAAAGTCCAAGCGAAATCGCGAGCGGCCACTAGTTAACTAAACAAATAAAACTCTATTTTTCTCGCGATTAATTAATCGCTTAGAATTTATTGTTCTAAATAAACCCATAGACCTGACAATAACTATTTCGGTTAGAGCTTCCGTTTTACTGCGATAATTAGCAGCTTAAACGACCGTCGAGCCAGTTTAACGGCATTGGCTAAGCAAGAGTTTAAACTCTTGTAAGAGTTTGGTTTACGATCTTTTGTTCTGTCTGATGAAAGTATTGAAATACTTGCGTACGCCCGCGGTTTCATCTGCGTGAACAGAGTATTTTTCTATACCTCAAGAACAGTACTTTTTTTTTTATAAAAGGTACCCTATGTCTTTTTGTACCTCTTACAACGTGCATGTTGAATGAATGAACGAACGAATTAATTAATGATTGAATGTATGAATGAATTAATGAACCAAAGGCTTATGTGCCCTCCAAAGCACCGAGAAATTTAAGTAAAAAAAAATTTATCACCCATCTCACGACTGACCCTGAATGTTGCTTAACCACCGCAATCGCAGAGTCAACATCAAATACTTACCTAGAAACCCTAAAAAACAATTACTTCTTGAAAAACAAGAAATCGACAAGAAGACGGACTAAATGTTCCTAGAAAGATAACTTTTTTACTTATTGGTTACAAAACATTAAATTAAATTAAAAATAATATAAAAGTACTCGTCTAAGTACTAATTTACATCAAACCTTATATCATAGACATGTTTTATATGATTTGCTAATTAGCAATCCCATTTATCGAATATCAAAGGTAATTACTATCCCCGAACACATATAAAAGCCACAATCAAGTATTAGTAGACCACTTCAGCATTGCATCGCTAAAATACCGGTAGCAAATCCGTTCGCATTTGAAATTTTATCTACCATTACCGGTACTGAGCGAACCGGTAATTTCGGCGAATAATTGCCCCCATTTAGTTCGACCGTTCGGCGTAGCGGACTCCGAAATCGAGTCCATTTAGCCTAATTGTGTCTATAGTGACACGGATCACCTACAAATTGTGACGCAATAGACGATGCGGTTTGTTTATGCAGTGTACGAGTGTTTGAATGCAGATGTCGTGTATTGCATACTAAAATCAATAATTTATTATCTAACAAGATTTTTGAAGTGTAAAGTTTTTAATTTAGGCGTGTCACAGGAATATGTCAGAAATATGTAAGGCATTAACTGCTAAACCCCTATGAAATGAAATATTGTCATCCTTTTTTTCTCTCTCAATTATATTATTAGGTGCATACTATAAAATTATAGTTTAATAGATTTTTGAAATAACAATTAAGTATTTTATGTATTACGCGCTAATTAAAATATAAGCTCATTGAAGTAAATTCAATTAATTATTATTTAGAATTAGAAACTTAAAGTTGTTAAAAGGTTAACATTAGAAATGTCTGTCTGTCTCTCAATCTGTTGAAACTGATAAGTTTCTTGCGCCTGTTCTTCTTGTCAGTTAAATAATAATACAGACGATTCAAAAGTGCTCAATTATTAAGTTTATTTGAATAAAGATATTTTGACTATTAAAATTTTATTTATAATATAAGGAAACATCTTCTGTAATCGTGTTTTTGTTGTACCTAAAATGAATAACCTTCCAATATACTCGTAATATTAATGGCAATAAAATATTCAACATTGATAATAAGCTTTATAAGAGCGTCAAAGCTTTTTTATACCCAAAGGCCTAAAAAAACCTATTTTTCATTTTAAATAAATCTCAACAGCCCATAATTATTTTACGTTCTATAAACCGGTAATTGAATTTACCGGTACCGCGCCACCGGTAATTTTGGCGGGTAATAAAATTGTAACATTTTGCGGTCTATTCACAGTGATAGTTCGGGTTTAATTTATAAGTCTAATTAGTGGTAACAATTGAAATGAATCATCAGCCTAAGTGCTCGTTATAGCTAGTGAAATGAAGATAATAAGAATTTATGATGATAGAGTTTTAGGTCATTAATCAAAAACTGCATGGAGTTTGATTTCTATTTTACGTGGGGTTGGGACTTGTGTTTTTCATATCAGGAATGATTTGAAATGAATATGGTTCAAGATAATTCATTTATTTAAATACAGAAATAATACTTGTAATAAAGTTAGCAAAAAAAAAAACAGAGCGCAGAGGTAGAATACTAAAGACACTTAAATTTTCTATTTAATGAATGCTGTTTAGCGTGAACTATTGTTATTTTCCGTGAGGAATGTTTATTTTACTTGAAAAAACATGTTATAAACTTTTCCTAACAAAGCTATTATGTGCCAAGTCGCAAGCATTTGCTTAAGAACAATATAGATTTACGTACTGTGGCAATCCAGGTCACTTCTCGGACCATGATTGACTTACTCTGAGTCCAGTGCTTAATGGTTGGTACAGAGGCTCGAAGTGGTTCGGTTCTGTGATGCCTTGGCATCGTATGTAAACTATTTGGATTCTGTAACTCTTTGGTTACAGACTAAAGATAATAAAGAATTTTATTATATTTTCAAATGCGATCGACAGTTCTCTAGCTTTTGTTAAGGAGTAGAGAAGCTAGGCTATGCCCTTCTGGCTACGAGTTATAACAAAACCTATATTCGGAATAAATAATAAAAGTTATTTAAATCTTTTATTTACATGAGATAGAAGCCTTTCGCTTCTACAGTTCCCACCTTAGCAAACCAAAGACAAGTAAAAATACTAAGAAAAGCATTAATTATTGTTGATGAAACACTTTCTGCATCACAAAATTTATTGATACAAAGAAATTTGTTTCAAATTCCATTTTGTTAGGGTTGTGCACCCACTGCATACACAATTCCGGTTCTACCGGTAGTACCGGTAAATAAATCAGGCACAAATCCTTTCGAATCTTAGTTCGGCCATTACACCCCGCTCTCTGACTTTGATTTGTGTGCACATCGTTTTTCGTTTAAAGAGAATTGTGATATTTTATTTTGTAATGCACTACACAACACATAAAGTCTGTGTGTCTTTGATCTCCGTGCTACAGTATTAGTATATAGTATTATATAATTAGAAACCAATTCAATGCGTTACGTCATAATATTTGCGGCAGGGCTGCGAATTGTAATCAAGAATATCGTGAAAAGTTTCAAAAATAATCAGCAAACAATCGCATTTAATTTTCCTGCCATGTTTCACTCAAATACTTGAGATTAGGGTATAGCCCAAGTGGCGTCAAAAGTTCAATCACTGTGCTCAATTGTATCTATGGGTACTTAGAAAAAAATAAAAAAGTATGCATAGTGAATGTGGATGAAAACACTTGCGCCAGACTCTATTTAAAAAGTCTGATCTCCATTTACAGTTCTATTCTAAAGGCAAGAGCAGTGCTGTTATACCGATGTGTAAAAGAACTTAATTTCGGTCAAAGCAAACTTCCTCTAACCGGTACAAGAAAACCGGTAACTCGTGAAGGAAGACGGAATTATCAACTCTACATAAATACAATTTTAAAATGTCTCTCGATAAAAGATCTTATCATAATAATTACCATAGTTCCTTTAAATCAGTTACCTATGCCTGAAAAAAATAACAATTACCTTCAATCAACCTGATTATAGTACTCTAGGTAAACAGTTAACACTTAACTAAAGTTAGTTTACCGCTTGCGTGCCAATAACTAGTTCAAATTATTTGTTCTAGAAACCGTGATCGACGTAAACTGTGCAGTAAAATCTCCTTTTTTAGCAAACTAGAAATTATTTATTGCTCAAAACCTGATATTTTACACGAATTTATCAAGTATTCGAGGGATATGTAGTTTAATCTTATTTAGAGGGTTTTAGTAGGGTTTTGGAACAGATTATTAACAGATAAAAAAAACATGCTGGAAAGTGTTTTTTTAACTCAAAAAGGTTAACGGCTCAATACTCAAAGGCTTCTTATTAGCTAAAATCTTTAGGTCTCTTTAACTTTAAGGAAGCTGTCAGTTTCATAGAGTTTCTGTCAAATCTGTCATTTTTTTTTCTATTTAAGGTTGCCTTAACTTTAAGATTCGTTTGAGTATTAAGGCCGTAAGTTTTATTTCCAAATCAATTACTTAATTTAATATTCTATCTAGACTAATATCATAGTGAATAAAAACATATTAAATAAACGTTAGTAGTTTAAAAATTTGATAATAATTTAAGATCAACTTTCTTCAATGAAATAAAAATTGACGTTAAAAGAAAAACGACAAGATTAAAATATGAATTTTGTTAAACAACTCACATCTGTCGGAAATAAGTGAAAGTTAAAAAGGGAAAAATTGCCGGAGGCTCTGTTTAGAATTAGAATGAACAGAACATTACTTAAGATTTAAGAATAAACTAAATAGAAGGCAAAATTTAACAAAGAAGATTATTAATTTGCGTGGGATGAAAGAAAACTGACTTCTAAATTATTTTCTTTTGCTTTAACGGAAAGGTAAACGCTTTATTTCTTTCTATTAAAGACATAACAGATCCAGTTTTTTTTAATTAAATAGGCTTAGGTATTTCTAGGTATAGTTGTTCTATTGTACTATTGTATTTGTATCTATTGTATTGTAGATAGAACCCAACCGAACCGAATAAACTCAACCGAAAAAAACAAAATTACATGAGTACCGGTAATGCCGGTAGTGAAGGGGGAAGTTTTAAAGAGCCGATCGGAAAACCGGTAATTCGTAATATTTATGAGCTCATAAACTTGCGGCCATAAAACGGGTCGAGCAGTTTTTACGAGAAACACACCGTTCCAATCTATACCTCAATAGGTGAAAATTTTCACAGTTAACGTACCGGAAAACTGATTTCATTGCACTTTATTTAATAACTACAAGTAATCACTATAACATTTTTATTAATATTAAGTCCTTACCTATGAAATTAACGTTTTGTATGGAGAATTTTTAACAAATTGCATTTTTCATACTTGCATTTTCATAATTTATTTAACCGTGAATGCTATTGTACCAAAACTTTTGTGTACAAATGTTTTAATTATTATTTATTTGTTTTTATTAGGAACAATTACATTGACATCATTTAAATACAAGTCTCGCAAAACCAAATATATGGTTTGTCTGCAAGGACGTTCTCACTCGACTTTGACAATGAGTAGGTACCTACTAGCTTTCTATAAGTTGACATAACGGAGTACATTTATAGACTTAAATTGTTTAGTTTGGTATTATAATATATAAATCTAGTAACAATAGGTTAAAGAGAATTTATGAGATATTTCTTTAAGTGCGTTTTAAATACATTTTTCTTTTTTAGAGAAACTATTTCGTTGGGCAATGAGTTTAATAGGTAATATCAAGCTAACTTAGGCAGCATAGCTCAAGCGAAAAAAATAAGTTTCGGCTAAGTTACAAAGGACAAAGTGGTCATTTTCGCTAACAAAAAATGCAGTCACTTTCAAGGTATTTTTTTAATGCTAGGTGTAAGTATCAAATTACATAGTGATGGTAAAACTAATTGTCTGTGGGTGTGCCTGGAAACCTGTGGCACAGGTTTCTATTACTGAAACCTATTTCAGGCACTAGTTGCTCACAAATATGGAAATCCTCATGTGTAGCTTATAGTTGCCACTACACTTCAGTTCTTCTGAATTGTCTTTCGGCTATCTAGGTACCTTGCTTTCATGTCATCCAACGTGAATTGTCTTTGAGCGGAAAGATCATTCCGAGAGAGGGCTTTTATTTGTGATGGGAAAAATAAACAAACATTTTATTTATTTATTATACAACACTAATTTAAAAATTGTAGGTCTCATAATTAAAATTACTTTAACGAAACTGTATTTTTTAGTTACTAGGAATTGTCATTTTAATTATGTATAAGTTTCGAAAAAATCTATTGACACCAAAAGCCGTTAAAAATTGAATGTGACATTTTATGAGTACTTTTATAATGTAGAATGCAAAAGTTAGTAGAGTTTTAATTATTGATTTAATATCAATAGTATGCACAGTAATCTAAGGTGCATAATAAAATTATTGATTGAAAAAAAAATTAAGCTTGTTTGTTTGGAAATAAATAATCAGACTTGTCCTACCGACTACCCACGGTTGTGCTGTGTGATTTATCTCGTTTTATTGCGCATGGCAATTATAACTGTTCCAATATCTCTATCGTTAATGTGACAAATGTTGGTTTTGTGTGTTATTTACGGTTTTATAGAAATGAAAAATGCATTTCTGGATCAAACGTGGTACAATGAAAGCTGATTGAATTCAATATTTTATTTACAGATTATTAAATTGAGATTTTTCTTTCGAATTCACAATGCAATTTTCATATTAATATTATAATTAAATAATATATCAGAAAAACTAGAAAAAGTCGAGTCCCGTCTGAGGTGCTACGGGTGAGTCAAATTTTTCTAGTATTTTTTCTAATATAAATAAATAATAAATATTTGACAACATCACATACATTGCTCCGATTCCAAAGTAAGTAGCGAAAGCACTTGTGTTATGGAAATCAGAGACAAAGGTGGTATCACAAACACCCAGACCTGAGCCAATATAGAAAAGTTCGTTTTCTAAATTGACCCAACCGGGGATAGAACCCGGGACCTCAGAGATGGCGACACCTTGAAAACCGGTGTACAAAGCCACTCGACCACGGGGGTCGCATATAATATTATTTATCTTATTATAGATTTTAGATAATTGGGCGACCGCAGTCGCCATCTCTGAGAACTCGGGTTCGATCCCCGGCTGGGTCAATACTGATTAATTTTTATACTAGCTTTCCGCCCACAGCTTTGCCCGCGTGGACTACAGTTTATATCGTGCGGGCGGAGACCCGTGCCCAGCAGTGGGATAAAAAGTACCCTTTGTCCTTCCCCAAGGTCCCATCTTTATCGTACCAAATTTCGTCAAAATCGGTCTAGCGGTCTGGTCGTAAAAGAAAATGTAACAGACAGACAGACAGAGTTACAAACGCATTTATTATCTAAATAATAACTAGTATGAATTTTCTCAAGTCTGGGTGTTTGTGGTAATGACATCGTCTCTGATTTCCATAATACAAGTGGTTTGGCTGCTTATTTTGGGTTTAAAGAAAGCGTATCTGATGGTGTCTAAAATTTTTTTTTATATTTCTCTCATAAGTTACTGAAATAAATAAATATTTGACAACATCACATACATTGATCCGATTCCAAAGTAAGTAGCTAAAGCACTTGTGTTATGGAAATCAGAGACAACGGTGGTATCACAAACACCCAGACCTGAGCCAATATAGAAAAGTTCGTTTTCTAAATTGACCCAACCGGGGATCGAACCCGGGACCACAGAGATGGCGACACCTTGAAGACCGGTGTACAAAACCACTCGACCCCGGAGGTCGTGAAATATACCTACAACACACTTAAAACTTTGAATAACATATACACATGCTACAACTGGCAAATAAATGGCACAAATGTTTGAGACTAGTGCATCAAAGACTGGTCACACATAATGACACAACTAAATTTCTTCAGTTGACTTTTTCAACTAGCATGCAACTTTTACAGATTGCTACAAAACATTACAGATCAGATCACTATCACCTTTACAAAAACCGTAACATTTCCACCGGAATGAGGACGTTTACAGGTTAATTACTTGTGAATACCGGTACTAAAACCGGTAGCCGTAATTTATTACGTGCGCAAAATAAATATCGTCTAATTTTATTTGAGCTTTTTTACGGCTATTGTCTGTCGTAAATTGTTATTAATTTTGTGTAACCACGCTTTGAGATTGGTTTTCAAAAATAAAAGTATGAAAATGGAATATGGTTTTTATCTAAACTTCGGGAACGGAAATTATCTTATTAAATATTATAAATTCGAACGTTTGTCTGTGTGTGAGTGTGTGTGTTTGTGTGTGGGTCTGTGTTTGTTGGATGATACTTTGTTTTCTGATAAAAGGTTCCCTAGGATCCACACGCACGAAGTCGCGGGCGACCGCTAGTATGCAAATAACAAATAAGTAACAAGTGAAGAGCTAACAAACGTATCGAAAACAAATTAAAATGTTTATAAATACAATTGGAAATAATACAAAACATTCATCAAATAATAAATATTTACGATATTTACACAAAATAATAAATATGAAGAAAATAAAACAAGCGAGTTTGATCGTTTCACTTTCTGTGTATTCGATTTCTAGTCATTAGTTTCATATTTATTTGAAAGTTCACATCAAAGAAATAATTCTGAAGTTATTTACTTCGTTTGTCTAAAAATAAAATAATTCTCAATATTTGAACATCTTTGTAAAACTCAAAGGTTTCAACATACTGTTTGAGTAAACATTTTGATATTTATTCAAAGTTAACATTTGAAATAATCATAACACGAAAATAACATTCCATATAATACTAAATAATATACTAGAAAAAATAGGACTCGCACCAGATCATGTTCTCGGACGGGAATCGAACCCGCGACCTTTGGATATCCGGTCCAATGCTCTGACCGCTGAGCTACCGAGTCACTGGTGAGAACGTCGAATTTCTTCTAGTATATCAACTCTTACGCTGCAAGCCAGCGCCATCTCACCAATGTAGAAGGAATTAACCTCGACATTCAACTGAACCTCTTTCCAGATATTTTTAAACAGTTGATTAAGATGAGAAAGCTATATAACTATTTGAAATTTTGAGATTTAAGCATTCACAATGCTATTTTTATATAATACTAAATAATATACTAGAAAAAATAGGACTCGCAACAGATCATGTTCTCGGACGGGAATCGAACCCGCGACCTTTGGATATCCGGTCCAATGCTCTGACCGCTGAGCTACCGAGTCACTGGTGGGAACGTCGAATTTCTTCTAGTATATCAACTCTTACGCTGCAAGCCAGCGCCATCTCACCAATGTAGAAGGAATTAACCTCGACATTCAACTGAACATCTTTCCAGATATTTTTAAACAGTTGATTAAGATGAGAAAGCTATATAACTATTTGAAATTTTGAGTTTTAAGCATTCACAGTGCTATTTTTATATAATACTAAATAATATACTAGAAAAAATAGGACTCGCACCAGATCATGTTCTCGGACGGGAATCGAACCCGCGACCTTTGTATATCCGGTCCAATGCTCTGACCGCTGAGCTACCGAGTCACTGGTGAGAACGTCGAATTTCTTCTAGTATATCAACTCTTACGCTGCAAGCCAGCGCCATCTCACCAATGTAGAAGGAATTAACCTCGACATTCAACTGAACATCTTTCCAGATATTTTTAAACAGTTGATTAAGATGAGAAAGCTATATAACTATTTGAAATTTTGAGATTTAAGCATTCACAATGCTATTTTTATATAATACTAAATAATATACTAGAAAAAATAGGACTCGCACCAGATCATGTTCTCGGACGGAAATCGAACCCGCGACCTTTGGATATCCGGTCCAATGCTCTGACCGCTGAGCTACCGAGTCACTGGTGAGAACGTCGAATTTCTTCTAGTATATCAACTCTTACGCTGCAAGCCAGCGCCATCTCACATGAGAACATGATCTGGTGCGAGTCCTATTTTTTCTAGTATATTATTTAGTATTCCATATTATTTTAATTTTAATCGTCTGTTGCCGAGCCGGCCTCTTTTTTTTACTGTGGGTTTCAGCTTCCCCAAAATGAAACTGAGCTAAAGTGAGTTTAAATGTAGTTTAATTATTGTAAACTGATAGCGAACACAACTTGACATAAACAATAAAAAACACAGAGTACAAAACTAAAGGAAAATATGTTATAGTATAAAAAGAACAGAATTCAAAAAAATATAAATTAAAAGTAAAAATCATAAACTAGTAAAAAAGAGGCCGGCTCGGCAACAGTCTGCTTCAGTTATTTTTTACTCCAAGGCATCTGCGTAATACTCTTTTCGATATAACTCTTTTCAAGCCACATTATCCAGCTCAGCCAATAAACAAGCTACATTGTGGGACGAAGCCTTAGCTCTACGTAATAAGTTACGTCCAAGCTAGACTGAGCAAGCTATTAATTGTTCCAGTGTCTAAACGTAGCGTCCGTCAATGTAAAACGGAATTCACCCACTTGCGAATTAAATAGACTGTACTGCCGGTATTTGGCGGGAACACTACCGGAATTTTGCGAGAATAGTAGTATTTTCCGGTTCATAAATGGGTTGAAGGGTTGCATTGTGATGTCTGCGAATGGTACGTCGATGTTTAGGATGCATGCTGTTATGGAATATTAAATGGGTGTTTTAATGGTCGATGCATTTTTATAATAATAATATTAATTTATTTTGACCAACTATTATATAAATATGCTTCACCCATTAAAATCCATTAAAACACCCATTTAATAGACTAATATAATATTAAATAATAATATCAAAAGACATTTATTAATAATAGAGAATAGTGACTAATATAGTTTATATTCAGAACACAATATTCACTTCTAAGGTTTAGAAAACATTAGGCCTCTAATATTAAGATTTTATATTAGTCTCTTTTCTTTGGTTTTTGATCCTGGGAACAGTGATATGAAAACACATCTATAATCGCAACTTCTCAAAATCTCCTCATTAGAGATATTGAATGTCTCTTAATTATGTTTCAGGAATGAAACTTTACATTTTCGATTTAGGATAAAAGCTTCATCCTAATTCCCGTGCATTTCAACAGCACAGTGTACTAGATATCCAAATGAAATTAATTGCACATTCCGAATTCCTGCACAAACAAGAGTCTATACGCTGAATAGACTGAACCGGTTCCACCAACCCGCGGTCTTGTAACCGGTAACTGCCGGTATTTCCCGGGTGAATTCAGTTGAAGGGTTAACCACAAATACTATACAAGTTTCAAGAATGCAACGGTGTGAAATGGACTATCTATATAGTGATTAAAAAAATCTTATATAAAGACTTGAAGAAAAAATATTGTCCTATGTTTTTTTATTATAATTGTTAAATAGCAGCCGCCATCGACTTTGTCTGCTTTTCTGTATGAAAGGTACTATAAGTCCTTTTCTGTACCCATGACAACGTGTATGCAAAATTTCATGATAATTGGTATAGTAAAGCGTATATACGTGAAAGCGTAACAAACAAACATACTTTCGAATTTATAATATTAGTAAGGATTTGTTATGATACTGGGTTAAAAGAAAGCTTCTTTATTATAGAGCGGAAAACTATAGAGCTATGGAAAAATGCAGCATAGTATTGTGTTTGTTGAATCCTTTATTGCAAAATCTGTAGATTTCTGTTACCAAATTCTTATCTTTAATATAAGAAGATTTATTTTTCACACTCGTAATTCGGATTGTCCGATCTTTCCATGCGAGTACACCATAAAGGTGAACCCTCACGGTCATCGCGCGTCGTCAGTTTGAACATGTCCAACTGTGCGATGGCCGCCAGATGGCGCTTGAGTCCGTCCATTATCGGAAATTTTTCTATTCTTTGTGCAAAAAGGTGTTGCCGAAAGGGTAAAATAATAATATCTATTAAAACTTGTGAGGAACTCGATTTTAAGCAGATATACCTCAAGGCAAGCAATAGTGCATGCTCTATCTTCCTAAAAAAAACGTCAAATTTAACTGTACCTATGGCAGGAAGTTGAATGTGAAAGCGCACGGTTTGGAGGGCAATTAATATTGCATGCGTTTAACGTAAGTTGACTTGAAAGTTGAAGCGACTCGGTGAAGACGAATAAGATGCCATGCATACAAATAAATAAATAAATATTTGACAACATCACATACATTACTCCGTTTCCAAAGTAAGTAGTTATGGAAATCAGAGACAACGGTGGTATGACAAACACCCAGACCTGAGCCAATATAGAAAAGTTCGTTTTCTAAATTGACCCAACCGGGGATCGAACCCGGGACCTCAGAGATGGCGACACCTTGAAAACCGGTGTACAAAACCACTCGACCACGGAGGTCGTCAATACAACCCCGGAAAATTAATAAAAAGCCCGAAAACAACCACTTGACTGAAAACTTAAACTTGAAACCCTAGATAGAGATGGTTACTGTTTTCCATACAAATAAAAAACAACATTTCTGAGCCATGTAGAGGTTTACAGGTTGTGTTGTAATTTTCCGAGGTTGTATTAATGGTACACTGTTTACCATATTTGGTAGTAAAGGGCTATTACCTAACACTCTGTGTTTTAAGCTTCAGTCATGCAATATGGCGTCGACAGTGCACCGTGCATATTTGTATATCGCATATTGCTCTGTTTTCTGCAGTTTTTATTGACGTTTCATGCAATATCGTCAGAAACGGCCGTCTGCAAGAGGTTATGTCGAGTAATATTTTATATAAGGCTGGATTTCAAATATTAAAATGAAATTATACCAAGCTTTCTTGAGGATTTTGTTTTATTACTTGATAATAAAAATGAGATTCTAAAAAGTTACCAAATTTTCTCTCGATCGAAGAGTCTTACGCCTAGTAAGAAAGAGCGAATTTGCTTGACACACTATTTTGTTTACACTGCTGTTACTATTGAACACGTTGCTGATGTCGCTGGTGAGCGAACATTGTATAACAAAAGGCCCTCCCCTGAGCAAGTGACATTTAAGGATTTGACTCCTATCACCCTCTCAGCATCTAATTAACATTGATAATACTTTTAGCTACATCAATATTAAATCAGCCTGTTAAAACCACTAGATGCTGAATAAACTACCTTAATATCATCAATAGAGATGAAACAAAAGCACCCCATTTTGGTCTAAAAAAATAATTTGTCTCTATCTTACTTTTCTAGTAAGTTAAGGTTAGAGCAAAGTATATAAGGAATAGCGGATCTCAGCATGCAAGTCTCGTAGGCAAACAGAAGCGAATGGACCACTTTTTATTGTCACCCTGGCTCGCCTTGAGCGGAAGTAAGTCATAAGCTTACAGAGAAACCAAGTCGATTTAGTAGGATTAAGATTTATTGGGACAAAGTAAAAACTTGACTTTAAAACAAAAATAAAGAATAACCAACTTTGTCGTATCCACTTAAGAGTAATAGTAATATTTAAGACAAAGTTCTGAAGAACCTAATCATTACATTAAATCTTAAAAGCATTGTTACACCCGTATACTAAAAAGTTTGTATTTATGTTCGTATCAAGGGATTCCCCTTGAGAGTGTCGAAATATGCGTTTTTTGCGGCCGTATCTTTTTTTACGTTAACTTAGAAGTTATATTATTTTACAGTTTCAAGGGACTGTAGAACTGAGTATATGGTTTTAATATATGGTTTTAATATATATATATATATATAGGAACCCTAAAAACCTCATACATTTAGGTTTTTATTATGATCCGAGCTAAGTCAATAATGCCGACTATGTGCTTAAATAAATCTCAAACTGATGATAAATGGTAGATTCAATTTTTTTATTTTCTTTGTTCGGCTGATTGCCATCAAAACCGCCTCATCTACACAAATGTACCACACACCGAAATTGAACCTAAATAAATACATACTCGCCTCCTGAATACAGATTTGAAGGTGTATTGTAAAATACATCTTTTCATAGCGGCCATTGACGGCCGGTCAAATATGGCCTCTCATTATTTGAAGAAAATATTTTTGCGGGTCCCTAAAGATTATTCGGCGAAATGTTAGGCTATTTAAAGAGTGTATCTGGAATATTAAGTGCGTTTTCTTTGTCCCTGAAAGGTTTTTGGTAATAAAAATAGGTTCTATATAACATTTTGATATACTGGACACGTTCCTCTATGAGCTGCCAAACTCAATCAGAGTGAAATAAATTTTGTTATCAAAATGTTGGTAAAAAATCGACATAGAAAGTCCAAGTCTGTCGAAAAATTTCCCTTGACAATTTAAGCTAGGTTGGTACTTACCAAATATTTATATTATTAGTAATTTTAAGCCACCTTCTAAAATTTAGGAAGGTTCAGTCCATGAAACTGAATAACTTTCTCTAAGTAACATAGGGCCAAGTAAGCATCAGAATTTTCAGTTGCAAGATTTTCATACATTTTTATGCTATATTCGCGGTTTTTTAACATATCCTTAGGTACATCTCTTAGAATCTGATCTGATCGGATCACTTGGGTGGGTATAGCAATCTCGATCTCCTCCATTCACTCCCTGGATGGCCATCACCAGATATCCGCTCGGTCAATCCCTGGCGAAGAAGCAATGCTTCAAAGTTACTTCGTTAGTATGAAAATCGACTGGCGTCCTTAATTATGTGGCCACCACTATATACCTAGCAGTGTGTGTCGTGCGGCTGATGTAACGATGATTTACTTTATCTAAACAAAGTCTTCGATAAACAAAATAAAATACAGAAAAATCTTTTTGTGTCGATTCCAGAAAAGTGGCTTTTTAAATAAATTATGAATGAACAGTGACATGAACAAAAAACAAGTAAGAAAAGATCTCTTAATAGCACAAATATTGAATAATAAATGGAGGAAAGTCGGTAGAATACTGAAGTAGAGAAATTTCCGACATTGACGAAAAATATTTTCTTAATACAAAAGTCTAGCACGTGAGTTGAAAAGGTCGTATCGGGGTAGAAAACACGTATCGGATACAACCATATCGCATTAGGTTAACTCATTTACCCATTTCCACGTAAGCGGTTGGGTCAGAGGGATATTGAGGGTTATGGGTAAAAGATAATTTTACCACCTCCATAATAAGCACCTAAAATTGAATAATTCATTTTATACAACGTGTTGCAAAAAACCCCTAAAGCCGAATATGCTAGATAGGGTACGACGCAACATGCAACCCCGGGAAATTATCATAAATCCTAAAAATAAAAAAAAACATTAAAAAACATGATAAACTGCATAGTGGCAACCATAGACCTAAAATTGTGTTTTGCTTTCGCCCATTAATGGGATTGATTATCGAAAAATAATCTATTTGCATCTAGGGTTATCACTTTGCAGTTTTCCATTTTTCTTTTCCATCCATTGTGCTTCCTGATTAGTACAATCTAGGGGCCTTCAAGTCACGAGGACCAGGGGCCCTACCGGCTAACTTTTCGAACTTCGACGGGCCTGCCGAGCTTTAACTTAAAACAGATAAATTTAAGCAAGGAGTTACGTATTGTACTATTCGCCGAAGTTATTTAGAAGATATCGATGTTCGTGTGACATCATTAAATGGGGTTCGCCATTTTGGCCCGATTGGGGCTCGATTTATCTGTTTTAATTTGAAGCCCGGCAGACTTTGATGCGTTAGCCGTTAGTGCCCCAGGTGTGATAGCGGTCAAGCGATTAAAAAACAACTTTACTTTTTAATAAATGTAAATACTTTTTTTATATTATACAGCATCACATACATAATTGCTCTGTTTCCATAGTAAGTAGCTAAAGCATTTGTGTTATGGATATCAGAGATAACGTTGGAACTACAATCACCCAGACCTGAGCCAATATAGAAAAGTTCGCTGTCTAAATTGACCCAGCCGGGGATCGAACCCGGGACCTAAGTATTGATATTTATTTTTTGACACATTCATTGCATTAACTTAAATAATGATTTAGTGCAAAAATAAGTAGTTTTCATAAGATATTACATTTTTGTAAAATAATCCCGTAAATAATAATCTAGTGCTGATTAAAAAAAATATTATGATAAAATAAGCACAGTACCTACTCAAGTCTAACTTAAACTTGATTTTGCTGATTGAATATCAGCTATCTATCTTCCAAATTCCAACAGAAGTGAAATAATAAAACAGTTTTATTTTTTGTTTAAAATTCGCGTCGCTCTTCGAGAGCGCAAAAAATCATAAAGTTTTTAATACTTTCGTAGGTAAATTCTCACTTAGTATTGTCTCTTCAAATCCCACTATTACACCGAAGTGTAAGCTATTGTAGATTCACCCTTCCAAACATTAAGAGCTGGTTAAGTTGCTTAAGCAGTTAAAAACTAGTGGCTCCTTGAGCTGTAGACCTCACGTTAAAAAGTAGTTCAAATTGTATGTTGTTTAAAAAATAATCTAATAGATGTCGCCACAAGGTGCCGTTTGGTATATTCTCAGCTAGATTTTTTGTGGATAATTTTCGAAAATCAGGCTTGGTAAAAAATTTCTATATAATTATCGAACCTGCTCACAAAATCTCACGAGAATCGGTTGAGAAATTACAGAACATCCAGACAGCGGGAAGGACATATGAAAGAATGTTTGCCCAAGCTGAAGCAGAAACGCTTCGCTCGCGCTTCGCGCTCGCTCGGTCAATTATCTGTCAGACACGAGACAATACGAGTAGTTATTCGTTCAGACTAGTTTATTTTTAGTAGAAAAAAGCTGGCTGTTGAAGCCAAATGTTCATTTGTATCTTTCTTTCAATAGATTATTTCTAAGATCTTTCGGTGTGCACTACAGCCGCTTTAAAAGTTAAAATATTCAACAAAACGCATACCTACTTTTGTGTTTTACAATGAAAGGAAAAAGTTTCGAGCTAACTCCAGAATCACTTAAACATTCTTTTATTTCCTATTGTAAGAATAATTGAAAACGATCGCGATATTATTTGGACGATTTCTAACTGAAAAAAGGCTCTTTTATAAATATCCCAAGACTCGCCCTTTGATCAATAAAAGGGAAGGGTTCGCCCTTTATTCGATGTACGTTATTAATTATCTTTGGAATTATTTTTCGTTGTTCAGGCAAATGTAAATAAAATCGTGGAGTTTTTTCGATTAAGTGGCTTTTGCTTTGACTATTGAGAAAGAACGGTTTAAATTAATGCGAAATAAGATATTACATTATTTTTGTTTAGTGATACAATATCTGTAATGGTTTGATTTTGTTCAAAGGGTTGCCTGGTTTTGGATTTTGGTTAAGTCTTGTCTTGACATAATTTTTAAATAAAAAAAATAAAATATTGACAGAGTGTAATTTAATGCATACCTACTTGTCTTTAAAAACGTCTTTTATTCGTATTAATAAGTAAAGTGCTAAGTTTCAAGGATAAAAACATATTTGATATAACAGTATAAAAAAGGTGTATGAAAAAGGTTATTTGTTTAAGTAAAACAATCAGGTCATTCTTAAATAACAATGTTCTTAATATTAACTCCATTTATATATTTTTTAAATAAATAATCATATTTAAACAACATAATTCCAAAATCCAACATTCTAAAACAATCTAAGTCTCTAAAGTAACTGGTGAAAGATTTCAGAGCCTACCAAAAAAGTTTCAAGGAGTAAGTTAATTAAGCTACGCTATCAGTAAGCCCAGGCTTATCTTACGAGAGGAAAATTCAGGATTTCACAAAGGCTTAAGTTTCTAAAGCTTCAGTAAATAATCATCTTTCAGTGAAGAAATATTTGGTACAATAAGTTTCTAATCTGTGACATTGCAGCCAGTGTCAGCCATTTTGATTAGGTTTAGTGATTTTCTCCCGGTTTTTTATAAATGTAGGTAATTTATCTTTAGAGAAATAAAAAAACTAACAGGATGACGTAGAACAACCATTATCACAAAGCTTAGAGTTACCAATTTCAAATTAGTTTTAAATCTCCAAAGTCTGTTCTAGTGCCTAGAAAAATATTGATTTGGTGAATAAAAAAATACGGTAATTTACTAAGCATATTAAATGACAAATTTCTACTGTCATTGACTCAAAATTAACAGGTAACGCGAGTAAAAAATAACAAAATTTTGTATTTCTAGTAACACTAGCTACCGCCTTCATCTGCGCGGTCTATAGAATTGAATCATCCCATGGCCACATATAACTGGGATAAAATATGCTATTTAGTAATCTAGGCTTTGAACTATATGTGAACCAAGTTTCATCCAAATCCGTCCAGCTGTTTTTGCGTTATTGAGTGACAAGTATCCAATACAAACTTTAACATTTTTAATATCAATAGTATAAAAATTTGCAAAAAACCCTAGGTTAACCCTCGAATACGAGTGTAAAACTTGTTTAAAAAAAAAAATCTTACCAACTCATACATACCACCAAATACCTCAGTGTTTCGCATAATTATCATACCTGAAACAAAAGCTATATTAATGTCAGTTTCACATGAAAAGCATTTATAACGCAGTTCATTTGCATAATAGCATGCTTACATCTCATATGGGCTTACTAAATAATGTTTTATCTACACCCGTCCTTTAAATCCTCTATAAAAGGTTCTGAAACAGTGAGCTTATTGCAAACATTAAAACAACCAGTGTCTTATTAACCATAATATCATCCGAACAAGTGTAGATTGAACTACGGAGAAAGATATAAACTACCGTTTTTTGCTTAAAATAATAACGTAGGGTGTTTAAAAAGGAAGAAAAATGGGAACTGAAATAAAGTCCACGAGTACAGCCGTTAGTATAACATAATGACGTAACTTAATATTATACTAATTAAATAATATCCTAGAAAAGTGACTTAACATATTATATACGAGGTAAAAGCTTCTGTGTAAGGTTACCATGAGCTCGAGGGCGCAGTGTTAAGAACTTTCGCAAGGGTCGGTCGTGGGATGGGTGTCCAAAAATCATCTCGAGCTCCTCCGTGCTTTGGAAGGCACGTTAAGCCGTTGGTCCCGCTTCCTTTTGCAGTCGTTAACACCCACCAATCTACATTGGGCCCGCGTGGTGGGTTATGGCCCATCCTCCGTATCCACACATAAGGAAGGCCTGTGCCTCAGCAGTGGAGACATTAAGAAATGGCTGATTGTTTAAGGTCACCATTAAGTTTTTTTGTCACGTTCATACCTCATACACTACGTAAGCTAAAGTAATAAACTTTTAGCTAATACCACCTCAAACAAACACGTATTGCTTATTTAATGCGGCAACTTTGCAACTTCATCGAAGTCGGCTTAGACGGATCTAGCTGTGTTGCATTGTTCGAACGAGTCGGAAAAACTCGACAAAACTCGGGACAAGTCGGGACGTGCTCGGATTACTTGGGGGCTGTAAGTGGTTAAGTTTTACACGGTCTTGGTTTCATATTTAAAGGTTAAGTGCGTGTGTGGCATACGAGGTTTGTGTAATGTAAATGGGTTAACAAAAGTAAGTTTATGTTCAACTTTATCGGTTCTACTTAAAGATTTTACACTACGAAAAGATATTTTATACCTTTAGGTAATAGAATTATTTTTGTTGCAAACGGGCATAGTAACTTACGTATGTATGTTTGTAAATAATGAATGTACTAACAAACTTTGGATACCGCAATCCAATAAGCTACACCGCCATCTATGAATTTGTTCCGAAATTAACATCATCACAACACTATCTGATCCGCGACGCTGATAAACAGCCCAATGCATAGCAAAGAGCCGTGAGGGATGTTCCCTCCAGTACCTCATTGCTCCCTTAGGAGTTAAAGATATATGTCGACCCTTCGTCTTATGTCTCTATCACATGTGAGCGGAATAATGATAGCAATAATATGTGTAAATGTAACGATATCATTATTCTGTTATGTAGTTTGTATTCAGAGAAACTATACGTATATACATTTATATATAAATAAATATTTGACAACATTACATACATTGCTCCGATTCCAAAGTAAGTAGCTAAAGCACTTGTGTTATGGAAATCAGAGACAACGGTGGTATCACACACACCCAGACCTGAGCCAATATAGAAAAGTTCGTTTTCTAAATTGACCCAACCGGGGATCGAACCCGGGACCTCAGAGATGGCAACTACTTGAAAACCGGTGTACAAAACCACTCGACCACGGAGGTCGTCAAATAGTTGTAAGCGCCTCGCCCATTGTAGATTATAATCCAATAGATCAATCTTGTCACTATGTACTATGTACCTACATGTCGTAGATTTGCCCTACATACGTCATAGATTGCCCTACGAGAGCCGCTCTATGTGATTTTAGGTTTAAGGCAATTAGTGCCCTCACAGTGGCACACTCATTAAATTAAATTTATTGCTCGCTTAGTACATAATGTATCGAAAATTCACACGTACAGATTGAAGCTAAGGTTCTATAGTTTATTAATTACAAACAATTTACTTGTGTGAAATTTAGTTCGTTGTGGTAGTAGAAGGCAAAAAGCAAGAAGTGGCCACTTTTAAACACATTTATTCTAATAACAACTTAATGTTCACTTAAAATTAAATACATACAGGAATTTGGCGCAGCGCAAATGCATTTTAACATCAACAAATACACAAGCAAAAACCAGGCGAATCCTAATCATTGACAATATAGTTCAGTACTTAATTAAAACGACATGCACAATACACTCTCATTACGCGATGTGACAAGACACATAAATATTGTTTAGCTAGGTACCGGCCTGCCCGCTGATTGTAAATTTCATTGACACGAATTGAAACACTTTAATTCAACAATAAAAAAAATGGAAAACCAACACTACCTAATTGCTAAAACTCACAGTTTCTTACTGCCAAAAACAAAACGGAAAAACTTCCTGAAATTTCCGAGAACAAATAAATCTTTTCCCGGGCAAATCGAAGTGTTACCAGCGATAAGTTGACAATAATTCATCGCCGATATTAGGGAAGTGGGCCTCGGATTTGCATACCACATTTCATCCTAGCATCGGGTCACTGATTTATTCCGCGCCCGGGGGATAAGCTCTGACGGATTCAGTTCTTTTGGAAAGAAAAGTAAAAGTAGGTATATATTTTAAATTGTTTGTGTTTCAATCAGTTCTAATGATCATTGTACTTGACGTGTTATTAAATGTATTGCCAATCCTGACATTACTATTATGAAAAAAAACCTAGTAAGAACAAGATTTTTTAACCAGTTACGAAAGAAGATAATTATTTATAACTGGTTATGAAAGAAGATTATTCATTCTTTACCACAATTTTCTTGATGAGGTCAGTAAGAATAAATCTCCGATGGCGTAACTTCGCTACGGCGCGTACTACAGCGTACCATAGCGCAGCGTGTGGCGTAGCATACTACGGCATGAACAACGGCGTAGCATCTGGCGTAGCATGTGTTTAATATAAGAGTAATAATTTGTATAGTAGTGTTGTTTTAGTAGTAATGAGTAGTTAATGAATTGTAATTTATATGTTTTTTAATTTTTTGTTGTGTTCGTATGCTTATGGTTTTCCTTGTTTTTTTTAAATTGTCACCACTGTTCTCAGCAGTATACCAACTGCAGTAGATGTTCTTTCTCGTCTACTGCTTTATACTGAGCTGAGGTCAGTCTCAGCATCACATAGCACTGCACAGTGTAACCTTGTTATTTTCTTTTAGTTAAAGGCTTCCCGCCCACGAGCGACTTTTTCTAGCTGAGATTATCGCGGCGTTTTGTTGTCGCTGGCTAAGTAAACCCTTTGTCACTCTTGTCAGTGTCACTTCCAATCATGTCCAAGCATTTATTATTATTATTATTATTATTTCGCGGGCGATTAGTCGCTGAGCTACTTTTAGTAGCTCGTGGGCGTTAACGTATTGAAATCTGTATGTTCTATTCTCGGCGGTAAAAAAACCCTCGTTAAAAAAAAATACTCGTGAGTGGGAAGCCTAAGTGTTACTTAGGTTCTAATATTTTTTGTTACGCTTTGTGTATGTGATAATTATGTGCTGCCAATAAAATTACATTTTATTATATTCCTAACATCGCTAATGCGCATACTACGGCGTAGCAGCGTAGCGTGTTGAGTAGAATGGTGTACCTAAGCACAAAATATGAAGTCTATGTGTCATAGACCGAAGTACCAAGCTGACCATATTCTAAAACACTTCTGTCATTTATTTTATTGCTCTAGGAGATGCTACAGTACTAACTATAGCCCAGTTCGGCCAGGGCCCTACTTAATAAACGTGACAATTTGTCACCTGTCATGACATTTCATATCCATTAACCACCACTAAGAAAATAGAACAATCTACTCATAGCTACACCGCAATGTAAACCAAATTGTCATGTTATCAAATAGGGCCTTGATATTGCCTGTGCCTAATGTCTAGATGTGACGTGCGTGGAAAATTGCGATGTTCCGAGCGACTATTCTATCTACCACATATTTTGTGACCTTATCGCAAATATAATACGTAAAACAAACGAACCAATGACAGAGCTCAATTTCAACGCAGTGCGTTCGCGTCAAGGGTCGTTTGAGTATTGTTTATGAATGCAAGTATTTATATTTTGTGACCATAGTTTGTATGAAACAAACAATTGACAGATGAGTCAATCTCTTAACCCTTAACCCACTCCTACCGCAACTCTTCCTTTATTTGTGGCAAGAATGAGGAATAAATTTCATTTTTTTTCTCGTCCTTCCGCGACAGTCCCATGCATTCGATCCGATATGTTTTATGGCGGTTTTAGCCCATCTTTAACCCATGTCACTTTGAAGTGACACTATTGTGAATGCTTCTTGTGATGTTATTTCTTGCAAGATGTTTACATTGAAGTTTTCAAACGTTTGAATTTTAAAAGAACAGTTTTGATTGGGTCATATTAACGTGGTTTGACAGATTTGAGGTTGTATGGAATTGACATCATTTTTCCCTAACTAAAAGCTTTTATTCTTTTCAAACAATCAAAGAGATATTTGAGTAGGGATCAGGTTGATTTTTCCATTTAAATTTACATTTTAACCGCCTCTGTGGTCTAGTGGTTCGCCCGCCCGTGTAAGACACAGGGGTTCCGGGTTCGATTCCCAGGAGAGGTACAATTAGTACTCTCTTTGGTTGGCGGTAGGGTTTATTTCAAGTCCGCTTGGCTAGCTACCGCCATCTTCCCTAAGTCTGACGCCATAACAACAATTTAAAAATTGTTGTGTTCCGGTAGTTCGAGGTAAGATAGCCAGTTCCTCAGTGATGAGGATTCCAGGTGTAGTGCGCTTCCACCTTCAGCCTTATCGTCACTTAACATCAGGTGAGGTGAAGGCCAAGCGCTAACCCATTGGGAATGAAAAAAAAATTAAACACACTTTTTTCATTTCAGTCAAATATCTGTTTTGTACATGGAAAACAGCTAAATGGACATAGTTTTGCAAACAAGAACCAACCCACATTTCAGGTGAAATCGAGTTACATATTTTAATAAACTCCCCACTACGTTTTCTACGTCCTTAAAAAACTCCCAGGCCGATATTCCATGTCACGACAAAAAAAAAGAAGGCTGCTTAGGGTACCAACACTAGATAGAGTCACTTTAGAAAAACTAAATGGATCCATGTCGCATGGTACCTATAAGTCTTAAGCAGTTTAATTACTCTAAATGGAACCAAGCCACATGGTTCTCGTTGAAAATTAAAATACATTGATTTTGTCTTTTTTTTCTGCTAAAGGGTACCAGTGATACTTGGTTCTATTTCGCATATTTAATAAAGTAGCTTTTAAAATAACCATGAGGCTTAGTTTTGTCGAAATTATTACTTTCTGTAAGATTAGTAGAAAAACAATAAACTATGTATAGCTTTAGTTATACTTCTATGGGGTAACTATCAGACTATCAGTGTTGCTATTTCCAAAATGTTCAACTTATCAATAAGCATTTAAAGCCACTGCAAAAATCTTCAAATGTCCTCAAACATAACCATGTTAAAATAAAAGTCATTGTATAGTTGACATCAACTTAAGTTTAATATTGATCACAATATTATCAAAGCTAGCAATTTTATATTTTTCTTTGGTTTTGTATATAATTTAGATAAAAAACCTGATGGTTCCTTATTGCAAAATTACTCTTTTCTGAGCTGATTCTTTTTAACAATATTTTATGTTTTACGGATAACTATAATAATTATTATAATAATTTAAAACACATATATTTTCATTATCTTGGTATATCTTTAGTAATAAAAATTAGCAAAACAACTTGTTTTTAATAAAAATGAGCAAAACATTGTGGTTTATCATCTTACATTACCTAGGTAATTATTAATATCATCCTCGTCTACCTCAAAATCAACTTCACCAGAAAACCCGTCTATGTCATCTTCAATCGTTACATCTCCCGTTAATGTTTTGTACAATTCTTGGGCATCTTTTAGAATAACATGCAACAAGCTTTTTAAGTCATTCAATTTCGCTTCGGGAGTAGGTTTCCCATCAGGCCAAAGTGGATCCATTATTTCTTTGGTTAGTCGACCTGTATTACCTCTTGTATTTTTCTTTAAATTTATTTCTACATAGTCATTGATAGTCACAATCCAAGTTAAATCGCAAAAAATTAAAAACTTATCGTCTTTTTTCATCATTATCTCTTTAGTATTTAGCCTTTGGCCCTTTACTTTTTGGCCCTATACTTTTGGCCCATTAGAAGCTTTCTAACTATTTATTACTATGTTTTCTAGGTTAGAACTTGTCAAGAATCTTCTTTTCTTATTCTGCAAACTTGAATCCCTTTAATTTTTTGCGTGTCTGCATAATTTGCATGTAGTCTTCTGGCGGATACAACCTTTGCTATAGTTTCAAAGCACATTCGATTCTGCCAAAATCTGTATCATTAGGTAGGAAACTGTGTCCGTATTCCAGAAAGCGAAGCCTGATTGTTTGTAGGGTTTGGTATTCGTATAATAATGCTTTCAGCATCAATGTCAGCTTTATATTGCGATTTTGCCCAAGTCGTCACCAAGTATCTCTATTAAGAGAGACTTGGCGACGACGTGAAGCACCTGATACTATGGAGTGACTCTTACGGAGGATAAACCCTCCAAACAATTAGGCTTCGCTTTCTGGAATCCGGACACAGTTTCTAATCAATCTAATCCTATCTAATGATACAGATTTCGGCAGAATCGAATGTGCTTTGAAACTACAGCAAAGATTGTATCCGCCAGAAGACTACATGCAAATTATGCAGACACGCAAAATATTTAACCAAAGTTAGTTAACAGAATAAGAAATTCTTTTCTTATTCTGTTAACAAAAAATTTTCTGATTTTTTGACAAGTTCTAACCTAGAAAACATAATAATAAATAGTTAGAAAGCTTCTGATGGGTCAAAAGTGTCTTGGCTAAATACTAAAGAGATAATGATAAAAAAAGACGACGAGTTTTCGATTTCTATGCGATATCTAACTTGGATGATGACTATCAATGACCATGCAGAAATAAATTTAAAGAAAAATACAACAGGTAATACAGGCCAACTTACCAAAGAAGTAATGGATCCACTTTGGCCTGATGGGAAACCTATTCCCGAATCTAAGTTGACTTTAAAAACTTGTTGCATCTTATCCCAGAAGATGCCCAAGACTTTTACAAAACATTAACGGGAGATATAATGAATCTAATGGTTGAAGATAACTTAGACGGGTTTCTGGTAAAGTTGATTTTGAGGTAGAAGAGGATAATATTAGTAATTAAGTAATTTAGGGTGATAAAAACAGTGTTTTACAATTTTTTATTAAAACAAGTAAGTTACAATAAAAATATGATGAAAATAATATGTGTTTTAAATTATTATAGTAATTATTCTGGTTATCCGTAAAACATAAAATATTGTTAAAAAGAACCATCCCACAAAAGAGTAAATTTGCAATAAGGAACTAGCAGGTTTTTTATCCAAAATAAATACAAAACCAAAGAAAAATATAAAACTGCTAGCTTTGATAAGATTGTGATCAATATTAAATTTAAAGTTCATAAGTTGATATGTCAAATAACCTGCATATGTTTTTCAATTCACTTTTAAAACAAAAGTTTAATCATCTCGGAAGTAACTTTTTGTGGGTTGGTTCTAGTTTGCATAACTACGTCCAAATGTAAAGCTCTGCCAGAAAAATGAAATTGTCAGATTAATACATACAAAGAAACCTTTCTGGGCTTAATCCGGTGGCTTAGTGGGTACTCTGTGTTGTTTTTGTTTAAAAAACCCCCGAACAACGCGCACACACGTAATTCTTAAAAAGATAATCCATGGATAAAACACTTATTTATTTTGTTTGGCCACGAAAACAGCTACTGGCAAAATAGGGTACTGTATGTTAAATTATAAATATTTTAAAAAAGTTAGCCACTTCAATACTTAATTGTTATGATGTTAAGAAGTATTGATTTACATTAAGGTCAAATTGATAGCACAATTATGTACAGTTATTTAAAAAATCTACTACCTAAGGTCGCAATTTGATTCCTTTATCTAGAACAAAGTTTAGAATATTATTTTGTTAGATCCTATTTGATTTAGAACTTTGAAAATAGTTTAAGCATTTTACTAGAACAAAACATTTTCTTAAGTTTATCATTTAAACTCCCATGTTAGGTACTATTGACATTTCTGTGACATACGCAAATAAAACTAGTATAATAATATATTCCATCATCTGTAAACAGGGGGCTGATTACGTAACTCTGTTGCTATCAACTCTCGATTGAAATCGATTGAAACCGTAGTTACATTGCTGCTTTAAGTAAGATAGTTGTCACATTGGTTCTTACTAAAGCAGCAATGTCTGTTAGAGTTGATTGCAACAAAGTTATATAATCAGGGGGCAGATCACATTTGAACCATTACAAAAATTGCAGTTAGTAGAAAACCCTTTTTGTTGGAACCTTACTCGTTTTTCCAGTTTTTCTTTCATTATTCTTTCACGTTTAGTTCATGATTAATGAAACGGCTCGTTTGTTAGTATCAAGTTATTTTATTGTCATCCGGAATGCAGTGCGGTATAAAATTCGCTTTGAATAATGTTATTTTAGCACTGAATGCTTAGTTTTTGTAAATAAGTTTACAAAACGCACACAAAACCCTGAGATGAATAATTGTTTGAGACTTAAATAAAACTGAGCGTTATTTTTAATACTTTCATATTGAACTAAATTAGTTAGTTTTTATTTCGTATTTGAGTAAGTTGATGGTTTTTCTAATAAATATTTCTATACCAATTTGAATAAGCAATAACATTTAGTTGGATTAAGCATAATGTATGTCGTTACAATAATGATAAAATATACATTATAAATAATAGGGTTTTGTGCAATTACTAAAACTTTGTAGTTTTTCCGTATAATGTAATTTAAAGTATTTAGGTAGTAAGTTACCTTATCCACCTTTACAAGGATTTATTTAATAAACGTGACAATTTGTCATTTGGCATGACAATGGACAAATTGTCACGTTATTAAATAGGGCACAGATCTCATTTAAAAATCTTGCGATTTGATAGTGTGTTGACAATACTTTTTACGAAGGCCGGTATAATGATCTTAGTTGTTAGTAGAGTGCTTTAAGAGAGTGCATTAGTAGAAACGTGGAAACGGTCGTATTAGTAACTAAAGCTAATTGCCTTCCAACTTGAATCAAAATTATTTTTGTTTCTGGAAGCATGTAAATCGACATTTTAGTATCGTATTATATTAGTAGAGTGCATGAGTCAAATTACATTCTTCTATTCTAGTAGTGTAAACCTGGAAAAACACCAAAACTACTTATTTTATTTTATTTTTTATTTATTTATTTATAATAATATAATACACTAGCACTCTACTAACATTTAAGATGACGTAAACCGGCCCCTAAAGACTAATATATACTAACCGTCTTATTTATAAAAAAATATAGAAGGCCTTTAAGATTGTTTTAAGGAAATTTCTTGAAACTCATTATTCATAATCGCTCAATTGCGACAAAAACTCTATAAACCTTTGATAAAGTTATAGAAGGGTTCTGCCTATTTTAGTGAATAACATGGCCGACTACAAAACAGCTGATTGATGTGACAGTTTTCATCTTATTTTACAACATATTGACATTTAATGACAGATTTTATTTTTATTTTTTCGAAAGATGTGTATAATAGGCCGGGGATCAGCCTGTTTTGTCTATGGATTCGTGAGAACGACAACGTCATAATAACGCTAGACTAGCACTTTCTTACAATACGTTTGTAAATAATGAAAGTTATTTAACGTTTAATAAGCCATATCAGCATTTTAGCTAAAATTGAGTATAATTAACTATATTTTAAGGTTTTTATGAATAAGGCGGTAATATTCTGACATGATAATATCATGGTTCTGTACAACATTTTTTTAATGGTGATGACAGTACCATGGTGCCCATTATACGTTAACTTAATATTACTTAACTTATATTACTTTCGTACACATTTTTCAGTAGCATAATGACGTCAAAAAACGTTCTTTTCCTGGCTCCACATTTGTAGGTTAATCTTCTTCCCGTGATAAGTGTTCGCCCGAAGCGCGAAATCCTTAAAAATTGCCTTTTCGTGTCGACACCGCTTGGTTTTGTCATATTAGCGGGGGAAATGGAGAAATGCGCTCCCGCAAGGAAGTCTGATTGGCCCGCCATTTATTACGCTCGGTTTGCGATCGAGTATATCATTGTGGGTGTTTACGGTTTTGAGGTTTTGTGACATTAGGTATTTAATGCGTTTCTATGACTAATTTATTTAATTCTGCGCAATTGTTTTATTCCATTTTAAATGTCAGCTGATTTTTTAAGCTGACCATCGATAGGTGGAACGGTAGTGATCATTTTTATTACCCAGAGGTCCCGGGTTTAAATCCTCTCAGTGGCAAAATATTTAACTAAAGTCACATCCATTTGTGTTCTAATTTTTTTATCTATTAAATAGATTATATTGTGTGATTGAGATACGCAAACACAGACAGTCAATATGTCTGTCGCCGTATATAAAGTTTATTTATAATATTTTTTGTTGTTTAGTATTAATTATAATTATGTATATATAAATAAAAAAACTATAAATATAAATTATGTTTTTTTTTGTAATTGAAATAAGATTTCTCCATCCTTAATCTCGCAAGCAAAAATATCAATCCTACCGACTTCCCTATTAACAAGTTTAGGCGGATTTTATCGCTTAAAATGCCAATATTTCATTGTAACGGCCAGTGACATTATCTTAATGGCGGCACGCCCACTTCCGGTCGGGAATTATGATCGATGGCGTCACCACTTGCTTCCGGTTGACGGGGGTGAGATCAAGAAGGGATATATATTTTTTTCTTGCCATTTTTTATCTCCTCGAGATGAAATATTGAGGAAAAACGCAATCGAAACTATTGTGAAGGAGAACTTATTATAAAGGACATATAAACGGTTTTTTTAATGGCTTTTAAATGTCTTTGGTCATTTTATGTTGTTTATTTTTACACATACATAGCTCCGAAAAGTTATGAAAATCATAGAAAACGACAGATAAACACTATACCTGAGAAAAGATAGTAAAGTTTGTTCTCCCATTTGACCCAGCTGGGGGTCGAACCCGGGACCTCAAAGATGGCGACATTAGGGAAACCAACGTACAAAGCACTTAACTACGAAGGTCGACAGTTATATTCATAACTCTCTAGTTATGAACCGCCCGCGACTTCGTCGGCGGGGAGTACTTTTTCCTTTGATAAAAGGTGCCCTATGTCTTTTTCTGTACCCCTGACAACGTGTATGCAAAATTTTATGATGATCGGTTCAGTAGTTATGACATGGAGGCGTAACAAACAAACTCTTTCGCTTCCATAATATTAAAATCATTTAACCCTTTAAACCTTCATCCTATTAAGTTTATATAATCAAATATGAATGCAAAAACAATATAAAATCTAGTTTAACTGCATCCTAAGACGTTTTTTCTAAGTACTTGTAGCTTAAAATTGCCAAATTTGCAATTACGCAAATAATATTGCTACATTATAAGCCTAAACGGTTTTGATATTAAATAAAAATGGCAATAAACAATAAACACTAACTTTAAACAAAAGTGCAATTTCGTATATCAAAAAATCTTTTAACATTATTCATACATGCTTGTCTATTTGGAAATGTATTAGATCCTTCATTATTAATACGTAAATAAATTCAGAGGTCCCAAGTGACCTCCTTGTTTTATGTAGCCTCTATTATGTATCACAAAGATGATGTTAAGGAGATGTTTTTACTAGATGTTAAATAAAATATAACAAATAGCTTGCCATTTTGTTACAAGATGTTTGTGTTTTCGTTACAAGAACTGTTTCAAAATGCAATACAATTGAAAGGCCATTGTGACACGACTGTTATGTTAATATTAGCAGAATCACATCTCAAGGCCTCTCAAAGTGTGGCTCGTAAATCTAAGATTTCGCTTCACCGTAACATTTACATCATGGCAGCAGATCGACAGGCATTCTTCTGTACCTGCTACTTCAATGTCTTTTATTTTCAATTACATTTTTTTTAATGAAAAAGAATCAGCTGTTCGGTTAAGAACGAGTCGGACTCGCGTACCGAGGGTTCCGTCCTTTCCATCATCATTCTGAAAAAGTTTACTATTTAAAGACATCGTTTTATTTTTCCTGCAATCTTTACATAAACTTCTATCACATAAATTAATTTCAGATTTTTCTGTATGCAAACTTCGGAGATAAGGGAGGGAACGGTATTTTTTAACATTTTTCATCAAAGTCAAAAACTATGCGGCTTAAAATAAATGTTTGAGAATATGCAAGCAGCGCTCTTTCATATGATACCCCATATTCCCTAGTAGCCTCACTTCGAATTATTAAGTTTCCTTTACTTTCCATTCAACATTTGTTGCAAAAAAATACAAATATTTTTATTTCTCTCTTATTTGCAAACGGCAAACGTCATCTAAAACTATTCCAAATTTCAAGTTGATAGCATTAGTAGTTCTCAAGATATCCAGCTGTGACAGACAGACTGAGTCGCACCATAAGGGTTTCTTATTACCACTTTGGTACGGAACCCTAAAAAGCTAAAAGTTTGAGTAGCCCTTTTAGACAAGCCTTTAATGTTCAAAAATATGGACAGTATAATTTTAACCAACAAATAGTGTCACTTCCAACAAAATGTCACCAAAAGGTTAACCCTAAGGGCATGACTAACCGGTTATGTCATGAACCTTTGTGAATATTGTACGGTAAACTTTTAAGGAATTCGCCTAACTTTTATATTTGCTGAAGGAGGGTTATGGTTTAGTGAATAAAATAAATAGTAGTTACAAGCAATGTTTGATGTTTAACTGTTTTGTTTTAAAGTTATTTGAATTAAAATAAATGGTATAATTATTTGAATTATATGACTTTACTGTTTTATTTAGTCATCCAAGTAACATGCCTTATCGTAGTAACATAAATATAATAATAGTGATAGCCAAAATAAACAATATTGGGACTGAAGCTGATCAATCAAAAATACTTTTTAAATTACGATTTTTACACGAATGCCCAAAAAAGAAAATGTATTGTATTCAGGGTTTATTGTTTGTATGTATGTGAGTTTCTTTATTAACTCCACCATAACTACTAAACCTGAACAGATTTTGATGGTATCGTTAGAATCCTTGCATCACCCCGAGTAACACTGGCTATAATTTAAAAAAAAAGCTAAGATGAGGGCTGCTTGACGCCATTTTGAAAAGTGTTTCTTTTTTCATTTATGTCAATATGGGTATCATATGAAAGACCTTGATGAGTACATTTCAAAACGACATATTTTGTTATTAAAATGTATAAAATAAAAAAAACTAAATTTTAATAAATATCAAAAATACGGCTGCCCTGCCAAAACGTATTGCAGTTCTCTTCCTCTTTGATTAAAAAATGTTTCACCTCTTTGATTAAAATTTGTTCCACAGACCTCTTTGATCAAAAACTGTTCCAAAGAACGGTCCCCAGACTGCAATAACACTTGTTATTTGACTTTTTTGAAATAAAATAGTTCATTTTTGGCTGGAGAGTAGTGTTTTTAACTAAAATAATATTTTTTCTGCTTTGAACGGTAAAATGAAAGCTTTCTTTTATCTTATACTTTTGTGTTATCTCGTTTATTCATTTAATTTTACCAGCAAGTGCTAAAATACATGTTTTAAAGCATTAAATTCTTCTGAACGTTACTTTTCTACTTAAAGATTTTTATCCTTTCATTGCACATTTCTAGAGCTGTCATAATCGTAACATAAAAACAATGAGCTATCACATTGATTTCAAACAAAAGAAATGTCAATAAACATCCAACTCTATCCTCATTGATATAAAGAAGTAATTCCCTTAACTTCTTTTTACAGCGATCGTAAATAAGTAATGATTTTCTGAAAGAGCACTGTGACATTTCAGCTCAATCATTAAAAACGACGATACGTTAGCGATAAAGTTGAAATTGAAAAAATACAGACGAAATTGTTATTTAATGACCTGGGAATAACGGCGGTCGAGTATTTTTGAAAGCGTTATTGTCCCTATAATAACATGTACTATAATTTTGGCATCAAATCGAAATCCTTAAAGGGAACAAATATTTTTTTCATGTTGCATTACAAAACTTTGTTGCTTGTCCACCGCCCGCTGTCACCGTAAATGAGATGACGGCGCTGAAGTGATACATAATAATAATAAAATAATAATAAAAATATTTTATCGTTCCACAAAACAAAACATAGCTTAAAATAATTGACACTTAAGTAGGTACCTAAACCAGGTCGAACCTGTTCTTATAGGCACCTATGCTGTGTGTGTGTGAGTTGTGTGTGTATGTTTATTTGTGTGTGTTGTGTGTGTATGTGTGTGTGTGTAAAAGTTACTTTCTTTAAATGAATATAGTTAATAATATAATATTAAGTGAACATTACTAGATATAAATCACACCTACATTACTTTACTATCGAGAGTAGTTCTTCCGTTAACATAGTACATTGACTATGGTCTTTTATCTACTGCAAGCCGATGACATCATCTTGAACTCACAACAAAACAAAGTAGAAATAAATTGGAATCCAAATAATTTATTTTCCCATTCTTTGAGGACACTGCTCAGTTTTCCCATTTCATTTTCCAGAATTTTCCGTACACAGTAGATAAATTTTAGCACGAAACTAATGAAAATTCAGACTAGAGTCTCTCACAGTGCTATAAATTGAAAGCCTACGGCTATTTTCGTCACATTTTCGCGCACTCAGTACGGTCAGAAAACGTGTCCGAGGGCAGTGAAACTTTTTTTTCCAACTGTCCTAAGCTTGGAGATTATTCCATTACGTGTGTACACAGCTTTAGTCTTTTTTTAAGGACAATTGTTCCTGGAAATCAATGGACAGGTTTTACGTCGCATTGGGGTAGGAATAGTAACATTTGAAAGCAAGTTAGCTAGCATTTGAAAATTAACCCCAGTAAAAATTACAATGTTTATAACTGTCTTTAATACTCTAGATTTTGTCCGCAGCATCGCTCGCGTTGATATACATATTGTCAATAAAAGGTACCCTATGTATGTATGTGTTGTATCACTGACAATGTGTTTGCAAAATTTCATGATGATCGGTTGAGTAGTGAAGACGTAAAAGCGGTTACGCTTCAACCACCAATTATGTATTAATTGTGTATTATGTATGTTAATACAAACTCACTTTCGTATTACAAAAACAATATTGTTTGGATGTACGAGTATGTTACTCAAGCTAGTATTATGGTGTATTCCGATAGATTGAATAGTAGGTATTTGGATAAATATAAAACTGATAATACATCAGTTTTCATCACAATAGATGTTATAAACTAACATCCGCCCACCGCGACTTTGTCTGCGTGGACATTCGGAAAATCCTAGAAAACCTTCGACCAGGATAAGAACTATTCTGTGTGCCACATTTCATCCAAAACCGTTCAGGCATTTTTGCATGATTCAGTAACAAAAATCAAAACTCACAAACTTTCACATTTAAACTGTGATAAATACAAATAGATAAATCTCATAAATAGTATAATACAAAAGAGTTACCTAAAAAATTACAGTATTTTCAGGATTACTCAAAAACTACTGAACCGATTTAAAATTTTCAAAAAATGGGACCAACTTGAACCTAATAAAGTGGCGTTTGAATCATGTCAATCGGTTCAGCCGTTTTCGAGTAATCGGTGGACATACATAAAAAAATAAAACAAATGAACAGCCGATCACAGAACCTCCTCCTTTTTTTGAAGATACAAACATAACCATATTTGATTTTAATATCAATTCGGACTCATTTTTATAAAACTTTAGCTTGTACTTCCTACTACAGAGTGCTACTAGAATCATCTTTAATTACATCTTAATTTAACAAAAAATGTTAAACAATAAAGAAATACCACAAAAATCCTTCAGGTAAACCTCGCATTAAAGTGTTAAATTCAGAGACTTTCGCTGAAGGACCGAATAATTTTCTGACCGAGCGGAGGGATTACGACTTGTGATGGAGATGAGGGAATTCCACCTGGGTGCTAATTTAATATTAGCACCCAGGTGGAATTTTATAAATAGCTGTTTTACTTGAGTGAAAAAAATTATAAGAGCTAGATGGCACTGTGGCTAAATCACACCGGTGTACTTTCAAGGTCTTCTTGCGCCTTCAATTTTCAAATTCGTCTTGTGTCAAATGTTTGCAAACTTAATTGCCTTAAGACGCATGCAGCTTATCCCCTTCATTTGTGCATTAATCAATTCAATGTCAAAAGTCTTTAACCGCCTCTGTGGTCTAGTGGTATGTGTAAGACGCAGGGTCCATTTGTGCTCAGTTTAGTTGGTGGTAGGGCTTATTTCAAATCCGCCTGGCTAGCTACTGTGCTTACGCGGATGGATAGCTAAAATAAAACACTGCTTGGTTTTGAATCAGTCTTGTATACCATAAATGCACCGAAAAACGACATCTTCATTATCGTCACAGAACAAGTAATCACTCCCGTTTACCACAGACTAAAAGGGTGAACTACATAGACAACAAAGACTACAACCACCATCTTACCTCAGCCTAACGCCATAACATTGTTGTGTTCCGGCAGAGGTAAGATAGCCAGTTCCTTAGTGGTGAGGGTTCCGGGTGTAGTGCGCTTACACTTTCGGCCTTATCGTCACTTAACATCAGGTGAGGTGAAAGCCAAGCACTATCCCATTGTAGATAAAAAAATTGCAATCGTTATTTGAAATCTTTGGTGAAAACTTATGCCCAGTAGGCTTGGCAAATATTTAGAAGTTGGTAGTACCGTTTCCATCAAATGTTAAGTTGAATTCAAATCACTGATTTAATAAAATAAAAACAATCGTTCAACCAAATTAAAAGGAAAAGTGAACAATGTAAATGTTACATCGGTTTAAAAGTGTTTTTCAATATTTTTTTTAGTAGTTAGAATGCATTTACACACCCCGTGCCTGGTAAGCAACAGGGTTATGTGTGACTCACCTTCCGTGGCCATACCCACTTAACTCACTACTATGCGCTCTCAGAAGCTACCCTGAACATGCAGGATCGCCTAGGAATTGTGTCAAAAGTCCCAAATCCACCACAACAAATGGCAATGTCAACAGTTAGAGGGAAGACGTTAGTTGCGGCGAAGTTGTTTATGAGCTGTCTCCGCGACAGATGTGTGGGGAGGGTGCCGTCCTTGTCTTGCATGCTGAACGAATGCCGTCATTGTATCAAATAAAGTAAAATGTAACGTTTGAAAAAGTCAAATACGATTATACACTGTAAATTTTTAAGTATAAGTGGGGATTTCAGACCACGTGAATGAACAACCACGGAATTACGAAAAAATAATCAGCTGTTCCATACATCGTCGTAGAGTCGATGTTGTACTTTTCAATGGGACAGCTGATTTTCTTTTCGCGATTCCGTGGTTGGCCCCATAGTAAAAGCCATTTATGTGGTCTGAAATTCCCATTTCATTTTTAGATATACTTAAAAAATTACGGTTATACACCGTAACAGCCAGACCGGTCACAGAAATTAAAGTACTTTGCTATTAAAAACGTGTTTTTCCCATATAAAAACATGTAAGCGGGAAACTGGACCGAGTCAAAAGAAATCGTATTTCCGCTCCGATGGTGCGGTAAAGCGTCTTCAGTTAGCCATAACCTAAAGAGTATGAAATCGAACAGAGACAAGAAAACAATAGCACTTTGGTAATAGAACATGATTTTGAAAAAAAAAAACGTGTTTTATCCACAACGGGATAGTGATTGGCTTTCACCTCACCTGATGCACACTACACCCAGCAATCTCACCACTGAGGAACTGACTATCTTAACTCTAACTGCCGGAACACAACAATTTTTAAATTGTTGCCATGTCGACATACTTAGGTAAGATGGTGGTAGCTAGCCAGGCGGACTTGAAATAAGCCCTACCATAAAACCAAAGAGGGTACAAATTGTACCTCTCCTGGGAATCGAACCCGGAACCCCTGCGTCTTACACGGGTGGGCGAACCACTAGACCACAAAGGCGGTTACATATACAAATTCGTTACCGTTATTACATTTAAAACAATCTTGAAACTCATTACACAAAGCCATCCAGCGTTTAATTGTTCATCCATGTTGATGACATCTTGGTGTACTCCCAGACGCGGGAAAAGCATATATCTTTTGATATTGTTCCAGAGTTTGAGAGAGTATGGTTTGGTGGTTCTCTGAAATAGGCTTTTTTTGACATCGTAATGTTTTTAGTATTTCCTAACCCTTGCCTATGGGAACGATGCTTTCGACCCTTGCCAATGGGAACGAAATAGAGCTCTATGATTGGTTCGTTTGTTTTACGCATAACCTGTGATTGGTAGATGGGGACGCTGTGCGTCCTTGGGTATTGTGAGACCTCATAGTAATATTTGTGAATACGGGTGTTGTGTAAAAGCGTTAAATTTTGTCTCTGTTTTCATTTCATTACACTGTCCTCCCAATTGTCTCACGGGCCACTTCAGGACACGGATCCTCCTGAAGTATGACGTCGTACACGTAATCCCTAACTAAGGACGTCTTACGAACGTGTAAGGAAAATAGGCGTAATCTATATATATAAAAGGGAAAATCACTCACTCACTGATCACGAAATCTCAGAAACTGCAAGTGCTAGAAGTCTCAAGTTTTGCATGGGGGCTCCTTTTAGGGCGTAGGTGCTCACTAAGACGGGATTTTGCGAAATTCAACCCCTAAAGGGGAGAAACAGGGTGGTAAAGTTTGTATGGGAGAACGCGATTCCTTGGCCCGATTGACTTGGAATTTGGCATAGACATTCTTTCACAAAATTAATTGAACACGTGTTTCGTATTTTTTAAATATTTATTACCTAACAGGGTTAAAAAGTGATAAAAAGCTACTTTTGCTGTGATTGACTTCGACGTCGGAATTGAAACTTTTTTGTGCATTTGATTGATTAAATAAGAAAAATAAATATCATTTGTCATATCAACGTAGTATTACATTCTCTTTGGTCATTTCCCCTGAGAGTAGGTAGAATGCATTATCGCCATACGCATTGAATAGTACCTATGGCGTTATGTTGACAGTGCTGTCGGGAGTTTTTGGCGCCATTTTGTCGAGTTCGGTTTGGTGTCTATTTTAATTATTTTCAAATTGATTCATAGTGGATATTGTGTCTTAAAATTGGTGCAGTTATATGGTACAAGTGTCTACGCAACTGAACAATATGTGGGATAATTGAAATAGGCGCGATCTTGGTTGTGTGAAGCTGAGACTTTTATTGAAGTGGTGGCTTCCTCGGCAGAACTAACCGAGTAAACTGTCTTGATATACTTGGTGCCAAATGGTCCAAGCAGCATTGGAATGCGATGCACCCGTATTCTAATGAAAAATTAAACAATATCTACCACTGAACTATTTAACACTTGACACTGGCAAAAATAACTTCCAAGAGGAAAGTAGATTGCCATAACAAAAAAAGAAGAAGAAGACAGTGCTGTCATTTTTTCCTTATTGCGTTGTAATAACGTGCAAAATTATTCCCTCTAATTATTAGTTTAATTTTAAAAGAATACAATATTCGGTCAAGTCGCCTATGCTATGCCAATTAATAAAGCACAGGGACAAAGTTTAAGAGCGGCTGGTGTAGATCTGCGCAGTGATTGTTTCTCCCATGGCCAGCTCTAATGTAGCCTGCTCGAAAGTCAGCTCGCCGAATAGCCTTTTTTTATTTTGCAACCGGATAACATGACAAGAAATAAGGTAGGTATACAACATGTTACAAAACTACCTTTAATGCTGAATATGTTATATAGGGACCATCAAATCAGCTGTTTCATACATTTTGATATTTTCGATTTGAATTTTTGTATAAAACAGCTGATTTTTATTTCGCGATTTCAGAGTTGGTCCCATTATCCCCACCATATTTGGCATTAAGGGTATTTTTGTAACATGTTGTATATTATAGAGAAGTGTTGGATGATTGAGATTGATAATCCTGATAATGCACAACATATTTTTATTTAGAACTAGCTGCACCCGGCATGCGTATTGCAATACTCCGTTTTTTTAGCCAGGGACTTTCCCGGTCGTAAGCAGAACAACTCACCAAAGTTTTATCATAATCGGATCAATGATTTAGGAGTCCCGTCGTCTGTACACTTAGATCTTTTAAACTATGCATAAAAAACCGCATCAAAATCGGTCCATAAGTTAGGGAGCTAGGTTGTGTCAGACAGACAGACACACACAAGTCAAACTAATAACACCCCTTGCGTATGTTGTGTACGTCGTATATACATATAGTGGTGGCCACATAATTAAGGACACAAGACGATTTTCCTACAAACAAGGTAATTTTGAAGTCTTGGTTTTCCGCTAGGGATTGAACTAGCTGTGATCTGATGATGGCCATCCAGGGAGTGAATGGAGAAGATTATGATAGCAAGACACACCCAACTGATCTGGTCAGCATTCTAAGAGATGTAAGCATAAGAATTTTCAATTGCAAGTTTTCATACATTTCTTTTTCTATACTATACTCGCGGTTTTTTTAAACATATCCTTACATCTCTTAAAATGCTGGTCAGATCACTTTGGTGTGTATAGAAATCTGGATCTCCTCTATTCACTACTTGGATGGCCATCACCAGATCACCGCTCAGTCAATCCCTGGCGGAGAAGCAATGCTTAAAAGTTACTTCGTTTGTAAGAAAATTGACTAGCGTCCTTAATTTTGTGGCCACCACTATATATAGTTATCCTGTAGTATAGTCTAATAACTTCACACTCACCACATTAATAACTACATTGTACCCGTGCGAAGCCGGGGCGGGCCACTAGTGATCATAATATAGCAACGGTAAAGTTTTGGATAAAATAGGAAAAAGAAGCTGAGTCTTCGACTACAATATAGCTTTGTTTATACAAGTTGCAATAGATGATTTTTAGGGTTCCGCATCTAAAAAGGAAACGCTTATAGGATCACTTAGTCTTTGTTGCCCGTCTGTCTGTCTGTTAAGATCCTTTATCTTGGGAATGCGTAAAGGTATTGAGTTGAAATTAATACCATTTATTTAAGTCTACAGACCCTTGAAACTATGACAAAAACATACTCTGAGTTAACGTAAAAAAAGATACGGCTGCTTATGCCGCCAATAATGCATTTCGACATTCATATTCATATTCAGATTCATTCATTCTCAAAGGAGTCAAAATTCAAAGGGTTTCCGTTGACCTAAAACTATGAAATTTGGCAAGTAAAATCGTCTTTTACTACAAGTACAGGGAAAAATCTGAAATCTACATATTTGTTATTAAATCATAAAAAATATAGTCTTTATTTAAGTACCTACAAAGTACGGAACCCTCGGTGGGCGAGTCCGACTCACATTTGTCCGGTTTTTAATAATACTCGTAGCACATATTTTTAATACTAGAAAAACAATCTACTATAATCATTCAGGTGGAAATCGAACCCACGACCATTTGATAACCAAGCGATTACTCTGACCGCTAAGTTACCGGGATATTAAAAGATCCATTAGTACTTTTTACTCTTCTTAATAAACCAACGTAATCAATAAAATGGGGAAGTTTCACGTCCTTTTTTGTCCTACGATTTTTTTCATTAACAATTTAATTTAATACATTGTGAATTTCACTAGATGTTCACTCATAACTAAATTACGAGTATCTTCATATAAATAGTAAATTGTATTCGCTACGGTTTTCATCTATGTTACTAACAGGCATTATAACTTACTGCAGGTAGTTAACTGGAGGTATTGTGTTCCCAGTTTTGAACCAACGGGGGGCCATTAAAATTGCGTAACAACCTCCTACTTCAAAATGAGCCTTTTAACCTCTCAACTAACCGCAGTTAACAATAACAGCCGCTTGAAGTACACACGGTAGCATATCAAGTTAAACAGCTGAACTGCGAAAACAGGCTTTATTACGTAAAGCATAAAGATGGTCTCAAGCAACATGTATGGTCTGATGTGCCGTCGTCTGTACACTAGTAACAAGAGTTCGACATTTTTAAAGTTAGCGCTTTTAACCAAACTTTTGTTAGTCAAACGGCGCCTGGTATATTGTGGAGTGTAAAAACTTTTGAGTGTGTTAAAATTTTAACTGCGAGCAAGCTTTGAACTAAGGTTTCTAACTGTTAGGTTTTACAAAAATACCTAGTGAAGTCACATAGAAAATAAAATATGACTCATAATTTTAATTGAAAACTTTATACAACTTGCGTTGAATTAATTGTTTAACTTTGATAAATGAACTAAATTGACGAAAAGAACAAAACAAATTCTATACTTTTTTGCGGGAACAAAACAAATTTTTTTGCGGGAGTAAGCTACATATACGTCCGAGAACATGATCTGGTGCGAGTCCTATTTTTTCTAGTATATTATTTAGTAAAGCTACATATATTTCTCTTTTCACAAATTCTATGCTAACCTACGCTTTTCACAAATATGTTGGTTCCAAGACTAAACCATAGCGCGATCATACCGGTACATAAGTAATCGACGAATGACAAAGAAATGAAGGATCAGCGAAAAGTACAATCTAAAGATTATAAAATTTAGATTTTTCGCATTCACAATGCTATTTTTATATTAGGATAAATAATATTAGAAAAAATACTAGAAAAAATCGACTCACCCGTGAGTGTCAATCAAAACATCTGGAAAGATGTTTCTTTGAATGTGGGGTATTTCCTCACATTGATGAAATTGCGCTGGCTTGCAGCGAAGAAGTTAAAAGTACTAGAAAATTTCGCCGCTCCCACTAGCGACTCGGTAGCATAATTGGTCAGTGCATTGGGCCGGAATCCCAAAGGTGCGGGTTCGAGTCCCGTCTGAGGTGCTACGGGTGAGTCGATTTTTTCTAGTATTTTTTCTAATATTATTTATCTTAATATAAAAATAGCATTGTGAATGCGAAAAATCTAAATTTTATAATTATATAGCTGTTTCATCTTTATCGATTGTCAAAACATCTGGAAAGATGTTTCTTTCGAATGTGGGGTATTTCCTCACAATGATGAAATTGCGCTGGCTTGCAGCGAAGAAGTTAAAAGTACTAGAAAATTTCGCCGCTCCCACTAGCGACTCGGTAGCATAATTGGTCAGTGCATTGGGCCGGAATCCCAAGGGTGCGGGTTCGAGTCCCGTCTGAGGTGCTCGATTTTTTCTAGTATTTTTTCTAATATTATTTATCTCAATCTAAAGATTACGCAGACGTGACGTCGCACTCGTCAAGCTAACATCGAGGCAATAATATATGTAGACCTGACTCACGATATCAAAGTTTTTTAAGCACTTAAAATAAATACAAATTCCAACATTTAACAATTGGACCGCGGTCCCCGAGCATAGACACCTAGCTCGGCGGAAGTACTTCCCTTCTCGCTGAATATATTTGGACCGCGGTCCCCGAGCACAGACACTTAGCACGGCGGGAGTACTTCCCTTTTCGCTAACTATATGTAATGAGACTGTTTCTCGAGTAAATAAATAAATAAATATGGTGAAGAGATCCTGCCTCAACAATAATAATTAAGAGTTAATTTTTTTTCGAAATAATTAGATGTAGTATGGTATATCCTTCTTCTTCCACCTCGTATCCTCATGACTGAGGGTCGTGGCATTGAAGTCACTGGATGCATAAGGGCTTACCATGCAGTGCGGTTTTTACCGATCCGGATAGATGTCTGCATGTCGGTTTAACAATATTTAACATTCTATTTAACGTTAAAAGTAATAAATCAAAAAAGATATAATGAATCTAGGCATGGAATTTAAAAATAATTAAAAGTACAGATACAGAGTACAGGAAAAAAATATTTGCATTTTTTTAAAGAAGAAAATAGTTTTCTAAACTACTGAAAGAAGTTTCTTTTAAAATACTTTAGAAGTCTAATAAAATTGGATAGCTTATGTAAGCTCAAGTAATAATATCTCTTAAAATATCGTCACTTAACATGTTTGCATAAAGACTTTGCCGATAACTTTAGTGTTTAAGAACTTAAAAGTACCTGTACTTTACCTTATCTATAACTATAAAAAAAGCAAACCTTGTTGTCGGCGAATATTTATTATCAATAGTCAGAAAACTGCTGTCAGCAACATTAACTGAATTAAAAAAAAAACATATTTTTTGCTATAAAAAATATTTGAATATAGCATGCAGTGATTCCGAATGATAAGATAGCGCAGTGCTCGTAAAAAATGAGTATCTTTGCAATGGCAGATCCTCGAATGGGTGACATAATATTAGAACTTTTACCTCTCCAGCACAAAATTTGGTGCGTAAAATCTCGCAGCAAAATCACTTTTTGCTGTGAGTTTTCTTGCTGTATGGTAGAGATGAAAAGATGCATGTTTCACACGAAAGCGATTTCATTTATGGCACGAGTCCTCTAAATAGTAAATTAAAAACAAAATAGCATTAGTCGACATTCTCACATTATTTTGCCCGCTCAAAAGTTTTTTAAGCATGTAGTACTCCACAGAAAAGTTTCAGAGGCACTCCTGTTCTATTGCCTGAAGAATTAAAAAAAACCTAGTAAGGCAATAAGTGTCGATCATTCCGTATAAGTAATGCAATAATTTTATTTAACATTAGTAATAGTATATTACAGGTTACACTTACATTACACTAGGCTTGTAAAGTTCTTTTCTTAAAAAATATGAGCAAACAAAATACTCTAATTTTTTTTGTTGGTTCGTATGGCCATTGAAACGATCAGTCATGCAGCCATAATTTCAAAAATTTATTCGCTAGCTGATGAGTTCTACAGTTTTGAATTTGGATAATTACTTCCTGCAATAGTGCGGGAAGTAGGTATTGAAATTTATTTCCGCACTGAATTTCAAATTTTGAACATGATGAACTAGATCACCACGTAAATGAGGAACCTCCTGCATTTTTTTTCAAATGTAATGATAATATTCCAAAGCATAAGTGAGAAAAAATATTTATTGGACTTTAGAAACATTAGTTGGTGAATAAATGATGATTTAAAAAAGAAACAGTTTTTACGGGCTTTTCTAATTTGAGTTTAGTTAATGTTAGTTTTACTAATGCCAGTTGGTAAATAAAAGTAAAACGAAGATAATTCACCTAAAAAAGTAAATCAAAGTTCCATAATATAAATTTCACCACTGAACCCCAATAAGACACAGAAGTCGGAAAAAGTTTCTCCGTGCAACTCTTACCCGCTCTTAGTTCTGGCGACACGACTTTTTTCCCCGCCTGTACTCAAGCGTGAAACCAGTTTTTTTCTTTCTTTGTGTAATACCAAAGATTAAATAAGTGTATCGTTACAGTTTAGATTTTTTCGTTCACAATGCTATCAAAATTTTTAAAATAAAAAAGCACTTGTGAATGTCAAAGAAGCTATCGATGCTGGTCAAGGGAACCAATAATGAGGAAAAAAATAGTTTTTATTCAATCTAAGAAATTTTAAATAAAAAAAAATCATAAAATAAATGAAGTATTTAAAATAACATACAAATTTAGTAAATTTAATTATTTAATTGCAATTAATAATAATTAATTAACGTCATAATTTAAGCTGACCTTTCACATGCACTTTGATTTGCAAGGAGTAGAATCGTAATATAATCAATTTTACGCATTATGACACATTTTGATTACGCAAAATGACACATGCGCGAATTGGCACATGGGCGAAATGACATTACTAACAACTATGATACACTCTGTTTTATTTCGTACAGAATTTGAAATAAATTAATGTCATAATTTATTTACGTAGACAACGTCTTCTCATCAGGCCGTCCTCACCTCAACAGCTGTTGTGTAAGATTCCTTAGCGCGTCATTTTAACACTCTTTCTGTGGAGATTATAGTTCTGGTACTAATTTAATCTGTGTTACTAACAAAGATTTCTGTTAATTTTATTTTCATTCTCTCTCCATCTGATACGGGAAAGTAATTAGCCGGAATGCAATGTGAGTAAAATGTGTTGCTAAATTTTTTGCAACTGATTTTTATGTTTTGCAATGTCGGACAGGTTGGAATTGGGGATATGATTTTCACTGGCGTTTTTATGTAATTATGTCTGTTTAACTAAACAGTAACTAAAAGTATCAGTAACAGTAACTAAACTTTAACTAAACAGACATAATTACATAAAAACTCCTTTGATTTAAAGCGCTAAAAAACCACATTTTAAAATGCACCGTGAAGTTTTGTTTTTTTTTAAATAAGCCAGCGTTATTTCATCAATGTGAAGTTAGGGTCTAAACATTTCTCGATCGAATCGATTTCGTGAGTTTGGTTCACATCGTTGTATCTACTGTCAATCATTAAACTCCAAAACCGAAACCAGGGCAAAAATTCCCTTCCTTGAAACAAAACGTAAGGCTTAATTTACACCGCGGCAAAAGGTAAGCGTCTGGAAGCGAAGCGATTTTTATTATACTAAATATATAAATATTTGACAACATCACATACATTGCTCCGATTCCAAAGTAAGTAGCTAAAGCACTTGTGTTATGGAAATCGGAGACAACGGTGGTATCACACACACCCAGACCTGAGCCAATATGGAAAAGTTCGTTTTTCTAAATTGACCCAACCAAGGATCGAACCCGGGATCTCAGAGATGGCGACACCTTGAAAACCGGTGTACAAATCCACTCGACCAAGGAGGTCGTCAAATACTATGAGCAACAGCGTCCAACACCAGTTTGCAAAAAAATTCGTGTGCGCGCGTATCGCCCGTACACGAACTAAACGTATGTTGTGACGGCGCGGCGTGCAAGCGATTTTAACCTTAGGAGTGGTAAAGCGACGCTGTTGCCTGTGGTACCTTGTGTGAAGTGAAAACAAGACGAGCCATAAAGAGTTCGCGCGTCGCCCGACAGATTGTTAATCATTCCCGCGCTGAATCTAGCCTTACTATAACACATAGCCGTACAATAACACATAATATATATCTCACTCATACAATAGACATAAGACACAATTATAGTATTTTTAGTTCATTACTAATACACTTTTATTCTGCTGTTTGTGTTAACTATCTCGATTAAAAAAACCGGCCAAGTGCGAGTCGGACTCGCGCACGAAAGGTTCCGTACCATATTTATAGAAACGAGCAAAAAAATAATTTTTGTTGTATGGGAGCCCCCTTCAATATTTATTTTATTCTGTTTTTTAGTATTTGTTGTTATAGCGGCAACAGAAATACATCATCTGAATTTCAACTGTCTAACTATCACGGTTCATGAGATACAGCCTGGAGAGACGGACAGATAGCCAGCGGAGTCTTAGTAACCGTCTTAGAACCCGTACAATGTTAAATAATTCGGCAACGATTTTACAATTCATAGTTTCTATAATTCAAGTAATACTGTGTGAAATCGTTACTGAATTATGTGTGTTTGACGTTGTCCGGCCCCTTAGATGCCATGAAATTCGCATTCATTCCGGATCCAGAAGCTTCCCATTCACCGCGGTGTAAATTAAGTTCTAACAAACTTTTTGGTCTCCCCAATGCTATTAGGGTTGTGACGTTGCAATGTAGCAATTAAGTGGTCAGCAGATTGATAGACATAGTTTAATTAAGTTCCCAAATAGTTGTAATTGGGTTTTCTTTCTGCTAACATCGTGACTTGACGGGATAAATGCAGACTATTTTGAAGTTAATTTTAACCCTGAACCAATACACTTTTGTTTAGGCAGTCGTGTAACAAATTATAGAAATCATTATATGACTTTGCTCGGCACTAAAATAAAAGTTACTATGTTCTTATGAACAAATCAACACTTATGGATCTTACATAGTTGACATAGAGACGAATCAACATTAGTCAATTGCTACAACAGTGTTAAGTTCTTTAAATATCTTTCTTGAAATAAAACCATTTTTTTACGGTTTTATTGAAAAAACTTTGAAAATTAGTTGGTTTTTGGTTTGAATTTTTATTTTTCCGACGTTTCGGCACCTTTGCAGCTGCCGTGGTCAGTTGTACTGAAGGAGATAGCAGTCAGACTTCTGCTGCTCACAAGCAGCTTCAGTCCCCCGTGACCACGACAACTACAAAGGTGCCGGAAAAGTCGGGACGTACATCGCCTTACTTTCAATAAAACCGCGCTAGTATCTATAAAAAAAGTGTTTAATTTCATATCTACTGAACGCGTCAGCTTGAAAGGTGAATTTGCTAACTTTATTTTTCTTTCTTTCCAGAATATCACTATCTCACGTCCCCAACGCGACATACGCAGAACTGGTGATCAATAACGTGAAAGCTGAAGATGAAGGCGTCTACCGCTGTGAGATCACCTACCTCCACGTTGGTGAAGACTGTAACACGGTGCAAGTTACAGACTTCCACACATACAGTGAGTGACTTTGATGTTAATGACGTCTGTGTTTGATATTTAAAGTTTTTTGAATTCATATGTCAATCAGCCACTCAATTATTAACGGCCTGGTCATTTAATTGAACAGCGCCGTTTAATCACTGGTCTAAATGACATTTGACACATGCGTCAAATAAAACATTTTATAGGGCTAGCAGATGCTTAGGCCGTAAGAGACACAAATCAAATTCATATTTAAACTTGTAACAGTATCATCGTCGAAAAAATACACAAAAACACCTATATCTACATGCTGTTGGTCATATCCATTAAAAAAATCGACAAAATTTTCTTTAAAACATTCGATAACAAATAATATTTACACTATTTTTATAACCACACACTGGGGCTGATGAGCAAACCCAAAAACATATTAGTCACGAATAATTAAATCGTTAATAGACTCAATACGGTTCATGAATACTTATAAAACACAGTCAAGCTACTCCAATACTCTTCTTTAGCATAAATCAAATCTTTTCTATTCCAAGTCCATCAAAATTTCGCCATTGTCATATTCTCTATTTTGAGGCAACTCACTTACAGCACTATTGCCTTAGTAACATTTTATTTGGAAAAGGGATATTGCTTTCCTATTGCCTCGGGCCTTCTTTGGGTGCCATAAGCCATCCCTTTCTCACTCACGTACTCTTTATATTGACTATCTCTATCTGTGAAGATACGTATCTCTGATAAAGAAAATGCTTCGATCATATGATCGAAGAGAAAATGTTACAGTTTTGAGGGACGGACTTAGGTCATTTTAAAAGTACTTTGGAACTTATTTTTTTTATAATAATTGTTATTTAGGGCTTGTTTCACAATCAAAAAAGTAAGATCAGAGCAGCTTATTTGACAGTTGTGATATGAAAAAGATGTCAAATCATCCGTCAAGTAAGCTACTCAGAACTTACTTTATGATTGTGAAACAGGCCCTTAGTATTATAACGTTTGATAACTGACAAAAAGATGTGGTAAGGTTGCAAAAAAAAATCTTAATTTTTCATTATTGTTAACCGGTTATCAAATAGAAGGGTCCTTAGAGAAATGCCACTTGTGGTTACCAGTTGTATTGAGTAGGTATTCTTAATGATTTAATCTTTTTACTAGAACAACTACGAAGATTAAATCATTAAGAAAGTTTTACAATTATTTGTAGCATATTTTTGGTAAGTGCGCCAAATATAATATTTTTTTTTTTAAATTGGGCCTGTCATAAGTATGTAATACTTTCTAGGCAATCCCAACCTTATAACTCTTTGTAAGTAAATAAAGATTTTTTTATTATTATTTTTTTGTCGGGGCCCCGCCCTCCCCTTAGTCTGCACCCCGCCAGATATATTTTATTCGGTACCTACCTCCTTTTGTTTAGAGTTTTCTCTGACGTATGTTGCGGATTATTACGAGAGTATTGAGTTAGGAGTATACTGACAGTATACAGCGAAACTTAATAAAGGATCGCGCGAAAATGTGGAGTGTGTCGAGTATAGAACATGTTTAGAAACTTTGTAAATTTGATCGTTAGGTTTTTAAGAGTTTTAAAACCAATGGGAAGGTTTGATTATGAAACCTATGTTGTTTTGAATGTGTTTTTTTTGCATGCAAAAACATTACTATAAAACCACTTGTACGTGCGTCGTTTATCAAATTAATTAAAACAAAAAACTTTAAGAAACAGCCATATAGGAATTTATGTGTATGTACCTTTGTGGAAATAAGGTATAAGAATTCAATTATAGTGCTTAAGGCCCCTATATACAAACAATTGTTTGTAAATTAACTATAGAACTTTAGCTTCAATTTGTACATGTGAATTTTCGATACATTATGTACTTAGCGAGCAATAAATTTAATTAAAATGAGGGCGCCACTTAAGTTATAGGAGCCTTAAATGAATAAATGATTACAATGCAGAAAAATAAAGAACCTACTTTTGGTATGGAATCCTGTTTTCAAATATGATCAGATTGTTCCAGAGTCATACGAGAATGTATATTATGTTTCAAAAGTATTATTATTATAAAATTGATCGTTTCTTAAAATATGAGCAACACGCTCTTCTAAAGCATTCAAAATATTCCGTAACAAACTCAATTTTCTTGCCCAAAAGGGTTCATTGTAAAATCAGAACCAGTCATCAAACAAGCCATCTTGAATTTATCGACTTCACAGCAGATTCAATGCAGCTAGATCGCTTTAAGAAAATTTACATGCTAATTTCATTTTAACACTTTACCGCTCGAGGCAAAACTTGTGCCTCAAAAATGGGGTACAAAATAACACGAGTAAATTTGATGAAGGATATTTAAATAATTTCAAGTCAAAGCCCGATTGAAATTAAGATTTAAATAGCTGTTGAAAGGGTGTAGCGAACCCTTGAACAGAGCCCTTAGGTAATTTAGGAATTTAAGATGCAAATATTTGATTGCTCCCCCTTCAGTTTTTGTGCAGCAAGATTGTGTAAAATCTTCAGTAAAGTTGCTGCAAAGCAACAAATATAGTACCTTTTGATAAATCCGTACCAAAAGGATTGTTGTGTATTTAAAATTTGATAATAAATTAGAAACCACTGTTTATGGCAACGTTAAAAAAATATGAGTATATTATCTTAATATAAAACTTTTCAAATTAGCTTTTTAATCAAAGTAAGCAAAGACAGTACACGATATATCTTAATTTTCAAATACTCCGTATTATTTCACTTCTTTCAAAATAAATGTGCTGCATTGTGCATTATCATTTTAACATTAATGTGTTAAGTGTTAATGTCTGTTTGTATTTTGGTCATGTCTGCGTCAGTCATCAATAATTCTAGAGAATTGCAAGTCTAATTTAAACTAGTGGCTCTGTGAGCTGTAAACCTAGCGTTTGTGTCATATTGTTTGAAAAGGGTGAAATATGAAAAATTTAGAAAAACTGAATCGAGAAACAAAATCTATTTATTTAACCTGCTCACAAAATTTCACGAGAACCGGTTGAAAAATGCGACCTGTAGAGGAGAACAAACGGACAGCCGGACACCAGAGAGACATACGAAAGCATTTTTGCCCAAGCTGAAACGGAGACGCTTCGCTTGCGCTTCGCGCTCGGTTAATCATTGTCAGTTCTCAGCCAATTAGTTTCGAAGCCTAATCAGATAGAGGCTGTACTGAAACGTATCATAGTAATTCAATAGTACCCATGACCATCAGCCATTTTTAACGTCCCGACTGCTGGGGCTCAGGCCTTCCTTATGGGTGGATAAGAAGAATGGGCCATAAACCACCACACCGGCCCAATGCGGATTGGTGGGTGTTAACGACTGCAAATGCAGCCAGGAGCAACGGCTTAACTCGCCTTCCGAAGCACGGAGGAGCTCAAGATAATAAATTTTTGGTCACCCGTCCCATGACCGACCCTTGCGAAAGTTGCTTAATCTCCGCAATCACCGGGCCACTCGCTAAATCACTGCGCCATCAACCTACCCATGATATTTATAAAATAAAACATAATCTGATGTTATTAAATAACTTTCATAAACCTGGAATAGAGCCTAGGACTTTTAATAAAACCAGGGGATGGGGGTATCTACTAGTAATGGAACAATTAGCATTAGCATTAATAATTAATTGCTAATCGTCGTTTAGCATTCATTAAATTAATCATAGTTGCTAAAAATAATGAATGCTAATTATCATCAAACCGCGCGAAATCGTCTGCGTTCGCGTCCTGCTGCTATCATATGAAATAATACGACCGCGCTAAATAGCACGCGGCGCGAAATATCATTACGAATTAATTCGTCTCCGATATGAAATAATGCAACTGCGCTCGTTAGCATCGCGCCGCGAACTGTCGGCTGCTGCTAAATAATTTCGTTCGTGAATTAATTTCCGACAGTGGACGATGATTTATCGAATGTATACGAGTGAGTGAGTGAAAGGGAAGAGTGCACGCATGCAGTGCAATTTCTTAAAAAGTTAAGAGAAATGCTTTTGTTTAGAGTTCATTATTCTTTGGTTAATTTTGTTTAGAAATGATTTACTTGTCGCAGCTCAGTCAATTATTTAATTGCTGTGACATCGATCGCGTCGCGTGTGATTAATTGGCATTTAAATTTATATTGACGTGTTGTGTAAATGATAGATTTGATTTTTACGTGTAAATACGTAATTCAAATAATTGTTTGGGTGTCATGTCAATAAAAATTAAAGAAATAGTGTAAATCAAGTGTTATTTAGTAAATTATTTATAAAATAACATTGTATTTACTTATTTAACCTAATTAATTTAACTTTAATGTGTAAATGCATATTTCAAATGACTGTTTTAGTGTTTTTGTGAAAATAAACTCATAAGTACCTAAATAGTGAAAAAACACAAGCATTTTACAAATCACAGCTACTATTAATTCATGATCGTATTAAAAGTCATATTAAAAATCATATGAAAAATCATATTAAAATTTATATTAAAATTCATATTAAAATTCATATTAAAATTCATATTAAAATTCATATTAAAATTCATAATTAAAATTCATATTAGCAATTAGCATAGCAATAGCACATAGCATGCTAATTATGAAAATTAGCGTGCTAATGAAATTAATTAAAATTAGCATTAATTGCCATTACTAGTATCTACGCTAAAAATAAGTTATCGTTAACGAAACGCAAATTATCTCGATCATTGAATGTATAGTTAAAATTAAAACGACATCATACTTTCATCTTTTAATAACATTTTCTTTAAGGAAAATACTTAAAATACATAGCAATGTCACCATTACTGACAAAACTGACAACCCTTCCACGTTTCAATTAACAACCACCAAAAATACAACATCTTAAAAATTCTGACACTAATCTTACATTGTTGGCTTCCCTCCAAAAATTTCGCTGCTAAAATGATAAATATTCAACGGTTCGGTCGGAATGCCCCTAAATGTTTTGGACATTGTTAAACAGATTACGGTGGTTTTTGAGACCCACCGGTTCAAGGTTCATTTTTGGACATCGCTCGTAAATGAAGGGTTAACCGGTCAACAGCCTTTTTTTTGGAACAAAGGAAATTTGTAAAAATCTATACTTTCCTTTCCGTTTTGTTTTAACCTAATTTTATAAGATAGACAAAATAGATTTTTTGATTAAACTTATTTGCTCCGGAAGGCACGTTAAGCTGTTGGGCCCGGCTGCAATTGTAGTCGTTAACACCCACCAATCCGCATTGGGCCCACATGCTGGGTTATGGCCCATCCTCCTTATCCAACTATAACCCATATGTGGGGACATTAAAAATGGCTGATTCTGATTTTAATAATAATAATCATATCACTGACATAACGGACGGAAAAGCAGTGATTAACGATAATCTTATTAATATTGTTTAAAATTCGCTTAAGTATTGATTTTGCATACCTCAATATTCTCTTACACCTATAATTAACATTGATCCGAAGCTAATATAACATACAGTTAAATTTTCGATTTCCTCTAACAGTCGTTGACAAATACATTGAAAATTTGAACATGATAAACACTTCACATTTGAACCTGTCAAACCATCAAAAAAATAATGAACAACAGCAAGCAATATCGCCGTAAGAGCTCAAACACACAGGATGCGTTCCGGTCATGCGATCCGATCCGCAGATCGCTGCGATGCATTCCGATCCCATTTATCGCATAGATCGCAGCGATCTGAGATCGGATCGCATGACCGGAACGCATCTTGTGTGTTTGAGTTCTAATGCCAACCAAAACGTAGTGATTACTTGCTCAGTGATGCCAACTAGGGTGTTACTCCCGACGCAATCGAGATCGAATTCGAATCGAGTAAACGTCAAAACAGTACTATGGAAACCATGGAAGAAACGGTTTCACCATAAACAGTGGTTTGAATGTACCAAAATAACAGATTTTTTTACGTTTTTTATCGAATGAACGTCAAAAATCAGAATCGTCTGATGTGAACTCGATACGTCTAGAGAAGGAGCACAGGTTTAATCAACTTACCACTTGGTAGTCTTCATGAAATTAAAACGCTGAAGAAACACTGTATTTTCAGGACACATTTTTCAGTGGAGAAGATTTTAATCCAGCTCTCCAAAGGCTTGTACTTTGGTTGCATTTGTTGCCCCTTTATATGGCACGATCGTTGAGTCGCGAATTATTTACGATACTGTCTTGGAAATATGAACTGAAAACAAAACTTTACAAGAGAGCACTTTAATTTGTAATTGTGTCATATAAAACAAGCATGTATCTTGGGAAACTAGCTTATTAATCAGAGCTAAGCTTTCGGATCTATAATTATTATCGTTTTATAGTCCAAGAGAAACATAATTGACTTTAATAAAAGTATTGTATAAAGTGATTTTCATACTGGGAAAGAAATAAGAACCCTCTAATAAATGCAAACAAATATTGAATTTATTATTTTTATTGATAGAGTCGGATCGTAATCGTATCATAAGATGTAAATTGATCAGAACAAAATATTTAAAGAAGCCACGTCTTAAGACGTGCTTCGACTTGAATTAAAAAGTGTCTTACTAGGTCGCTGGTAAGTTCACTTTTATTTCCTAGTATGTAAAAGAGAGTTTAATAATGTTCTTGGGACAAGCAAATTTACGGTAATATAGGTACAAATAGAACTTTAAAAAGTTAGCATTTACATTGTCGAGACGGCTTAGGCTCTAATCATTCGTGGCAATGTAAATAGCTTCCCGTATAAGGCTTATAATGTTAAGTGATTTTCCCAAGAAACTCAAGGAAATAAATTTTTCTTCATAATTAAAATTTTTCATTAGTTCGTGTGGACATGTTAAATTACCAGTGCGGGAAGTAGGAAGTGTGCGGGAAGTAAGTATTGAAATTTATTTCCGCACTGTTCACCAGACCGCCACGTAAAAGTGGAACCTTCAGCATTCTTTTTTCAATTGTAATGCTAATATTTCAGAGCATAAGTTAGAAAAAGCACTTTTACTCAAAATGATCTGTTAGGAATCAAACCAGTTTATACATTTTTAAACTCAAGAGTGACATAATAATAATGCGTACAATACTGTATTTACTTGTAAAAATTCTAGTTTGTCAGATTTTTCCAGTCTATAATGTCATCGTTTCAGAGTCTCAGAAGCCAAAATCACAGTTTTCTTACAGTAGATATATTATTTCAAAGGATATCTGTTTGACTATGGCGGCGGCATCAAAGTGGCGGCGGGCCTTTGATAACGCCATTATCTAATTACAGTGTCGAATAACGCAACGGCCTATAATTTGATTTCCATTTCATATGAGGAATAGTTGTAATTAATTTAATTGGTAAATAAATATATATATTCCTCCATATCCACCCATAAAGCGCCTATTAGATTTTATATAGTTTCTCAGGCCTAGGTTAGTGTGTTACCACCGTTATCTCTGATTTCGTAACACAAATTGCTAGCTACTTTGGAATCGGAGCAATGTATGTGATATTGTCTAATATATTTATTTATACGGGTATTTAAATCTTTAGCTCTAAAGGCAGACATTTTATGTGTTTTTATTTATTGTGTAGATATAAATACAAGTTTTCTCTTACAAAATATCAAAAATATATAATTCTCACACATACATTTCGCAAGGAACGTTAGCGGAAACAAAACTGCAGAAAAATGCACTTCGTACGCGATTTATTCGCTAGCTGTACATTGCTCGTTCAGTGTACAACGGAAACGACGAATCCGGATGTGCACGTACAATGGTTATGATACATTGTATTTCGCACGATAACACTAAAGTGATTGATCGCACGGAAATAGGATAGTCTACTACATTTTAACGCTTTTCAACGAAATAGGAATAGGAAGTGTGATGAAATGTGTAAACAATTGACAAACGGTCGATGCGAAACAAAAAAGTTACAAGAAAAAAAAATGATTATTTTTGTGTAAAGGAAAATCAATACTCTGTAGTACAAATATTACATAACAGTTGAAATTGTAATCACTTTTGTTATATTTTTGAGATATTGTTATAACAAAACAAAAGTAGAACTATATAGGTATCATCGTAAAAATTCTAATATATTTATCGGTCTTTTAAAATCCTTTTAAAGCAATAACTTTATAAAAGAGAAGCTCAAACAACACACACTGAAAACAATTATCAAAACTGTACTAGTTTTGTCGTTTTTTAGCCGTCTTCAAAAAAAGGAGGAGGTTCTATGTTCGTCTGTGTTTATGTTATTTTTTTTTTTATGTATGTCCACCGATTACTCAAGAACGGCTGAACCGATTGACATGATTCAAACGTTACTTTATCAGGTTTGTTTCCAAGTTGGTCCCATTTTTTTAAATTTAAAATCTGTTCAGTAGTTTTCGAGTAATCCTGAAAATACTGTAATTTTTTAGGTACCTTTTTATAGCAATTTTTTTAAGGTTTTTTGAAGGAGGTTTTTCTTTTTAATTTTTTATTAAAATTAACTCATTATTTAAAATTCATCTTGACACTTATCTCAAACCAATCCGTATCCAAGTCCAACAAATTAAAAATAATGTGTTAATTAATACATAGCTAATTTCCAACCTTAAAGGTAAATATTTTACCAACCAATAAAATCATGAATGTGAAATCCAACTAATAGGTAGTATTAACAGATCCGGAAATTACTTTTGCCCTAATCAATTGCCTTTCCTAGATGAATATAGCTGCAATATTAATTAGTCTTTGCATACTGATGAGGGCAGATTATCCGAACGAAAGAAAATAAGATTCTGAAAGTAAATACCGTTGAAAATGTATTCAGTTGAAGAGATATCCGTTTAGTACATAGACCGGTGTAGTGAAAAAGCTTTGCAGTAAGGTAACTTCGCAATGATGTTGTTATTTGAAACAAAAATAATGTTAGTACTTTCTTCATTTCATACTACTAATTACGAAGTAACAAGGTATTTTTCGCTTTGTTTTTAGGGTTCCGTTGTCAAGTCAACGAGGAACCCTTATAGTTTCGTCATGTTCGAGCGTGTGTACGTCTGTCCGTCCACGGCTTAACTCAGAAGCTCTTAGTACTTACTAGAAAATTTGGCATACATGTGTTTATTAATCAAGCCGAAAAAATTGTTGAATAAAATCTTAATATTTTTTTTTGTGTATTAGTCGTTTTTGAAGATTTAAAAATTTTCTTGGGGTCATGTATCGTCCATCCCCCTCTACCAGCTCAACGGTTGCTTTTGGAGACGTGAAAAAAAACAGGAAATCACTGTAATGTAGGCTTCAAAAGTGGACGAGTAATAGGTATAAAGTATTATACAGTTCTCATTAAAGTTGCATCATTTTTTTTTTATAAATCTCATTAATACCTACAGTTTATTTTATATGATGAAAAACACGACTTTGAGAGAACAGTTTTCAGTGTGTTTTTTTTCAGTTAAATGTTGTACACTGAATCAGCGTTAGGTCTTGAGGTAGAAAATGTATTATTCAAGGCCCGGCCGGCCGTTGGTCAATTTAAATTCAATTTTCTATTCGCAGAGTTTTTTGTCGACAGAGAACTTGGATTGGGCAGCCTTGATATATTGCTGAGTAACCAGTGCTTAGTTTTTTTTCTAAGTTTTAGTCTTGCACTTCAATTGGGAGTAAGCAACTTTCTTTGATGGTGAATTCAAGTCAGTTTATTTGTACCTATAACTGGATAAAACTAGAATAATATTGCATAATAAAATATAATATTATTATTATGCTTAAACTGTCAAGATTATTAAGGTTTACAAGTTTAACTTTTAACTAACACTGTAAAAAAATTTAAGTCAGTTTTCATTTTGTAAACTTTCTTTACGTAATTTACGTATAGTCACGTCTATAAATATGTATTCAGTTTAGAACTCTGTCACTCTTAAAGCTATTCCTTTTTTGAACAAAACTCAATGACAAATGACAACTATAACAAAGTGACAAAGTTCTAAACTGTGTACATATTTTTAGACGTGACTGTACGTAGGCGTTCAACTATTGCTTAAACTTATTTAATTTCAAGACATAAAACCGCTATGCATCCATTCCTCGACTCAATTAATTCCAAGTTTGAATTGAACACAAACAAACATCATTTGTTATTGTAATTCGTTCGATATTCTAACAGGCAGGTGTCGTTGAATAATTGCAATTTGTATTCTCGGTCGGCCATCTTGGCTTTTTGTTCGCTTTGATCGTGTTTTGTTTCGCGGAATTAGAATTAGAATTGTGAGGGAATTGTTTTTGAATCGTTCTTTGCAATGTTTTTAAACCTATTTTGGGATTAAAGAGGAAACAGGAAATTAAATAGTATACAGTCAAGTGGATATAAGACGACTATTATTTATTTAGATTAAAATTATTTACCTTTAGAGTAATTAAATAAGCCGATACCTGTATGTACTTACCAAAACAAATCGCACCACCGCGATTCAGGCCTAGTGTCGCAGACAGATACTCAGGTGCCAATACCACTACGTAATGACCGTTCCCCCATTACTTGTAAGGGCAGGCCAGATGACCGTCATCACTACGGTTGGGAATTTCACGACACATTACTTGGTTTAGTGTTGGGAGACTCATGTCTTCCATCCTCTCATACTCGATATCGATACCTTGCGACTTTTTTTGCAGGAAAATGGAAATTGTGCTATAATTTTTGAGCTATGAATTACCAGGGCTCTATGGAAAAACGTCGATGAAACTGAGCGAACTAACTAAAAACTGACGCAGCAGTTACCTGGTGAAATGTATGAGCAGACGATGTTGTTTGAACGGAGTTTATTATATTACATATGGTAGGAAAAAATAGATGATTAAAAAATGATTAATTATTAAGGTTCTTTGAATAAAGATATTTTGACTTTGACTTTAGTTAAAAAATATCGGTATTTTTCACAAAACAGAAACACATTAACATTCGCAAGCCAAGCAAAAGACACAGAATACAAAACAAAAGGAAAATATGTCATAGTAATAAAAAAGAACAGAATTAAAAAAATATAAATTAAAAGTAAAAAACCATAAAGTAGGAAAAAGAGGCCTACAGTCGGAATTTTATTCCAAAGTAGGGAAGAGCTCAAGATAGCTTTTTTTATACTTTTCAGATGACGGATCCTATCGATAGATACTTAACTGCATCGAATCTATATCGAAATAATTGCATTCAATACAGTTGTATTTTGACTTGTATTTTGACTGCAATTGCACTCACATTTAGTCGTAAATTAATAATAGTAGATATTGGGTCTTTGATCATAGCTGTCAATTATCACAGAGTATTTGTTTTTAAAAATACTAAACAATTATGTTTTTTTTTAAATATTTTTCTCTTTAACGTAAGTTTTATTTCAAAATAATATTACAATGCCTTATAGATCGATATCACACCCCATCACTACCGAATCGGAAGGTCCATCCACGCTCATTTCACGTGACATTACACGAACTGACCCAAGGACCGATTTGTGTCCACAATTCAAAAGGGGAAGCGATTTTATGAACCAAATAATCATCTAATCCTGAGACACATAATACTATAGACATTATGTACAGGCTATCTCGGATCAAACCAAAACTGTGGTTTTGTTGCGCTAGGAACAAAACAAACCCATAATTTTGTCCTCACAGACTTTATATTTTGTCATTTGTCTCTGCGTGATGGATTTTTTAGCAATTTTATCAGTAGTGGCTCTGTAGAGCTGTAAACTTCGCGTTTGTGACATTTTTGAACATTTATTGAAATGACTAAAATATAATTTTCCCCATATCTCCGCCATTTTGAAAAATTTCGAAGAACTGAATCAACTAAAAATCCTATATAGTTATAACACATGCTCACAATTTCACGAGAATCGGTTGAGAATGCGACCTGTAGAGGAAAACAGACGGACAGCCGGCAAGCTGGACAGACATACAAAATAATTTTTGTCTAAGCTGTCCAAGCAAAACGGAGACGCTTCGCTCGCGCTTCGCGCTCGCTCAGTCAATATACCAGTAACCCGCCCTCGCTTCGCTCGCTTCGTGGAATTTGGCACCATGGGTGCCGCGCGCGTTAATTTTTTGCGACATCTCCTAAGATATAATTTTTTTTATATATGGTGTAAAATATTATAATAATGTGCATAAAATGGTAATGGTAACTAACGTATTTAAGTTGATCAAGATTAATACTGTGTCCGTCTAAATAGATTTTCAATTACCGCATTGTACGAGACCATTTTTTTAAAGATATAATGGGTATAGTAAGCTAGCTATTCTTGAAAAAGATAGATATTATGACATCGCAGACTTTTTGTAGATCTATAAAAGAGGAATATCCCACCATGCATTGATTTGCTATATATCTCAAAGGGGTTAGGCAGCGGTTTCGATGAAAGTTCCAAGAGTCTTGACTTTTCCAACACTTTCAACAAATATAGTTATATTTCAACCAATTTACACAAAAACTTGACTAAATTATATACCTAAACCTACTTCAGGAATCACTTTATCTATTAGTGATAACCGCATGAAAATTCGTGCAGTAGTTTTTGAGTTTATCGCGAACAGACAGACAGACAGACGCGGCGGAGGACTTTATTTTATAAATGTAGTGAAGTAGTGTCACTTTTCCGCCGCTCACACTTTTGACTTAAGACAACCCAAATGGATGACTTTGAAGTCTGAATCACGTAATGTTTCAGATTCGCCCAAAAAAGGTCTGCCATTATGACTGGCAACTGCATGAAATTCGGATGCTGAATTTCATATCCTTATACCCTTATGACCTTAGGTAGATCACATACTACCACGCATCACGCTGCGTCATGCGTACCAGCAGATTTCAAAGTTAAATATTATTACAGATAGGTATTGAAAAATATCACATACTTTGATCTGATTTCCAAAGAAGGTTGATAAAACACTTATGTTATAGAAATCACAGACAATGGAGTTGCCACAAACACGCAGATCTGATACAATATAGAAAAGTTCGTTGTCTAAATTTGACTCAACTGACGGTCGATCCCGGTACCTCAACGATGGTGAAATGACAAAAAGCTACTCATCCACCGTGACGGAGGTCGTCAAAAGTTGTAACAACACCCTACAGTGTAATAAACTAACATCTGTCCACCTGGTGGGACGGTTTATTTTTTTAACCAGCAATGTTGGTCGTTGGTTGATTGATATGCACGTTTTTGCTATACCATTTGCACGACATAGCATGATCATAAAAAATCAAGGCTTGATTTTAAATATCGTTATGAAGACAGATAACTTTGGAAGTTTTCCACTCTTCCATAATTGCCAATGATAGGAATGCTCATGGGAAATCTTTTCAAGACGAACGCTAATGAGATATGAAATTATTACTCATTCTTTACAATTTTAGGCTCACATTTGGAAAAGTATTTTTTCCAATAAAAAGTTACCTAAAAAATTACAGTATTTTCAGGATTATTCAAAAACTACTGAACCGATTTAAAATTTTCAAAAAATGGGATCAACTTGGGAGCAAACCTCATAAAGTGGCGTTTGTTTTCGAGTAATCGGTGGAAATACATAAAAAAAAACAAAAAACAGACGAACATGGAACCTCCTCCTTTTTTTGAAGTCGGTTAAAAAATAGAGAAACTGTCTGTCTGATAGACTTTTATTATCCTCAACGGGTCAGTGCTTGACCTTCACCTCACCTGATGTTAAGTGACGATAAGGCCGAAGGTGGCAACTGGCTATCTTGCCTCTACACAACTATTAAAGTTGTTATGGCGTCAGACTTAAGTAAGATGGTGGTATCTAGCCAGGCGGTTTTGAAACCAGCAGTACTATCAACCAACGCAAGCATACAAATGTGTCCACCTGGGAATCTAACCCTGGACTACTGCGTCATACATGGGTGGAATGAACCACTAGATCACAGAGTCAGTTATCTACAAATAATTTCAACCATATTTCCATACAAATATCGCAAAACACAATCTCTTATTTTTACTTTAAATAAATATTATTACACCTCCATTTTGATCAACTGAAACATTGCAGTTCCATTCTCATATTTTAAGCCAATATTTTCGATTCAACAAAATACAGCTTTAACATTCCAGTGGCAAATATAAAAGCAACCGTTTTGCGCGACTGCTGAATAACGAGCGTTATTTATTTAAAACGAGCCGTTTCTAGTCAACAAATATTTGTGCGGCTTCAGCGATTTATTTTGTGCACTTTATTTAACATTGAAGCCACAACACTCTCAGTGTTGTCAGCTTATGGTGAGTCGGTGTAGTTTTAGAATTTAGGATATCTAAAATAAACGATAATGATGCAGTAATTTTTTTTAGATCTTTTAAAAATTTACATTGTTAATTACACCACAGACTAGTGTTTTAATCAAACGTCCCAGAATTTTATGTGAAGTGTTTAATTAGTGATAGTTAACTCCACCTGGGTAACTACTATATTATTTTAAAGTTTATAGCCAGTGAACTATAATCTACTGAAGTGTAGTCGCTGTTTACAGCCATAAAAATAACTCTCTTATTGTGCACTGTTTCATAATCGTGGAAGATAAAGTACTGAAAAGCTGATTATATTTTTCGACCGCCAGACATAAGTAATGACACATAATAGTATTAACGTGTAATGGCAAAAATCACGTATATTACAGTTCTAATTGTCTTTTAATAAGGTCACAAATAAGTTAGGACAGTTAAATTTTATCCCAAGGCTAAAAAATGAGCTCTAAGCCAAACAGTCCTCAAACGACGCCATTATTCTCACAGAATTTAAAAAATCACCACAATTCCACTCTCTTACACAAATCTGGAATGGGCAACGAAATTTTTCAGTCCAAAGTGGTCCCGAAACGTGTAATTCCAACCGTCTAGACTTGGTACATTTCTCAAGATTTCGCCGAAGTCGGATAAGGGAATGGCCCTATTCCGCAAATGGCCCGAGCAATTGCAGCCTTGGGCCGACAACGGAAAACCATTTTTACCGATCCGATAAACACACCTGTAAGTACTTTTGTCTTGAACCTACTTAGTGGCGGAATTTATTTTCCGTCCGAAAGTCACAAGTCCGATTTTAATTTGACTTAAGAAATTCTTATAATTTATCTAAATTATTTTTGGAAATAGTTTGTCGGAAATAAAAAAATACGACTTTAAGTTTATACACTGCACTACTCTTTAACTGTGTATCAATAGTATGTTTTTTTTATAAAAATTAAACCTAAAATTAATATACTTAATGAAATCCGGAAAACTGAAGCAAGGTATTGTACGACTTAGTTTGGGACTGAACTAGGTATAGTTAAGTCCCAAACTAACTTAAGAACTTAACTTCTAACAAACTTATCCAGTTTATAATAGGTATTGAGATAGATTTCCAGCAATTGAATTTGCATTTTAAAACGATCTTGGTAATATTAAATAGGCAAAACAATTTATCACCTACCTTCAGAGGATAGAAGATAGCAATTTTTAATACTGTTGCCTGCATTCAATACCTGTCGGAGCAACATTAATCTTAAGGTTTAAAGTAAGATTTAAAATTCATTTTTCACAGTTGAAATTTAATTTTGGAGGCTTATACAGAACGTGTAACAAAAAAAAATGACAAAAAAAATGATGTATCTCTTATGTTTTCAGTGGCAAGGATTTTTTAAGCAATATAGTTACTAAATTATATATCTGTGGTCACAACAAACACTTTAATGTAATTTTCTAAATTACTACTGTATTATTAGTAAGTACACTAGTCTGTATATTTTCTTAAATTTTGAGGTACAGTCAACGGCATGCTAGACTACCACAACAGGGTAATAATTTTCAATCAATTTCAAAACCTAAATGCGAAGTTGTTAAGCTTCTAAATTGAAATTTTTGGACTATTTTGTATAACCTGACGTGCTGCTGACTGTACATAATATCCAGTTGAAAATTACATTGGCATTAATTGTGGTACCAAGAAAAGTGCGTTCATTTCTTCGTTCTTATCTTTGCCCAAATGAAGGTCACCCTTCTAAAGTAAAAAAGTTATTATTTATTCGAGAAAGCTATAAAGTTAAATATTGAGAATTTATCCGAAAAATTTATAACAAAACTAGTGAATCTCCAATTCTGTCTCTCGTGGAAAAATGCTTAGCAAACGTCACTGGAGCTCAGCCAAAATGTTGGATGTATACATTTCTGTGTATATTTATGTATACATAAATAAATATAACGCTGCATGTTGCAGCCAAGGGGTTGGCCTGACCTGACAGACGTACTAACTGATTTATATGTAGCAACTTAAGTGTGATGCCAAGATTTTTTGATGTATCAAGTGGTTATGTTGCTATGAAGAGAGAAAATTTATTATTGAAAATTTTACGTTGCTCTCTTTCTAATAAGAAATATCTAATCTCCATTCCATTACTTAAATTAAAATGCTTCAAGATAATAAAATATTTACTGATGATATGACTTTCGGATTTACATAGGAAACCAGAATAAACCATATTATTATACAGGGTGGAAAAAATATACCGTTCTTGTAGGGAAAGTACCCTCTAAATATTGATAATGGAAATTTTACTGAAAGGAAACATTTCTTTTGTTTTTAAATAAGTAAAATTGCATTCAAATATATTTGAAAAAAATAAGAATATTAAGTAGGCACACAATATTTTTTGATAAACTTACATTTTTTTATCTTTCTTAGGTCTGCCTTTCATTTAAGATACTATGTTATTAAGAATAAATTTACCCTTATCATTGACCGTATCGATTGGTATCATAAAATACAGGATGATTTTTTTCGGATTTAAGCCCGTTCGATTCCTGACTGAGATTCTTGATAAAACAAAAATCTTAGAATGCAGTTTTATTCTTAAAAATAAAGGAATGTTTCCTTTCAGTAATTTGCCATCATCAATATTTATGGTACTTTTCCTCCAACTACCGTTTTTTTCCGCCCTGTATATCACTACCGTAAAATGTAAATACAGAATTTAGAAGAACAAAATTCAAAAGTAAATATATATTGCAAGTTAAACTTCTCTTGGAGTGCAACGTCAGCAACAGAACGCAAGATGCAGGCAAACTGCATAATATATTGTGTGCAATGGATTCGACACTCAGAAAATGGTTTAGCATTGAAGCTTAGCCTTTATTTAAGAAGATATATTATCTCCTTTTAGGATTCAATAATGCTGGCTGTTTATTTTAAGTCAAAGCAGTTGCCTTCTTTATATTGTTTATCAATCAATTTAAGCGGTTATGAACATGAAACAAATAAACGAGCAAACCTTGTAGGTACTTACAATCGGTTTAATATCAGATACAGTAAGTGAAATAATATTAGAAAAAATACTAGAAAAAATCGACTCACCCGTAGCACCTCAGATGGGACACGAACCCGCACCCTTGGGATTCCGGCCCAATGCACTGACCAATTATGCTACCGAGTCGCTAGTGGGAGCGGCAAAATTTTCTAGTACTTTTTACTTCTTCGCTGCAAGCCAGCGCAATTTCATCAATGTGAGGAAATACCCCCACATTCGAAAGAAACATCTTTCCAGATGTTTTGACAATCGATAAAGATGAAACAAATAAAACAAACAAATTTAAAAATCAGATACAGTATTTAAATAGGTACTCGAAATCCTAGTAATATTATAAATGTGAAAGTTTTGATGTTTGTTACTCAATCACGCAAAAACAGCTAAACGAATTTAGATTAGAAATTTGGCACACAGATAGTTTATAGCCTGGATTAAAACATAGATACTTTTTATAACGCTCAAAGGTAAAATTACTAAAGAGCGCGTGACATACCTACTTAGACTACCCATATTAAGGCATTGAGAGGCATCGAGGCATAAAAAAAATTAAGACGCAAATGATTATTATATTAGTATTATGAAAGAGTTGCACTTTCCACTATTACATTTTACAACAGCAAACACTAAGGTTGCAAAAGTAAAAAGATCTAAATATACCTGTCCAATTATTTAAACAGTGGTAAATTACGAATCAAAATTACATTCACTTGCAAAAATATTTGGCAAAAATACTTCATAAAAGGTAAATAATATTTTTCCGATAGATAAAAGTCGATACAACACAAAAATATATCGCCAGCTCACCCAAATAGACAATAAACATGGTTCGCGCTACTACTGCCAAGATTTAGACACAGTGCCGATTACACGTCGGCGCAGTATGAAGATCTCTTATGGTGGTTGGTTTGATGCCAGACAGATGCAATCAGAACCACTGAGAAATGTGAGTGTGTTTTTTAATTATCAAAAACAGACAGACACACAGCTAAAATCTCTTAAAATCTATGTGTGAGACCTTAAACGGCAAATAGTTCCTTATAATACTGCGTGCCTACTTATATTTGACGCTCTGTATGTTAGCTGTTATTCTTCGTTGCCCATATCCGTATTTTAGAAGCATTTGGAACGCACGATAGTCATTGGTCCCAGCTGTATATGCAGTTGTATATATGTACTCACTAACTCGTGTTGAAGCCTATCCTCTTATAGGTATTATATATATTGATTTTTTTTTAACTTTTTAAAATCTTTTTGACGACGTCCGTGGTCGAGTGGCTTTGTATACCGGTTATCAAGGTGTCGCCATCTCTGAGGTCCAGGGTTCGATCTCCGGTTGGGTCAATTTAGAAAACAAACTTTTCTATATTGGCTCAGGTCTGGGTGTTTGTGATACCACCGTTGTCTCTGATTTCTCTGATTTGGAATCGGATCAACGTATGTGACGTTGTCAAACTGGGCATAGCCAGGATGGATCGAGATCAGTAGACCAGGAATACAAACAAAAAGACGCTAATGAGTAAAGGTTATTATAAAATAGACGATTATCTGAAAGACCGAAACGCGTGGAAATGATGTAACACAATAACTTGCTAGTAAGTACTATGTCGTTTATAACATGTTGTATGAATTGTATTTGGTAACGATATATTTAAGTTTGTAAATATCGTTACTTATTTCTGTTAAAGCTGATAAGTTTCATGCGCCTGTTCTTCTTGTCAGTTAAAAAGTCTGGAACGGGTGGTAGGAAAATATAGACGATTCAAAAGCGCTTAATTACTAAGTTTATTTGAATAAAGCAATTTTCTACTTTACTACTTTACATTGAAGTAGCGACCATAGTCAAATACTCGTGGAAGTGGTCGCCCGTCTCTACGCTGGGTGGATGATGATGAAAGACTTCATGACAAGCCAAAACATTTAAGTAAATCTATCCTTCGATTATAGTGTTTGGTCTTTTTTCTGGAGCTAATTATAATGGGCTACCTATTGCTAGGAATCATTTCTATTTTTAAAGAATCACCAAGCCTATCCTAATTGATAATAAGTAACTAACTTTTTAACTTTTTAAATCAGCTTTCCCAGTACTTTCAACCCTTAAAAAAAGTCCAATTACATCCGAAGACCCGACAAACGAATGCGGTCGGGAAATAAAAATAAACAAATTACCGATGCAAGAGAAGACACGAAAAACTTGGATGTCGCAGCACTCACCGGTCTAAGTGTACCGGCATCTCATTATGGGGGAAGACATTTTATACGACACGATTCCGATACGACGATCCGACCCTTCGTGTGTGGAAATGACGTCATTTTGTGAATTTTCATACATGAGAATAACTGAAGATATGCTAATCATTTTGTCGCAATATGTGAGTGATTTTGTCATTTGTCTTTTCTACCAAGTAGCTCAGTTGGTAAAAGCACTGGACCGGGCTTCCAAAGGTGAGGGTCAATTCTAGCCTGAGACAATCCTGGTGACGAGTCGAATTATTTCTAGTATATTATTTAGTATTGTATAAAAATTGCATTGTGAATACTAAAATCTCAAAAATTTAAAAATTCTATTTATTTTTGATACTTATAAAACACGAAACCATAAATAACATACAGCAGCAAGAGCTATATATAAATAAAAGAACAACTTACTAAATTGAGTCTGAATTCCTACAGCGTTCCCCATTTCAAAACTGTTTAATTAAACACAACATACATTCAGAAAAGATACACATTCATACCGAAATAGAAATGAAAATGAAAAACTTTTGCCAAATGACTAGTCCACAATACCACAGAATACATAATAGTACAATAGTAACAATACAAAGTACCTTAAGATGTAGCTTTATGACACACAAAATAACCTTAGAACACAGATCTAAACTTTGAGTACCTCCCTATCTTTTTAATAAATAAAACATCCTCAAGTAAAATTACATGCGACCACGACAATCGTTGGGTGTAAAAGCCCCAATGGAGAAGTATCGAGAATCACTTCTATAACGAGACACTCGAGCGCTGGTTAACGAACAACTTTAATGATTTGAACTCTTTTTAGTTTAAAATTAAGCAATTCAGTCACTAAAAAGTTAGATAGAAGCGCCGCTCTAGCCATACAAGTAGTAACTAGTAAAACTTGCACATGCTTAGACTGACTCTACTGTTACTATATCTACCTGCCTCCCTAGCATGACCACCGAAATACGATAAATATCGCGTGATGTAGCGTTTTATCTACACTCAACTGTCAAACTCCATTGTCTTTTGACAGTTAAACGTGATAAATCGCTATAATAATTATCGCGTTTCGTTTGTCATGCTAGGGGGGCTGACCGATGTACATTTTGCGTATTGAACATATTGCTTATTGTACATTTCGCGTATGTACATTTTGAGGCACTGTACAATTTGCGAATTGTACATTTGGCGTATTGTACACAAGTACATTTTGTAAGAGGTACACATTTTTCGAATTGTACATGTACATTTTGCTACGAAAATTCTTCAGTTAGGTATTTGTTTTGTTCAGTTATAGCCTCGTTTAGGCTGAGATTGTCTGTGCGTAATGTCTACGTAAAACTTACTTAGCTAACTTCCACCATCTAAGTCTGGCGCCATAACAACAATTTAACATTGTTGTGATCCGACAATAAGAGGCAAGATAGCCATTTCCTTAGTGGATGAGGATCCCGGGTGTAGTGCGCTTCCACCTTCCTAGTTACTTAACATTAGATGAAATTAAAGCACCCACTTCATTTAAAATTAATTATACTGAGTGCTAGCACAAGTATTATAACTTAAAACGTAACTATATTAACGAGAGACCACCAAATGAGAAAATTAGATCTCCAATTTCAACTCCCAAAATAGAACAATTTAATTCAAGGACGGTAAGAAACTTTATTATTAAATTACTCCGACAAAACGGTTCGAACCTTATGAAATATTGAAAGAATAATTTGACAACTTAATCCGATGAAAAGTTGTAATTTTATTTTATGAGAAAAATTCAAAAGTCAGAAGTTTTGGGGCGTCAATTTTGCGCGAATGGAGTTTTGGCCTAACCAGAGGGCCTAACCGTAACTCGACATCTTATAATATGACAATGTCTGTACTATCATTATCATATTATCAGTCGCAGGACACCCACTGCGGCCTAACTGTAACTCGACATCTTATAATATGACAATGTCTGTACTATCATTATCATATTATCAGTCCCAGGACACCCACTGCGGCCTAACTGCAACTCGACATCTTATAATATGACAATGTCTGTACTATAATTACCATATTATCAGTCGCAGGACACCCACTGCTGGGTATAGGCCTCCCCTAAGGATCTCCACAGTGATCAATCCTGCGCTGCCCGCATCCAGCGGCTTCCCGTGACCTTCGCCGATCGTCGGTCCTTTCAGAGGCTTACCCATTCTAACCAAGCCATTCTAAAAATGTCTGCATAACGCCAAATATCAACAAACAAATTACTACTTTAAAATCAGGTGAGATGAAGGTCAAGTTACTCGTTGTGGATAAAAAACCGGCCAAGTGCGAGTCTGAATCGCGCACGAAGGGTTCCGTAAAAATAACGTTTGTTGTATTTGTTTTTAAAGTGAATATATAATTGAATATTCTGTGAATATTTCAAGCGTCTACTTGTTGCCGGTATCAATATCGAGCAAAAACAATAGTATTTGTTGTTATAGCGGCAACAGCAATACATCATCTGTGAAAATTTCAACTGTCTAACTATCACGGTTCATGAAATACAGCCTGATGACAGACAGACAGATGGAGCGGAGTCTTAGTAATAGGGTCCCGTTTTACCCTTTGGGTACGGAACCCTAAAAACAAAAGAAAATAAGGTTGTATTCCATAACTTTAAAACTTTATCTTAAATCGTCTAGTAGACATTAGTGGTGCTTAGGTCACACGATGTATCGATACGGCGCGTATCGAGTTGGCGTATCGCCACGTTACACTAATGGACGAGATATTTACCGATACTTTTAGCTGTGACCTAAATTTAGGACATTCTTTGAAAACAAAAAGTATCAAATACCGCAGTCTTTTGAAACAATGACAGCCTTACTACAAAAGATTTTAAAACACTGTTTAGTTTAGACACTGTTTAAATGTAATACTGTCTCTTTCAAACAATATTGTCAAAAAAGTGACAGCATCATAAACAGTCTAAGTTAAACACTTGTTAAACAGTGTTTTGTGGTAAGGCCGAGTGTCAAAACAATTCTTTACTAGGTTGGTGTGGTTTAACGACCTCAATGGTCGAGTGGTTTGCTCGCCGGTTTTCATGGTGTCGTCATCTCTGAATCCCCGGCGTGTAAATTAAGAAAACAAACTGTTTTATATTGACTAAGATCTGGGTGTGTGTATTCACCACTGTTGTTCAGACTTCTATAACAGAAGCTTTAGTTACTTTAGAATCGAAACAATGTACATCAAGCAAAGCTTTAAAAAAAGTTACATTTGTCTTTGAAAGACATAAGTTACTGTTATTAGCTAAATTCTCTTGGGTAATGATATCTACGCGGATAAAATTAAGTAGGTATAATTGTATGTTCAACATAGGTATACCTTCTAAAAGGTTCAATGAAAATAAATATTAATATCGTATCTCCCGACAATTTGCGACCCTTTAGTATTGATAAATGTTATTATTAAAGGAGCAATAAAAATAGTCCCAAACTATCTAATAAAAGATCTGTTAGACTTGCTTCGTTTACGATTTATTGCCCGTTTAACTGTCCCCTTACGGATTGAATTTAGATTTTATGTGAAGCATTAGATCGTTATTTTTGTAAGTTAAATTGTCAACGAGATTACCTTGGAAGTTAAGATGGCAATTTAGGAATTTAGTGCTTTGCCCGTTAGTATAGTTCCAATTTTATTAGCTGGTGGGTCTAATTTTTTATTTAAAGTATGTTAACAAAAAATAGAGCAGCCTGTCGATTTTGTTACCAAACTCGAACCTCGCTTCGAATCTCACTTCACTGCGCGGGTATTTTAAATCGTGTGTAAAGTTTTAAATAGTGTTAGGTTATTTTTTCAATCACAAAAGATTTTAGATAGCTACGTTAGCTACCTTAATCCTTTTGCAATCGGTAAAGTAGCTTATTAATTTTCATTTAATTTTTAAAACAAATTTCCGCGAAGTGAAGTGAGGTTCGAATTGAAATGCGAGTTTGGTTACTGAATCAACATGCAATAACTAGCTATTAATGATAAGTATAATAATTGAAAAAAGTTTTAGAAAACACAAAACAAACTATACAACGGTCGCGCAATCCTCACACGGATATAACTATACACCACAATAATACTAAATAATATACTAGAAAAAATAGGACTCGCACCAGATCATGTTCTCGGACGGGAATCGAACCCGCGACCTTTGGATATCCGGTCCAATGCTCTGACCGCTGAGCTACCGAGTCACTGGTGAGAACGTCGAATTTCTTCTAGTATATCAACTCTTACGCTGCAAGCCAGCGCCATCTCACCAATGTAGAAGGAATCAACCTCTACATTCAACTGAACATCTTTCCAGATATTTTTAAACAGCTGATTAAGGTGAGAAAGCTATATAACTATTTGAAATTTTGAGATTTAAGCATTCACAATGCTATTTTTATATAATACTAAATAATATACTAGAAAAAATAGGACTCGCACCAGATCATGTTCTCGGACGGGAATCGAACCCGCGACCTTTGGATATCCGGTCCAATGCTCTGACCGCTGAGCTACCGAGTCACTGGTGAGAACGTCGAATTTCTTCTAGTATATCAACTCTTACGCTGCAAGCCAGCGCCATCTCACCAATGTAGAAGGAATTAACCTCTACATTCAACTGAACATCTTTCCAGATATTTTTAAACAGCTGATTAAGGTGAGAAAGCTATATAACTATTTGAAATTTTGAGATTTAAGCATTCACAATGCTATTTTTATATAATACTCAATAATATACTAGTATATAATAATAATAATATACTAATATACTACTAAATAATATCTGGTGCGAGTCCTATTTTTTCTAGTATATTATTTAGTATTATATAAAAATAGCATTGTGAATGCTTAAATCTCAAAATTTCAAATAGTTATATAGCTTTCTCACCTTAATCAGCTGTTTAAAAAATATCTGGAAAGATGTTCAGTTGAATGTCGAGGTTAATTCCTTCTACATTGGTGAGATGGCGCTGGCTTGCAGCGTAAGAGTTGATATACTAGAAGAAATTCGACGTTCTCACCAGTGACTCGGTAGCTCAGCGGTCAGAGCATTGGACCGGATATCCAAAGGTCGCGGGTTCGATTCCCGTCCAAGAACATGATCTGGTGCGAGTCCTATTTTTTCTAGTATATTATTTAGTATTATATAAAAATAGCATTGTGAATGCTTAAATCTCAAAATTTCATACACCACAATAGACCAGAGCCCTATTTAATAACATGACAATTTTTCAATTGTCATGACAATTTGGCTTACACTGCGGTGTAACTATGAGTAATTTATTGTATTTTCAAATCCGTGAACGCTATGGATAATTGTCATTACAGGTGACAAATTGTCACTTTTATTAAATAGGGCCCTGTGACCTCCGTTGCCTCTGATTTCCATAACACAAGTGCTTTAGCTACTTACTTTGGAATCGGAGCAATGTAAAATAACTATATTTACAAAAACTAGTGAGAAAGTCTAGCAGATTGACAAAAATAACATATCTCCACACCCCCCATCAAACATAGAATCAAATCAACATACCCTGTAATATGGCTCAGGCCCGTTACGGTGAAATTAGCTTCAAGTTTTAAGCAGCTGTATGTTGTGAAAAATTATCAAACTTTTTTAAGTAATAATAAATATTTATATTAAGGGGCTGACATGAGCCAACTAGCGCCGCCATTCGATTTTATTTTATTTATTCTAAATAAGCCCAATTTCTTAAAAAAGGAATCAGTCAAGGTCTTGTGAATGACGTCTAATATTTATTGAATAACGTTATAACATTACAAAATGCGTGCAGTAGTTTAAAAACGGGTTTGAACCAACAGTGGCCACTTTTAACATAATCGCGTTTTAAACCGTTGAATGCCTTTTCAAACTGTGTAAAGTTATTCAATAAATATTAGACGTTATTAACAAAACCTTGACTTATTCCTTTTTTTAAAAATTGGTCTTATTTAGAATTAATAAAATAAAATCGACTGGCGGCGCTAGTTGGCTCATGTCAGCCCCTTAATGGTTTTTATACGTGTTATAAGAATATCGAGATTTTCGGTTATGTTATGCAATAAATAAAAGATAATTATTTCTTTATAGTCTTTTGAATAATAATTTTAGTACAATACAGGCTGAATTCTAACTTGCATCTTCTAGCAACCTACTTCAAGTATTTCTGTATTAATATTTAATTTGTGAAATTTAATTATAAGATAGGTACATATTTTTTTTTCCCTCAATTAAAACTTTTAATATTATTTAAACATTTATATTAAATTAAAGTGTTTCGTATCATAGTATTTTCTTGCGCCACCAAATCGAAAATATCTCAGCATTTATCACAGCTAGCAATTCAGCAAATAGACGAAGCTGTCCGATGCAGTAGCGCTTGAAGATTCCTTGAGTCAGAAGCTGCTTAATGGTTGGAATGTTTACGCTTATACAGCTTTTGCTGTTAAGTCAATGACTTGTGACTTTCTTGTTGGTTTAAAATAACGTATTCTAAATTCTAATATCTTTTTAATTTAACAAAAACCTAAAGGTTCGATCAAACAAGACTATAGTACATTTGCAACAAATTCGGCAGCCTTTTTTCTTGCTCTCTTATCGTATTAGGCTCATAAAATTTATAAAAAGTAATCAGTTTTAAGTATAACTTCGGAGAATAAAACATAAGGATTCATTTCTTTAATTATAAATACAACGTGCTTAATTATTTATAAAGTTTGTTTGAATAAAAAAAAGACTTTAACTTTCATTTAACTAAATAATAGTCTTTAATAAACAAATCTTTATGTTTAACGAATTTTATGGATGTCGCAAACATTCTGCTTGAAGTTGAACAAAATGTAGATACCTACATCCAACATTTTATTTATTTAAAAAACCATATGAAAGTGATTGCAAAACTATACCCCAACTTTTAACTCCATTTCGAGCTCCCAGAATTCCAGGAACATCCTGGAATAAAAAGGTAAATTCCAACGAGCTCGCGAACTTCTTTCTCAGACGCAAACTTGGACGTTTCCGCTGCAGAGAGCGGAGAAAGGTGACGTCATTTCCGGGGTCACCTTGTAGGAAGTTGTATGTCCGCTTGATAATTTGTGAAGTCGTAGAATTATTTAATAATAGTTATTTAATTGTGAAAAGCGAAATATATGAAGCTTACTACCGCAAAAAAGATATGCAAGATTTCTCTTTTCACAATGGTTTGGGAGTTACGCCAAGTGACGCCTGATTCAATCAAATAGTTATTTAGTTTTATGGAACTGTAAGACTTTATCTACACCCACATATCAATCCTCTATAAAAAGTTAAAACGCCCTAACACAAAGTAAACTTCCATAAACTTTAACATTTAAATTCACGACTCTGGGTTATACATGCAAGGTCATTAATAACTATATAAACCAATTCCATCACATGATTCATTTCAGTGCTTCTTTATGTATTTTTTTTTGATAATTTATATATTTTTTTATCTGTATGAACAGTCAAGTTTTCCTTTACATATCACCTGTAACTACATTGCATTGAAGTCTAAATCTTTACCTTGTTACACAAGCTTTATTCAGCACATGTTTTACTGCGGTTCATTGTTCATCACAAAGCCTAAATCTGCGCGCCCGCGACACAGTATAAAATAAATACCAGAAATCTGGCTCTATAAAACCGAAAGCGGACAGAAAAGACGTGCTAGGAAACATGTATACTTCGGTCATAGAGTTAACAAAAATCTTCTGTGTAACCACTAGTATGTAATCATTCTCCAATGATATTGGGCCAGCCCCCTAGCATGGCAACTGAAACGCGATATGATATAGCAATTTATCACGTTTAATTGTCAAAAGACAATGGAACAGTTGAGTGTCGATAAAATGCTATATCACGCGATATATATCGTGTTTCGGTGGTCACGCGTGGTAATTGTTAATCCTCCAACTTCCATCATCAGCGTCATGATTCGGATCAACGATTTTACGCTACATGTCAATGTCTTGGCCTAACACCTTCCATAGATTAAAATTAAAAAAGCAATGTTGACGGTCTTGTAGATCCGGATTTTGGTAATCCCACTGAGAAGCCCTTAATGTAGTGCGGCGCTGCAGGACACATACTGACAGGTCTATCGCGATCGCGGGGGTACGCGGGACGTGCGATACTGCGGGGCTTCCCTCAACGTTACTTCGCGTTGGGGGAAATGCGCTGCACTGCGCGGTCGCGACGACGAGCTGAGTAGCTGACATGTAGACAGCGCGCAGTGTTTGCCGCGACGCGTCGGCATCACGCGTGCTCTTCGGACTCTTTGGAGAGTAACCACTATTAGATTTATTTACACTATTATACTGCCACTTATTTACATTGTGTACACGATCTACAATTACATAACAGTTATGTTACTACAGTTAGCTACAACTTGTGTATTTATCGCGCACATCTGGCGCCTGGTCTGAATGCCCGATAACACCCTAGGTTTTAGATGCTCTGGAAGTGACGATACTATGACATAATACATTGTATTGGATGCAGCGAACAATATTTTGGCAATAACTTCCACACAGCAGGATGGTAGTAACATGCAAGCAAAGCAAAATAAATAAACCGGCCTAGTGCGAGTCGGACTCGCGCACGAAGGGTTCCGTAAAAATCACGTTTGTTGTATGGGAGCCCCCCTTAAATATATAACTATAACTTACTTCCGACAAGATTCGTAGGTAAGTTTCAGAATCTTTGTTGTGACTTAAAAAAATACAAATTCAATTAAAAAATAAAACCACTGAAGATTTAAAACCTCGATGTATTATACAACTTGGAGACGATAATGCGACAGTAAATTAAATGTCGTATAGTTAAGAGTAACGATTTTCAGTACAATTAATTTTCGTGCTATTTAGTTCATTTGAAACAAAATAGTAGATTACGCAACAAGGGCTTAAAGTAGTGTATTATGTCTTGGGCGCTAAATTGAACCCCAAGTACGAGAGACTCTAGGGGTTAACGTTAAAGCTAGAATCCCTCGTACTTGGGGTTCAAGATCGCGCAAGACAAATACACATTTACATTTAAGCCTGTGATATACATACTCTACTTTTTATACTTTCTGCGAGGCAATTGAAACCAACGAATGCTATAAAGAAAGTACTTACGTATTTATTTAAAGTAAGAATAATAAAATATGAAAAATTAAAAATATTTATTGAAAATTAAAAGTAATGTAGAAACATTAAAAAGAACATTTTTTAATTTGTAGCAAAAAAGTTAGTGCAAAGAAAATAATAAGGAACATACAGCCCAACTCAGAATAAAATCTCATTGCACCTAAACATTTTTGAAACCAACCTCGATCAAGCACGACTACATGGGTTGCATTCCGAATTCAAATCACGTTATTTCCCATGGGAAAAATGACTTACTTTAGGAAAAGTTTGCATGACACATAATATGCCATTGACGAGCAGGTAGTATACAAAAATTATTTCGTTCCTAGGAATTATTTGATAGTTTTAAAATACTCCTATGAACTAGTGTCACAAATGTTTTAATTTATTGTCGTATTGTCGTCTCCACCCCGTACAAAGCAGGTAATCAACCAATTTTGTAAAAGCGCCATCTAGCGTCTTCACTTTCCATGTACATTGCGTCCCAGTTCGGTAATAACATCAGTCGTGTCCTGATTATGTTGGTATAATTAGCTCGGTGCATTTTACGTGAATGCGCCGCAAACTATGTTAGAGCTTGTTTATTTAGGCAATGGTATAGTTATTTTATGGCTTTTGACGGTTAATAAGTGAACGTGCGCGGAAAATTAATGCTAGAGGCTTCCACTCTGTGGAATTTTAATTATAACTACCTACTGATTTGTATCTAAACAAAGCAATGTGAAGTCAAGTGTGTTGGTATTTGGGATTCAATTGTGATATTATGATGGGATAGAGGGTATAAAAATACACTCGTTATTTCTGAAATGAGATTGTCAGCTGCGATATTGTTAAGCTTTTAAGCATAGAACTTCTCCAAGAATCTCCACGAAGATTGGTCCTGCACTATCTGCATCCAGCGGCTTCCCGCGATTTTTTTTTATCCACAACGGAATAGTGCTTAGCCTTCACCTCACCTGATGTTAAGTGACGATAAGGCCGAAAGTGTAAGCGCACTACACCCGGAACCCTCACCACTGAGAAACTGGCTATTTATCTAAGTAGCAAACCCATTTATGATTAAAAAAAAATCTTACCTCTAAGTGCCGGAACACAACACTTTTAAATTGTTGTTATGACGTCAGACTCAGGTAAGATGTTGGTAGCTAGGCCAGGCGGACTTGAAATAAGCCCTACCACCAACCAAACCACGTACAAATTGTACCCCTCCTGGGAATCGAACCCAGGACCCCAGTGACTTACATATGTGGGCGAACCACTAAACCACAGAAGCTGTTCTAAGAACATCGTCTTCCTTGTCTTCCTACCCACGGAGCGGCATCCGGTGCGCATTCACGATCCTAATCCTTAAAACTATACCCGTTTTAAATAAACATCTAAAAGCATGTAAAGTGAATCGACATAAATGATACACCTTGCAGAGTTGACACGGGAGGACGGCTGGTCTGGTATGATCCTCACTTGAATACTATCATGTCTTGATGCCGCAAGAATATTAGCGGCTTTCAACAAAACATTTTAAAACACTGGGAAAGGAAGACTGGTGATGTCTGGACTAAGGAAGGAGAGCCAAAAGCACAGATTTAATAAATGTTCGATTCGATTCGAATTCAATGTCAATCTCAATGGATAAACGAAACCGTATGTTTTAGGCTATCAGTGGCCTTTTTTTTAGTTTTCTTAAGCCACATGACACTAAAATTAACTTAACGCGGTAACTTGAAAACCATACCAAGTCTAATAGGCGAAGTAGAGTAACCTAACTTCTGAAGACATCCACGTTACGTGGATCACAACTTCCGTAGTTTAGAACTAAGTTCTAGGTTCATTCTGGAAATTATGCTTCTGAAATCTTGTTAGATCTTTTGCTTGGAGAAGATTGCTTGTCACAGCTTATGTAAAGGTTGTGTGGATAATTTTATACAGGGTGTCCCAAAACATTGCCACACGAAGGGAAAGTACCTTAAATATTGAATTTAGGATATTTTACTGAAATAAGACATCATTTTGATGTTCAAAGATTTTTGTAAAATCGCCTGCCTTAACCAGGAATCGAACCCAAGAAATATAAAAAACTATCTATCTATAACTATCTCGACGACGACCTACGTGGTGGAGTGGTTTGCACGCCGGCTTTCAAGGCGTCATCATCTCTTGAGGTCCCGGGTTCGATCCCCGGCTGGGTCAATGTAGAAAATAAACTTTTTTTTTATTGTCTCAGGTCTGGGTGTTTGTGATACCACCATTGTCTCTGATTTCCATAGCACGAGTGCTTAACTACTTACTTTGAAATTGGAGCAATGTATTTGTCAAATATTTATATTTATATTTATCGTTTATTTTTACGATGACCCCTGGGACCCCTGCGTCTTACACGGATGGGCGAACCAATAGACCACAGAGGTGGTTAAAAACTTAGATATGAAGTTGGTAATGCTATTGAAATAGGTAATTTCATAATACAGCCACTCATGACATGAGATAGATAATAATTTATTCAGAAACCACTTCAACACACAACAGCAACAACAAAAAAAATATTTGAGGCATTACAAAAAAGAGAAAACTTAAAACTACAATGACTAAGATGAATAGTACCGCACCGGAGTGTGCAGCAGCGGCAGTCTGAAATAGAACTCAGCTCAGTGTTGATAGCTCTGCTCAATATTGTTTAAAAAGAACCAGTAACTGAGCTATTAAGGAACTGCGGTCACCCATCCAAAGACAGCCCTTTGCAAAATGAGCTTAGATTTATTGTTGCAGAAACTGCTAATTTAGCTAATGGAAAAAGCTTTTGAATAACGTCTAGTCACCGGACTGCCGTGAAAAAACTAACCTAATTAATATACTCGTAGAGAGCTATAAAAATTAATTAATCACGCCCCTAAGAGAACTTAATGAAAACTTATAAACGCCGATAAATTATATAAAAAACTAATTTACTTGAAATTTTTACGATCTCGATGCAAAAACGAAGAGAAAATATTTTAGTTACAGCATCGAAAAGATATATTACTTAAGTTATGAGGGTTTTTTTACTTTACTTAATTATTAATTATTTTGTAGTCTGTAATTGTAATCTGTTTAAACTTAAGTTAAGTATGGTATTATAGTAGGTTATTACATACTTAAATATTTTAAGACGACATTTTATAATCTTTTCTTAGTTATAAAACCCAAATCAATAATCATTCAATATTATTTTTTTCAAATTACTTTTTCGAAGTTGACGTTATTAGATAAAATAAAAACAATCTTTTGTACACAGTATAATACAGATGACTAAAAACCACTGTCTAAAATTTAAATAATAGCTAAATGACTAATTCGTCTGCTGTCTAGACAAAAAAAAACAAAGTGATAAATTACTTTCACAATTTATATGCAAAGCTCTTATCTCAATACTACTCAAAACGAGACATCAATTTTAAGATTTATGATTTAGATTCGTCCTTTAGCGTGATTTTTATTTCAGATTAAAAAAATAAAATACTTAAAAGTATTTTTTTTTATTTAACTACACTTTTTAATAAACAACACGGTTTAAAAAAAACTTTTGCAAATAAGTGAAAATGACCCCTTACAAAATTTGGCTTTAACTAAAAGAAAGTTGGTATAAAAACATTATAAGAAAATAAAATTACTTCTGTCAGTGTTGAATAAGTTTTTCATTAAACTTTTCCCATTCTCTGTATCGATAACTTGAAGAAATATCCAGAATATTATATTAAGTATTTAGTAAGTCCATTTAAAGTTTTACTTTACTGATCCTTTGTATTTAAAACTTCTTACAATTTAGTCGAGGCATTAATAAAAATGTAAATGAAAAAAATATTGAAACTGTTAGAATGTCAGACAAAATGTGCTACTTAACTTGATATTTTCAAGTTATTTATCGGTGTAATCGTACATCAAATTCAATTTATAATAGTTTTAGAAAATATCAGCTGTTTCTTTGGGGTTGCTTTTCTGGTGTATTTTTAACTGTACTTAATTAAACAATATTACAACTATACTTACACAAGTTTATAATTCAAAGATTCACTATTTTTGATATTTATATGCCCTATTCCCGTTGTCCCCCACTGGGGGATATCGGGAAAATACTCACCCTTTACAATACTCCTACGTTCCTCGCACAACATTAATGCTTTGATGTTAAACAGTCTACGCATTTCAGACTACGCTATAGGTACTATTCTGTTATATACAAGGTGTTACAAAAGTACCCCTTATGCCGAATATGGTAGATAGGGACCATCAAACTGAACAACTTTTACTATGGGACCAACTTTGAAATCGCGAAAAAAAAATCAGCTGTTTCATACATTTTGATATTTTCATAATTAATTTTTGTATGAAACAGCTGATTTTTTTTCGCGAGGGGTACTTTTGTAACACCTTGTGTAGTACAGCGCACTGTTCAATTTCGTAGCGTAGCAAGCCAATAATATAGCAAAGTGTGAACGTGTTCTAAATTAATATATTATGGTAAGCAATATTATTGTGCTATGAAATATTAAAACGTAGTCTGAAAATGAGCCTAAGTCAGTAGAGTTATTATTATTTTTGCAAAGCAGATTGTGTCTAACAGTTTGTTATTATAACAAGTATGCTAACTGGAGCATATATTCCAGCACAGAATGCTTCCTTGTAACACCATTCCTTGTCTACTATTTAAATAAGCTTTGTTTACGAGTAAGCTAAGCTGGGAAGTCACAGGAGTAGGAGAGGAACAGAAACTAAACTAAAAATTACCAAAACATAATTACAAACATGATTCAATGATCAACTTTTTAGGGTTCCGTACAAAAATGGTAAAAAGGAACCCTTATGGTGCGACTCAGTATGTCTGTCTGTCTGTCACAGCTGGATATCTCAAGAACTACGAAAACTAGAACGAAGGGGTATCATATGAAAGAGCGCTGCTTGCACATTCTCAAAGATTATTTATATTATTTTGGCCCGCATAGTTTTTGACTTTTGATGAAAAATGTAAAAAAAAATAGTGCCCCCCCCCCTCTTGAAAAATTGATCATTTCTGCATCAATGAGCGTCAATTACGTAAAAATTTACAATCGCAAATGATTATTACCGGAGCGCTTTACAATATTATAAAAAAATATGAAGCATATTAGTTTTTTTTTTATGAATAACATGACAACAACACATATTTTGCTCCGATTCCAAAGTAAGAAGCTAAAGCACTTGTGTTATGGAAATCAGAGACAACGGTGGCACTACAAACACCAAGACCTGAGCCAATATAGAAACGCTCGTTTTCTAAATTGACCCAACCGGGGATCGAACTCGAGACCTTAGAAATGGCGACACCTTGAAACCCGGTGTACAAAGCAACTCGACCATGAAGGTCGTCAAGTACGTAGCGTTCTTTTCTTATTAAAAACGTTGCCGTCGAACTTCGATCGCGTAACTTCGGCATAGTGTGTCTAGCTAGAAAGCCACTCGACCACGGAGGTCATCTATAATAACATGGATTGTCTCTGTCCGATTCTCAGTGCTGTTCTAGGACCGGTGCCAAACACATGGTCCGAGGAATAAATTAGGCTACCGTGTACTTGCATTGTGCGGTATCTCGCAGCCTTTGTCCGTCCACACTTGGTGCTAAAGTCATTTGATAATTTATAAGGTGAAGTGGAGCTGTGTTATATTAATTATACAATGTAAGAAAACTCAAAGGAATCTTCTAGCAAATAATCACAAACAATCTCTTAATCTTCAAATGTTTACAACAACTATTGCTTTCGACGACATGAGTGGTGTTATGTTCAATGCCGGTCTACCAAGCAAGAGGTCAAGGCTTCGATTCCCGGCCCGGCAGAAATTGAAATGATGAATTTTAATTTCTGTGTCAGGTCTGGGTGTTACTGTGTATAATAAGTATATATTTAGAAAAGTGTATAAGTAGTATATCAGTTGACTAGCACCTATTACAAGCTTTGCTTAGTTTGGGGCTAGATGGCGCTGTGTGGAATTGTCCAAGCATTATTTATTGTTTATGATTCTCATGACACTGTTTTTACTATCCAAATAAAAATATTGTCCGCAATTTTGTGCACGTTATCTAGAATTGAATTATTCCACGGAAACATACGACCGGGATAAAATTAATAGTGTATTTTAATCCTAGCTTTAAATTATATGTGTACAAACGCTCGTCAAGGAATCAAATTAGGCTACCGTGTACTGCGTTGAATGAATGAATGAATTAATGAAATTCTGAATTCAAATAAGCTCACATAATACGCATTTTTAAATCGTCAATTCTTTTACCCTACCACCCATCATGGCGTCTTTTAGCTGACAAGAAAAATGGGTGCAAAAATCTTAACAGCTTTATCAGATGGAACGAAATTTACAAATAAATATATCGTTTACAGACATTACAATATATATGTTACAATTAACATAGATTAATAAATAAATAACTTTATTTTATTATCTCATTTCATAATTTAATCAATTTACAGAGAGCTAAATTAAAGATTTTAAGTCATTATTCAGCCTAACAAAAAAAAAACGCTTTGTTTTAAAAAAAATAAAAAAACATCATGCGGCCCCAATTAGTTTTAGAGGGTGCTAATGATTGCAAATACAGTTTGGAACAACAACAGCTTACTAAGTAGTTATAAATAGAGATGATTTCCTTCATAACATACAGATTAGTATGTCTACTAGTTCAATTATTTTCAGTCGCAATCACTTAAGAGGGCGTAGAATGCACACTAACGCCGCCACTGGAAAAAAATCATAGTGCTTAAATAAAGACAAAATTGTGAATTTTCTCTCTGTAGTATACGTAGAAGCTTTGTGGTTCTTTTTATCGCTTAACTAATAATTTCTATCCTATAATATAGTTTAATGGAGATTTTTTGCGATAAGTGGCCACTTTTAACAATAAATAATAAATAAATAAATAAATTTATTTATAAAGACAAAATTGTAAATTGTCTCTCTGTAGTGCACTCCGTAGAAGCTTTGTGGTTCTTTTTATCGCTTAACTAATAATTTCTATCCTATAATATAGTTTAATGGAGATGTTTTGCGATAACTGGTCACTTTTAGAAATAAATAATAAATAAATTTATTTATAAAGACAAAATTGTGAATTATCTCTCTGTAGTGCACTTTTAACAGTAAAACTACATTTAACTAAACGACAGGATAGAAAATATTGTTTAAGCGATAAAAAGAACCACAAAGCTTCTACGGAGTGCACTACAGAGAGATAATTCACAATTTCGTCTTTATTTAAGCACTATGATTTTTTTCCAATGGCGGCACTAGTGTGCAGACTATGCAGCCCTAAATCATTGTTTGTTGAAATCACTTTCTGAAATGATTATACTATTACAAATTACTTTTACAACAATGGGGATTTAACCAGAAATGACAAACAACCAATCGTGTCGAGTAGTTTATCAATTAAATTTCAATACCACTTGGTCCTTGCGATTCGGCGAGGAGTGGTTGGCAACTTGGCAACGGTCGTCTCGCTGCTAAGTCGACTAACTGAGAAGGTAGGCTGTGAAACCAGCGATTTGAAAGGGAGTTTATTTCGCCACAATTTAGAAATGGTTTATCTCTGTTGTATTTTTTTTTACATAATACTAAATAATATACTAGAAAAAATACGACTCGTATCAGATCATGTTCTCGGACGGGAATCGAACCCGCGATCTTTGGATATCCGGTCCAATGCTCTGACCGTTGAGCTACCGAGTCTCTAGTGGGAACGTCGAATTTCTTCTAGTATATCAGCTCTTACGCTGCAAGCCAGCGCCATCTCACCAATGTACAAGAAATTACCTCGACATTCAATTGAACATCTTTCCAGATATTTTTTAACAATTGATTAAGATGAGAAAGCTATATATTTGAGTTTTGAGATTTTAGCATTCACAATGCTATTTTTTTTTATTTATATTATTATATTCTAGGGTTTAAGTAAATAATAATATTAGCCCAGTGCTAAAACTTTTACATTTTGGAGTAAATTATTTTTTTATTATATTAAACAGAGATACTATGTGTTTTAATAAGTTGGAATTTCTTCATTGTAGTTTTTCCGGTTTTCAAGGTGTCGCCATCTCTGAGGTCCCGGGTTCGATCCCTGATTGGGTCAATTTAGAAAACAAACAATTTTCTATATTGGCTCAGGTCTGGGTGTTTTTGATACCACCGTTGTCTCTAATTTCCATAACACAAGTGCTTTAGCTACTTGCTTTGAAATCGGAGAAATGTATGTGATGTTGTCAAATATTATTATATTTTAATTATAGTTTTTTTCTTTCATTATGTCTGATATTTGACTAGCTTCTATCTATTGACAGCAGAGCAATGTCTTAATTACATTTTATAATAATCAGCTTGTTTCGTGGCCACACCGCCATAACTTTAGTTTTCATTAAGTGGACTTTGGTCTTGACTGAGTTATGAGTTTCCGTATGATTTATGGAAACTGTGCAACTTCCGGTTGATGTAGCAGAATTATTGACTGTTTGTCCGTACGTCATGTACTGAAATTAACATTTATGTCTAGTGAAACGTGTTAACATAAAATGGAAGTTAAAATAATTATAAATCTGGTTAAATTTAGTTTATAGACAATGTTACGTAGACGGATAATTCTTCAGAAAAAAATCTGAAAAGAATTATTCTTAAGAAATACATCTGATTTTTTCCATACCAACAAGTATGGACCAAGAAAAACTACAATAAATTTTTGAGAAAATCGAAATTTATTGATGGTATTAAAATGTTTATTTTTATATAAAACTAGTGGCTCAGTGAGCTGTAGACCTCGCTTAAATTGTATGTTGTTTAAAATTAATCTAATAGATGACGCCACGAGGTAACTATTTAAAGCTAGATGGCGCTTTAAACATTTTACGAAAGGGTAAATTTATTTTTCGCAAAATTTCGAAAAACTGGCTTGACAAAATAATTTTATATAATTACTGAACCTGCTCACAAAACTTCACGAGAATCGGTTGAGAAATGCGACCTGTAGAGGAGAACAGATGGACAGCGAGACAGCCGGATGAATTTTTGCCCACACTGAAGCAGAGACGCTTCACACTCGCTCGGTCAAAAAACATTTTCTATCAGAGAGCAACAATTTGTTATCAATAATTAATATATTTGATCTCAAAATAAATAGGTAACTAAATTCCTTGAAAACAGGAATAAATACGTTTATTAGTAAAATTATTTTATTTTAACTTCAATATCTATATTTTTTATTTTTATCGTAACAAATTATGTGAATCCACATCAACAGCTATTTAACAACATCCTACCGCAAATTTCCTTCCAATTAAGCCCGAAACTTGTCCAAAATCACCTTCGAACGTTTATAATTATTCCGGAAAAGGGATATTTCCATAAATTTGCAGCACATGCGACTAACTGTCCCACTCCGAGGCTGTCCCGTAATTATGGGACGTTTTGGGACACTATGGGACGAAATGAGAAGCGACTTGCGAAGTTAGGAGACAAAATTATTATAATTGCATATTGAATACGTGTGAGGAAGTAACTGTGTGGTTGTTAATAATTTTAATTTATGTGTTAAATGTTTATTTTGTTTAAATTTTGGTTTGAAATAAAAATGTACTTAAGCTTATGTAAATATTTGGAAAGATATTCAATTGAATGTCGAGGTAATTTCTTACATTGATGAAATAGCGCTGGCTTGAGAGTTGGATATACTAGAAGAAATTCGACGATATCACTAGTAACTCGGTAGCTTAGCGGTAAGTGCATTGGACCGGACATCGAAAGGTTGCGGGTTCGATTCCCGTCCGAGAATATGATCTGGTGTGAGTTGTATTTTTTCTAGTATATTATTTAGTATTGTATAAAAATAGCGTTGGGAATGCTAAAATCTTAAATTTAAAAATGTACTAGTCAGAAGTCGCAGGTTCAATCCTTTTTTGCGTTATATAAGTTAAATAAGTTTTCAAGATTCCATTTTAAGTCGTTGATATTTTAATTTACTATATGAAGATGTTATTTCACATCTTCTTCTCAATCAAATACCTATTTCTTAAAAACGACACCCACATAAAAACAACATAACTTTTTCAAAACTGTAACATTATGAAAATAATAAAAACAGCCACCAGCACTAAAGACAATTTGGCTTGAGCTTAATGTTTTTTTTTAACAAAACAATATATAAAACATTTTTACTCTTAGGTATTACTAGGTATTACTAGGTATAACTAGGTATAACTAGGGTCTTAGGTATAACTAGGTATTACTTTGTAGAATATGCAAATACCGAAACATGTCTGGAATCCGAATGCATCGCAGCTTAATTTAAGTAATATGTTTAAAGTTCACAAGTGTTGTAACTTGAAATTGCTCAAGCCGAGCTTAAGTTAGCGTTCACTTGTTTTTGTCTAAAGCACAATATAAATAAATTACAGTATACCTAATGAATGAAATTTGACAACATAAAAATACATCACTGATTCTATAGTAAGTAGTTGTGTCATTGGAATTAGAAACAACGATGGTACAATAAACACCCAGACTTGAGACAACATAAAAAAACTCATTATCTAAATTGATCTAAAAAAAACTTTGAATTGCATTAATAAATAGAAATGATCTCTGTAAAGGAAGAAATAAAATTCGAAAAACTGAATTGACAAAAAAACATATAATAAAATTATCGAACCTGCTTACACAATTTCACGAGAATCGGGTGAGAGGAGAACAGCCGGACATTATGAGAGCATTTTTTTTTCCAAACCGGAACGGAGAAGCTTCGCGCTCGCTCAATCAATTATTTACTGGTTTTATTACAGATGCATTCAAAAATCTATATTTGAATAATACAGTCGATAATGCCGTGCCATAACTATTTGTTTAATTCCGTACCGTACCTAAGATTTTTACATTTACTTTTTTTTTTATAAACAAATTATTATTCTTGTAAAAAATGAAAAAGTGTTGCACAAAATTATTATATTATTATTTAAGTTTAGATTAATGGTTAGATTATGGCGCTCCAATAATTTATAAGACCAACATTTTGTACCTACCCATATTTTGCAAATAAAACTATTTGATTTGAGTTACATTAAAAATTCTTGAAAACCAATACAACTTTCGATAAACCGCTCAAGATTTATAACTGCACTACAAATTTCTTCATTGCTTTGTGTCTCGGGCAGAAGTCTGAATGCATTTAAAAAAAACATATTTATTTGTACATCCTTAAAGTTCATTTTCGCTTAGAGACTTTCGGTTGCATGTTTGAGTTGTCAGTTGTTGAGAATCAAGACGAAGTAACTGCCTTTTAGGAAGATTACAAAATAGTTTATTTTCCAAGTGCTTCGATTTAGAAATTATACTGACAAGGGACATTTTTATGTTTGGATATTATTTGTCAGTGTTTATTGAAAAGTTCTAACTTTACGAAGCGATATATTTTAATTTGAAAGTTTGACGTAAGCAAGTAATTCTCTTTTAAGAGTTGCACTTTCATAATTTTACGTTGCAGTAGAATCAAAATAAAATTGTGCTGACAATTTACTGAATATTAAATTAAGTGTTCAAGTAAGTATATTATCGAATGCAATGACATTAAGACAAACCCTTGGGGTTTCAAAAATGTGATTATTATCATAATTGTTATCCTGTTTCTAAATGGTAATAATAATCATATATTTTAATCAGGTGCTAGTTTTTAACGTTGGCCAGTAAAAGTTCCGTTGAAACTCGAAATATTTCCAAAGTTGTCGAAGTATGCAGTGATTTACAGCCCAACTTGGGAATATAAATGAGTTGGAGGTGAATTTGTGGCCAAAACATCGGTTGCCCTGACACTACGAGGCGAAATTATCATTTTTAGATAAACAGTTTTACGTTAAAGTATGTTTGTTCGATTTTTGTCAAAAGACTGAAATTATACTGGTAAAATAATTTCAAGAATAGCTTACGACTGCGTGGAGTTTAATAAGAATTTCGATAGCTGATAAAACTCATCGTCATAAAAACTTGTATATTGAAATAAAATTTTTAGGCGCAGTTTTACTAATAGTTTTTTTTATGTTTTTCATTAGATTTTTAAGTTTCCCGACGTTTCGGCATATTTGCAGCTGCCGTGGTGTGGCTCAGGTCAGGGGTGGGGGGAATGAGAAACCATTTATATTCAAAGTAACAGTACTCGAGTTAATTTACGCGTTAATTTTAGATGATGCTGAAATAGTTATTCATTTATCAAAATCATAGCAATTTTATTTGACTTGAAACCCTTTTAATAACAATGTGTAAAGTGATAACATTTTAAACAAACTTACACCGCGTTATATATACTAACTCTGTTTTGTTATAGAACTAAATACTAGGTTCTTAAGATATCAAAGTTTTATTCTTTAAAGCTCTTTCACTACTTTAGATATAAATAGAAACAACATCTGTATCCATTTTTATCAATCCCTCGTCACAGGTTAATAAGATAAAGACGTCAAATTTTCCCGCCTTACGTTGACAGTTGGTAGTTATAAAGGCGGGAAAAGTGACAGCTGCGTTCGGCGCCATTTATTATTCTATAGCATTTTCGGTTTTCTACATCAAAAGACAAGGGTTCAAATGCGGAAGTACTTTCAGACGAGTCGTGACTTTTACACTACTGCCCAAAAAACAGTGTAAGTAATTGCTAGGTTTATGTATTTTAATTGTGTTACCTACTGTTCCTGATAACAATGGCCAAAGCTCTAACAATAATCGTTTTCTTTTAGTTGAAGCTTAAGAAGGCTTATCTGCACACTAGCGCCGCCATTGGAAAAAAAATAGTGTTTAGGAATGGATTTAGGTTCACAGTTGTTTTTGAAATACCATCTTAATAAATTTCAGATTTTTTGCATATCACAATGCTATTTTTATACCAAGAATAAATACTAGAAAATATCGACTCGCCACAATCCACAGTCGATTTTTCCTAGTATTTATTTATCTTAATACCTTCTTAACTTGTAAATGTTGCAAAGATGGTAAAACTAAGTAGATAATATGAAATACTAATAACCCGCCACGCACGGTTTTTAGATTATTAAAAAAAAATACAGATACTCATCAACGCGTAAGGCCAGTTTTACTCCAATTCGCAAAACAAAAACACTTCAATAATCATGTTTTATTAATGAAAAAGGAGACCCAGAATCCCAAGGAAAATAATCACGACCGAGCCGAACAAATACGCAGTTTACGCGCCAAAAATCTCTACAGTCCGCGTTTGTTTTTTCAAACGTCCCGGCGGCAGCGTCGGACTACTGCCTTTTAGCCAATGAAATTGGGTTAAGATTTCGATCCCTTTGCCACAGTGGATTTGGACAGTTGGAACGTTTGAAACTTTTTCGGGTAACCTCGTATTTTTTTACACTTTAAAAGCGTTAAGTGTTTAAATAATGAGGAGCATGATAGCACAGTGGCTTAGTGGCTGGCCCAGCGATTGCAGATGTTAAGCATTTTTCGTAAGGGTCGGTCATGAGATGGGTGACCAAATATTTATTATCTCGAGATCCTCCGTGCTTTGGAAGGCACTTTAAGTCCGGTCCCGGTGCATTTGCAGTATTTAACACCTACCAATCCGCATTGGGCCCGCGTAGTGGGTTATGGCCCATCCTCCTTATCCACCCATAAGGAAGTTTTATGCCCTAGAAGTGGGGACATTAAAAATGGCTGATGGTCAAGTATTTAAAAAGCTACTAATAGTAACAACATTGGCAATGCGTTAGTGAGGTAATATTAAATCAGTTTGATAGAAATAGTTTATATTAAAATTTGATAAGAATACAACTCATTAAAAAAAGAGTAATAGCTCTGAAAACCCATCATTTTCAGTCATCCATCCATCATTTTCTTTTTTTTTGAAGCCGATTAAAATACTGTTTAATAGTTAACGTTTGATTAAGTTATTGTATCTCTGCTAAATTCATATTTTTCTGTCTTGATAACTTCATTTAACTTTCCTTTGGTAAAAGAAAAAAGATTACTAAAGAAAATAAATTACGTAGACGATGCCACAAGTAAAACCTGTCTCAGAAAATTTAATAAGTAATCTCTTTCAAAATAAAATTTAGATTCACTCCCACAATCAAAAGATAACTTACTGGCAGCTCCTAAATTGTGTCTCTTAGATCCAAACCCGGTTTCAATTATTGTATCCATTTTCACCCATGTACTCTCATTTTAGATTTTTTTTTTCGTCACAAAAAATGGCGGATATTTTAGGCGGAATACAATTTGCTCCGTGATTATGTTTACGTCTGTTTGTTGTGCTTTTAAAAAGCTCCTGGTTCTATAATGGTCGGGAATGGAATTTTTATTCAGTATCTCTTTTAGGAATGCTCACAAAGTATTGTGCCTGAGTCGTCTGTTGAACGATGGGGTATAATATTGTTATTTTAATGAAAATCTTACTTTGCTCGCATATTTCTTTGAAAGCGGTAACTAAACGGACTTTGTTCACCTTTAAGATTTTGCTTCTAAAAACATAATTTAAATATTCCTTTATACTTAACAGAGTATTTTAGTTAAAATTCAGTTTTTTTTATAAAATTAAACATTCATCAAAAGTGTTTGAAGTAATAAAGGTTTTAGAAAACTAGGCCAAAACCTCAATCAATTTTATACCCGCAACATTAAAACTGACAAAAATAACTAAAACTGTCGTGATAAATCAAAACCTTTTGCGCAATAACCTTTGTCATATACTGGCAACTAAACTAACCGCATGACGTCGAAATTGGCGGGAAAAGTGACAGCTGGATGACATCTGTCAACCGTTTATGGCGCTCGCTATTCGTCAGCGCCTCTAATTGTTGTTTTGTTGACGGTTCAAATTAATTCTGTCGCGGTTTGGAATTTTGATGTTTAGTTGATATTAATGTTGTATTGTTGAATGGAATGGTTTGTATTTTGGACAGCCAATAATTTAGTTGTGGGTCACATTGAGAGTAAGGAGCTCGATGGCGCAGTGGGTTTGCGCTTTGCCTTTGCTTTCCCCGGTTTCTAAGGTTGTTTAATTTTATCGGAGGGGTCCACATTATCTGGTTTAAAGCTAATTTTATTACTTTAAACCAGATTATGTGACTCCCTTTAATAAATTTAAACCCCCGATAAAGTACTTCAGAAACCAGGGTTTAGGTAAGTAACTTTCGCCATGGTATGGGTGACCAAAAATCTCGAGTTCCTCCGTGTTTCGGGAGGCGCGTTAAGTCATAGTTCCAGCTTTATTTGCAGTCGTTAACACCCACCGATCCGAATTAGGCCTGCGTGGTGGATTATGATCCATCCTCCTTATCCATCCATGAAAACTCTTTATCATATAAAATAATTTTAGAAAAATAATATTTGATCTTCATAACAGTGTTTGCCTTATTAATAAGCCTTTTAGGTTTAATCGAAATCTTTTTCGTTAACATTTAAATGGATAACTTTTGAGACAAAACTAATTTACTAAAAGCTCCCAGGCTGACTAGAATACCGTTATGCGGACCATAAATCGGATCAGGGGTGGCAAACCTACACGAATGTTAAGATAGGGTTGAGCGTAATACCTTCGCACGAAAATTAAGTAACGAGTATTATTATTTTTTTCTAGAGAAAGTACTAACCTCCATGGGAGAAGAACTAAAATAATAATAAAAAAACCAATTTTCGTTGAAAGTGTTTATTAAGATATACAACATATCGCTCATTGAATGCAAAACGGCCACAAACCAAAAACTACACTTTTTACAGGAGAACCAAAACAAATTTTCAAACATGTATTTTTGAAAAAAAGATGTTTTTTTTTGTTAAATAGTATGATGTTAGTATATCATTGTTTTCGTCATATTTTGCTCTATCTTTTAAAATAATTACCGCTGTGATAGCTCTCACACAACCTGAAAAAAAACTACAAAAGCCCTTTTTGCATTCAAGATTTGATCCAATGTTAAAATAATTATCTCAAAAAATGAAACATATTTTAAAGTGAAACATACTTTATTTATTGTTTTACCAAGAAGACATTAAAAAATAAACAATAAACAACTTTTTTTCTTATTTTTTTTTTATTTTTTTTACTCCAAGATTATGTAAAATTGGTAAGTATCGCGTTTAAGCATACAACGATAAAATGCCTAGTTTTGTATGCTTAAACGCGATACCAATTCTACATAATCTTTAAGTAAAAAAAAATGGTACCTATTCATAGGAATGACAAAAAAATACTTTAAAAATAATAAATACAAACGTAATAAATTAAAATTTTTAAAATTTAATGGCCGAAACTATAACAATAAAATAATATTCTTCGAACTATTAAATTAGCTTTAAAATCGTAACAATTATGACCATTTTAAAGCTAATGTAAGCGTAAAAATGATTAGGACAACCAAGCGATGAGGAAAGAAAATTGAAAAATATGGAGATGAGGGAGAGGAGACAGAATGCCGCGGGAAATGCGAGACGCCAGCAGAGAGCTCACTCCAGTCCAGAGAGACACATCCGATCCCACGCGCACCGCCTGCTAGCGGCCGCGAATATAATTAGAAAACCACTCCAGTGACGACGATAAAAAGTTAAGAGACTTGAGAATGGCAAGTAAGATGTCATGATCTACCATGTTAAAAGCGTTTGAAAAGTCAATGAGCACAATGGCAGTGACTAGTTGGATCTCCATGCCCAATCGTATATTCTCAGTTACCTTAAGGAGTGCTGTTGTTATACTGTGCTCTGGACGGAAACCAGACTGCTGATAAGGGAGTTTGAAGAGATGAAAGAGGAGACTTGTATATGGGTTACAGATTCTAGGATTTTTGAAAGGAAGCGAAAGATAGAGATAGGTCTAAAGTTACTAAGTAGCCAAGGAGAGGAAATTGTTGGCAAAGGAGTAACATACGCCTTACGCCAAAGGAGAGGAAACTGGTCTGTCTGCAAGGAATAATTTATTATGTTGACTATGAGATGGGGAGAATTTGTTCAAGGACAAAGACAATCATTTTCCTGCTGATATCATCACATCCTACTGCTTTCGATTTAAGGGAGGCTATAACTTTACTAATATCGTCTATGTCACTGGCGAAAAAGAAAAAAACTCTGAGTTCGAGTGGCCTTTGGAAGTAATACTGGAGATGGTGTTATACTTGATGGCTGGGTCTAGAGGAGTCATAGAAAAATTATTAGAATTGGGGGAAGTTTTCCCCAGACCAAGAGAGTGTAGAAACTACAAAACCAAACTTCGGCGGGTCTGCCGAGCTTCAACTTAAAACAGATAAATCGAAGTAAGGAGTTTCGTATTGTATGTACTATTCGCCGAAGTTATTTAGAAGATATCGATGTTCGTGTGACATCATGAATTGGGGTTCGCCATTTTGGCCCGATTGGGGCTCGATTTATCTGTTTTAATTTGAAGCTCGGCAGACTTTCCGAAGTTCGATACGTTAGTTGGTACGGCCCCTGATTCTTCATTAAAATCATTTTTGCGCTGCTCATTCTGTAAATAATAATGCAATATTATAAAAAAAACAATGTGTAACATTTATATTGTTGCTTAACTACTTTGAATGCTAAATTTATAGAGTTGAGCTAATTTGTCTATACTAGTTTAGCATTTTACCTATCTAAACCTAACCTAAGAATTTAAAGTACTTAGATGATAACTGATAAGTGTATGAACGAAAACTCTAACAAGTAAATTTTATTTTCAGCTTATTAAACATTAATAAATGGTTTTTTACGTATAAAATAAAAAAATATTCAGTTTAGCTGTCAATGCGTTTTTGTATTAATTTAATTTTAAAATCCCACCTTTGTAAATATGGCATTGCTTTGCTTTATATAAAAATGCAAGATGTACAAATTTCTAAATGTGGCATTGCTTTGTTTCATATTAGAATGCAAAATGTACAGATTTGTAAATGTGGCATTGCTTTGTTTCATATTAGAATGCAAAATGTACAGATTTGTAAATATGCCGTTAGTTTGTTTCACATTGGAATGCAAAATGTACGTATCCTAAAATATGGCACTATTGCATTAGTAGAATTCTGAATGTACTTACTTGAAATTTGAAAGCAAGACGGCCGCATTCCAAAATGTGGCGCCTTTGCACAAAACACTGACATGATGTTGCCTCATTTTTTGACTTGTGGCCGTTTTGAACGAAACTGACTCAAGAGTCTTGGGTCGCAACTGGAAAAATGGCGGTTTTGATCTGACGTTAGCGCGTAAGTCGGCCCAATTCAAAAAGGGCGGTTGACGAGTTTGGCATGAAAATGAACGAAAAATGACGGGTGTCTTAAGCAAAACGAAAATATTTTAGTTTTAGAGGCTAATTTTAAACTTAAACAATTTTAAATTATTTTTGATTTGTGGCCGTTTTGCATTCAATGAGCGAATATATTTTTATTTATTTTCCACTTTTTTGTTTAAAAGTTAGAGGGACACACACACACACACTTTGAGAAAAAAATCATTTTTAAAGACCTATCTATAGACACCCCGCACGTATAGGTTTAAAGAAAAAAAAATCAGTTATAGTTCCATGTATGGGGAGCCCCCCCTTAATATTTTCTATATTATTTTTTTAATAAATTATTTCTAAAGAAACAAGGATAAAACTTCACCAAATAAACTTAACAAAACTCTATACCATAAATTTATCCAGCCTCGTTTAAAAATTTAAAATGTATTTTTAATAAAAAATATCGTTTAAGCTATTTTCCAACCGCGATAGCGAAAATAAATACCAAGAGACCTTTAGTGTTTACTCCATTACACTTCGAAGTCCGATAGGAATTAATAGGGTTGGGTGTTAATGCTATAAAAATATCGATAGTTTTCTTTTGTTTATTTTTAACAAACTGGCTTTAACACAACTTTAAGAAAACATGTTTATTTCAATAGTAATTATTGTACGGTTAAATAATGTATGCATGAACGTGCATTTTTAAATTATTCAAACAAAATTGTAAAAATCTGTTTCACGTTATTTATAGGTTGTATGACACCTGTATTAAATTAATAAATGAGTACCTAGTGTGCTGAAAAAATTAATGGCACCTAAATCTGTTTTTTTCTTTTCACTATTAAAAAGGTAATGTACATATCTCAAGAAGAATTTGAGCTGGTTTTATTGCAGAACTAATGTCTTCCCTTGATTGTTAAGAATACAAATGTAATAATTAAATATAATTACCTACATAAATTAGTACCGCAACATATTTGGCCGAGTGTAAGCCTTAAATGCGTATTGCTTATATCGATACACAAACTATCGATACATCAACATCACTATTTTTAAACGATAAGTATCCAACGCAAGTAGGCAATTAAAGTCAATAGAGCGTATTTTAAATTAATTTGCACTGACAACCACCTAGCTTCGTTATTACTTCGCTAACCGCCGCCATCTTGAAAAATACTTCATTTATATCGAATATAGGTTTCCGATTGAAATTGTTTTATTAATCAAATGTAGTTACAGGGAATCAGAGTTATTCACTTTATGAATTTTAATAGGAAAAACGTATTAAAAAAGATAACGATATCGTAGGCGTTATTGATAAAATCCTAAAAGTTACTATTTTGAAAGTACGCGAATAATGGGTAAATAATTTCTGCTTAACTTAAAAGATATCAGTACTATATAGATGATATAAAAGATTATAATTTTTTAACTAACTTATTTGAATAAAAACACTATCAGAACTCGTTATTAGTAAGTAGGTACTTTTCCAAAAAAATATTTGTTAAATTAATATAGATTTTTTACCATAATATCGAAGTTTGCACATCGAAACATCGAAAAAGTTATCTGTTTAAATAATAAATGATTATTATTGTGTTTGTAAAATGAGCTTCACATATCGGTATCAGAAATGAGTGTCAATCAGTTAATAATGTTATGTACTTATAGAGTTACTCGTACAGGTGGCGAGAAAAGTTTTAAATTAAAGTTATTAATTTTTTCTCGAATTGATTATTAAAAAATTGACTTGCTAAATAGCAATTTTAAATTGTGTCACGACTCACGACAAGAAGAGTTGGTGCGAAAAAGTTTAAAATGTTTGTGCAATGCTTATATTAATAGTCTCTTTCGTAAGGTTTTCCTTAATACATACATTCAAATTTTACACTTACACTTATTATCAAGTTATTGACTAACTTGTTTAAAAACTACAGTGTGTTTATTTATAACTCTTGAATAGGAATACCGTCGTTTTATTTACACTTTTAAGAATGTATCTGTCAAATAAAACTGTTTGTAACTCGTGCTAAAAACTAACAAAAGTTTGAATTGGAGAATTTACATATAATAGGTATTATATTATTTAACTCATTATATACTTTTTTCCCAATATCTATTGAATTCTTAAAAGGAAAATATAACAATAAAATAAAAACAACTTATTTGCAGTAAAAGCCACTTCCATCCAATTGACAAAATGAAAAATTTATCAATCGCTACCGAGAGTGTTAATTAAATAGCACTTTTCTCTCCCACTGTACATACTGATCGCGACTGTACGTGACAACAAAGGCTCCATCGGGATACGATAAGCTCGTTAGTGAAGCGACAATCTGGTTTTACGTTATTTCAGCAAGTTTTCAGGATGATAATAATTATGTAGGTATTTAACCGTAATTAAAGATATTTAAACTAAAATGGCGGCTACTCGCGAATTCGTCTGCGTGAACAGTTATTTTGTATCCCTCGGGAACAATACTTTTTTTCGGGATGCGAGCCTCTTTTGCCCGTGATCCACCCGCCTAGTTCACCCAGGTGGACTAGGGGATTTTGTTTTAGGTACCCTATGTCATTTTCTATAAGGTATATGCAAACTTTTATGATTACCCTATGTCATTTTCTATAAGGTATATGCAAACTTTTATGATAATTCGTTTAGTAACTTGAGTAGACTTGAAAGCGTAACAAACAATCAGGATTATGGTCAGGATAGTAGGGATGAAAAGTTACAGTTTACATATATATCACAATTAAGCAAGCATGCATATCATTAACTTAGTGCATTTGGCTTGCGCTTGCAACTATAAATAAATATTTGACAACATCACATACATTGCTCCAATTCCAAAGTAAGTAGCTAAAGCACTTGTGTTATGGAAATCAGAGATAACGGTGGTATTACTAATACCCAGAACGCGGTTTTATTGCCTTCCGGCCCACCCCGTCAAGATCGTTCTCCGATCCAACAGAAGGGGGCCGGCAAGTTCTGAGCTCTCCATTGCGTGTCACTCCGACGAGCAGTGTCGCTCAAGTCAAAGTGCCACGCAATGGACCAATGGACAATATTCTAAATTGACCCAACCGGGGATCGAACCCGGGACCTCAGAGATGGCGACACCTTGAAAACCTGTGTACAAAGCTACTCGACCACGGAGGTCGTAGACTAGGGTAGGGTAGATAGTAGACTAGGCTCAGTCATGTGATGGATGACCAAAATTTTACTATCTCGAGCTCCTTTATGCGTAAGGTACGATATGTCATAAGGAACGGCTGCATTTGCAGACATTAAGACCCACCAATCCACTCTAGCCCAGCGTGGTGGGCTCCGGCCTATCCTCTTTAACCACCCAAAGGAAAGGTTTGTGTGCCCAAGCAATAGGAACATTAAATTGTTTGATAATATCATTTTTGAAGTCAAGTAGTTTTTGTGCCAAACATCCAAGCATTCATAATATAGTAATAAATTTTACATTTACAATAATTTAATATTTAGGGACTACTTTTAGCCACATTAAAAAACCCTTTAGGCTCGCCAGCAAGCTCGCCCAAAAGGAGCCTATTAAATCATGTTTTAAACCTTATTACAAAACATGTAAACTTATTTTTCTTTGTCCACAGTCAAACCCAAGTCCGTGGAAGTGACAGCGCGTGGGCAACAGCTGTCAGATGGGGCTGTGCTGGGCCCACTGCTGGAGCGGCAGAAGGTGGAGGTGACTTGCACCGTGGTGGAGGGGAAGCCACAGCCTGAAGTCACTTGGTATTTCAACGGGAAGAAACTGGATGGTAAGTGGTTTTTCTGTTTTAGGGATCACGCTACCCAATAGGGAAAAACTGCCTTCAAAACTTTTAGAAGTAAAAGAAACAAAAACTAGGCTTAGTGTTTGGTTAAATTCATTTATTTATTTAAGGACAGCTAGCAAGAACATACACCAAAAACAAGACAGTGATACATTAAAAACTTACATAATATAGTGTTGTCTTATTAAAATCTGCCACGACTTGCATTGTATTTAACTAATTAATATATTATTTTAAGTATAGTATCTTATTTTTTTATTAATATTAAGGGCCTGTTTCACAAATTGCGACTAAGTTCAAATGTAATTTCACTAAATTCTATTCCATTTTCAAATAAAATAGAAGTTAGCGCCCAATTATAGATTGTGAAACATGCTTTTACATTATATTATATTGATATAATATTTTTTTAATCATAAAATAATGTTTATAAATATTAAGAGTTTAAATAGGTACAATCACTGTATTAGGAACGCACACACATAGTACGAATAAAATAAAATAAAAAAACGTAATTCAGTTTTCTCACTATTATTCATTTTTCAGATATCTACTTTAACTTTTCCAAATCTCCAATGAATTACGCATTTCTAATATCGCATTTTTTAAATATATAAATAAATACAACTTCAAATAATTGTTTCCATCTTTTAGTATTCAACAAGCGGTATTTCTCGGGCGACCGCGCGGTTTGATTCGGTCAAAACATATTTATTGTTTTACTGGAGTAGAATTTAAAAATACATAGCAAAGATTTGTTTTATCACAATTCATAAAAGTTCACAAATTGCCACGCATAAGGTTTGTTTATATCTACAGACATTGAGCGTGCCAGACACGTGCCGTGAAATATTTTTCTATGCAGTGTCTGTTCGTGTCTGCGTGGAACAGCACGATAGATGATGAATACGTTCAGGCTGGCCCCAGACCTACTGGTTTCATTTCTTTACTTTGCTGTTCTAGTAGAACAGGGTGCCGTAACGGCTAACGCATCGAACTTCGGAAAGTCTGCCGGGCTTCAACTTAAAACAGATAAATCGAGGTAAGAAGTTTTGTATTGTAGTTATTTAGAAAATATCGATGTTCGTGTGACATCAAAAATTAGGATTCGCCATTTTGGCCCGATTGGGCTATCTGTTTTAATTTGAAGCCCGGCAGACTTTTCGAAGTTCGATGCGCTAGCTGGTAGCCCCTGTTCGACTAAAACAGCAAAGTGAAGAAATGAAACCGGTAGGTCTGGGGCACGCTTACACATACTGTATAGAAGAATATCATTATTGTCTGTCACGGCATGTGTCTGTAGATATAAACGAACCTATTAAGCAGATTTCACAAAAAACACGCGTTAAGGTACTTTTCATTTACATACAACTTTAAAATCAGTAGATGCGCATGATGCAGCGTTACATGCCATTGTGAAAACCGTCTTAAAATAAATAAATGTATTTAATAAAATAGATAAAAATATCAAAATTGTTGGGTAATATTTTATAGAAAATTGGCAACGCAACATTATTCGAATGAAGTAAAAGAATTTTTGTTACGTAAAAAGTAATATTACTAAATACTTCCGTCGTTGTGGCACACAACTTCCAACCTTATTACAAAACTATAAATACTATTTTCATCTTGTATTTATATATTTCTCGCTAACCGGATCACCTGCGTACGTGACTGACGAACTGAAAAGGGGCTCATTGTTGAGCTACGGCGTAGCATAGATGCTACGGATGCTACGAAGCACCTATGAAGTGCATTGCTACGAGACTACGCCATATAGTGGAAGAATTTCGCGCTGAGACGTTATGAATTATATTATTGGGAATATTATTATATTGATGTTAAATTGAGTACTATTTGTAGTGATGTTTAATAACAAATGAGTACTTTTTACAATGTAATGTGCTTACTAGAATGTTGTTCGTATTATGATGTGTGTTTGAGTATCAAGATGAATCTTTAAATATTTTTTTGTAGATTCCTTCTTGGCTCCCAGCTTAGGTTGCGGTCAAGAGCGAAACAATAAGCCATAAAAAAATACAAAGAAGTCAGATCTCCCTGACTTTTCTTTTATGATGTACGCAGGTTGATTTTATAAAGACAATTGTTTTTTTTAACAATTTCAAGTAGTTTCACAACAAAAAAGCTTCAGCCCTGCTATGCCCAGCACTGCTATCAGTAATCGATAGTCGAACCCTCCACATTACCCAAAATCGCTAATTTATCATCATAATTACTACATTTACTCACGTACTGAATATTCATTTGGAGGCTGTATTTAAGACGCGCTCTGTATGCAGCCAGCGAGCTTGATAACACCTGCTGGTGAATTCTAAACGTTTTTATTGCGATGAAGGGAACCTGGGATATTAATCTTGCTTACTTATGTCAATTTTTGTAGAGGTATATTCCGCGCGCGATGAGAATGGGATGCTACTTTTTGGAACTGAGACGCGCATTGTCCGTCGGCCAGTCGTAGCGCCAGCAAACTCGCGTAGATGCTAGCTTTGTGAAGAAAAGTAACTGTGCGCGTAGATTTCTGCTCGAGTTTTATTTTAAAAGCGAGATTTATGTAATTTATTGTGTGATTATTTTATAATGAGTGAAAAAGTGGTAAAACTCTTTATTTTTTAATTAATTTTTATTTAAATAGATTCCGATTTTTTTTGCTAACGCCACTTGAGTGCTTATTTGTCATTTTCGATTTACTTTGGCAAGGTCCCATCGCATTCTAATCGCGCGCGGATTATACTAGCATCTCTTCGTCTGCATGGACAGTTATTTTTCTATTTCTTTGGTAACAGTCCGTTTTTCAGAATGAAAAGAACATAAGGTAGTTCTTTTCTGCGTTCTTTTAAGCGTAACAAATGAACAAACACACTTTCGCATTTATAATTTGTAGGGATGCTGCTAGGTGGGTTATTTACTCAACTAAAATACTTTTTATTCATATAAGCTCACACAATAAGCATTTCCGAATCGTTATTTTTTACCCTGGATGATAGGGATAGGGTCAAGAACTATTTTAGCTGACAGTAACAATGGACGCAACAAACTTATTAGCTTTATCAGAAGGAACAAATGAATATTTACAACGATTACAATGGAGCTCAACGTTGCAGCGGCTTAGTACATTCGCCCAGAGCAACTTTTGCAAGTGTCGATCAAGGAATGGGTTATTAAACATTTTTTTCTATTTTGGGCTCCTCCGTGCTTAAAAAAACACGTAATACTGCTGGTCCCACCTGCGATTGCAGTCGTTAAAATTCACCAATCTGAATCAGATCCACATACTGGGTTTTGACCCAACCTCCTCACACATCTATAAAAATGGCATGTGTGCCAAAGAGGACATTAACAAAATTATGAAAGGAAACCCTAAACGGATGATAAATAAAGACCTTACATCATCATAGCTCCGGCAATATATGTAGGAGCTTTTACGTATGCAAAACAAAATAAACATAAGTACAACAAAACGTCCTTGAAAATGCTATAAATCATTCAATGCCAAGAAAAATGTATAACACAGAAAACTGGCAGAAACAAGGTGTCACACGAGCGCAAGTTGAAAAATAAGTAGATATCAACTACCCGGTAAACAAAGCATCTTTGAAAGTCTGCCAGCGCGCCTCCGTAGGCTAACATGCAGCCTGCACTGAATTTTAAAGAAATGGACGTGACCACGGACATAAGCAGAGCGATTACGATAGCTGAAATAATATTTTAGAGCAAAATACTTCAGGAACAGTACTTTTTTCTAAAGGTGAGGTACCTAAGTCCTTTTCTGCGTCCCTTACAACGTGTGTACAAAATTTTATGTTGATCAGTTAGGTAATTAAAGCGTGAAAGCGTAACAAAACAACATACTTTTGCAATTATATATTTTCATGATAATCAGGATAATTATGAGGAGCTTGATGGCGCAGTGGTTTAGCGCCTGGCCCAGCGATTGCGGAGGTTAAACAACTTTCGCAAGGGTCGGTCATGGGATGGGTGACCAAAAATTTATTATCTCGAGCTCCTCCGTGCTTCGGAAGGCTCGTTAAGCCGTTGGTCCCAGCTGCATTTGCAGTCGTTAACACCCACCAATCAGCATTGGGCCCGCGTGGTGGGTTATGGCCCATCCTCCTTATCCACCCATAAGGAAGGCCTGTGCCCCAGCAGTGGGGACATTAAAATGGCTGATAGTCAGGATAATTATACAGGGTTATTTATAAAACACTAACAACCTTGCAGGAGTAGATTACTAACATAATGTTATGTCCTTGATTTTCCGAAAACAGACACATTTACTTATACAAAACAAGATCAGCTGTTCGGACATTTGTATGGATTTGTTCGGAAAAGTCGTAGAAAAAAACGTTGTTCTTTATGATGTTAGTAACGGAGTAGATACTCCGGCGAGGTTGTTGGTGTTTTTTTACAAATAATCACAGAATCTGGGTGTACGGCAGTGCACCCGCCGAGTCGAGCGCGAAGCAAACACTGCCGTACCATCCTTTATTGGAACCATTTCAGCGTATTTTTGAGCTTCTATTTGAAGACCTTTGAATAGGTTTAGAACGCTGAAATTATCGTCATATAGTAAACTGTATGCACACACCAGGAACTTTCAAGTTTGTAGCTAATTTATTTCCGAAGTTATACGACAGTAAAGTTTTGCTACTTCAACACTAACTCGCTCACTGATCATCAAAATAGAACTAGTACTTCCCATAAACCTAGAGTCCTGATTTGGTACAGGGGTTGGGTTTAATACCCACATAAAGGGAAAACTATCAAAACTAATTCTGAGTACCTGATGACCCTGAGGAGAAACCTTCACAGACCAGCCAAACTATTAAAGTTATTGGCATGTTGCTAACTAAAAAGCAGCTTTTTGCAAAAAGAAGTGAAATTCCACCAAAAAATCCTGTAAAATACTAGCCAAGTCTCGATAAAGCTCGATCATTCTTTAAGGTGTGGATACAAGTCAACGGCCAAGTCAAATAAAATTTGACTATAGTAATAAAGAATTGCCGTAAGGAACCTTAGACTTGGCTTGGCACTACTTAGAGATTTAATAACTTATAGCGAAATAAGCAGCTTCATCGAGACTTAGCTAGTTTTTTACAGTATGTTTTTGTTGGGATTAATAATACATAGTATAACCCTGTGTAGTGTCTTGAATGTTCGGATTTTTTCCGCTTCACTTAACACTATATTCTAAGCTTTAAACTTGCAATATATGAGGTGTTTACTTAATGCAGATTCTGCCAATAGGCTTTGTATGGCATACTTTGAAGTCTCTTTTTTGTTGTATAAACAACTTTGACTTGCGAACTTTCGATTGGTTTTCTATGTGCATAATCTTTCTAACTTTCCTTTATAGCGTAATGGAGATCGCGCAACTTTTGGCGTGATATTCTACTAAACTTTTTTTTCTTCCTTGGTACCCATATTATATTATCAGAAATTTCGCTTAGTTTGTGTGTATGTTGTGCTTTTTATTCGTTTTAGATAACAAGTTTAACATCCTAATCACTTTTTTCAAACGTTTACAGGGCCCTATTTAATAACGTGACAATTTGTCAATTGTCGTGACAATTGGTTTTGGAAATAGTCGTTTTGTATGCGAAATTTAAAAACATTTTCATTTTCCATACAATTTTTTTTATATTTATTTAACAACCATGAACGCTAATGTTTTACAACTTACGTGCACACATAGCTGTGTGTTAGTTTAAAGTTAGTTAGCACTAATGCCATATGTGTAGAGTGAAATAATCAAGGTCACTTTTAATGTACTTTTTTAACTTTAGGGAAATAAATATTTTTTTTATAGCTGATAGTCGATCGTTGTGATTATAATTAGAAATAATTACGAGCAACTGAAACATCTTTAGAAAAACCAAACTTTTCTATAGAAATAAACACTTTTTACTGATTATAACACGTATATTATTCATTCTGGTGTTGTTTTAGAATATGAGCAGCCTCTTTGCTTTAGTCCTCCCTTGACCACGGCCCTTGGAAAGGTGTCGAAACGTCGGGAATTCAAAAAACTAAATAATATAATATACGCGCTGTAATCCGTAAAAAGTATTTTATTTCTAATGAGCTGTACGCGCGAAACTCTTAGAAGTGTAAACTTTTCTATATTTTAGTTCAGGTCTTTACTTACTTCGGAATTGATCAATGTTATAATGTTTTAAATTTCCATGGTTTTTGACGTTATTAGAATAAACTATATCGGGATTTACACCATGTACCTGTTTATTTTTGAGACTCCGATATTTCGGCGCAGTTGCATGCGCCATAGTCACGGAAGTCTTTTATTATTAGACGGAGGGTAGACCGATTTGTCTGCCAATAACATCTACCCGCACGCAACAATCGACAGTTCTTCCGTGACCATGGCGCATGCCACTGCGCCGAAATATCGGAGTCTCAAAAATAAACAGGTACATGGTGTAAATCCCGATATAGTTTATTCTAATTGATCAATGTTGTCCAATATTTACTCTATTTACTTATAGGTACTACACCCCTGATATTTTCAAGTTCTGAGTCGTAGATATCCTTCTTAAACAAAACCTGTAACCAATAATTCTTCTCCCACATCCCATGACAATCCGCTCCAGATAACCCATAAAATTCCCAGTCACATAGTACGTACAACATTCCTCCTGTATGAAGCATTTAGTACGAAAGTCACGTCCGAGACCACGATGTCGACAATGATTCAGAGCCTTGAGGGAAAAAATGTGTAACACAATGAAAATATGTAGGTCTTGTCTAACTAAATGAAGGATGGGTCTGGCCTGATAACATGGTGTGCTTGGGGAATTAAAGCTTGGTTAGAATGAAAAAAGTGGATTTAATCACGATAGTTAGTTCATAGCGTAATGTTTACGTAGGGTAACTCGGTTGAGTGTTGTACTACCTAATTATGTACAGTTGCATACAAGACTTTATCTACACCTATGATATGAATCCTCTATTCTGAAACAGTTAGCTTATTGCCAACATTAAAACGACCAGTTTCATAGTAACCATAATTTCGAAAAAGTTGCATTATTTAATTTAGTACAGCATTATAACACTCGTTTGAATGTTATAATGGTTACTATGACACTAGTTGTTTTAATGTTGGCAATAACCTAACTGTTTTAGACACTTTTATAGATAATTTAAAGCATGGGTGTAGCACATGGGTGTGTAGAAGAAATAAAGAAAAGGTCACTTAGTTTGTTCGTAAATATGCTTCTAGAACAATCTTTGAAGCTAAATTAATGCCCATTACCTTGACCGCAAACGAATAGTATTAAATAAATCGAATCTCATTCGGACTAACAGACATATTCCGGGAACGTTTTAGATATTCATAGGTGCAATTCGAGATATCGTCCGTACGTAAGCTGAATATATTACTCGACTACTGAAGTGTTAGGGGTATTCAACTGTAATCTGATAATGATAGAGGCTACATTGGCTTGCTCTATCGTGATGATGCAATGGCTGGATGATAGCGTTTTGTTTTTTGAATAGAGTATGTAATAAGAGTTTTGGTAATAAATAAATTAGTAAATTACAGTAATAATAAATTGTACTTCAAAAGTATGTGAAAACTGATATGTTAAGATAAAATAGTAAATTTTATTATAATGTAATTGGTACATAACAACGGTTAAATTAATATAAACATTTGAAATTAATAGTGAAGTTTGAACAGTTTTTGAAATTTAGGATTATATTCTTGTTTGATTTGGAAATAAACGTATTAGACAAGACTTGGGTATTGCTAAGTCGTCATCACATTTTAACCATGGAATTTTCTTTTTACTTTCTATGGTTAGATCTACTCTATGGCGATCGATGACTCAGCGATTAATTTGCTGGAATACACCCTATAGCTCTATGGAAAAGTTTTACTTTTTTTTTACATAATGCATAATTATGATGCGCGCTTGTTTCAAATTCAAAATATTTTTATTCACTCGGTGAATAAAATCGCCTATTATTCACTCTTATCGATGAATTACACGAACTTTTTCGAGTGGCGATGGTAAAAAAGTAGTAAAATATAAAATCATTAATGTTAAAGAATCCAACTTTTAGTATGTAATCTATTTAGTTTACAACTATAAACGCAGACTGGTATATAGAGGTATATTATTAAACATGTATATTGTTATAATTTATTTACTAGTACAAACCATACTAGTTACAAGTAATACTAATGTACTAGAAAAAATTCGACTCGCGCCAGATCATATTCTCGGACGGAAATCGAACACGCGACCTTAGCCAGTCGATTTTTTTCTAGTACATTATTTAGTATTGTATAAAAATAGCATTGTGAATGCTAGAATCTCTTAAAAATAGTTACAAGTATTTAATTTTTAACCTCCAATAATGATCTTTCACAACATTGACACACGCGTTCTAAATGTATTCACTGGAAAATTTCAAAAGAAAAATACGTCATACAAATGCATTTTCAACTTTGAAAATTTTCTAGTGAAATTCACAGTGCTCGCGTCGTATGCTCGCAAGATGTCAGAGAGATACTCGCACTTCAAAGGCATGTTTGAGCTAAAAATGCCTCGTGCTTAATGTCCCGAAGTATTTACAAGAAAATCACTTATTCGTTGGAAATCCTTTTGACCGTCTCTCTATTTATTAACTTGAAAATCTCACAAAGAAAGGCATCTTACGTTTTGCTTCTGCCCCAATTTTCAAATTGTTGGGTGTATTTAATAAACTTGCCTGCCTTTTGTTTTATATAAGTTGTTGAAATGATTCACATTTTAAAAGATGGCACAATATTAAAAAAAGGTTTATCTTGGGGATTTCGAACATCAAGATAAATAATATTAGAAAAAATACTAGAAAAAATCGACTCACCCGTAGCACCTCAGACGGGACTCGAACCCGCACCCTTGGGATTCCGGCCCAATGCACTGACCAATTATGCTACCGAGTCGCTAGTGGGAGCGGCGAAATTTTCTAGTACTTTTTAACTTCTTCGCTGCAAGCCAGCGCAATTTCATCAATGTGAGGAAATACCCCCACATTCGAAAGAAACATCTTTCCAGATGTTTTGACAATCGATAAAGATGAAAGCACCTCAGACCCGTCTGAGATGCTACGGGTGAGTCGATTTTTTCTAGAATTTTTCTAATATTATTTATCTTAATATAAAAATAGCATTGTGAATGCGAAAAATCTAAATTTAATAATTTCGAACATCAATTTGAAAGTAATAAGATTTCTGATAATACCTCTACAATGTAGCTTCTATAAATCTACTTGGGTAAATCCTTTCTTACTTACTACGACGTTTGTTTGTTTGTTACGCCTTCACGTCTTAACTACTGAACCGATCATCATGAAATTTTTTATACACGTTCTCAGGGGTACAGAGATGGACATAGGGTACCTTTCATCCCGAAAAAATAACTGTTCCCGAGGAATAGCAAAAAAAACTTTTCACGCAGACGAAGTCGCGGGCTGTCGCTAGTATTTTATAAGTGTCATTTTTAAATCTACTTACGTGGTTATATATGAACATCGAACATAATGATCAACTCCAAAAATGGTTATCAGAACCATTAGCACGCAGAGAATAAAAACGCGCGTAAAAGTACTCGATACAATAATAATTATCTATGGAAAATTTCATTTTGCTTTTCGACGGTAGATGGCGCTGTACAAATTTCCCATACAAAATTACGCTATCGAATATTTTTACGCGCGTTATTTTTTTCGATAGCTGTTTGTGCTAAGGGTACCGGGTTTGTGTTGGCAAATAATAATTTTGTTTTAAGTTATTTACATTATAAACTCACTTAAAACAAAAATTACGGTATATTTGTCTGTTATTTGATGTTTATTTTATAGTTGCTGAAAATATCACAGTATATCCTAGCCTTCCAAACAATACCACAAAGAATGAATTTTAAAATCAAAGGCGAAGGAATAAGTTAAAACAGCCTGTCGATTCCGATGTAAAGCCATTTCTCATTCTGAAGTCTCTGAAGCCCGAATACTGCATATGGAGAGATTTACCCTATCGTGAAGTGAAAATGTTTTATCTATGATATGCAGACTTTTTAATGAAGACGTTGAAAGATTTCAATAGTTTTTAGTAGTAGTGTTATTTTAGTGATTACATTAGGTAGGTTAGACAGCCCGTAGCCAATGTCACATTTACAAAATTTTGCTATCGTGTTATGTATATATATAGCGTGCACTTATGTATTAAGTTAGTAATAAAGTACTCTTCAGTTATAACACTCGTTTACTCTCTCGATATGGCGACCCTGCCAGGATCTAGTAGTTAGGAATCTTCGCTCCGAAAAATGTATGGATTTGACGTTTTAAATTTCGATTGATAACGAAACCTTATGTCAATCCCATACATGTTTCAAAAGCGAAGCGATAACGAAGATTTTCAAATGTTACTTTGGCTAGACCCCTTGGATAGAGTGAATAGAATAGACCAAAGCTTACTGCATGTCGTTAAACATTGCCCACTATTCTGCTTCCCCTGTAGTGGTTTAAGGGAACTGGAATAAATTTTAATAGTAACATTATCGAAAATAATGTAATTATTATCATTTTCAGTTGATTACTAATACATAATTATAATACTATACTAGTTAATTAATAAACTATATGTATATCGGAAAACTGACAAGTACAAAATTAGAGAGCTAAGGTTTTTTTATTATAGTTTCAAGTTTATAAGGTTTTTATTGGTTGGCACAGCACTGAAAATCTACAAACTTGGAGGACACTTAAGATAAATAATATTAGAAAAACTACACTATTTATTTTTCTATCGAGAAAAGTTTTAGCTATCATTTTTTTTTCAAGCACTTATCTGAGTACTATAGTCTACTGTCCACATTATTTTTTAGGACCGATAAATCAAGTAATACTGTGCGAAATCGTTGCTCAACTATGTGTAGTTGTACGGCCCCTTAAGAGAACTCCGCTGACTGACACCCGCGGCCAAAGAGTGACTGTCTACACTTTACAAGATGAAGCTAGCCAAAATGAAACTAGTTTATGGTTTAACTCAAGTTGTGTAAAAAGTTTTAAATTATACAAAATTGCATTGGATGGCAAATGGAAAAAGAAAAAACAGATTAGACAGAACCGTTCAAAACATTATCAACGGCCATTGTCACAGAACATTATCATGCGCTGCAAATGTATGGCCGGAGCAGTGGCTGAAAGACTTAAGGATGATGACGCAGTCGGCGATACGATAATTATGATAATGACCGAATTCAGCGACCTGTTCTGGCAAAATTCTTGACTATTCAACAATCGGCAGGGTGGCGTCTCATCACCGAATACGCAGGTTTCGCTAAGTTTAGAACTAAATAAATTAGGTGATTAATCACATAAAATATATCGGAGTAAAATACTGCACAAGATTTTACTGTGGAAACTTTAAACTATCTCGTCCCTTACCAAACCTTATTACTCAGTTTTCTTTAGAAAAATCAACAAATCTGGATCCGCCTACTTCAAAAGCAAACTTTGTGGTATCAAAAGCTGTTCAAAGAGATTCCTTTGCCTCATTTTAGTTCAGTGATAAATCTGAAGGCTTTTGATGCTCTGCCCACTCTATGCAGGTTACATGTTAGTTCATTAAATTAATGAGGGCTTTTCAAAGTGAAAAAAAGTGGTTGTTACCGTTGTTTTCGTGTTTTCATGTGAATTGTCTTTTTTTTTCTTATGCTGTTGCCACACTAAGGCTTAACGGTATTAGTTACGACGCTAATTTTCCTTATCCCTATACACATAAGGTTCATCAATTCGAAAATTCAACGACGTTAGCCGTTAGTGTGGCCCCAGCATTACTTTTTGTACAGTTAACACTTGCCTGTTTATCAATGCCATCTATCGAGCCTACGGTTTTTTGTCATTTTGAAAAGCCCTCATTGATAAGTTAGCAGGTAACTGATAAAGATTTGGTTTGCTTTTATAACCTTTTCGATTTGATAATCCTACTATCCTTCCTTATACAATAATAATATCATGAATGCAACATTTTGTTTGTTAGTTACACTTTCAGGTCTTAACATTGTTTGTTAATTAATGTGATGGAAAATAACATCACTTTAAATGATGAGGTCATTTTTCAATTTTTTAAATATACAGGGAGAAGAAAGCAGCTCTTGACGAGTTTCTTGCCGGTTCTTCTCGTTACAAGGTCTCCCACTTAGGGCGCGCGAACCGATGGCGTAACTTTTTTGACATTCACAAGTGCTGAATAAATGAGTTTAGAATTTAATTTCTCAACCGGTCATCGTGAAATTCTGCATATTTGTTGTCAGGGTTACAGAAAAGGTCATAGGGCACCTTTTATCCAGAAAAAAAGGTACTGTTCCCGAGGGATATCAAAATAACTGTCCACGCAGACGCAGTCGCGGGAGGCCGCTAGTAATGTTATAAATGTGTAAGTTCGTATGTTTAAACGTGTGTTACTCAATCACACAAAAAACGGCTGAACGAATATAGATGACATTGGCACATTGTGGTTTTTGTTAGTCATGTAATTTCTGCCGTATAACGAATCTGCCGTAAAAGAATCTGCTCAAACCAGAATTTGCTCAAACCAGAATCTGACCAAACCAGAATCTGCTCAAACCAGAATCTGCTCAAACCAGAATTTGCTCAAACCAGAATCTGACCAAACCAGAATCTGCTCAAACCAGAATCTGCTCAAACCAGAATCTGCTCAAACCAGAATCTGCTCAAACCAGAATCTGCCCAAACCAGAATCTGCCCAAACCAGAATCAGACCAAACCAGAATCTGTCCTTAACCGAATAAGGGGTTTAAAGCCTGGATAAGCATATAGAACATTTTTATCCAAGTTGTATTTCCAAGTGGGATGAATCAATTTTTTAGACCACGCGAACGAAGTCGCGAGTGAAAACTAGTCTACATCTGTAACATAAGCTTGATAATTTCTTAAGTATTAAAACACTTTAATAACCATTATCTTAGAGTACATACCGCCAACTTAAGAAGAAATTTTCTTAATAAAAATCAATATTGACGCAAGAGTAGTTAAATTAAGTTAAATTGAACATTATTATTCCAATTAATGTTTACGTTGAAAAGCACTTAAGCGAATTAATTAAAATATTTATCTATTATTTTGAGGGTCACTTACCTTAAAGAGAAAGAAGTCTGTTTATCGGTCTCTCTCGCATAACTTTAAGGAAGGTTATCAAGTTGTAATTAAATTCAAATACAAAAGTTTAATTTTCCCTTGGAGCTCAAAAGATATACCGCAATTTAAATCTAGGATATTATTTACTAGCGACAGCCCGCGGTTTTTTTCTGCGTGGACAGTAATTTATCTAACCCTCGGGAAACGCGCTTTTTTTCTGGATAAAAGAAGAAGACCCTGACAAAAAATTATATATAATTATCGAACTTGCTAACAAAATTTCACGAGAATCGGTTGAGAAATCTGAACTGTAGAGGAGAACAGACAAACAACCGGAAGGACATGTGAAATAATTTTTGCCCAAGCTGAAGGACGCTTCGCTCGCGCTTCGCACTCGCTCGGTCAATTAGTAAGGATTATTAATGTAAAAAAATCATAAAATTTGCACAATTTTTTTTTAATATATTAATTAAATATTGATATTTGACAACGTCACATACATTGCTCCGATTCCAAAGTAAGTAGCTAAAGCACTTGTGTAATGGAAATCAGAGACAACGGTGGTATCACAAACACCCAGAGCAGAGCCAATATGGAAAAGTTCATTTTCTTAATTGACCCAACCGGGGATCGAACCCGAGACCTCAGAGATGGCGACACCTTGAAAACCAGTGTACAAAGCCACTCGATCACGGAGGTCGTCATTAATCCGCTTAGTCCCGCTATGGTATGGTCCCGGTATGGCACCCTCTTAAAATACCTATCAAAAAGTCCCGCTATGGTACCCATCTTTTAGATCTACGTTAGACAATAGAAGGTACAACTGAAAAGAAAAGTGTATCTATAAATAAATACTTTTAGGAGTGTATCAATAAAACGTCTGTTTGCGATATTAAATCAGTCTTTTATTAATTCAAAATATTTATAAAAAAATATCAAACAGTAAAACGAAATATTAATTGCAATATAATTTTTAAAATAATCAACAATATTAATTACCAATAATCAACAATAAAAAAAATATAAAAAATCCACATCTCAGAAAAGTATTACTGTAAATATTATAAACTACAAATAAAAACAACATCCAGACATAAATATTAGTTACAAATAATCAACATTGAGAAAAGGCAGTAATTGTAAATTTATATAAACTACAAAAATAATCAACAACCAACTAGACAAATATATTAATTACAAATAATCAACATGGAGAAAAAGGCGCAAATTGTAAACATAAACTACAAAAAATAATCAACATCGAGAAAAAGTATTAAACATTTTAATAGGCTAAAAACAAAATTAAAATAAACTATTTTTTTAAATGTTCTGATCGAAATATTGACTTTGATATGTTAATCAGAAAATCACCAATGGAGATAGCTTTATTTTCGTAACTTTTTGTTAGCTTTTGAATCTGGCGGTCGATTTCTATACTTCTTCTTTTTCTTGAATTTATAGGTGATCTTTTTAGTCGAAAGCTATAACAAAAATCATCAGTTATTTAAGTTAAGCTATATTTTTTTCAGTAACCGTCTGTAATAGAAGGCGACAACCAATAATATCTACCAAAATAAATAAAATCAAATCCATTTTCAAATTCTTCTATGTACTCGTATTATGTAAAAAAATAGGTATATATCTGCTTTTAAAAATATTATATCTGCTTAAAAATATTGTCTAAAAAATACAACTTACTTGGCTTGTTTTATATCAAAGTGACATGTGTCGTTGCCAATTGTTTGCAGAAACAATAATAAACTGGGATTTTTTCCAATAATTTTGTTGAATCTGCCATTCCATGATTCCGCCAAGTTAGTTGTTCTATGGCGTTCATTATGGCAACACCAAATGAGGTCTGGATATTCAAGCCACTGAGTGACAAAATAGTCATTGAATTTGGTCATAGCTTCATCGTCGAAACTGAAAAAAATACTTATTAAACGTTCGTACTTGTAAAGCAATGAAATTAACAGGTCCTTACTGATATTGTTGTTCTTTACTTTTTTGCCATATAATTAGAGTTAAGTACTCAAACATCATTTTGGAAAGTAACCAAGATATTATACCTATTTTCCATTATATGCAGCCAGCCGTCTTCAATATCTTGTTTTGGCAAAAACGCCAAGCCTATGCATTGCTTAACATGGTTCGAGGACTCTTCGTGTTCCATGAGATTTAAGATTTCGCTTTTTTGATAACGTTCTTTTGAAAATGTACGTTACATCCATTTATTTTGATATCAGGAAAAATCTTCGCTGCTGCATTTATTACTCCTATTTCATAATCGAAGGTAAATTTCGATGGACGCCATTCAGGCAAAGTTTGTTTAATCAATTCGAAAACTTTTTCATAAGTTTTCCCTTCTTTGTTTTTTAACAGAATATAAAATAATGGTGCTACATTCGTGGATAACTCAGTGCTTCCCATGTCTCCATGAATGACATAAACTTGTTCGAATGGGTTTGGGCAGCCGTCGAAAGTGCCATCACCAAAGTAATGCGTTACACATTTTATATATTCCTTTACTTCTGTCGAGGAAAATATAATTATTCGATTACAGTCTTCATTACAATAATCAGCCAATACATACTTATTAAATTCTTCTGGTATTATAATTTCTTCCACATTCTTAAATTGTGTTTTTGGTACGTTCAACGACTTATTTCGGTGTCTGTATAATACTGTTTTTAATTTTTTATAGTCAGGAACATTTCCTGTAAGGTGTAACCCTTTGTCTTTTAAGTTACCCATGTGTTTTTCGAAAATTTTCTGTACTGATCCGTAATTTGAATTTACTTCTTTTTTGCACTCACTTATAGCCATTTGAACTTCATTGTCTTCAAAATGTGGCACGCACTGATCACTGTGTTTATAATCTTTAATTATTGTATTATTGGTATTCTCAATAGTTATATATCCACTACATTTAATACTATTTCTCCTATTTACACAATGCCAAGTACTTGAATTTTTATTTTCTCTGCGTTTAATATATTTATGTCCGGCACGTAATAAAGTTTTTCCACCGCGTCGACTGTCAATAATTATTAAATTTACACCACGTGAACTACTTGACCCAGACATTGCAATAGATAAACTAACAAGCTATCCTAATTACTCATATCGCAAAAGTACAGCTGCAAATAGCAAACTAAACCCGGAATAATACTGTCTCTCTCTATTTTTATAAAAACAAAAGGGAAGAGCTAGATACGAATTCGAGGAAGGGCTCGTCTCTATTGTTTTACGAAAAAACCGGTTGGTCAGGTAACTACCTGAAGTGAAACGACAATTACCGAGCGTGATTTGTTTAAAAATAGTATTAATAAATATTATCTTGCTTAACTATAATAGTTAAGAAAAGATATTTTTTATTAATACTATTTTTTTCTTAACGCATTGTATAACTTTTCTTTACAACAGTACCAAAAACTGAAGGGTACCATAGCGGGACTTTTTGATAGGTATTTTAAGAGGGTGCCATACCGGGACCATACCATAGCGGGACTAACCGCATTAATCAATCCATTTATCAATCCATTCATAAAACCACATCTTTGAATCAATATTTTCCAACTGCAGTGAAATGTAAAGTGACAAAAATTATTTGGTGAAAAATATTTATCAATATTGATTCGCATTAGTGACATTCGATCGAACGCCCGTATCGCACGGTGCACGCGGCGATTGGAGACAGCGGTGCTCAAAGTGTTAGTTCACATATTAAACACGTGCATAGGGGTGATTATTTATTTATCATGACATAATACTTTGTGCTGATTTGTCTGATGCCGAGGTACTTTTGTCAGTACGTAGTGTATCTGTTCGGTTCATTTGGTCCGCGAATACACTTATTTCATTTGATAACACCATAATATTTATATGAATATGTTAACATGGGTAGGTTCGCTTCAAATTACATTTACCAAACCCTTTGTATGTGACGTATTTTTATTTTATTTTAACGCTATTCACGCCATCCACTTCACTTTTTAATCAAATTCAATGTTTTAGGACATCAGAGATGCAATAACTTGAATTCAAAAATGACACATAAACAATACAGTTTGAATGGCACTGGCAGATAAAACAGACATGCCGTAGAGTTTTTGCGTCGATCGCACGTATTCGAAACCGTAGTTTTTGACGTACCATAACAACAGGAGTACGGATGGATTTGAAAGTAATTGGATTTTACAGTGAGCAGCCTATACATACATAAATGCTTGAACAATTAGTAAGGATTATTAATGTAAAAAAATCATAAAATTTGCACAATTTTTTTTTAATATATTAATTAAATATTGATATTTGACAACGTCACATACATTGCTCCGATTCCAAAGTAAGTAGCTAAAGCACTTGTGTAATGGAAATCAGAGACAACGGTGGTATCACAAACACCCAGAGCAGAGCCAATATGGAAAAGTTCATTTTCTTAATTGACCCAACCGGGGATCGAACCCGAGACCTCAGAGATGGCGACACCTTGAAAACCAGTGTACAAAGCCACTCGATCACGGAGGTCGTCATTAATCAATCCATTTATCAATCCATTCATAAAACCACATCTTTGAATCAATATTTTCCAACTGCAGTGAAATGTAAAGTGACAAAAATTATTTGGTGAAAAATATTTATCAATATTGATTCGCATTAGTGACATTCGATCGAACGCCCGTATCGCACGGTGCACGCGGCGATTGGAGACAGCGGTGCTCAAAGTGTTAGTTCACATATTAAACACGTGCATAGGGGTGATTATTTATTTATCATGACATAATACTTTGTGCTGATTTGTCTGATGCCGAGGTACTTTTGTCAGTACGTAGTGTATCTGTTCGGTTCACTTGGTCCGCGAATACACTTATTTCATTTGATAACACCATAATATTTATATGAATATGTTAACATGGGTAGGTTCGCTTCAAATTACATTTACCAAACCCTTTGTATGTGACGTATTTTTATTTTATTTTAACGCTATTCACGCCATCCACTTCACTTTTTAATCAAATTCAATGTTTTAGGACATCAGAGATGCAATAACTTGAATTCAAAAATGACACATAAACAATACAGTTTGAATGGCACTGGCAGATAAAACAGACATGCCGTAGAGTTTTTGCGTCGATCGCACGTATTCGAAACCGTAGTTTTTGACGTACCATAACAACAGGAGTACGGATGGATTTGAAAGTAATTGGATTTTACAGTGAGCAGCCTATACATACATAAATGCTTGAACAATTTCACACAGCGCCATCTAGCCCCAAACTAAGCAAATCTTGTAATATGGGTGCTAGACAACTGATATACTAATTATATACTTTTTAAATATATACTTATTAGTAGTAACATCCAGACCCATCACAGAAATTAAAATTCATCATTTCAATTTCTGCCTGGCCGGGAATCGAACCCGGGACCTCTTGCGTGGTAGACCGACATGTTGACCACTGCTGTGTTAACTTTTTTTGCTGTGCCCGACAGGGTACATGATGATCTACTTTATTATATTAACATCTTTTGTACATTATGGTCAAAGCAATAAACATATGAATATGAATATGAATATGCACCACTCGGGCCGTCAAATGCTATGCGAGGAATGTAGTATTTTCAATTTAAAAAAAAAAGTACGTAAAAGAAGGTTGTGTAAAGAAACAAAATCGCTGTCACTGCGCTAAGCAGGCTTCGGCGTCGATTTGAATGTTTAAGAGACAATAATTCACATACGAGTATTAATACAAAATTTTAATCCTTTTGCGAGAAACCGGGCAGTTTCTGAGGTACTAAGTAATCAGTGGTTTATCGGAGATTAACCTTTATCGAGAGGATCCACATATTAGGCTTAAAGTTAATTTAATTACTTTAAACCTCCGATGAAGTACCTTCGACACTGATGGTTAATCATCTCAGAGGCAACGTCCTCACGAAACGGGATACGCCCCATAGACACAGAATACATAATAGTACTAAACATTAATACTTTAATAAAAACGATAAGGTTTTTAATGCAAAAGTAAAGCTAAGTAAATTCAAAACACTTAAATTAAGTCTTGATTCATCTTTTGAAGTCGGGTGGTTACAAAAAAGAAACAAATAAACAGCCGAACATAGAACCTCCTCCTTTTTTTGAAGTCGGTTAAAAATAAATATTTCTTTACAAAAAAAATATAAATACGAACTCTAATCAGATTTTCTTATCATGCCAAGAATCGCAAAATGACGGTGTAATAAACGGGATCCGCGCCCTGAAATTTAATTACTTAGTAACTTAAAAGGCGCTATCTTTAGATGCAAAGATTGTCCCCAAAACTTTGAGAAGCGCTGGGAATTAGCTAAGTTAAAACTAATTTATTGCTAAATGTACTATTTTTACCCGACTGCAAGGAAAGGGTTAGGGTTTTTGTGCGTATCTTTTATGTATGTAATGTTAATATTCTTCAGTTCTAACGGCTGAACGGATTTCTATAATTAATATATCGTTAGATTTGTCTTGACAGCCCAAGTGTTCTTAGGTAAGTGACGTTAAAAGAACCAACATGGCGGCTGTGCAGTGTTATTATTTGATACTGCAATATGGGTATCAAATTAAAGGGTTTATCACAAGGATTCCAAAAAGGCAATATCATGACCGTAATATATTAGAACCAAAAAGACATAAATAAATTTAAATAACTAAATAACCCGCCTGCAACAAAATACAAGTCAACTGAAAATATGGAAACAAGATCAAATATTAAAAGCAACATAAGTCAAATCATTCAAAATGTCACTTAATACATTTTCACTTTATACACCTAATGAAAGTGACAAACATTTCAAGGGTTTCAAATGAGTATTACTTATTACAGAAAACCTCTGTTACAAAGCTAAGTACCAATCAAAATATACTTACGCCCTTTCTTTTTAATGTCAAACCTAAATAGTTTGACAGAGAGTAACCATTGTGTATAATACATCTGCTATACAATATTTATTAGTATGCGGGTTACGCGTTAATTTATCAACAGAGCTATGGGTAAATTGGCAGATAGGCTTGGCCTTTTGACGGCTTTTCATAACCCATACATTTATATTGTTTATAAATTTATATTGTTTAGTTACACAGTGTTTTATCCCTTTCTTTTTAATGCCAAACCTAAATAGTTTGACAGAGAGTAACCATTGTGTTACTATACATCTGCTATACAACCTTTATTAGTAAGGGGGTTTGTAAAAAAAGTAAGTATTACTAACAAAATTTTTCAGTTTATTTCGTTGCTGGCATACAAACTGACGGTACATGTATGAGTATGAGTACAGCTGTATGAGTATACTGTTTAACTACATCTAAACTCTCGTCCGAATACAATGTGAAGTTTAATTAAAATTTTAGATTAAACGCCAATGGTTTGTCACCAAGCCGTGAGTGGAAACAAATTGGAGTGACTTTTGAAATCCCCCGTTCAAACATTGCCGAGTTTTTTACGAATTTGGCAATAGTTTGTTTCCAAATACACTTTTAAACACATTTTGGCCGTGTTACGTCGTCGGGAGAGTTTTGAACAAAATACATACTGTTACCTTTTGTAAGGACTTTAAGTAGTCTCATATTCTTTTCTCCTTCTTAATCGTCAACACATTTCATTGAAAAACTACAAAAGTTGAAACAGCGGCAGGGGAAATCAAGCCGACGGCCCGCTGTAATTAAAATTAATTAAAATTCTTAATTAAATCACAAACGGCGAGCGGACAGTCCTCCCAACTATGTTTCTACTCTTGATGATATTCTCTTGTACTATGGTGTGATAATGGAACCCATAGAATAGATTACATTTTGATTAAAAAACCCTCTTACTCTTAAATATTGAATAACTAGCGATCGCCCGCGACTTCGTCCGCGTGGACTCTAGGGAACCTTTGACTAGAATAAAAAGCAGGTTCTAATCGTAATTTGTAGGTACTTGGAAGTGTTTATAATTTCTTGATATTTTTACGTAAAATACAAATTTAAAAAAAGTCTCGAGGCCGTTATTAAAAACGCAGCTTAATGGATAAGTCAAACTATTAAGCATCCCTGACATTGATGCCTTGTGGACATTCAAAAAAATCCTAGGAAAACTTCGACCGGGATAAAAAAGAATATTATTATTTGATCCAGGTTAAAAACTATCTGTATGCCAACCTTTATTCAAAGTTCAGCCGTTTTTTGCTTCATTCACTAACAAAACACCAAACTGTCACATTATTATTTTTTCTTTTTTTTTGTTATGGCAATCTACTTTCCTCTTGGAAGTAATTTTTGCCAGTGTCAAGTGTTAAATAGTTCAGTGGTAGATATTGTTTAATTTTTCATTAGAATGCGGATGCATCGCATTCCAATACTGCTTGGAGCATTTGGCACCAAGTATATCAAGACAGTTTACTCGGTTAGTTCTGCCGAGGAAGCCACCACTTCAATAAAAGTCTCAGCTTCACACAACCAAGATCGCGCCTATTTGAATTTTCCCACATATTGTTCAGTTGCGTAGACACTTGTACCATATAAATGCACCAATTTTAAGACACAATAATCTACTATGAATCAATTTGAAAATAATTAAAATAGACACCAAACCGAACTCGACAAAATGGCGCCAAAAACTCCTCATTAATAATATTGATAGGATTTCAAATATAAATTAAAAAGGCAACGAGTGGTTTGCAAATAAATCCTTCGCTGTCTGCACATTGCTGTATTTCATTGCAGCCATTTTAATTGTCCCGACGAAGAAAATTAACGGAGCGCGCCGCGAGATGGCGTTGTAATGCGATTCTGGACAGAGCTTTATTCAAAGTTTTTGTAGCTCTCTTTATGTTTAGAAAAACGTATTTTTTTATTTTCAGTTACAATGGAGTCTTTACTTACAATAGGAAATGAGTTTTACAACATTTCTTAAGTTAAAAATAACTTTATGGAAGTGTTTTTTTTTATTGGAGTGCTCGTTGTAATTAAGTATATTTCAGAAAGTTGCAGTTTTGTAAATGTTTTATACAATGAGTTTTAAGAATATAAGTTAGGGTTTTAAAATTTGGTGATACCTTATGATGATTACATCTCGCATTTAATGTAACCAACATTTTAATTATCTTATATCTATTATCTGTTGAACTGAGTGGTGCAACGCAAGAGGTCCTGGGTTCGATTCCCAGCCAGGCAGAAATTGACATGATAAATTTTAATTATTGTGATGGGTCTTAGTGTTGCTATGTATAATAAGTACATATTTAAAAAGTATATTTATAGGTTTTATATCAGGTTGCCTAGCACCCATATTACAAGCTTTGCTTAGTTTGGGGCTAGATGGCGCTGTGTGATATTATCCAACCACTTATTTTTTATTGTTTATTTATTTATATGTAAGTACACACGACGACACATTAGACACTGGGCGTCGTCACTGCCAACCTAAGTCCAGCGGTTGGCATCGAAATGAAAATGATGAGATCAGTGCAATATTATCAAATAACTAAATATGTGACATTGAAAAAGTCGACATTGATACAAAAGAAGTTTAATGTAGATTTTAAGACAAAAAAAAACGGACAATGCGAGTTCAACTCGCCCACCGAGGGTTCCGTAGAAATTTAATTTCATGGTTCTAGGTCAACGGAAAGTACCCTATTGATTGATTGATTTTTTCACAGTTTAAAGGATTTGTAGACCTGAGTATATGGTTTTAATATTTCAACTTGATACCTCCACACGTTACCGAGATAAAGGGTCTTGACAGACAGACAGACAGACGGATAACAAAGAGATTTTTCTTTTGAGGTACGCGCGGAACCCTGAAAACAGTTAATTAAAACAAGCTCCACCAAAAGAATAAAAAAAAAACTGTATGTTTGGTTCCGGTCTCTCTAAGTTTGTTTAATTTTTTACTCGCCTCTGGAGCTTTTTAATTAATTCCGTTTAGGCCAATAGATGCTTATAAATTTTATGAAATAATAGTGTGGGAATTTTATGAGTTGGGTGCTGTGCAGCCATTTGAAAAAAAAACACAAATTTTACGCTCTACGCAACTATCAGAGTACATTGAAAATGAACAACGAAAGTACTATTCAGCCATCTGAAGCGTATGAAGGATAAAAATCTGGAAACTAAGCCATTTTGGCTCTGTATTTTTTGCCTCACTTTACATACAAAGACTCGGCTTCTAAGTGTTATTATTCTAAGTGTGCCAAGGATCCCGGGTTTAAAACTTGGTAGGGACAAATAAATATGTGCACCGAATAAATATTAGTACGTAGCAAGAGCAATTTATTGTTCTCGAGTCATGGAATATTTATGTTTTGTTATATTTTTGTGTTCCGGCAGTTGTAAGATAGCCAGTTCCTCAGTGGTGAGGATTCCGGGTGTAGTGCGCTTAGACTTTCGGCCTTATCGTCACTTAGTATCTAGACACACTATGCCGAAGTTACGCGACCGAAGTTCGGCCAAGTTACGCCTGCAATGCTTTGTGAATGGCTAGTGACACATCTGCCGAAAATTAAATATAAATAAATAAATAAATATTTGACAACATCACATACATTGCTCCGATTCCAAAGTAAGTAGCTAAAGCACTTGTGTTATGGAAATCAGAGACAACGGTGGTATCACAAACACCCAGACCTGAGCCAATATAGAAAAGTTCGTTTTCTAAATTGACCCAACCGGGGATCGAACCCGGGACCTCAGAGATGGCGACGCCTTGAAAACTGGTGTACAAAGCCACTCGACCACGGAGGTCGTCAAGTACGTAGCGTTCTTTTCTTATCAAAAACGTTGCCGCCAAACTTCGGTCGCGTAACTTCGGCATAGTGTGTCTAGACACTTAACATCAGCCCCCATACTCAAATGGCCAACATTCTATGCGACTGAATTTTACGCTCACTGTTAAGCTTTAAAAAAGCAGTAAACTTTAAAATTACGTGCCGTAAACTTGTCAATTCCATACATCGAATTCTGTGATTTACATAAGTTTGCGAATTGCGTGATTTAAGTATTTGATTGAATCAGGCATTACTTGGCGGAAGTCCCAAACCATTGTGAAAAAAGAAATATATGTAGCTTACTCCCGCAAAAAAAAAAAAGTTTTTGCGGGAGTAAGCTACGTATATTTCTTTTTTCACAATTGCGTGATTCAATCGTCTATTGCTCATATTTAAAGTTTAATAGTAAGCATAGCGTTCAAACATATATAATTTTGGCCATTTGAGAGAGAGATTGACCCCGTTGAACTTAAATAATACGTATCTTTATAAAAAAATATAGAACAGTATGCTAATCACAGTCAAACAGTATCGCTATCTTAACACTAAAAGAACTTACAAAAAATAGAAAAACTAAATCAAAGATGGGATCACCACATAGAGGCTTTTAGCTAGAGTCTTTACTTCAGCACTGAGGGATGGCACTAATTCATTTGCATTTGAATTAGTAACTTCTTGGTGAGAGATTCCGATTGCTCAGTAACTTGGTAAAGTTCAATTGCTTGAACGATATTATGTGTGCAATTGGACAGTGACTTGGAGACTTTAAAACGACTTCCAAATAGTCAAAATCCGATAAAAGTCATATTTAAACCTCTCATTATACAAATTACAAAATTATATACTGAGAGCGTTTGGGCGTATTCAAAAACACAAGCGTAATTTGTTTCGAAACTGCTCCACAGTTGTGATTCGAAACTGTGGAGCAGTTTCGAAACAAATGACGGTTGTGTACTACTGTCTGTAGGCAATTTAAATGTGGAAGTGCATGACAAACCGTGATTTTGTTACAAGTTTTTTGGTGAACGTTGATCTTTTGTGTTGTTTACGATTTATGTCTTTTTAAGTATAGTATCATTGATAGAACACTCCTTATACAGGACACTAATGATTTCTATATCACCTTGTACATATTTGTCTATATTTTTCATACCACTTTCTTGGAATGGAGTTAGTAAATTGGTGGTAGAAACTGCTCGTAAGTTCTATATACTTGAGCGCAGTTGCATGGACCCCAGCTTTGTCGAAGGACTCCGCCGAAACGTATGCTGATGTTTAAGTAACGAAATATAGCGGTATGGGTTATTATAATTTGATTACCAAATTGTAACATTATAAAAAACAACAGTTTTCATAAGTTTTATTCCAATGAAGCTGTTCCTATCGTGTGATACTAGCACCTTGAGTGAGTGAACCATAGATAATAAAGTTTATAGCAATGTCCATGGTACACCTTTGAGGTGTACCAAAGGTCATACCATTTTAAAGTAGAAATAGAGCACCTCTCGAGTGAACTACGGATAATAAAATTTATAGCAGTGCCTTGGTACACCTCTTAGGTGAAAAAAAAGGTGAACCAAGGGTCAAAACAAGTGTCCGTAGTCCACCCAGGTGAACTTGTCAGGTGAACCACGGGTCAGGAAGGCACATTTCCATATGCACACCAACATTAAAGGAAATTAATTTGGTGAGCAGGTGGTAGTTAGTACCTACTCTTGCGGAAATATTACTTCTATTGGGGAAGTATTTCGTGCCATTTCATAACTGTGATTCTATAACTTTTTTCTTTAACTTCAACTTTACTCTTTTAATTAAGCAATCATTGGAAGCTATTTGAATTGAATTTATTTAAGTAATGGCTATTTCACAAACTCTATTGTTTTTAAACTGTTCTGAATTTTTTTGCAACTTTTAAGATCAATTTACTTTTTTACCTCTTTAACGTATTTAAACAAAGTGTCTTCTTCATTATCAAACCTTAGGCCCAGCAACGAGGACATTAAAGATACGTCTGATAATAATGATGATCACTACATCGAGACCATGTGGGTCATGAAATGACACGAAACTTATAACAATCGTTAACTTTTCCCAGTAACATCATTCACTGTCATTTTAGTAACTTTTTCTCTGTTTTTGAAAATCGAACATTTAATTAAGCAAATGCAATATCTATTTCAGGACTTTAATTGAGATTTAACCAACTTTGTCCAAGCATCGACACTTCTCACTTATACGCTTCTCACTTGGACCACTCTCGAACTTACGAGATTTTAGTGGTAGCGACGAAAACTTATCCGTCAGTTTGTTTAGTCCACGTCTCTCCACGGTTATTAGAGCAGCGTCTAACCGCCTTATCGCTCAACTCTGATGAAGTTACATGTGAACGCTCACAGTGATTCGCTTAAGTCACAGAGATTCGCTTTAGTCACTGTCTATTGTTCCAAGTCAGATTGTGTATGTTCTCAGAATGTTAGTTTTGGAGTTACTTGATTTACTGATTCAACTTCTGCCGTCAGGTTTGGTGTTTTTGAGGAATATAGTATTAAATTGTTTCTATTTAGTCATTTTTATTGGTGAGGACCAGAGAGCCTATTACAAAAAAAGCATCGCGATAAGCTTCTGATGTTCGTCACACTCCGTGACATTATTAACTCATTGATAAGGTTCAAAATCAAGCAAATCGGTCAACGACATTTTTTCTATACAATTTTATCGCTTGTGAAAAATAATCGCAAACCTAATTTCAGTGAGGTGCCGATTCGATTTCACAAGCGATTGTCAATAAAAAGCGCTAGTTTACTAAAATCGACCAGCAATTCGCCTGCCAAGTCGCCCCGTGTAAATATCACATAAGGTACTACTATTCTTTAGACTATATAAGCTCAGTGGCGCAGTGGTTAAGGCCCCTATATACCTCAAGTGGCGCACTCATTTTAATTAAATTTATTGCTCGCTAAGTACATAATGTATCGAAAATTCACATGTACAGATTGAAGCTAAGGTTATATAATTTATTTACAAACAATAACTTCATTAAAATACAGTTCGTTGTAGTAGTAGTTCGCAAAAGTGCTAAAAGTGGCCACTATAGGGGCCTTAAGAGCCTCGCACTACGATTGCAAAAGTTAGGCAACTTTTGCAACGGTCGGTCATGGGATGGATGACCAAACATTTATTATCTCGAGTTCCTCCGTGCTTCGGAAGGCACGTTAAATTAGTCCCAGCGGTATTTGCAGTCGTTAATACCCACTAGTCCAAATCGGGTCTGCGTGGTGGTTTATGGCTCATCCTCCTTATCCACCCGTAAGGAAGGCCTGTGCTCCAACAGTGGGGACATTAAAATGGCTGATGTCGATAGCGATCCCATTCAACTTAGTTCACTAACTACTTGCCGAGAATTCTAACGTTCTGGACTGTTCATTAGAATAGAAATCGACAGAGCTTCAAATTCAAGGGATGTATTACTGTAATGCTCTTAATGACCTTCGCTAAGCATTTAATTAAGCTAATGCGGTACTAACATCTTCTTAGACGAATAAATTGTTTATTTACTTAGACCACATGAGAGACTATGATAAATTATCACATAATAATAAATATATTTTGAATTCGTGAAAGAGATAACACGATAGTAAATGTTAAATGTAAAATGTTTGCAAATAAAAACTTAATATTCAAATTAATTTTTAAAGAACTTTTTAGTGTACCATCATTATGAAGAGTAGGTTTGCCACACTTGCCACCCGTACTCTATTTTGTTTATTTGTACTCTTTTATCTACGACAGCAATAAAGTACGCTCAAATACTCTATTGACGTAACTCCCAACTGTTAGCTAGTTACTGGTTGTGAGTACTTGTGAGACTAAAAAGTTGCTAAAAGTAATATGTTATTAAGTATAAATAGTATAAAATAAATTATGTACTCTTTTTTATGCTGCGTACTTTATTTTCGTTCTACCTTAATACTCTATTTGTCTAAAAAAATAAAAAAATACCGTCGACTCCTAACCTCTTCCTTTTTTTGAAGTCGGTTAAAAAGGTGGCAACCCTTATGAAAAGCGATAGTTTCTTGTCAGCTTTGAACTATCCAAAAATATTACTTTGTTGGTCTATCTATTAAAAAAAAAATGTCTATTATCATTAAATTGAGATTTTTCGCATTTACAATGCTATTTTTACCACGTTTTTATTAGGTTGCTTTTTATATTAATATAAATAATTTATATAAAATAGCATTGTGAATGCTTAAATCTCAAAATTTAAAAATCACATAAATAGATGATGACATCTTTTATTTAAACGCTTGCTTGCATCTAAAAAGCTTCCATTTAAATAAAAACTGCTCAACAATAGTCAACAGCAAATTGAACTGCCAGGTACTGACTTAAAAACTTGCGAAACTAAAAAAAATCAAAACGTTCACACAATCGAAGAAACTTTTATAAAACTATTTCAATTTAAAGTGACTGTAAAAATGTCCGCTTGCCATACAACGAGGATCGTTTCAAAAACTTGCTACTTCAGAATATAAAGCGGAGATTTTACGGCTAGGGACGGAGACCTTTTCGCCTTTTTTAAAATTACCGTCTTTATATTCCCAAATCAATTTAGCTAGAATAGAGTCATTAGTAAATGTTGATTCTGTTACATTTGCTGTATTAGAAAATCTAAATCAAAAAGTTTGTAGAGTTGAACATTTTGAGGGTTTGTAGTAATTTTAGGTTATATTATGAGATTTGATTTTTTGAGATTTTGTCGACCTCCGTGGTCGAATGGCTTTGTACACCGGTTTTCAAAGTGTCGCCATCTCTGAGGTCCCGGGTTCGATCCCCGGTTGGGTTAATTTAGAAAACAAACTTTTCTATATTCGCTCAGGTCTGGGTGTTTGTCTCTGATTTCCATAACACAAGTGCTTTAGCTACTTACTTTGGAATCGGAGCAATGTATGTGATGTTGTCAAATATTTATTTATTTATTTCAATTCAACTGGTTTTACTGCTACGGGTCCCTTAAACTAAAGTGACATCCAACCCGGAAGTCACTTTAGTATTTTATATTAGTTCACTTTTAGGGTTGGACCACATCTGTCAGAATGGTATCGCCTTTTTCAGTCGCCCTATCCTTTTCTGTCGCTCAGAACCGCCATTTGCTAAAGTGAGAAAGATAGCGGGTATGTGACAGCAAGCGGTGGAATTCTCGAAGCAATCGCATTCCCGCTATATTTCCCGCTTTAGCAAATGACGATTCTGAGCGACAGAAAAGGATAAAGAACGAGGAGCGGATTTTTCGACTTGTCTACACTAAAACTGTTAGAAATACTAGTATTCATGAAAGGCATTAGTCATAATTAATGTATTTAAACAAAGATGCGAAAATCTTAAGCACAGTTAGACGTTGCCCAGGTTCTGACCATCAGCCATTTCTAATGTCCCCACTGTTGGGGCACAGGCCTTCCTTATGGGTGGATAAGGAGGATGGATGCGGATTGGTGGCTGCTAACGACTGCAAAATGTAGCTAAGACCAAACGGCTTAACGTGCCTTCTGAAGCACGGAGGAGCTCGATATAATAAATTTTTGGTCACCTATCCCATGACCGACCCTTGCAAAGGTTGCTTAACATCTGTAATCGATGGGCCAGGCGCTAAACCACTGCGCCATCGAGCTTCTTGGTTTTGCCCAGGTTTTATAATGTTTTTTGCTTATGTGCATTTCAATTATTTTTTAATATATTATAATTTAGTAAACTACGTAAAGCTATTTTTAATGTACAACTAAACCAATAGATTCACGTTACAAACCATCTTCAATAACATATTTCACAATTAGGGCCGGCTGTACACACATTAATTTAGCTTGGACGCATAAATCTGGCTCAACCAATACCGCGTAATGGGATCTCCTAATCCACTATGCTGACATTTAACACCAAATGGTATCAGTTCAACTAAGCACTACGAATAAACAGTACCTTACCTAAGATGTAAATACAATGCGTATTACTTAACAATGTACGACTGAAATGACTAAAATTTTCTCTTTGTATTACATTCTCGAGTGAAGATTTCACACAGCGCCATCTAGCCCTAAACTAAGCAAAGCTTGTAATATGGCTGGTAGACAACTGATATTACTACTTATGTACTTTTTGTTTTATGTATGATCATCGATTACTCAAAAACGGCTGAACCGATTGACATGATTCAAACGATAATTTATCAGGTTTGTTCCCAAGTTGGTCTAATTTTTTGAAAACTTTAAATCGGTTCAGTGGTTTTCGAATAATCCTGAAAATACTGTAATTTTTAGGTAACTTTTGCACGAGTTTTTTTAAATATATACTTGTTATTTATTATACTATAGTACACTTACGTTTTAAGACTATAGGTAAACTGCTCTCACCCACATGACTTTGATTTTTCACCTCAATGAAATGAAATCTAATGAAATTATTCTTTATTCAAATAAGCTCACATAATAAGCATTTTTAAATCGTCAATTCTTTTACCCTACCACCCATTATGACGTCTTTTAGCTGACAAGAAAAATGGGCGCAAAAACTTATCAGCTTTATCACATGGAACGATATTTACAAATAAGTATATCGTTTCCAGACATTACATTCATATAAATGTTACTATTAACATATATTAATTAATAAATAACATTATTTAAGTAGCTCATTTCTTAATGAATCAATTTACAGGGTTCAAGCTAAATTCAAAATAAAAAGTCATTATTCAGTATAGGCTGTTACAAAGAATGCAATTCATACAATTCAATATGCGTTAAGATAGGTAGTCAATAGATGTATTTGAGCGGCAGATGTTTTTCTCACATATGCTATGAAATAATATTATCATTACATGTTGAAAAATAAGGTTGGTTGGTTGAATAAAAGGAGGTTCCACATTTAAGTGGTGGTCTGGTTCATCACGTTCAGAAATTCAATGCGGGGAATGAATTTCAATACTTACTTCCCGCACAAGTATTCTAAATTCAAAACATATCAGCTAGCGTTATTTTTATAAAACTTTATAGCTGCATGACTAATCGTTCACATGGCTACACGAACCAATATAAAAAAATATATTTTACTAAGAAAATTTTATTTTCTCGCATTTCTTGAAGAAAGCACTATACGATCCTTGTGCGGGAAGCAATTTACATTGCCTCGAATGATTAAAGCCTCCGCCTACGGCTCGGGCTAAACCATCCTCGACAATGTAAATGCTCACTTCCCGCATTCACCTGTAATGTACTATTTCTGGCTAAGGAAACAGAATCGCGTGATTCAATAAGTCTAACCCTACCTTAACGTAGGTAATAATCATAAGATATTATAGTATTTTTATTCAGTTCACAGATAACACGAAAATATCTAATTTTATTATTTTTCTTTCCACATTTAGCACAACCTCTAATAAATAATTCACTCTATTGAATGAAATATTTCACTCTTCAAAGACTACAAATCCAATTAAAACTTTTCATAGATATTGCAATAAATTAAAAGTAAATTGAAAATCACTTAATAAAGATTCTTGATAAAACTGCTAATTTATTGTGACAACAGTCTTTAATTGAACTGAAATTGTGTAAATATTATAATAAAAAGCTACTTTCATTAATTTAATTAAATCAATAGGTGATGAGTTCGTCCTTCAATAGAACATGAACTCGAGAGTATAAAACTGATTTCACATAAACTTACTGTTGTACAAAATTAAAACCTGTATACATTAAAATAACTGTGCGATAGTGTAACTCCGGTGTTTGGATTTTGTTAAGGATTGTTTGCACACATTTTCTTGTTTGGAAAATACTGCAAACATCGAGTAACATCGGGCTGTTGGTTTTTATTGAACATCAAAGAAACTAAACCGACATCTATGCTGTGTTTGCAAATATCCCACAGGGGGACAAATACCAGTGGTATATCCGATATTTTAGTGTGAGAACGTTACAAATTGTCCTACAATTTTGTGATGCCTGTGTTATTTGATTATTGTGATTTTTATTATTTTATTTTATTGTTAATAGACAATAAATACATTTTTTTACATTGCAATCTACATTTTATTATACAGGGTTAGGCTGCGTTCAGACCTAGGGGGGTTAGCAGGTATGCCTTCGTACGGAACCGATGAGCCTTGCCTTATCAGACCTGTGGCCCTAACATGAGTTAATTAAACTATTTACGCTTTAAACTATCGCTTTCTCTCTTTTACTCGCATTGACTGTGAGCAGTATATCCGATAGTTTACGGTAGCGTAAACAGTTTGCATCAACTCATGGTAGGGCCACTGTACGGAGAAGAGTCGAGAGAATGTCTTTAAAAATATTAAAAAACGGCCAAGAGCGAGTCGGACTCACGCACCGAGGGTTCCGTCCTTTCCATCATTCCAAATTTCAAGTTGATTGAATTAGTAGCTCTCGAGATATCCAACTGTGACAAACAGACAGAAAGACAGACTGAGTCGCACCATAAGGGTTCCTTTTTACCATTTTGATACGGAACCCTAAAAACTGAACTGTGTTATCGATGTTTTTAGTTAACACCTCTACTTAAAGCATTGGTGGTAACTGGAATGCTTTAATAGTATTTTTAATTCATTTTTCGAACAGCACCCTTCTGCTGCGGTGCGGGTGGTGTGGTTCAGATTGGTAACTGGAACATTAAATACCTTCCAAATAATTAATTTCCAATAATTTCATTTGTTTGACTGCTCACCCAAAACATACCTACTTTTGCCAAACTCGGAAACAACACTTCCATTCAAAACAGGCCAACCGCAAATGTGGGGTAATCAAAAATAATTTCAGGGCAAGTGATTTAGTTCGTGGATTTATCCTTCCCTTTCTATGGGTACACACTACCGGGCCCTTTCACGCATTAGATAAATGAAGGGAATGAAATAAAGGCTTGTTTAGAAAAGGGTACGCAATTATTTCTATCCACTGTAACGATTCTCTGTTTTCGTATCCTATATTCGAAAAGGGTATCTTGTACCTTTATTGAGACTTATTAATAGGAACTATGCTTTATTGAATTTGCAATACAAATTCAGATAGTTAATTTTGATGAAACAATTTCTGTTTAAGGTACATCCCTTACCGAAAGTGTTTTTGTTTGACAAGTTGTTGTTAGAAAAGGGTTTCTTAAACTTTACATGGAATTTTTAATCATAATCATAATTAGTGGATAAATAATATTAGAAAAATGCTTAATATAAAATTGCATTGTGAATGCGAAAAATCTTAATCATAATCAATGGAATTTTTAGGGACCATAATCTAGTATTTTCAGAAGATAGAGAAGATATCACCACTTTATTCTCTCGTAGTCGTAGAAGAAGATTGCAATGTGTCAAAAACGACCAATTTTAGCAGGTTTGCTATTTACTTCTAGCAATGACTACGAGAGAATGTAATGATACTCGTACCTTCTAAAACTACTAGACTATTGGCCGAATACTCAAACGTCACTCAACTTTGAGAGGCTCTCAAACATCGTCCTATCGCATTAAATGTCAAAGATACGACAAAGACAGCATGATGTTTGAGCGCCCCTCAAAGTTGAGTACCGTAAACTGGGGTGATTAGCAACTTGCGTGGTGAATAACAACAGCGTCATTTTCGATCGAAAAAATAGCAAAATTCCAAAAGGAACGTTTTTCTATAAAACTAATAAGGTCATTTTGATATTATTTAATTTTTTCTATCGAAAATGTCGCCATTGTTAATCACCACGCAAGTTGCTAATCACCCCAGTTTACCGGTATCGTTTAAGTATTCGGCCATATGGGTCTTAAAAATTCCACGTATATTTTTATTAAAATTGTGGATTAATATAACATTAATGGTATCTCACGTTATTAATTTAATGAATTTAAAAAGTGTGTCTTCATCTTTATATCATCCGATAGGACCAAAAGTAAAGTTACATTTAAATAAGTCCCTAAGAGGATTTACTCCATAGGCCGATTTCGATCAAATTAACACGAATAAATAAAACGGGATCCTTCAGTAATCTGATAGGGTAAGTTGTCACAAAGCAATCTGGATAAGACTTGATATGGACTCATGGTTCCATCGAGTAAAGGAATATTTCGTTGGGTCAGAGAGACAAATGTATTTTCATTTTGAGCAGAAGATGTATAAAGTGAAAAGTGATATTTGGGCTTTTCTCAAAGTGATATAAAAGCGATGCATAATGGAATAGGAACAGCAAACGGAAATGTAGATGTTTTTTAATTCAAAATATAGGTCAGGGTAGTAAACATTTGTCAGGATAAAGTAAAAAAATCGTAGTTTTTCCAAAATATTTATTAAAGTAGGTAATTTGTTTCAATATTCAATTTTATTCCTTTCCATAGTTAAAATGTACTCTATGGCAATCGATGACTCAGTGATTAAGCTGTTGGAATGCACCCATTGTAAACGTTTTCATTGCCGATGAGGTAACTCTATGGTCGACTATGTAACCAAATTCAGTTCTATTTTTAAAATTCTTTTACACCCCAAGGTGGAACGCAGAGTTTTTAACCCGCTGCTAAGTTTAACATCACTTTCCGAATATGAGAAATGAAAAGTATATTTTCCAACTAAAACAAATTGCTGATCTAATATTATTGTAAAATTGGTGTACAGTTGAGTTCATTAATATGTAAGCAGTTTTGACAGACGTTGACTTTTATTACAAAGGTTGATGTACACACGACAGCACATCAGGTTATACAGTTAAACTGCGAAAACAGCTTTTATTACGTAGAGCATAAAGACGGTCTCGAGGTCAACACGTATAGTCTGAGGTGCCGTCGGGTGTACAAGTCGGTCATTTGTAAAAAATCCAAACAGTTCGATTATCTCCGCCAGTCTAACAATTTGGAAAAAAAATATGTCCAAACAGTTCGACTATCGAACTATTTGGACTATCGTACTTTGGTCACTCATTCAGAGACCATCCTTCATGTTTGCTTAGCTTTTACAATCGGATGTAAACAACTATCGCAAAGAGCTCATTACTAGAAATTAATCTGTGGATTAAGGCTCGTGTAGCCCTCAAGTGGCGCCCTCATCTTAAATAAATTTATTGCTCGCTAAGTACATTAATGTATCGAAAATTCACATATACAGATTGAAGCTAAGGTTCTATAGTTTATTTACAAACAAAAACCTCAGTGAAATAAAGTTTATTGTAGTAGTAGAATACTATTATTTATTCTGTGGCAAGAGAGCCAAAAACTGGCCACTTTAGGCTTTATTTAAGACGAGGGTGCCACTTTGAGGTATATAGGGCCCTTAACTGTTGTTTTCTCCATTCTGATAATTACATAATAGTATTCTATTTGTTCAAACTTAGAACGGAATTGGGACAATGTTATTTTTCCTCATTAACTTGATTGACTGCTTTATTTTAATTTAATTATTTATTTTTGAAGTGAATATATAACTAATTATTCTGTGAATATTTCAAGCGTCTACTTGTTGCCGTTATCAATATCGAGCAAAAACGAGCAAAAAAATCACGTTTGTTGTATGGGAGCCCCCTTAAATATTGATTTTATTCTGTTATTTGTTGTTATAGCGGCAACAGAAATACATCATCTGTGAAAATTTCAACTGTCTAACTATCACGGTTCATGAGATACAGCCTGGTGACAGACGGACAGACAGCGGAGTCTTAGTAATAGGGTTCCCGCTTTACCCTTTGGGTACGGAATCCTAACAATGATAATACATCAGAAAACAATAATACACTAAATTAGGTATCGAGAAAGGTAATTGATAGAAAAATTTCCAAAAGTAAGACAGAGTGAGAGAGATAAACTAATTAAATATTATTATATAGGTGAGCAGAAATATAATTGAAATTTCAAAAACAGTTTCATGATTATTTGAAAATGAATAAGCGTTTATCAAACGCACAACAAAAAGGACTATTAAACAAAAAGTTACGCTCTGTTTCTGTAATATCTCGCTCGGGAGGGTCAGTATTGAACAAATAAGCTTAAAACAAATTTAATTACACACGAAAGTAGTTTCAAATTGCCTCATCAGTTCATGTATGTTATCATCAGTTACAAAACTTTGATACCTACAGTGGTGGCCACATAAGTAAGGACGCCAGTCGATTTTCATACAAACGAAGTAACTTTGAAGCATTGCTTCTCCGCCAGGGATTGACCTTAGAATGCTAATCAGATCATCATTTTCTCATTGCTCTCTCGCTTTAGTAAAGGAGCGCCTTAATTTCACACGGGATGGTTTCACGGAACCCTATTTCTGCCTTCCTTTACAAGCATTGGTAATCGGGCGAGGAAATAGAAGTGACTCAATCATCATACTCTTCTTAGTATCGCATTGCAAGAACACAGAGAAACTCCACTGAACACGTAATGCCCACGAAGTTCATCTGATGCTGTGCTGATCAAGAAACTGTCCTTCATCAAGCGTCGTCCCTCACCACCCAAAGAGAATGTAACAACTCCGTTTTACACCACCATCGGAGTTGTGTCAGAGCAGAAGTGACGTCTCGTTGTCAATGTCAATGTCACTTTCTCCATGGGATCATTGCGTATCGTCTATACATATACAGCCTACAAACATATTATTACCTATTGTACTTGTAAGACTTTTTAAACTCAAATTTCATGAATAGCTGTTGTGTGCTGACTACTGAATAAACTTTCTTTTAATACATAAACATTATTAATACATACATATAACATTTTTAGTACATACTAGATGTATTATGAAACAAAGTTAATTTTAATGGATAACAAAGAGGTCGTTCATAAATAATTTCAAACAACCCTCAAAGAACATTCGTTATACGTTTTATTACAATTTGATTCGGGATAAGCATTCGCAAATTGAAAATATTCCAACAAATAATGGTGATTTAATTATAATTAACAGCATTTGTTTACACCGCAGTTCTGAAATTATCAGTACGCACGACAGCACGTCAGGTTATACAGTTAAACTGCGAAAACAGCTTTTATTAAGTAGGGCATAAAGGCGGCCTTAAGGTCAACATGTATAGTCTGAGGTGCCGTCGTGTGTACAATGTAGCTGATTTGTATTTCCATTTGTTGTATTGACATATTTGAATATTTGAATCCAGCTTTATTTGCCTTAGTAATATTGTGGTTTGTAGATTCTGATAACTTTAAATTAGGCTAAATATTCATATTAGTATTTTATTTGCTAAGATTTCTGAATAAAAAGGTGAAATGCATATTTAATGAAGCACATACAACAACAAATATGATATGATAGTTTATAAGCTAATTTTTAAACTTATGTGATATGTTCAATACAATAAACATCATGATTGGCAGTGTTTGTTGTTCAATAAAATGTATTATATTTAAATAGGTATGATTTTTTTTTGACAACATCACATACATTGCTCCGATTCCAAAGTAAGTAGTTAAAGCACTTGTGATATGGAAATCAGAGACAACGGTGGTATCACAAACACCCAGACCTGAGCCAATATAGAAAAGTTCGTTTTTCTAAATTGACCCAACCGGGGATCGAACCCGGGACCTCAGAGATGGCGACACCTTGAAAACCGGTGTACAAAGCCACTCGACCACGAAGGTCGTCAATATTTTCAATATTTAATATTTTATTGTCAATTTTTCGTCAATGTTTTATAAAGTATTAAAATAATAAGCTTATTTTGTGTAATCCATAAAGTTTAATGTTAAATTTGTTTTGAAATTTCCAGCAATCGGACAATTCTGAGCCTTTTTATAAGACACCGTCTTAGCTGTTACTTAGACTTATAAACATTTTAGGGTCGACATTAAACTCAAATCGTTCAGAAAGGAAAATAATTAAGCAATATTATTCTGACCCGAAATAACGGCGGGCCCAACACGCTACCCTGCGATACACATCAAATTTTCATAGAGTTAAGTATATTGCTGTCTCGCAACGGACATTGATAAAGCACCTTCAACGTTACAAACGAGAAATGAACCCTTCACTAGAATACAAGGTCGACAAGACCATCCCAAACAGGACTGAATTCGAATACACAGGTGTGCTACAAACCTAAAGCTTATGAGAAAACTACTATAGGTATACTCAAAAAAGTATTGAATTATGCAACAAACATCTTTGAGTAACAAAATGATTTTCTTTTTTTTTTAGGGTTCCGTACCCAAAGGGTAAAACGGGACCCTATTACTAAGACTCCGGTGTCCGTCTGTCACCAGGCTGTATCTTATGAACCGTGATAGTTAGACAGTTGAAATTTTCACAGATGATGTATTTCTGTTGCCGCTATAACAACAAATACTAAAAAACAGATTTTAGGCCTATAATAATTTATTGTATTTCACTGTGTCTTTTATAAGATTCCCTATTGATCTCGCATGACCTGGCTCGATGCCGGTCCTGTAAGTTTATAATCACCTTTATATTTATTAATTTAAATTCAAAGTAGTCTTATAAGTGTTTTTCTATATAGTCTGTTTATTGCCGGCACTGTAGTGTTCTTTGACACAATTACTGGTTGAATGGGAGAGAATGCCTAGTGGCATTAAGTCCGCCATTTATATGTATTTTAATATACTTGCAATAACTATTAGATAAATAAATAAAATAAAATAAAAACTTATATATCGCACAATTTTATTTTAAAAACCACAGTTTCAACACACATTACGATTTCAAATACGAACATTCAAAACATAATTTCTGAAAGGATCATAAATTTTATTATCTCTCTACCGACAATGTTATTCTTATTTTATGCTTTATTTTAAAAGAAATTAGAAAAAAACAACCGCTCTCAGCGTGAGAGAAGAATTCACGCTGTTTTCCTCTTGAAAATTGCCGGTTATCTTTTTATTTTCAAGGCATGGATAACGGGTTGCTTGTAAAATAATACAGGGTGTAATAGATAAGTTAGCAAAACAGGAAGGACATGATCAGTTAACAAAACAAAATAACTTTCAATAGAAACATTTCCTAGAAATAAAAAATAAAAAACCGGCCAAGTGCGAGTCGGACTCGCGCACGAAGGGTTCCGCACCAAACAATCTTTCGGATTTATAATAATAGGATATTTTTATTGTTTATTAATTGAGTAAACGGGGGCCTTTTCTGAGCTTTATTCGTATAGGTACCTAGACACTTCTGTGCCTAGAAAAAATTACAACTGTGCTTCATCCAAAGTAACCTGCGAGTAGGTAATGGATGTAGGACATTTTGGTTGCAAAGAAAACGTGAAAATGTTTTCATCGGTGAGGCTATATTCGTCAGAGAATTTGCGGTGTAGAATATTGCAGTTTTAGGCAGCGCCATCTCTTGACCGATAGTGGAACTAATGTATGTTTTGTTGATGATTTCTGATAAAGTTTACTATTTAGAGACATCGTTTTATTTTTCCTGTAATCTTTACATAAACTTCGTGCGCGAGCCCGACTCGTACTTTGCCGGTTATTTTCCTCTGTTCGATTCCCTACCCCTTGCGAACAAGCCTCCTCAGCTGTTTTCTCTCCACCCGTTCGGTTTACAGATCGTTATCAAACTCCTGTGTACAAGTTAGTTTTGCCGGCTTGCTTTGTTCTAACTCCAAATATACAAACCCTTGCGAATGGTAGTATGGATTTAGAAAGACTTTTTGACTTTTAAGTTATTTAGTTACATACTGAATGTTGACAGGGTTATAACTTTAACATAATATATTAATTTGTATTTTTTGTGATGATACTTGTGTCGTACTTACTTTCCAAAACAAATATGTAAGTAATAAGTATGGTTTTTAATAAATTCGAGGCAGTAAATTGACATTAAAGGCCCTATAAACCTCATCTTAATTTTATTGCTCGCTAAGTACATAATGTATTGGAAATTTATATGTACAGATTGAAGCTAAGGTTTTATAATAAATAAATAATAATAAATATTTAATTTTGACAACATCACATACATTGCTCCGATTCCAAAGTAAGTAGCTAAAGCACTTGTGTTATGGAAATCAGAGACAACGGTGGTATCAGAAACACCCAGACCCGAGTCAATATAGTATAAAAGTTCGTTTTCTAAATTGACCCAACTGGGGATCGAACCCAGCACCTCAGAGATGGCGACACCTTGAAAACCGGTGTACAAAGCTACTCGACCACGGAGGTCGTCAAAGTAATTTAGTAGTTTATTCACAAACAAAAACCACAATAAAAAATAGTTTGTTGTAGTATTTGATATGGCGCCATTGCTTATACATCTGACAGTTCTGAATAACAATTTACTGACTCGAAATAAAGATCCTACTGTAGTTGATATATTTTTTTAATCGAAATTAAATCCCAACATTTTAGTCACAGAAAAAGTCCATACTCCTTTACACAATAAATCCATCGGATTGTACAGTTCTTTCAATCCTTATCACTGTTACGGTATTCCTGGCCATTTTTCTAGGCGTATATTGTGAATGGAGAATATAAAAAAGGATTTCCACTGTGAAATACTGGGACGCAGAACGGATCAGACATGGCCACCATATAAAAAAATCCGTGCCTTCAAGACAGAAGCGCCGTGCCGCTGAAAACCCTATATCTATAGTCTGTAATTTTGTGGATTATGAATTCCTAGCCCCTATTACATAAACGTGACAATAATTGTAAATTACAATGACAATTTGATGTACGTTGCGGAGTATGTGAGTAGATCAGTAAGTATATTTTCTAGTTTCAAAGTGGCTGACGCCATGGACAGCAAATTGTCATTGTAATTTACAATAATTGTCACGTTTATGAAATTGTGGCCTGGTGACGCGTACCACAGGTTTTGTCATACTTTCTTTGGGCGCCAGATCACTACCATACAGATATGTAATTATAGTATGAAACTAAATAATATACTACAAAAAATTCAACTCGTTGCCTGATCGTTGTCTCAGGCGGGAATCGAACCCGCGACCTTTGGAAGTCCGGTCCAATGCTCGTCGTCGAAATTTTTTCAGTACATCCTACTCTTTCGCTGCAAGCCAGCGTTATTTCATCAATGTGAACCCTCGATTTCCAATTGATCTATCTTCTAGACGGCGATGCTACTAGTGATTCGGTAGCTCAGTTGGAAGAGCATTGGACCGGACTTCCAAAGGTCGCGGGTTCGATTCCCACCCGAGAATATGATCTGGTGACGAGTCGATTTTTTTTCTAGTATATAATTTAGTTTGATAAAAAGCATAGTGCATGCTAAAATCTCAAATCAAAAAATTATTTGTGTGAGATAAATAAAGCTTTTTTTGTTGCGCTAGGAACTCCCTGGTAGCTGCTACAGTACTGAATGTAATCTGAGTTGGGCTGAGATTGCCTGTACGTAATGTCTATGTGTGAGTGCTCGGAAAATCACGTTGTTTTTCAGAGCGGCTCTTCTGTGTTACTTTATATTTGTTGACCGGTCGGCCAACAAAGATTGATAAACCTGTCCCTACCGATAGCATAGTTCTTTTACAATTTAAACTGCACTGTTTGTTTTAAAAATATTGCTATGTAACCATCGGCGGAAAAGAGAGTTTTTTATTTCTGAATAAAATATAAAATAAAAACGCATTTTTTTCTGTGGTCTAGGTTCGGTAATAATAATTTGTGTGTCATCTATTTGTGTAACCTATACTCCTCATGGAGGAGTATAGGTTAGGAGGTAATGAACTTTGCTTTATGACGTTATGATGGTAAAAAATTATGTGTATTTTTTATTGTTTTAAGGTCTGTCATCTAAACAATACTTTTTATTACAAAGCATTAAAACTTATTAAATAAAAAAAAGTACTAAATTTTAAAATCAAGTGAATCGGCACTCAGGTATTTTACTTCAATCTGATCACCCTCGCTTCATCACAACAAAGCAATAAGCATTAACATTTGGTTAGGGGACTCAGGCAATACCTTAAGCTGGGTACTCACTTACAGGTGCAGCACGTAATGTATCTGATACAGTATCAAGTGAGTACGTAGGCTCGAGTCTGATGCGACCGTACTCACTTGATACAGTATCAATAAACATTCCCTAATTTTGAGAAATAGCCTTAATGAGAAGTAGCCCTAATGAGAAGTAGTCCTAATGAGAAGTAGCCCAAGTGAGAAGTAGCCCTAATCAGAAGTAGCCAAAATGAGAAGTAGTCAATTAGCGATACGTTGGTATAATGAGAATCAGCCCTAATGCGCCTAAACAGAAGCCACTTAACTAGAGCACCGTATTTTTTCTTTATATAATTTTCAAATTAACTCGTTTATTATCAGTTGTATCAAATTGATTGTTTTGTTACAGCTCGAGAGAAGACCAACTCAACAGTAGTACAGCGAGTGCTGCCTCTGACGGTGACGCGAGCGGAACTGGGCGGCGAGCTAAAGGTGGTGGTGACATCCGCCGCGCTAGACGAGCCGATCGTGAAGCGGATCACTCTTGACGTTAAAGGTAGGCTTGAACTACGACACAGGTGTCATACATTCAATTTTTCAATTTGACACTCGAGTGTCTCCGTGTCTGCCACTCTGTCTATCACGCAATGTTTAGAACAAACATTTGTCAGATACATGTGTGATTAATGTCATATACCTATATTTGAACCTACGCTTTAATTAGGCGAGGTTAGTTCAGACAGCTATAGAATTTTAGTCAAGTGTGTTCACTGCCTTATAGCTGTTAATTATTATTATGTCGCTATACAATTTTGAATAAGTGGGACAGCCTCAAAAAGAAGAAAAGGTTCTGTCTTTAACGAATTAAAAGTTGAAGACGAAAGGAGAATGGGAAAGCGACTTGTGAAAACACACCAAAAGTGCCCTTAATTGCCATAAAATTGCTTATACAGGGTGTTTGGAAATTGCCGTATAAAGCCGAATATGGTAGATAGGGACCATCAAACTGAAAAACTTTTACTAAGGGACCAATTCTAAAATGGCGAAAAAAAATCAGTTGTTTCATACATTTTGATACTTTCGTTATTAATTTTTGTATGAAACAGCTAAATTGTTTTTTTTTCGCGATTTCAGAGTTGGTCCCATAGTAAAAGTTGTTCAGTTTGATGGTCCCTATCTAACATATTCGGCTTTATAAGGCAATTTTCAAACAACTAGTATTAGTAGAACGCTAAATATTATGACAAATTGTATTCTCAGCAGTTGCATTAACATTTAGTAACAACACGTTACTATAATTGACTACCAGCCATTTTTAATGTCCATTCTACTGGGGCACAGGCCTTCCTTATGGGTGGATAAGGAGGATGGGGTATGACCCACCACGCGGGCCCGATGCGAGTTGGTGGGTGCTAACGACTGCAAATGCAGACGGCTTAATTTAAAAGCTCGAGTTTATAAATGTTGGTTGTCCATCCCATAACCGACCTTTGCGAAAGTTGCTGAACCTCCGCAATCGATGGGCCAGGCGCTATACAACGTGTTACAAAAATACCCCTAATGCCGAATATGGTAGATAGGGACCATCAAACTGAACAACTTTTACTATGGGACCAACTCTGAAATCGCGAAAAAAAATCAGCTGTTTCATACATTTTGATATTATCATAATTAATTTTTGTATGAAACAGCTGATTTTTTTTCGCGATTTCAGAGTTGGTCCCATAGTAAAAGTTGTTCAGTTTGATGGTCCCTATCTACCATATTCGGCATTAGGGGTATTTTTGTAACACGTTGTAGTATATTTTTAACACATCGACAAACCCTGCAGTAAAACTAATTTTGCAAATCTACCACTAAATCGACTATCGCCACCGAAAGTGCTAACACAACGCAATTGCATTTCCAACGATTAATTCCGCACTGGGGAGATTTATGGAGAGGAATTTACATACAATTACAATAATCAGGGGAAAAAATACGACCTGCTTTAATACTGAGTTATAACGCCGTTAAATTTTTATTATAATTTGAGGGAACTCCGCAGACATCACTATTAAATTATGTAAGAATGTTATTAAACTTGTGGAAGCTATAAATTGAATTCTTGAGCCACTTCATATGCCTATTAGAATTATGAGGCGAAATAAAAACAATACATTATTAACAGAACCTTTTTATTCTCTGAAGACTCCGACTTTACTTATTTATTTATTTCATAAATTGTTTAATTAACTTAAGTTAGAAAAGGCAGTTAAGACTCAGACTATACTAATTTTTTTGATTAATAAATTATTTATTTTCCTTTGAAACTATATCAGAGGGACGATCTAGTATTTTTAACCCAAGAAAACTATTCTTGTCTGAACTCGTGTTATGTCGAAACATAATCTTTGCCATATATTTCTTATCTGTTGTCGAATGCAAGCCAAATATTCATTTACGGCCTTACCACAAATGATGTTAAAACTTTGATTAATTTTGTTTAAATGTGATGCTGACTCTTTCAAACAATATTGTCAAAAAAGTGACAGTGGTAAATATTCCGGGCCACTTGCTAGACGACTTAGTCGAATATAATATATAATATAAATATAAATATTTTTGACAACATCACATACATTGCTCCGATTCCATAGTAAGTAGCTAAAGCACTTGTGTTATGGAAATCAGAGACAACGGTGGTATCACAAACACCCAGACCTGAGCCAATATAGAAAAGTTCGTTTTCTAAATTGACCCAACCGGGGATCGAACCCGGGACCTCAGAGATGGCGACACCTTGAAAACCGGTGTACAAAGCCACTCGACCACGGAGGTTGTCAAATAGGGCTTTTTATCGACAATCGTTTGTAAAATCGAATCACTTCACTGAAATTAGGTTTACGATTCGATTATCGATATAAAGCCTTATTCGATTAAAGTCTTCTAGCAAGTCGCCTGGAAAATTTAACCATGTAAATGCTCCCACGAGTCAATTTCCCGGGTGATAGTTATCAATATCGCGGTTAGATTCTTAGTTTAAAATATTAATAAATAAATATTTGACAACATCACATACATTGCTCAGATTCCAAAGTAGTAGCTAAAGCACTTGTGTTATGGAAATCGGAGACAACGGTGGTATCACAAACACCCAGACCTGAGCCAATATAGAAAAGTTCGTTTTCTAAATTGACCCAACCGGGGATTGAACCCGGGACCTCAGAGTTGGCGACACCTTGAAAACCGGTGTACAAAATCACTCGACCACGAAGGTCGTCACTATTGCCAATGACTTCGATTTTTACCTTGTATACAGGCTGTTGGTAATAGCGTTATAAAGCCAGTAAATATTGTAAATAGGGTTCCATGCATACAGTCCCGGAAAAATATTACGAGTATAAACCCTGAAAACCGCCACATGGCTGAGAAATTTGGTTTTGTTATTTGTATGGAATAATGCAAAATTACAACCCTAGACGCAAATAAACTATTGTATTCGATAATCAATCCCATTAATGGGCAAAAGCAAAACGCAAAATTTTGGCTTAGGGTTGCCACCAGATTATCATAATAATAAAAAAAAAATAATCAAAAAAAGTGGTGGTTTTTAAGGATTATAATATTTTTCCGGGGTTGTGTCTAGGTACCCTATTTACTCATATTCGGCTTTATAAAGCAACTACCAAACACCCTGTATATTTGGTCTTCGGCTAAACGATTTGGCATTTCAGTAGACTAATCCAGGGTACATGGTGGAGTTTTTCTTATCTTCCCCAGGCTGTAATTATAGCCATTAATTAGCCAGTATCTGGAGGCTCTTAATGAAAATTTATTCGGTCTCCAAATTAAACGGAAGGCGGACTGGTGAATTTTGGAAGAAGCGGGTAAATACAGACTTGAAAGTCACCTCACACTATCACCATAGAGTAATAATAAAATATATTTTCTCAGAGTGAGCGGACTTCTATGCCTCGGAGATAAATAGGGTTGCCAAACGTATACGGGACTGTCACCATATTTGACCATCGCGTCCCGTATTGCTTACGCGTCCCGTATTTCGACAATATGCGGGCCCGAACTGGGCGCGATTGGTAGATAGTATATTAATTACTATTAATAGTACTACTTATATTACAGTATACTACTTCGAATCACCACTGAATCGCCAGTGGTTACCACAGTTACCACTGGTCAACAGCGAGTGGTTATTGTGGTTACCAGTTTTAGCGAGAGTTTTGGCGTTCCACGCTTTTTTACTTTTTTCTGTTTCCGTTTCCTGTGTATATTTCATCGATATCGACTGTTCATATTCTTAACGTTATGGTATTTACGTATCTTCCCTATGACCCGCTAAAGAGAAATTAAAGGTCAAAATTGTGAAAAAAAAACTGACAGTTGACGTTTTATGAAAGTGAATTGTTTTTGTAGAATTTATAAATTAATCCTGTAAATTGATAATTTCTAATGTTTTATAGTCTTTAACCTATCGAAATAATAATTAGAATGTGTATTTTCTAATGATATATGAATGTTACTATTTCGTAATAGGTAAGTCGGGAAATTATTTGTCGGAATAAATTCAGTTCTTGAAAATCCTTGGAGGTTAATCTGTCTAAGGATTTTTTTATAATTATCAACAAAATAGGATGTTTAATAAAAATGCGCCAATTTTTGCAATAAGAATACTCGTAATACTTACTAGCTTTTCGTGGGTTTTTTTTTTATTTGTGCCAGTTTATGTATTTCTCCAGTCATAACTAATTCGGTTTAAATCGCAGAAAATCCACAAAAAACAACCGATATTGACGTAAACAACTGGCGCGCGTCAATGCATTTTCTCCGGTATAAAAAAAGTAAGTGCGGCTCGCCTGTGAGGTAGTGTCAAAATAGTTACATATATCAATTACTTTAATTTTATATTTTCTTAATTTTTTACACAAATATTCCCTCTAGAATAACTTTTCACATTCACTCACCAACTCGATCGAATTCAAATCATCATAATGTCCCTAATTACGAAATAGAACCCCAAAATAGCCGCGACCTTTTCAACAAAAAAAGGTTTATACAATTTCCCCAGAAAAATTTACGTTAATTATTTCACTTAACGGAGATAAAAAAAAGAATGGCCGAAAATAATAGCTCACAATTTATTCTTTGTACTGACGAGTAGTCTAAATGAGTTGAGTTTTTGTTCGGGGCTTTTTGCTGAAGATTAAAGGAATAAGTGCCTGTTTAAAAGGATTTTGGTTTCAGAATGTTAAATAAAGTTTTTTTTTATTGAAAGTAAGTAAAAAATGCGAATGCTTCGTGGGTAAGGCCACCTACAAGGTGGATGGTTATCTGGTGAAGATCGCGGGATACCGCTGGATGCGGGCAGCGCAGGACCGAGCGTCGTGGACCTCCTTGGGGCAGTGGATATCGTACGGCTGATATGACTATACAACATGTTACAAAAATACCCTTAATGCCAAATATGGTATATAGGGACCATCAAACTGATCAACTTTTACTATGGTACCAAATCTGAAATCGCGAAAAAAAATAAGCTGTTTTTTATACAAAAATTAAAATCGAAAATATAATCCCATAGTAAAAGTTGATCAGTTTGATGGTCCCTTTATACCATATTTGGCATTAGGGGTATTTTTGTAACATGTTGTATAGGTACTGATAAAACAAAACCTTCTTCTCTGAACATAGATTAACTTAAAATATAAGTATAATTAAGATTTTTTTTTTTCATTTTTTATGAATGCCACGAACAGAATCGGCACTTACACATTATCAGTAGGGTTATTCACGATTGTCGGAAATCTACTCGAAAGCTTTCAATTCGAATACGTATCCTCCGATAGATTCGAAAACTGCTATTCACAAATGCATTCGACTGGCATTCGATTCACTTTCCGACGGGAAAGCGCAATGCATTTACAAAGTTTGGTAGCAGAAGGTAGAAAATAAGATCTATATCGGAAGACTTTCCGATTCGATTCGGAAAGTTGATTTCCGACAATCGTAAATAACCCCCCTGATCGGCATCTGTCAAAATCAAGTGATTATCACCAACCTAGATAGACCAAGACGTTATTCTACCACTATATTTACCAGTATGAAAAATATCTACTGTCTCTAATTTATTCAAGAAAACCTACCTTGTACATAAGGTACTATAGTCTATATTGCAATTTAGCCAATATCTCTCAACACCTTGGGTAAGGGACGAGACAAGTTCCGATATTAATTGCCGCCATATTGAGCTTGTAACGCGTGTTTCGGACTTGGGATGAATTTATGGGATACGTTTAAGTATCGGAGAGTTGTTGATACTTTGAAGGGTTAACATGTATCGGGATCTTAAGGGTTGAACGATGAAGTGATGGCTTGTCTTATTACATGATATTTAAACTTTATTAAATGTAAATACATAAATAAAATAAATAAATATTTGACAACATCACATACATTGCTCCGATTCCAAAGTAAGTAGCTAAAGCACTTGTGTTATGGAAATTGGAGACAACGGTGGTATCACAAACACCCAGACCTGAGCCAATATAGAAAAGTTCGTTTTCTAAATTGACCCAACCGGGGATCGAACCCGGGACCTCAGAGATGGCGACACCTTGAAAACCGGTGTACAAAGCCACTCGACCAAGGAGGTCGTCCTTGCGTTTATTGTGTTGGTTGTCCTAAATAAAGAAATAAAAAAATATATAAACCGTACAAAAATAAACAAATAAAATGGAAAAAGTTAGTTGCAACTTTAATACAACATACTTTTTTTAGCAAAATTGTTACTCAAAACTTAATAGATAGAAAAAAAATCGCAGGTACCTAATCTAGTCATTCAATGGATATGTAACTGGGCAATTTTTATCATTCCCCAAGACGTAGCATGATTGGAACATGAGCTTAGTTAAGTATATACGTCTCCCCCAAGAATATCCACGGCGATCGGTCCTCCGCTGCCCACATGTATTAGCATTCTTTTACTCATACCATAGTAAAATCTGTCACTATCAGTATGAACTTTTCGCTGTAAGGCAATTTGCGTTGGATGACATGAAAGCAAGGCACCTAGATAGCCGAAAGACAAATCAGCTACATGACATACTCGTACTGTGATGCCTTGGCATCATATGCAAACTATTTGGGTTCTGTAACTTTTTGGTTACAGACTAAAAAAAAACTTTTTCGAATACGATCAGCAGTTCTCTTTTTTATGTTTGAGAAGATTCTAGGTCGCGCCTCTGTAGTAGCGGGTTGTCTTTATAACTGAAATAAATATTAAGAAAGTGAAAAACAGTTTTATTACTATATTTAAAGGCTTAGCCAGGACAGTACCTGGGTAGCAGATAGTCATTTTCTGGGTACATTTTCATAATTTCGTAATTATTTTTTGTATGAAACAGCTGATTGTTTTTTCGCGATTACAGAGTTGGTCCCAAAGTAAAAGTTGTTCAGTTTGATGGTCCCTATCTACCTTATTCGGCATTAGGGGTACTTTTGTAACATGTTGTATAGCTCACAGAGTAGTATATTGTTTTATGACTACTTGTAATGATGCATTCCCGTCACCCTGTAATTAGTTTGTTTCCCACCATTGCAATTGAAAAAAAGCTACAAGTAAGTACAAATAATTAATTTGTAAAAATATCTTCTGTATCTTCTTGCTTTCTTATTCACAGTAACTCTACCACCTGCCTTTTTTCGAAAGTACCCTTACACCCTGTATTAAAAAAAAATACACTTTGGTCATACATAAAAATACATTATAAATGGGACATTTTTAACAGTTCTCAATTACCTGCTACTAATAAGGACTCTATTTAATCAATAGCCTACAAGTGCGTGAGAGCCGGCCCTCGATATTGCAAGGTGGTAAAATTTCCGTAGACATTACTGCTAGGGTGGGGTAAAGTGATATCGATAGTTCTACTACAATATTATAAATGTGAAAGTGGGATTGGATGTTTGTCAATCAATTGAACACTCTTAAAGTATACCCTTTCTAACAAAACAAGAATCATATAAATCGGTTCATAAACAAAGAAGTTACGTCTGAAGATCCGTAAAAACTCGTGCAGAGGTTACCTAAAAAGTTACAGTATTTTCAGGATTACTCGAAAACTACTAAACCGATTTAAAATTTTGACCAACTTGGGAACAAACCTGATAAAGTAAAGTTTGATTCATGTCAATCGATTCAGCCGTTTTTGAGTAATCGGCGAACATACATAAAAAACACTGACGAATATAGAACCTCCTACTTTTTTTGAAATCGGTTAAAATCTGCGTTAAATGTTTATAGCCTGGCACACAGATAGTTTATAGCCTGGATTAAAACATAGGAAACCATTTATCCCAGTCAAAGGTTCCCTAGGGATTTTTTGTATGTCCACGCGGGTGAAGTCGCGGGTGGAAGATAGTTTTAAATAAAAGCTTTTTTTATAATTTCTTTGAGTTATACATTTAAAGTCGAATATACAAGGTGTTACAAAAGTACCCCTAATGCCGAATATGGTAGATAGGGACCATCAAACTGAACAACTTTTACTATGGGACCAACTTTGAAATCGCGAAAAAAAAATCAGCTGTTTCATACAAAAATTAATTACGAAAATATCAAAATGTATGAAACAGCTGTTTTTTTTTTCGCGATTTCATAGTTGGTCCCATAGTAAAAGTTGTTCAGTTTGATGGTCCCTATCTACCATATTCGGCATTAGGGGTACTATTGTAACACCTTCTATAAAAAAGGATAAGCATTGTCTGTCATATATCTATATCAGCATAAGCATTGTCTGGTGCGCGGTCACCATTATAGATTATTTCCGCCCTAACGGCCATCGGTTCTTCTTGCTATGTGTCCCGCCCACTGCCACTTCAGCTGAGCAATCCTTCGAACTGTATCGGTTACCTTAATGGATCTTAAATTTGAAATGCCCTATGTATAAATGTGGAAATGATGGTATCATATGAATGTGGAGGTAGGTAATCACTTATAGGAAGGCCAAAGGGAAGACCTTCCTCCGAGCTGGGTGGTATTAGCCCGGGGACCTAAGCGATGATGGTTGGAAGTTGTATATATGCTGAGTCGCTGAGAGAATTCCGTTGGCGAGATGTAGGTTTTCCATACTGCGAGGTACCATTCCATAATTTTATTAATGATCATGTTTCTTGATACTAGCGCCATCCAGTAACACGGTGAAGAATCTTGTTGTTGTGCCGTGTGTTGGGTATGTGCGGCGTAAGTAGATGCCGCTACATAAACATCGATATCTTCTCTAAGACGTAAGAATTAGGCCATCTCTCTACACTATCTCCCCACTTATTAGCTATACGGGCGGGCAATTTATCGGCGGGCACTCCAAATTGCCTCGCCTCTGTGCCTGAACTTAGTTAAGTGATGGCCTAATGCGACCTTATATGTAAAATATGAGGGTGGTGTACTCCGCAAAATATAAGGGATCTATTGGGAATAATAATGAAGCTGAGGTAAAATAATTGTAAGTTTTACTTGGTTAGTAATTTTGTAAAACTTTAAAGTAAGGGATTTAAAATAAGAATTTTACGACCTCCATGGCCGAGTGGTTTGTACATCGGTTTTATAGGTGTCGCCATCTCTGAGGTCCCGGGTTCGATCCTCGGATGGGTCATCCGTCGTGACACGTTGCGACGTCGTATCGTGTTTGTGTCTTATTCATATTAATTTATTCCATGAATTTACTTTATGTACTTACTTACTTGAAGAGCTCGGTGGCGCAGTGGTATTGCTCCTGGCCCATCGATTGCCGAGGTTAAGCAACTTTCGCAAAGGTCGGTTATGGGACGGGTGACCAAAAATTTATTATCTCGAGCTCCTCCGTGCTTCAAAAGGCACGTTGAGCCGTTGGTCCCGGCTGCATGATTCCCACCAATTCGCATTGGGCCCGCGTGGTGGGTCAATTCGCATTGGACCCGCGTGGTGGGTCATGGCCCATCCTCCCTATCCACCCATAAGGAAGGCCAGTTCCCCAGCAGTGGGGACATTAAAATGGCTGATGGTCACTTACTTACTTCAAGTAGTTGGTCAAACTGTGAAGGGTCATCGGATGTTCTGTAGTCTGTACACGCCAATAACAACTTCTTTATTAGACAATTAATATCGGAAGTTTGGGTGTCCTTGTATTTAGGGAGTTGTAGGGTTGTCAGCGTTTGTAAGAACTGAAATTATTTATTTTTGTTTATAAGGGAATAAGTAAAATCAACTAATTTAACACCCGTATTCAAGAACAATATTCAAACGGCCCTTGCCTATGCGAACGCACTGCGTGGAAATAGAGCTATGAGATTGGTTCGTTTGTTTTACTTAATACGTGGGAAGTTGGGATGCTATGCGTCCGTGGGCACTGTGAGACCTAATTGTAATGTTTGTAAATAAGCCTTACGGCATTAGTAGGCCCAGTTTAATTGATGGCAGACTCGGAGACTACAATAAATATCAAAATAAGCTTAAGATCCAATAAAAACATAATAGAATAAGTTTTAAGTTCACAATAACGCGTTCGAACAAAATATCAAAATAAGATTTAAAATAATTAAAATTGATAATAAAATAACTTATATCGAAGGATGGGGCGTAGTTCCAGTAACCTAATACAACAACAGCTGTTTAGTTGATAAAAAATAAACTATTTTCTTATTTGAAAGACAATTAATAAAAATCGCTTTTAAATCCATAAACTTTTATCATCGTTTTAATAGACTGTATCCAAGGTAAAAGCTATTATGGCGCCGGCAGTAGTCTCTCTGTGTGACCTATATTTAATCAATAAATAAATATTAATGATTATTAATTGATTTTAGGATAAACCGGATATTAATTCTGACAGCCCTAAAACGTCGTAGTTTACTGATCCAAACATTGGCAGTATATTGAATACAGAGAGGGTTTCAAATTGATTTTGTGAAGACTAGCTTACGTCGGCTCTGTTTGCCCAGTAAGTGATTGAGGCAGATCCTTGTAAGTCCAAAATGTTGAAACAGTTCGGTAATGAAAAACTACTCAATTATATTTCGATGGGACGTTATAATTTTATCATAAACTTTTTTTTTAAATATGTCTATCCTTGACCACAGTAAAATGAAATTTCATATACAGTTTTTCAAAAGAAACAATATTTTTTTCAGTCAAGTGGTGATTTTGACGTTTACTTTATAGGGGTGTATGGAACCCTATCTACCATATTCAATCGGTTAATTCATTTCGAAAAATAAGGACTTGAAAGATTGAATGAAACGCTGTTTGCGTTAGTGCTCATAACACTTTGTATTTTCCAATAGTGAGGAAACTGTCTTGGCCATGAATGCAGACAAAAGGGCAATTGACGACTAGTACTACTGTACCGAACTTTCAGTAGGGAAAAGTTAGGGACGGCTGTAACGGTGAAAGGATGCTCCCTGATCATCATCATTACGTTTGTACTATAATAATGCCAAAGAAAATGCCATCATTCATCGTCAGTCATTCCAATTTTTAGGGTTCCGTAGTCAACAAGGAACCCTTATAGTTTCGCCATGTCCGTCTGTCCGTCCCCAGCCTAGCTCATAGACTCTTCGTACTAGAAAGCTGTAATTTGGCATGGATATATATATTAATCACGCCGACAAACTGGTGAAGCAAATTTTGTAGCAAGCAATTTTAAAAATATTGCGGGTTTGTGGATACAGATTTTTTTTATTGAGGCATCCGTTTGTGAATTATTAAGCTTTAAAGTGCAAAATTTTGTTAGAGTCAAGGTTGTACATATGACGAAGTTAAAAGGAGAACTATCACAGCTAAGTAGGCTTTACAAGTTTACGAGTAACAGTCGACCAAATTATAAAATGTACTTGGCGCAGTACAAATTGCTCATTAAGAACTACTTAAATAACGTTGTCAGGTGTTTGAAACCGGTAGTATCTATATTTAAGTATATGAACCATGGGCTACGGAACCTTACACTGCGCGTGGCCCGACACGCACTTGGCCGGTTTTTTTATACAACAAGAAAATGTTTCCTAGAATTAATATTTCTCATATTATACGACATAATTAGTTTTACTATAGAAAACTTAATTAATATATTTTCCTTCTATAGCATTGAGTCTTTCATACACACGCCTGATTCATAAATTCACCTGCATTTAATAGGTTTCTTTTCATAACATTCTAGTAATTTATTTTTCTTTCAATACAAAAAAGAAAAGTCATTTTACGAACTATTAATGTAAGATATTAGGTTTCTTTGACTCGCTTAAATCCAAACTAATAATGTGAGTTTGATTAACTAACTTAACCTATCATCTTGTAATTTATATTCACGTTGTTAGGGGTACAGAACATTTAGTTGAGTTTAGTGTTTCCAGAAATATAAAACACGCAAAATTCATGCTTCAAAAAGGTCGTGAACTTTTCCGACTACCTATTATTTTGTTAGGGTTCCGTACCAAAATGGTAAAAAGGAACCCTTATGGTGCGACTCAGTCTGTCTGTCTGTCACAGCTTGATATCTCGAGAACTACTAATGCTATCAACTTGAAATTTGTAATAGTTTAAGATGACGTTGACCCAACTATTTTGCAAACAAGAGAGAAATAAAAATATCTATACAAGGTGTTACAAAAATACCCCTAATGCCGAATATGGCATATAGGGACCATCAAACTGAACAACTTTTACTATAAAGTGAGTCTACTAGTCCATATGGGGTATCTTATAAAAGAACGCTGCTTGCACATTCTCAAACATTTTTTTATTTTTTTAGGCCGCATAGCTTTCGACTTTTGATGAAAAATGAAAAAAAAACCGTTCCCCCCCTTATCTCCAAAGTTTGCATAGAGAGAAATCTAAAATTATTTTATGTAATAAAACTTTATGTAAAGATTACTGGAAAAATAAAACGATGTCTCTAAATAGTAAACTTTTTCAGAATGATGATGGAAAGGACGGAACCCTCAGTGCGTGAGTCCGACTCGCTCTTGACCGTTTTTGTTTTTAGTATGACTCTGGAGCAATTTAACATTCTTGATGTTATCCAATATTAATATGCATGTAGTAGGTATTAATAAAAGGGTTAACACTTACATAAAAAAATATTACCTAAAAAATTATAGTATTTTCAGGATTACTCAAAAACTACTGAACCGATTTCAAATTTTCAAAATGAGACCAACTTGGGAACAAACCTGATAAAGTAACGTGAATCATGTCAATCGGTTCAGCCGTTTTTGAGTAATCGGTGGACATACATAAAAAAACAAACAAACAAATAAACAGACGAACATAGAACCTCCTCCTTTTTTAATGTCGGTTAAAATTAATTGAAATCGGTTAACAACTGGTGAAGTTATGTTAAAAAATACATAAAAAAACTTGTGCGATGGTGAGCTAAATAATTGATATTTTCAGGATTATGAAAACACTACTAGACGTGACGCCAGATCTCTGTAATTTTATGGGACCACACACGAACTATTTTCTTTCAAATAAAAAAATAATCATTGAAATCGGTTAACAACTGGTGAAGTTATGTTAAAACATAGAATAAAAAAAATACCGTCGACTTAATAACCTCCTCCTTTTTTTGAAGTCGGTTAACAACATTAGCAGCCAATCTGGTGATTAATTGAAACACCCTTCACTTGCCCAGCTTGACGTGGGCGTAGGTGCGAACGAAGGGTGGTTAACTACATTATTCGATATTGGCACATAACTGTTATTGACCAAAATATTTAATGGCTTTTTTAAATTAGAGATTTAAGCATTCACAATGTTATCTAGGTTTATGGGAAGTACTAGTTCTATTTTGATGATAAGTGAGTGAGTCAGTGTCGAATTAGCAAAACTTTGCTTTCGTATAACTTCGGAAATGAATTAGTTACAAACTTGAAATTTTGGGGTCCTGGTGTGTGCATACAGTTTACTATATGACGATAATTTCAGCGTTATAAACCTATCTAAAGGTCTTCAAATAGAGGCTCGAAAATACGCTAAAATAGATCCAGTGTAAGATGGTACGGCAGTGTTTGCTTCGCCTTCGACTCGACAAAGCCAAAAATTATAAAAGATTACCGTGTTATCTAACATCATTAAGTCAATGTTTTTGTACATAGAAAATGTAATACATTAGAAATAAAACACTTTTTACGGATAACAGCGCGTATATTATTAATTCAGGTGTTGTTTTAGAATTATTTAGTTTGTATTTATTGGTTTTTTGAATTCCCGACGTTTCGACACCTTTCCAGGGGCCGTGGTCACGGGAGGACTGGCCACGGCCAGAACTATTAATATACGCGCTGTAATCCGTAAAAAGTGTTTTATTTCTAATGAACTGTACGCAAGAAAGTCTTAGAAGTGTATAAATGTAATACAATTAATGATTCTAGATAAAGTTTTGTCAATTTTCTGGCGCTGGCCTAAACTGAAACATAAGTATTAATACTTAAATAATATACTGACCCGCGACCTTTGAATATCCGGTCTAATGCTCTGACCGCTGAGCTACCGAGTAGCTCGAGACTCGGTCGCGGGTGCGATTCCCGTCCGATATATTGTTTAGTATTATATAAAAATAGCATTGTGAATGCTAAAATCTCAAATTAAAAAAATATAAGTATTATATTAAACGTGATTGGTTTTGGGTTTAAGTTTCAACAATATCACCAAAGCTAAAACTGACCCACTACCAATCGTCCCTTTTAGCAACTCTATTTCCCGAGTGGACCCATGTATATTGCGACTCAGCTCCATAAATCCATCGCGCAGATGCGTAGATTATCGTCGCTCGTCACCGCAAACCATCCAATTTCGGTTATTCCCAGAAGCCTGAAGCGATGTGGATGGAACTGAAACAGTATACAGGGCTATTTGTAAAACACCAACAATCTCGCAGGAGTAGATTATTAACATCATAAACATTATTAACAAAAAAAACCGGCTTTCCATACAAAACTCGATCAGCTGTTTGGACATTTGTATGAAAAGTAGATTTTATTGTCTTTTTCGGAAAAGTCGTAAAACATATGTTGTTGTTTATGATGTTAGTAATCTACTACTGCGAGGTTGTTGGTGTTTTACAAATAACCCTGTATACATAACCACCTCGGTGGTCTAATGGTTTTCCCACCCGTGAAAGATGCAGGGGTCCCAGGAGGGTGTACAATTTGTACTCGGTTCAGTTGATGGTAGACCTTAGTTCAAGTCCGCCTGGCTAGCTTCCACCATCATACCTAAGTCTGACGCCGTAACAACAATTTAAAAATTGTTGCGTTCCTGTAGTTAGAGGTAAGATAACCAGTTCCTCAGTAGTGAGGTTTCCGGGTGTAGTGTAGTGCGCTTATACTTTCGGTCTTATCGTCACTTAACATCAGGTGAGGTGAAGGCCAAGCACGATATTTTTTATCCCGTAGTGGATAAAAAATATTTTTTGTAACTGGTATTAAAAACAAGTTGTCTGTCAGTTGCCCTGTTTCTCATTTCTTGGTGTTTGATAGAAAATAAACGAGAATACTCCAATCAATAAAGGGTGTATTAAAATAAGGGTGGTTACTTTAGCTGAAAACTCAACCATTAAATTAAGGTCCTTGGTTACTTACCTATGAAGTTTTTACGGTCCAATAAGTTTCAATAAAAATAAACTGAGAATTGGGGCTGATCAATTTCAATTAATCTATATACAACATGTTACAAAAATACCCCTAATGCCAAATATGATATAGTATAAGGACTAGGGACCATCAAACTGAACAACTTTTACTATGGGACCAACTCTGAAATATCGAAAATAAAATCAGTTGTTTCATACAAAGATTAAAAGCGAAAATATTTAAAATGTATGAAACAGCTGTTTTTTTTTCAGTCATCATTGACAGACTGAGATATCAACGCACAGCCCAAGCCGCTGATCCTAGAGACTTCAAATTTTGCACATAGATACCTTATACAGTGGCCCGCCGCACGTGGCAAACGTTCGGCTTCGCACGAGGCTGCTCGCCTACTCACGTAAAAAAACGGCTGATCGGATTTTGATGAAATTAAAACATATAATACTTTTTATCGTGATTATTGCTCCCCTAAGGATGTTCTCGAATGTCCACGAAGACGAAGTCGCGGGCGGAAGCTAGTAAATACATAAATAGGGCCACACCCATCACCCTCACCCATGCCATACAAAGATGGTTGGTCAAATTAATGTATTGTACAATCAAATCAATACAATCAGAAAAATAATACTTTTATTAGTTTACTTTGGATGGCGAGATAAAGCCTATCTCTATCTCTTTTCACCACCAGCGATTTTCGATTGTTGTATAGAAATAAATAGAGGCTCGCAATTTATAGTTAGTTCAGAAACCCTGATCTTTTACTTTTTCTATCGATTCGCTGCGAACAGACCAATAGTGAACTATGTTTCTGAGTAACGGAAAGAAATAAAGCTACGGAAGAATGTACATGGTACCATGTAGCTTAACACGAGCACAACAACAAAGTCTATGACTACCCTAAAACCGTAAGTGAAAAGCCAACCTTACTTCACCTCTACATAGGCCACGGTAGCGCAGATGCGAGGCAACAAATAAAACGTACATACGACGACCCCCCGAAGGGCTATAAGGGATATACGATGGCTGGACTCCGGGGCCCTTAATGGCCCAATGTCCTCAGAATTAGATCCTCACCGGTCAAAAATTGGCTTGTACCAAAATGTTTGCATAAAACTAGGGGCATAGTTTTAAATGTTGCTAGCAACATTGTTAGCTGCATACATAAAATAATAATTAATTTTGTAACGATACATTTAAAAATATCGTTACTTGTTTTTGTTAAAGCCGATTAAGTTTCTTGCGCCCGTTCTTCTTGTTAGTTAAAAAGTCAGGAACGGTAAGTAGAAAAAATACCTATAGACGAATCAAAAGCCTTAAGACGCATAAACTTTATACGCAAAATACCAACTCGAGATTTTGTAGTGTTTTACGGATTTGTAGAACAAATTAAGCGCTAATTTTTAGGTTAATTTGAATAAAGATATTTTGACTTTGACTTTGAACAAATTACAATGCCCGATTTCTGGATAAGTACTTAAGGGTTGAAATTGCCGATTTTTTTCTCACACACAAAGACTCATATCTTTTATGATGTTAAAAATACTTCGATTGTTTATTTCGAATTATGATCATGACGGCCAACTACCTGTCAGAAATAAAAATATTTCTGATTTTCTTTCCTTAACTTTAAAAAAAGTACCTTATTATTAGTAACTCCCTTTTTTTGCAGAAATAACCTCTAATTTCGTTGTAACTTAGCCGATACTTATTTTTTTCGCGTAACCTAAGTGTCATACGCTATCTTAGTGTTTAAACATTAGTGCATACAAGTTTTAAAACATTAGCGTTCAAGGTTGTTTATAAATTAAGAAAATGTCAGTATGGAAAATTCAAATTCTTTAGAATTCTCCATACAAAACGGCAATTTCATACTTTAACCCCTAATATTAATAGTTTTCATAATCATTTGTTTTCAAATGGTTTAAACCGAAAGTGACCACTTTAGCTGTAGTCTCCGTTTTAAAATTAATATGAAGAAAGTTATACAATACTCTTTTTACACGACTGCCCAAAAAAAGAGTGTATTGTGTTCATGATTCATGTATGTTTGTATGTGTGTGGTTTTTTTTTGAGTAAATATAAATAATAAATAAATATTTGACAACATCACATACATTGCTCCGATTCCGTTCCAAAGTAAGTTGCTAAAGCACTTGTGTTATGGAAGTCAGAAGCAACGGTGGTATCACAAACACCCAGACCTGAGCCAATATAGAAAAGTTCGTTTTCTAAATTGACCCAACCGGGGATCGAACCCGGGACCTCAGAGATGGCGACACCTTGAAAGTCGGTGTACACAGCCACTCGACCACGGAGGTCGTCAAAGTTTATTTATTCCACTGTAACTTCTAAATGCCTGAACAGATTTGGATGTGTGAGGTATCGTTAAAATCCATCACCCCGAGTGACACTGGCTATAGATATAAAAAAATATTTCGTAGTATAAAAAAGCTAATAAAAGTAGCTCTGTAAATGCCAATTGTCAACCTCTATTCTGTTTTTAAATACATTTATTTTTCTTTTGTTCTAGTCCCTCCCAACAAGACCTTCATCTCAGGGGTGGGGGAGCACGCCACCCAGGGTACACTTCTGACCCTCGTCTGCACAGCATCAGGTGCGAGGCCAGCGGCCAAGATCGAGTGGTTTAACGGAACACAGAAAATGGACAACGAGAAGTATAATATTCATGTGAGTAAACTTAGAATTTATAGAGTAGATTTTTTTTTAATTCTAGATGGCGTAATCAGAAACAAAATGTTCAAGAAATATGTCGTAGGATATTTACAAAGTCGTAGAAAGTGGCACTTAGACTATTTTAAATTCCACGCCTGAATTTTACAATATGCCTCGGAATCTCTACTAGTACATGCTAATACAAGATCGATTTCAAATGAGTGAATTAATTACAACTACTCCCATTTCGAAATTAAGCCTGCCTTAACAGAGAAACATCTAATCCAAACACTAACACGGCACAACAATAGTAGGCGGCGCCCTTTGAAAGTTAACTTCAAAGGATCCGCGTACAGTCGCGCGCATCCGTCTTCATTAAACATTAGCAAGTTAACTAAATCACGTAGACTATCCGCGCCTTGAAATAACGAACAGCACCCGGACATAGGATGCTTTTACACGGCACGATACGATCACGATTTTTTCTTGCATATTTTTTCTATTATTGTTTTTGACTGCACTAAATCTAATTTGATAATATATCAAAGTGGGCCGAGTTTATTATCGAAAATAATATTTAATTGCGGGCCGTAAAGGTGAAGACCAACATGGGAACAATTCTTTTTAGAGACTCTAATTACAATCTTTAAAAGGTACAAGTCTTTTGATTTGTATCAAATGACGAAAGACAACTTTCTTAACGTCGTTAAATAGAAGCACAAAATGTACTTATTTATTTATTTGATTTAAAATATACTTGAACAATCTGAAGAGGAACAAATCGGGATTCTCCTTACACGTACACAAACATTATTTACTTTCAATCTCGGGCTAAACTGGTCTTTAGTCAGTATCTACAGTTAGGTAGCAGTTCCTAGCGTAACAAAACAAATGACGGAAGTATATTCGAATACGGCCAGAGCGGCGCAGCCGCTGCTGTCTCAAACACACGACTACACATTTTGTTGCAGAGGGGTTTAAACTTGCCTCCGACGTATGTCGGATCCTGCCGTCTCACCGTAATCGTAAGGTGTAAAAGCACTTTTCCGTAATCCTCGTTATTACGTAAATTTCCCTCTCCGCCGGTTATTGGGGCGACGTGGCTGGCGTATTTATGGATGAATACTGCTTACAACGAAACCTTTACTTTAATTTCAGATCTTATCAAAGTTACAGTTCTAAACCTAGGCTTTAGAATAATATCTCCTAAAAGTTGTCAACAAAATGCAATGTCAAAAGTGAAGCAAATAATTGTTAGCTTTCGGAAGCGATCACATTTGTCACTATGGCAACGCCTGAAATTGATGCCAGATATGCACCATTTTAGTTGCTTTAATTTGTTTTTACGACCATCTTAAATTAAATAACATTTTTATAGTTCAATTGGGCTTTTTCTATAGGAAGTAAAGTAGCTAGTAAATCAGACAGTCATAAATATTTTAAAAAAATATAGCTATTTTAAAATAAAATTAAAGGAAATTAATCAAAAATGGTTGAGCATTAAAGGGTTAAAGTACTCTTCATGATCCCCAAATTCAGTCCATTACACATCACAAGTCTGCCATTCACTCAACCCCAAATCGAAACCGTTAAATTAAACTTTAGAAGCTTAATATTTAACCAATCGCCTGAAAAAAGCAGGAACCAACTAAACGATTCATTCGGAATGTAAATTCGATTACACAGTATCAGAAGGTAGTCAAATATTTGACCGGGGAACCCTAAATTAATTGGGTTCCGTAATGGAATTGTTTTACTTTGGAACTTTCAAAGTGCTACGTTTAATGCCCTTTGATTTGTGAAAGCTTCAACCTTTTTTGGGTCGGTGGTTGTCTTTGTTTTTCACGGGCTATGGTTGTTTTTACATCGGACTCTTTTCATGTTCTTGTTTTTGAAGTTAAATTCTTTTTATAGATGCCGACCGTGACTTCGTCCGCGTGGACATTCGAAAAGCCCTTGGAAACTTTTGACTTGTATACAAAGTGTCTTAGGTCAAAACCTTTTACCAACTCCGTTCAAAAATATTTTGTTTTTACATTGCGCCGCCATTTATGTAAAACAACGAGCATCGACATCGAGGTACAGTCTAATTCATTAATATGTAAACACTTTTGGCAGATGTTGACTTTTATTACAAAGGCATAAGCGCAAAAATATTAGTTAAAGGTTAATGAACTATCAAAAGTGCGGACATGTTATTGAACTCGACTGTACGACCGCGAGCAGCTTCGGCAAGTTTTTATCTTTAGAATCGTACTAGTGAATAAAGACAATCAATCACAATAAGTACATAATTTGAAGCTAAAAATCTCAAACCTACAAGTTTAAACAGTCAAAACGCTACTTTAAGAAAAACTATCACTTCCCGTTTTTTGTTCAATATCTGGATTTTTAGGTACTTTTTTATGGCACTGGAAAAAGTATTTTTTGCTGAAATCTCGATTTCCAATTTGACCAAAACTAACTGAGTTTGTACTACAAAAAAATCCACAGGGATACAAATTCTAGAATATACGTTTGAGAGGTTGAGGTAAGGTGGTTTGGAAAGGTGGTTCTGAATAACACCCGTGGGGTCTGAAACAGCTGAAAGCGGAATAGGAAATGCATGGATTAGATTGCCTGTTCTTTAAAATTGGTACTTTACCATATTCATTTAAATAAGCAGGTTTAAACTATAAAAACCATGTACCATACAACTTTTTCAATACATTTGCGAGAAAACATTATAGGTACCTACTGAAATTTATTGTTATAGAAATTTAAAAAAAGCGTAAACAAAAATGCACGAAGTGCGTTAAAATCAATTGCCCGCACGCTGTACTGTCATCGTAAGCACACATTTTCGAGCAACTGTATTGAAAAAATTGTTTCTTCACGATGTTCTTTTATACAAAATATGAATTTAACTTTAAAATGATTTGGTTTAAACAAAATGATTTTTTTACATTAATTTTCTTCTAAGTTAAAGAGACACGTCAAGATTGTTTACATAAAAACTCAAAACAAATGGAGTACAGTTTGTTGGTATTAGTCAGTGAAACTCTTTGAATTCGAGACTCAGTAAAAAAATCAGGTTAATAATGACTTCGATCAGTGAAGACTATATTAATTACTCTATTTAATAAAACCATACTTATAATGTTTTATTTAACTATCAATTTTATTATAAACAAAATGTATTCAATTATATAGTATATCAATTAATTGAGCATTTACATTTCCAAAATCTGATTTAATTTCTGGTAAAAATTACCTAGTCCTCTCTCGTCATCCCTTGTTCTTCGTCCAAGGTGTGTCCATTTTCCAATAAGTCAAATGTAATAATGTCCGTAAATGAAATGCCACAGTGGCATAAAACAGATTCCATATTTTTGGAACTCGACGCCATATTGTTGAATGAAATTTTACATCTGAAATCGCTGAGCAGGGAAAATGTGACTTTGTCACAAAGTTGGAAAGTATGTTTTTGAACTATTTTGTTTTTAATGTGAAAATGTTGAGAAAGTTTTAAATCGTACTCCTTTTGTCTCAAAACCTTTTTACTTAAAGACAAAGACAGACGTTAATAATAAGTGGATCTAACTATTAGTAAGTGAACTAATAGGGTGAGTCGATTTTTCTAGTAATTATTTATCTTAATATAAAAATAGCATTGTGAAATGAAAAAAAACTAAATTTTATAGTAAGTAATTCTTGTCTACAAATAAATTACGCAAGCTGATAATAAATTACATTTTTACATAAATCATTGTTTTCAAAGAACTCAGTTTAAAGTCAAAAAACTAAAACGATAAATTGAAATAAATTTTAATAATAACTTTTCACGTTGGCACATCCATTAAAACTTATTTGAATAATTTTTCTCAATAATAAATATTTTTATGCGAAATCAAGGTGACACAAGCGCTATCCGTACCAAACATGAAAGTAACTCTGTCTGTCTGTTACCTTTTCACACCTGAGCTACCAAACTAATTTAGATGAATTTTAGTATAGAGATAGATTGAACAATGAAAAAGGACATATGCTACATTTGTCGCAATCAATATCGAAGCGTGTGAAATAGGGAATAACATTTCGTATTGGGAACTGGAACAAAGAAAAATGAAATTTAGAAATGTTGTGCGCAATTGTAAAAGGGCGCAGACATGCACTTGTTGTATGTAAGTTTATGTCCTTTTTATGATTTTGTGTCTGTTGTCTATTATTGTGCCATGAAAATAAAATAATAACATAAAAAATAAAATAAAAAAGTCCAAGCGGACGAAGTCGCGACCCCTTCTAACTTCCTGACTGTCCTATAAATCTAACTAATATCACAAATAGAGAAGGGACAGAAGTCAAGCTTTGTACATACTTACTACGCGCGCAAGGCATACACACATACAGCTGTCACCGACCGACGACCTGCATCACGCACTCGAACTCGTTTGAGATCCGTCTGAGATTCCGGTTATTCCGTGTCGGTGAGAGGCGTTTATGTGTGAGTTGCTCGAGCGCGCGTAGTACTAAGCTTGACTTTATGTCCTCTGTCTATTTTGTGCTAATATTTTAAATGCAAAAGTGCGATGTTTGTTGTTACGCTTTCACGTCTTAACGACTTAACCGATTATGATGAAATTTTGCAAACACATTGTCAGGGGTACCTACATACAGAAAAGGACAAAGAGACTTTCCTTCCGTTCAGAAAAACATTGCTGTCCCCAAGGGATAGAAAAATATCTGTCCGTGTAGACAAAGTCGCGGGCTGCCGCTAATACCTAGTCGATAAAAACAAAGCCTTGTACTTTTCAAAGCTTGTCACATTTTGTTGAAGCCAATTTTTATTAAACATTCTTTTTAACACAAATAAAAAGTGCCATTAATCTTGATTGCGAACAACCAATCAAGTGAGACTAAGTTTTGTATGTAGGGTTCTGTGATATAATTAAAAGATTTTTTTATATTTAAATTAGGAAAATATTATGACTACTGTTTTTGTCTTGCGCTGGTTCATGCAAATACAAGATACCTACCTAGACAACCCGGTAATTTTTAGTAGGTACCTACAGTTACCAGGTTAGTTTGTTCAAAGTCTAAACCTTGCAGAACATAACTTTTGTTTTTAATAGTTACTTACTTGTTTGAATAGACTTATAAACTAGATACATTTCCTTTGTGGTATCAACCGATAACTATTGTTGTACAAAGTAATTAGTGTCATTTTAAGTTAAGTTATTAAGATTTAAAAAGTACTAGTGTTAAGCTAAGTTGTTAAGTATTTCATAACCTCTTCTATGTTCATAAAATTTCGTTAAGTAGGTACACCCAAAAAAAAGGGTGATTTAAAATTGTTTTTATTGTTATTAGTGTTCTAATTTTTAAGTTGCAGCAAGCCGTTCTTATTATTTAAGATACTCTTATAAAATATAAGTTTTTTTTTTGGTATGTAACCTGCAAGGTTTATACTTTGAACAAGTTAGTTAGTTATTTTAACTCTCAACCTTGCCACTCTTCTATTATAAAACCTAAGGCAAGATTCTACTTAGGTATGTTATACAATTTCATAGTTTCATTAGAAAATTTAAATTCTCCCAAAAACAGTATTACAAACAAAAAATGGATTCTATTCTTCTCGCCTTTGTAATTCGATGGCTGTCACAAATTTCTTATCAAAAAACTAATGTTCTAGTTAAAAAATTAAAGTATCATATTTTATGGCTCGTTGCCAATCTAGCCCGCAGTACCCTGAAAGGTGGCAGGGCAGAAAAAACGCCAAAAACGTCTGAAGGCGAGAAGAATTAAACCATCCATTTCTCACTGCCAACTCGATTCTGCATAAAGCACTCGCCTTCTCAGTTTTTTATCATCAATCCTATTGGGACGGCTGTAAGAAGCTTATTTTTTATAATCGGAATATAAAGATATAATCTGATAGAAAGACTGCGTAGCGCATGTTTCTGCTACGCCTGTCAGTTATGTATATGCGCTACAATAAGTGCTACGGAAAGTATATGTGCTACGATTGTAGCACTGTAGGTATATTTATTTTATTGTTATCTCATGGATAGATATTATAAAAATACCCACTTAGGTGGGTGTTCTTAGGTAGGGTTCACGAACCACCGTGCTCTGCGAACCTGCACTAAAAACTTTTCTGTCCTGTGATGCAACAGTGCGCCATATAGTGTATTCGTGTGCGAACACATATGCCAACCAACGCACACACTATGGCAACAGGGTAACAAAACCAAGTTCGTGGAGAGCGAAAGCTCGCGAACCTTTCTGTATGTACTGTATTGTAATGTTTGTAAAATGTGTATGCTTTTTCGAAGTACGTGTCCCTTTGCGAATTTTATTCCTTTACAAATATGTGCGTCTAATGAAATGTATATTTAAAGCTTTTTAGGTATTGATTGTCTTGCCACTGAATAAATCATTCATTCATTCATTCATAAAGACGCTTGAGATGAGCTAAAGTGGAAGCAATTGGAAGGAAGAGAGAGTATTATTATTTTATTAAGTATTTTGGATTCAGTGTGTTTAAGTAATATTGAATAAAATATAAATTCGTTGAACAAATAGAACGATACGTAACTTAAGCATTTATAACCGGATGTATATGTGACCTCAGTAGTTAGGTAGGTATGTAGTAGGACCTACATACAATAAAATATGAAATTGTTTGATTTTAATTTAATTTCATTTGGTGCACAAGCTAGTCAAAAACTTAGTACCCAATGCAAAGTGAAAAACTTTACAGACAAGAACAATTCTTTCGTCGTATTATTATTATGAATAAATTGTTGGAACGCTTTATCTCAAGAATGCAGAGATGCAAAAAATAAGTCACTGAAGAATATTCCTTCTGAGATGTGATCAAATGTAAGCATAGTGAAGTGACTGTCTTGTTATCGATGATAATGTGATTTTATGGAAATATTTTTTACAACTACCAACTATAATTATTATAGAATCTTGTATGGGAAATGAAAGCACAAATGCAAATATTAATTTATCTGCAAGAATGCGTTTAATATTTTTGTAAATATTTTATTGAAAAACCCTCAATTCCAATATTGAAATATTTATTTTATTTTTTGCTTTTTTTTTTTAGTTAAAATAAAAATATACATATAATTAATTAAAACGAAGTCCTGATGTAACGTTTGTATTGGTAACACTGAATTTTGTAGAACCAGCTCTGAAGTTAGTTGATTCAATAGTAATAATTTAAATATTTGACCTAAATATTTTATTGATTTAAGCCATATCTAGAGACTGATAGTATTGACTTTAAAAAAAAATATTGTGTCGTAAAACATTTAAATCAGCGTTTATTAAATCAGATTATATCGATATAAATCCCCTCTCTACCTTGATACAACAAAGTACATAGTTTACAGGGCAAACTTTTGTGCAATTATTTTAATAGGAGACATTTCAGGAACTGCCCGGCGTATTTCATTCATTCATTTACTTTGCGCGTCTACTTAGCGCGTTCGACCAAGTGAAAAGATGAAGCGATTTCTTAATTATGTGTAGAAAATTTCTACTAGAAATAGTAGAAGGAGTATAGGTTGGAGGTAGGTAGCGAAATAGGAAGACCAAATGGAAGATCTTCGACCAGGCGACCGCAGTCCAATCCATTATGGTAATGCCGAGTCGCTGAGAAAATTTAGTAAGCGAGATGTAGTCACTCCATACTACAGAGTACTATTCCATACTAATTTTAATTTATTTGACATCAGCGCCATCTAGTGTATACGGTGTGATTTTGTGGTAGCCGTGTTAGTACGTGCGGCGTGAGGTAGATGCCGCCATAGATGTATTAAAAACCTTTAAAAACAATTTTTTGCCACTCTGTTGACAATAAGCCCGTCAAAATAGTAATAGAGTATCGTATACCTAGACAGTAGTACTATGAAACTAGTAGGTGATTAATTAAGTACCACAAACGGAACCATTTCAATTAAAATTAATAAAAAAAGCAATTATTATAAAAAAAAAATTGAAATAATTATTTTTGCATGGTTACAGAATTTTAACATCAACGACTTCCGTGGTCAAGTTGCTTGTGCGCCGGTTTTCACAGTGTCGCTATCTCTAAGGTCACAAGTTAGATCCTCGACTGGGTCACTTTGGAAAACGATTTTTTCTACATTTTCTTGGGTCTGGGTGTCTGTGGTACCAGCGTTTTCCTTATTTCCATGGCGAAAGGTTTTTAGCTACAATTCGGAATCTAAGCAATGTATAAATGAATAGAAATGATAAACAAAACTTGGAAAATTTTACACAACGCCATCTAGCCCCAAACTAAGCAACGCTTGTAATATGGCTGCTAGACAATTTTTAAATATATACTTTATTCATAGTAACACTCAGGCCCGTAACAAAAACTAAAATTCATAATTTCAATATCTGCCCGGCCGAGAATCGAACTAGGAACCTCTTGCGTGGTAAACCGGCATAATAAATAATAAATAAATATTTGACAACATCACATACATTGTTCCGATTCCAAAGTAAGTAGCTAAAGCACTTGTATTATGGAAATCAAGAGACAACGGTGGTATCATAAACACCCAGACCTGCGCCAATATAGAAAAGTTCGTTTTTCTTAATTGACCCAACCGGGGATCGAACCCGGGACCTCAGAGATGGCGACACCTTGAAAACCGTTGTACAAAGCCACTCGACCACGGAGGCATATTGATCACTGCACCACTCAGGTCGTCAATGCATGTGTTGTTTTCCAATTTATTTGCACATGTTTAATTTAAATACCTTCACACCGATAGGTCTTGAGGATTAACATAATAAATATACATTTATAACTGTTTCTTTATGAAAGCGCCAACAAAATACGACGTCAGTTTAATTAAATTCCAATGTGTCACATTAATGATTAATTATCGCTTGCTCTCGTCGCTTACGCCGCATTCCAAGGAAGCTTTTTGTGTAGAATCGAGAAAACTGCTCGTTCCACGTTTTTGTTGAACATTAGAATGGCCACGGTTTATTGCAAACGCTTAAAATATGCTTGAAATATGAGGTCCTTATGAGGGTTTGGAGTGGTTTTAAATAGGCGTTAAATTCCTGTTCTAACGCAGGGCCTTTTTAGGGTTACGTTGTCAACAAGGAACCCTTATAGTTTCGCCATGTATGTCTGTCCGTCCCCAACCTAGGTCATAGACTCTTGGACTAGTACTAAAGCTGTAATTTGGCATGGATATGCATATTCTAATATTTTTTTTTTTGGTTACCTCCCCTACACCTGATGTGGGGATGTAATTTTTTTATTGTTGTGATTTATTAAGCTTTAAAGTCCATGTGTAATTAATGTCCACTCCGTTATCTTATGAGCCTTCGCAAAAATACCAACGCATTATAATATGAGCACAGGATGGTTACACCATTATTCTACCGAAAGTGGGGTGAAAGACGCGCCAAGGGTTAATCTGTCAGCAAGCAATCGCATTTTTTCTTGCTATAGGGCCACATAAACACGATATACTTTTAGCAACGGTGGTCGACGATTTAGCTCAAAATTCAAAATTCAAAACTCATTTATTCAGTCTAGGCTGTTACAAGCACTTGTGAATGTCAAAGAAGCTACGCCATCGGTTCGCAAACCCTAAGCGGGAGACCTTGTGACGAGAAGAAGCTGCTTCATAAAAGCTAGCTAGATGCACCAACTCTGGCAACTCTACACCGCACACACGTAAAACAGCGATGCAGTCGCCAAAACTTTATTCGACGACCTCCGTGGTCGAGTGGCTTTGTACACCGGTTTTCAATGTGTTGCCATCTCTGAGGTCCCGGGTTCGATCCCCGGTTGGGTCAATTTAAAAATGAACTTTTCTATATTGGCTCAAGTCTGGGTGTTTGTGTTACCACTGTTGTCTCTGATTTAAATAACACAAGTGCTTTAGCTACTTACTTTGGAATCGGAGCAATGTATGTGATGTTGTCAAATATTTAATTAAAAAAACACGTTTTCTGATACTGTGATTGAACGCGGGTAGGCTTCGATGCAATCGCAAAAACGCTAATCACTGATGCTAAAAGTTGCAATGTCTGCTAGGGGCCCTAAACTTTTTCTGCCGCTCAAGAACGTCTTTGATAGACCGATAATTATGTCTGAAGATCCGTAAAAACTCGTGCAAAAGTTACCTAAAAAATTACAGTATTTTCAGGATTACTCTAAAACTACTGAACCGATTTGAAATTTTCAAAAAATGGGACCAACTTGGGAACAAACCTGATAGAGTGGCGTTTGAATCATGTCAATCGGTTCAGCCGTTTTTGAGTAATCGGTGGACATACATAAAAAAAAAAAAAAAACACAAATAAACAGACGAACATAGAACCTCCTTCTTTTTTTGAAGTCAGTTAAAAATAGTATGATGCTATCGCGCGATATATTTTTTTTCATTGCATTTTTATGTCATACATAACACAGATAATATCACTGATGTGATGACATTTGATCGGACTTAACTTCTTCAACTAGATAAGATACTGGTTACTTATTTACTGGTATAACGATATATGTGAAGTTAGCTACAAAGCTAGGAACATCAATCGTGACGCGACGTGTAGTCTTTAATTAAAACATCCGGCCCGAAGGACAAAATTAAATTTTCACATAAGAAGGATTACCATAAAATTAGGTGTGCTATTAAGGAGATTATTTATATTATTATACTAAAAAATAAAAAAATAACAATGTATTAACACCTAAATTAAAAAATAAACTATGTTTTGTTATCTTTAACACCTATATTTTGGAAGGACCTTTATATTTTAAATCGTGATTCTTTTATTAAACAAAATCTTACAACAAATACCAATGTAAAAAAATTAACAAGATTCCAAATACAGTACATTCTTATCTTGTTTACAAAACTAAAAAAATATAATATTTACGTCGGTAACTAGGATTTACTAGTATGGTAAGAGACTATATATTGGCATGTACAACACAGTGCATTGTTTAGATAGAACGTTCCATTTTCAAATCACTTTACAATTCAAGCATAGGGTGAATGCTTTAATTGTAAAGTACACTTTACCATTCAAGCTATGTAAAACTCCTTGGTGAATCAATCTCTTTTCTTATAAAATGACGAAACTTTTTACTGAAAAAAAAACAATGAAAATGGCGGCATTTCATTTCACTTCATGCTATGCAAAACACCTTGGTCATACAAATATAACACCCTTATTCAAGAACAATACTCAAACAACCCTTGCCTATGGGAACGAAATAGAGCTCTGTGACTGGTTCGTTTGTTGTACGTATAACCTGTGATTGGTAGTTGGGGACGCTGTGCGTCCGCGGCATTGTGAGACCTCATAGTAATGTTTGTGAATACGGGAGTAAATGTTTTATTCACCTCGCATGAATGAAAATGGAATGCTTACCTCGGTTGTAAGTAGATATTACATTCTCGAACTCTCGCTCGCTCGGGCGTCTAAATATCTCGGGTGCATTCGATCCATTAGCGCCCTTTGCGAGCTGCGCTCGCACGGGCGCCAAATTGGATCTTGTTCTGTAATAGCTCGCTTACGTCCCTTGTGTACTATAATTGTTTAGAAAAAGGTGTTTACTTGTCGTCCATCTATAAACATTGTTAGAAAGCTAGAGAAGAATCTGACATAATGACTATAATTAAAAAAGTTGTTTATACTTAATTTCACGATATGGGGAAAATTATATTGCAGCCATTTCGAAAAATTGCCAAAAATTTAACAAATGTGAGGTCTATATACAGCTCCACAGAGCCACTAGTTGAATAATTTGTTTGAAACAGCGTCCCTGACTATAGCCCGGTTTACCCAGAGATAACTTAAACGTTATATCTATGTAGGTGTGCATGGAAAACAGCCACTTTTTCCGAGCATCTCTCTCTTCTTTCAAATATACATATATATTGTGTTAATGGTATGAGAATTGGGTCACCGATGCAATTTTTAATTCTGTCTGTCGCCGGGAGCTAAGCCAAGCTCTTGTATGACGTAAGGTGCATATTAAAATGCTGATATTGTGGTTAATGCTTTGAGAATGTGGACCATCAAAAGTTTTATGGGGAGCATAAAAGCAAGATGTGCTGCGTATAGTAGAAATTTTATCATCTCTCATTTTGCAAGCGCTCACTGCGTCTATAGCAAATCTGCCTACTGCGCCAAAGGTCTCGGGATCATAGAGCGAAGCGTCTTCGTTTCAGATTGGACAAAAATGCTTTCGTATGTCTGTCCCGCTGTCCGGCTTTCCGGCTGTCCGTCTGTTCCCCTCTAGACGAATTCTCAACAAATTCTCGTGAAATTTTGTAAGCAGGTTCGATAATTATTTATTATATTTTTTGTCAAGCCAGTATTTTAAAAATTTTCGAGTACAAACTTTCACTTATTTCGAAAAATGATTAAAATAAGAAGCGCCATCTAGCTTCGAATATATATAATACCTACCAAACAGCACATAGTACAGCTTTTAAAAACTTCGTGGCGACATCTATTAGATTAATTTTTAAACAACATACAATTTGAGCTATTTTTAACGCACAAGCGTGAGGTCTACAGCTCACTGAGACAACATCAACAGTAGATTACTGACATCATAAAGAACAATGTTTGTTCTATGACTTTTCCGAAAAAAGACTAATAGTAATCGACTTTCCATAATGTCTGAAGAGCTGATAGAGTTTTGTATAAAAAGTTTTTATTTTAATCTTTCGGAAAGTCGTAGAACAATCGTTGTTTATGATGTTAGTAATTCACTCCTGTGAGGTTGTTGGTGTTTACAAATAACCCTGTATAGTGCTGTATCAAAGCTCAAAATGGTCACCCATGGCATTAATGAGATCATTAATGCCCTTTATGAAGATTGCTTGACTTGTGTAATGTTTGTTATGTAATCCTGATTAATACACATAAATTATTCGTCACGCACCGCACCGTATTCAAAACGTAAACTTAGTGAATTCATTAAAGTTAATGAAAAACAAATATAGAACACACACAACTAATTTACACTTTGAAGTGTCGTGCGTTAGGGTTAATAAAAATTAATATTTACCTTTGTGTTACCGGGGGTTAATTAAAAAGATGGAATTAATTAAGTTCTGACAACGTTAAAATGTGGTTTATTTTGCGAAGTCGCCATCTTAAAATAACTAGATAACTCGGTCGGCGTACACAGTGTTTTACCCACGACGGACGGAACGGAACGGAGGCGGTATATATGCGTTTTTTTCTATCCTTAAGGCGCTGTCTCTACGGGTGAGAGAATTGCGATGAGTAAGCGCTTCTTCTATCGTCGCATCGCCGCGATAACATCGCCGTGTGGAGACGCATTCATAGAGAGTATATAGAAATACGTGGCACGACGATAACATCGCCGCGATTCTCTCGCTCGTGGAGATGCCGCCTAAAAAAACTGTTTTTATGGTAGGTGCTGACTTATGTGGTCGACCTCCGTGGTCGAGTGGCTTTATACACCGGTTTTCAAGGTGTCGCCGCTCAGGTCTAGGTGTTTGTGATACCACAGTTGTCTCTGATTTCCATAACACAAGTGCTTTAGCTACTTACTTTGGAATCGGGGCAATGTATGTGATGTTGTCAAATATTTATTTATTTATGTCCATTTCTGTACCCATGCCTGATTACTTGTAAGCAAAATTGTATGATTATGTTTTATTTTATTTATTTAGAATGATGATGATGAGCGGTTAAATAGTGAAAGGTAACAAAATCAATTTGGTATTTATAATATTTATTAAGGTTTCGTTCTGACTAACTCACAGATTCAGTATCGCACAGCACAATCCACTGGACGGATTGTGATGAAATTTGGCATTCAGATAGTTATAATGTGACGTAGGCATCTGCAATGAATGGAATTATTGAAATTCTCACAGGAAGGGAATTGCAGGCGGTTGGAACGCGGACAGGAAGCTAATCCATACCATATATAATATACATAAATAATATTATTATTTATATATGTTATAGTAATATAAGTAGTCTGTCTGTTAACTTTTCACGCCACGGGCCCGATAAGTTCCCGTTCCGTGGTATAATCGTGAGAGCGTAACAGACAAAGTTACTTTCGCATTTACAATATTAGTATGGATTTCAAATATACAGCAAATAGCGGGCTTAATTCCATTAAGTATTTTATTATAGTCGATAATTCTAAAATAGAAAATAAAATCACCCATATAGACCTGCTTAACTACTCAACGCAAAAGAAGTCGCGGGCGGCCGTTACTAAGAATATAACAGTATAAAAACTAATGAAATATTACAACAAAAATTGATCTTTAAATGATAGAAATATGTATGTTGTTGTGCTGTAATTGGATGTGCTTAATGTATAAAGACGACAAGTTACTGTGAACAGAAAACCCCTTAAAGGTTTATGAGACACCGTCTTATCATGAAATTAAATTTTATATGTGTTTTTCTAATAAATAAATAAAAAAAGTGTTTATATGTATAAATGAACAGAAATTCGAAATACAGTAATTATTATACCAGTTCGTACTAACTGTGGTTTAAAGTGTAACAGCAACTCTGGTTAGACAGTTAATTGACCAGAAATTATCTTCGTAGAGCTAGCTCGCTATTGGCCGGCGGTAATACACAAGACTGCGATAGAGTTAGCAGTTCCCGAGAAGTTGGAGATTTTCTTTCAGCGAAAATGTCACTGGTGTAATAGATAAATTTAGAAGCTATAAATCTTTATCTTTACTAATATTATAACGACGACCTCCGTGGTCGAATGGCTTTGTACACCGGTTTTCAAGGTGTCGCCATCTCTGAGGTCCCGGGTTCGATCCCCGGTTGGTTCAATTTAGAAAACAAACTTTTCTATATTGGCTCAGGTCTGGGTGTTTGTGATACCACCGTTGTATCTGATTTCCAAAACACAAGTGCTTTAGCTACTTACTATGGAATCAGATCAATGTATGTGATGTTGTCAAATTTATTTATTTACTATAAATGCGAAAGTGTGTTTGGTTGTTCCGCTGTCACGCCGCAGCCGCTTTTGTACAAATATTGGTTCGCATCCACTGCTGGGGCACAGGCCATCCTTATGGGTGGATAAGGTGGATGGGCCATGACCCACCACGCGGGCACAATGCGGATTAATGGGTGCTAACAACTGCAAATGCATCCTGGTTCAACGGCTTAACGTGCCTTCCGGAGCACAGAGGAGCTCGAGATAATACATTTTTGGTCACCCATCCCATAACCGACCCTTGCGAAAGTTGCTTAACCTCCGCAATCGCAGGACCAGGCACTAAACTACTGCACCACCGAGCTCCTCCTCTGAGGGATATGCATATCCTACTAATAATTATAAATGTAAAAGATTGGAAGTTCAGGTGTTCGGATGTTTGTTACTCAATCACACAAAAACGGCTGAACGGATTTGGATGAAATTTGGCACACAGATAGTTTACAGCCTGGATTAAAACATAGGATACTTTCCCGGTCAAAGTTTCCCCATAGGGACTTTCTTGATCAAACAACAAAATGAAATAATAAATCTAAAAGATTCTCCACAAAAGGGTAGTATTTTTGCCCAACTCCACATAATTCCTAAACGAAAGGAAACATAACGTTTCATATGTTTGGGCAAATTAACTTATAATTACTTACGGAGTATCCAAAGAGATATTATCACGGCTCGCAGGGATAAAGCCTTGGTAATTAATTAGGGACCAAAAAGGATCTGTCTCTTTAAGGTTACATAACGTTTGTAATTATTATTGTCTTTAAGGGTCAGCGGGACCATTGAAAAACTGTTTTATTCATTTGAAAGAAAGAAAGAAAACCATTTTATTTGAGACAGTAGGTTTACAACGAATTAATCATAAAGAAACAAACTAAAAGTGTTATTTGTCCCAAAACGGACCCAACTCAGCATAATGCATGGTCGACCAGCGCTGGTCTTCCGTTGGGACCGGTTGCTGACGCTGCGACTCGATAAAACTTCTTCCTGATGATGTTCTAAATGACTCTGTGCAGTGCCTTAATCTGTGGTGCACATCTCTTCTCTACTCTTTGGTTTACAAAAAAAAAGGCATTTGTGATCAATACCGATGACTTTATTACGCAGAGCTATTATATGCGATTCGATTCCAGTCCAGAAATCCAGACTAGTGCTAAGAATAGATCTGACTGGAATGGGTAGGTATATTCCAGTGCAGGTCACATTATTCCAGAGCTGGATTCGATTGAATAACTCGACGATTTATTCCTTTCTAATACCAAAAACTAATACCAAATGGTATTTGTTTATTACCGTTATAAAATTTATATTCCCAACGAATACCAAATTTTAAAATCTTTATTATAATTTTTAATAAATTTGGTATTCGTTGGGAATAGAAATTTTATAACGGCAATAAGCAAATACCATTGGTATTAGTTTTTGGTATTCGAAAGGAATATATCAACTCAACGATCTTCGACTGAATGCTTACTGGAATAATGTAAACCGCGCATAAGTCGGTTAAAAAGGTTCATATTTTTGTATAGCAAGCCAAGGTATAAAATTAAATATATTAGTTCATGCAAAATAATAAAGCCAAATGTTAGTCCACTTATGGAAATGCTTGTAAAATTTGGCAAGGCACAAAATTCTAAGTGTTTAAAGTTTAAATTCTGTCTGTGAGAGCACTTGCGCAAATTGTTGACAGCACTTGTTAGTAAAGAAGACATTTTGGTAATTGTCCCGAACCTATATAATTAACTTTATTAGTAAAAATATGAATGCGAAAGTGAGTTTGTGTTTGTTACGCTTTCTCATTTTAACTACTCAACCGATCATCATGAAATACATACACGTTGTCTGGGGTACAGAAAAGGACAAAGGGCAGTGTTTCCCAATTAGTGGTGGGGTACCCCCAGGGGTACGCGTGATTGCATCAAGGGTACGTGCAGCACTTTCTTAACTAATACATCATACATCTGATTTGATTTAACTAAATAAGGCGCTGGCAGCGGCGATCGCTACATCAGCGCCTCCTACGATATTTAATATATTAATAATAATATTAATATTCGACAACATCACATACATTGCTCCAATTCCAAAGTAAGTAGCTAAAGCACTTGTGCTATGGAAATCAGAGACAACGGTGGTATCACAAACATCCAGACCTGAGCCAATATTGAAAAGTTCGTTTTTCTAAATTGACCCAACCGGGGATCGAACCCGGGACCTCAGAGATGGCGACACCCTGAAACCGGTGTACAAAGCCACTCGACCACGGAGGTCGTCAAATATTTGCCTCGTACTGTACAAATGTTTGAATACACCGGAAGGATGTTGTAATTACCTTACTTACTTAAAAAGGCTCAATTGGATGGGCTCGCCATCTTTTTTAACCGACTTCAAAAAAGGAGGAGGTTATCAAGTCGACGGTATGATTTTTTATGTATGTTTTAATGTTCATTTTTATTCATTGTGAGAGAATTCTGAGCTTAATTACTCAATAAACCAGCAAACTACATTGATTCATTTTTCTCATTCAGTCCTACACACAGAAACACTATCATCTAGAATAAAAATGTGCCATTTCACATAATGAAAATAACCGAATTTAATCAACCATTTATGTTTTTCGTAATTCCCTGCTGTTGTAGAATTGTAGTTAATTAACGAATGTATTTATTCAGCAAGCACAACTCACTAGCAACTGCAGTACAACCGGTTGCAATTTATCAAGCGTCGTATCTGCAGTGAATTAAACGATTAATAATGCATCTGCCAGGTGCAACCTGCTTTTAGATGCGATGGAACAAAGCCTGGACTTGGGGGCTGTGATAAGGGATAATGTTGAACACTTTTATTATTTGGGAAATTCTGTTTCAATAGAAGAAAATAAAGTATTGTTCCCAATTGATCTACTCAGTAGTTCTACCGTAGAACTAACCGTAGTCCTACAACAATGTACTAAATCGTGGAACTAATGGGATATAAGTCTCATTAGTTCCACAGTTGAACTGCGCAGTGGCAACAAAAAAATAAGATTTGGCATTCACCATACGAATGCATACTCTTTGCCTAGGTATTAGCGACTTAGGACTTAGCGACTCGGTAGCATAATTGGTCAGTGCATTGGGCCGGAATCCCAAGGGTGCGGATTCGAGTCCCGTCTGAGATGCTACGGGTGAGTCGATTTTTTCTAGTATTTTTTCTAATATTATTTATCTTAATATAAAAATAGCATTGTGAATGCGAAAAATCTAAATTTAATAATTATATAGCTGTTTCATCTTTATCGATTGTCAAAACATCTGGAAAGATGTTTCTTTCGAATGTGGGGGTATTTCCTCACATTGATGAAATTGCGCTGGCTTGCAGCGAAGAAGTAAAAAGTACTAGAAAATTTCGCCACTCCCACTAGCGACTCGGTAGCATAATTGGTCAGTGCATTGGGCCGGAATCCCAAGAGTGCGGGTTCGAGTCCCGTCTGAGGTGCTACGGGTGAGTCGATTTAAGCGACTCGGTAGCATAATTGGTCAATGCATTGGGCCGGAATCCCAAGGGTGCGGGTTCGAGTCCCGTCTGAGATGCTACGGGTGAGTCGATTTTTTCTAGTATTTTTTCTAATATTATTTATCTTAATATAAAAATAGCATTGTGAATGCGAAAAATCTAAATTTAATAAATATATAAAGTAACGTTGATATTGGAGATGCCCAGGCACTTCACTAAATTCATTGAGAAGTCCTTCACTATTCAAGCTGCTCGTTTTTGGAATGAACTGCCGAGGGAAATAAAGAATGCACAGTCTATTGAGGGTCTTAAACGCCACGTTAAAGAACATTATCTGTCTTTGCCGTCATAGTGTTTATTTTCAACCTATTCTTTATTTGTCGAAATATTATATTATTATATCTAGATATAGTATTTTGTTATATTATGTATACTATATTATATACAGGGTGTTAGTAGCACCCTAGCGAAAAGTTTAAAGGATGATTTACCCTTAGAGTTAAGCAACTTTCTCTATGAAACCACTTGTCGCAAAGGCATAGTTGATATTTTGATTATTCGTTGAGCAGGAATAGATAACTCACGCCACGACCTTCCACCGCGAGCAAATAGCTGTTATTGTACATAAACTATGGGTTTATAAATTTTTGATATTTTAATTACTTTTCTGTAATTTCAAATTTTATGCAACTAAGACAGACTCTGTGTAATAGAAAAAAAAAAGATTCAACTTTTCATGAATTTTGCGACGGAAAAATCCACTTTAGACAGACTCGGAATCGTGAGTCGACTATGCTCTGAAAGTTTTACTAGGGTGCTACTAACACCCTGTATACACTTTATAAATAGATTGTTTTTCTTGTCATTCTTCATGTCAGCTAAAGAAGTCTCGAATGGGTGGTAGGAAAATATAGACAATTCAAAAAAACTTAATATCTAAGTTTATTTGAATAAACAATGTTTAATTTTTCATTAATTTAAGTTAAAATTATATTAATTAACGTTTTTAAATATACTATTTTTAAAGCACAATAAACTGCCTATTCCTTATTTTTCTTACTGTCTAATGTAAATTAAATATTGCCTGGAAGAAATGGCTTTTCAGCGATAAGGATGCCAATGGTTCCACTTTAGTATTTCCTTGTATGTTTTTATTATGATGAACAATAAAGTCTTTAATCATACATATTTACAACTTTAATAATAATATGTCGTTTTTCTTTGTTACATGTTTTGCTGAGCAGCAGCGGGAAGTGGAATCGGTAAGTTAACAAAAGAAAAAAAGCAACTCAACAAATACAAGTAGCGCCATTTCTAATCGATATATTAAAAAAACTCATCAATAAAAATCATTAGGTAATGGCGTTATTAATGTCGCCACTGTCTAGGGCTTAAGGCTGCGTAGTCTAGCCTGTCGTTTAGTTAAATGGAAGTTTATTAAAAGTTTATTAATAGAAAATATTATTAAAGCTATAAAAAGGACCACAAAGCTTTTACGGAGTGCACTACAGAGAGATAATTCACAATTTTGTCTTTATTTAAGCACTATGATTTTTTTCCAATGGCGGCGCTAGTGTGCAGACTACGCTCTCTTAATATGTAAAATAGGAGAAAAGTTTCCGCTTGGGTTCAATTATAAATGCATCGATGAGTTAAATAATTATACACAATTAATTACGAAGCCTACTGATGAATTGGAGAGCAATTCAAGTAAGTCTGCCCTTTAATCAGTATTGAGTGTTGCGTGGGAATTTGGAGAACTTTTGGGACTGTTTGAAACACAGGGTGACTAGAAAAAGGATTAGACATATTTAGGAGTCATTTGAATAGAGTCAAGAAAAAAAAACCTAGAAATTTTAATACACGAGTAACTAAATTGCATCAAGGCGTTGATGATGTTTAACTATTTTTTTAAAAGACTAACTAATTTCAACAGTGACGTATTTGTTTTTTTAGTTTTCCATTTTTTGTATAGGTATGACGTTTTTACATCCGGAGTGGGTTTTAAAAAAAAGCTTTTTGGAGATAACGTCTACCACCATGAAACATAACAACCTGCTCTAAAATGAAACCTTTTTAATGCAATGAACCGCATCGAAATCGACCCAGTCGTTTCCGAAAAAAGTGGTAACAGACATACACACAAACAACCTCTAACCCGAAACGCATATACCGCCTCCGTTCCGTTCCGTCCGTTGTGGGTAAAAAAGAAAAAAAAAGTTGGGTGCCGTTCTAGTCAACAATACGGCTGCCATCTCTCCCTTCTATCCCACTCTCTTTCTCACTCCTTTTTCTTCCCCCGTTGCGGCACCCAAGGGCAACAAGATTCACGATCTATTCCTTTCTAATACCAAAAACTAATACCAAATGGTATTTGTTTATTACCGTTATAATATTTACATTCCCAACGAATACCAAATTTTAAAATATTTATAATTTTTTTTAATGAATTTCAACTTTTTGGTATTCGTTGGGAATAGAACATTTATAACGGCATTAAATAAAATACCATTGGTATTAGTTTTTGGTATTAGAAAAGAATAGATCAAAAACTAATAACAAATGGTATTTGTTTATTGAGCATATTTTTTTTATCCCAACGAATACCCAAGTTTAAAATGTTTATTATATTTTTTAATAAATTTGGTATTCGTTGGGAATAGAAATTCTATAACGGCAATAAGTAAATACCATTGGTATTAGTTTTTGGTATTAGAAAGAAATAGATCAGCCTCACCAAAGGATGAGCCCTAAGGGGCTGCAACCCCCTTCATCACTTATGAATCTTCCTTTTTTGTCGACACTTCCCTTCTCCTTTTCAAATCCTATTTGGATCTCCATTCCTTACACCATTACTTTAAAAAAACTTAAAAAAAAACAATACGGCTTCCGAAACCAAAACACAGTAAGCCACATTTGGAAAATTTTACAGGAAAAGCAAAAATGTGTTTTGCTCTGTCTTATGCATAACCAACAAGTCACAGAAACAAAATCAAAACCTAGTAACACCACGTAAGATCCATTGTCTTACACAGTAATTTGATTTTGTTTCTAAGAGATTATTAGTGTTTGTTTTATTCTATTTTGTCTCTAACTAGGTTTAAACTTCTTAAAATAATTTAGGTTCTAGGGGACGTATCGCTACGAGGATCAGACCAGTTTGTAGAGCGATACTAGGTGAATCAAAAAACTAACAAAAAAATTTTCAAGTTGTGCCTTACTCTGTTTTGTTTTTGAGTAGCCGAATAGTTTAATTCATTGGATCTGTTTCATAGTACGATTTTTTTCCTTACGTGACAGATAAAAAGTTAACTTACGTGACAGATTATTTCAAAGTAAGTACCTACCTAAATCTCTTTCAATTTCATATTGAACCAAAAAAAGTGTTAACCTGAGCCCCTAATCTTGTTTATTCAATTTTTGATCTAATTTCCTCTTCCCTTTCCAAAAATGTTCATTAAGTTCCCGACATACAAGCCCTCTAAGAAGAGAGTTATTTTCAATGCATAATTTGTATACAATTTACATTGCAAATACTTCGTGGTGTCAACTTCCGACGATTACTAAGAGAGACGAAGCTTGAAAAATAAAGCAATTTTGACTGTAAGATGCCCTTAAATAAAATTTTAAAAAATCAGTTGGTTTTTGTTGTCATTAGTGCACCAGATCGATATTAATAAAGTTATATTTTGAAAATAACAGTAAAATATTTACGATGTTGTAAAAAAGGTGTTTTTTTTAACAAAACTTATGCCTTGTCTTGAATATCTTCCTAATTTATATTTTTTGTGGGTTTTTAAATTTGAGATTTAAGCGCAATGCTATTTTTATTATACAATACGTTAATTAATATACTAGAAAAATACGACTTGCAACAGATCATACGATATTTCAATTGAATGTCGAGGTAATTTCTTTACATTGATGAAATAACGCTGGCTTGCAGCGTAAGAGTGGGATATACTAGAAGAAATTCGGCAATACCACTAGTGACTCGGTAGCTCAGCCGTAAGAGCATTGGACCGGACATCCAAAGGTTCGATTCCCGTCCGAGAATATGATCTGGTGCGAGTCGTATTTTTTCTAGTATATTATTTAGTATTTTTGTGAGTTGGTCGGAATTCATATTCATATTTAAATATAAATTTAATAACTTATACTTTTATTACTTCAAAGTACAGAAAACTAGAAAATAATCTCAAAACAAAGGCAAAAAATTCTTACAGATTCTCGTAAATATAAGCTCGAAACGGAATTGTCTTAGAAAATGTCTTGGAAGGAAATATTAAAATCCTTCTTTCTGTTCACTAAGAGACTGTAACAAACTTTAAAAATAAATGGGATGCTGAAAGAAATATATTAAAATTTACTTCATTGTGAGAAAAAGTGAAGATAATTGCAGTCTTATCTTACAGTTAATTTACAGGGATGTTAATGAGCTCCGAAACCGAAAATGTTAATTAATGATTATGATTATGAAACTATCGGATATCCGAAACAAAAATCTATCCGTAACCGAATCCGTTTCTAATAATATTGGATAGCGACGGAGTCTAAAATAAATAAACACGTTATGGCAAGTTTTGCTGCCCGGCCGTGCCGACACACTAGTTTCACTTTTACAATTTCATAAAAATCTAGTATCCGTAACCGAAAATATCCGAAACTAACGCATAAACCGACAAATTTTCATATTCGTAACCGTATCCGAAACCGGTATAATATTATTTCTATATCCGTATACGTATCCAGATCCAAAATTTCATATCCATAACATCCCTGATAATTTACACGAAAATTATACTGTAACTAGCTTTTTTGTTGTTATTAATTTGTTGTTAAATGTTGTCGTATCAGATATAAGCTAGTTTGTACAGGAACGTAATTCTCTTAAAAACTAAAATTAACTATATTCAAACTACTTTTAACAAATACTGTTTTATTTTCTTGTAGAAGAACGCTTATCTAAGAAACACACAATTTTGAATTATTTAAATATAATCAGCAATAATATTTTGACAATATTTTATTTATAATAATTAACATAACAATTGAGCATCATACCATTTTACATTTCAGAGTGACACCACTTTCGAGACTACCTCGAACCTGACTTTCGAGGCTACAAAATACGAAAATGGACAGAAATTCCACTGCGAAGCTTCGAACGAAGTCACCATCCAAACAAAAGACCATCCCATGCATGCAGAAAGAATACTGGAAATTTGGTGTAAGTGTCCTAGCAATTATTTAGGTCACTGATGCACTATCAGAGAAGAACACAACCCGACAGTTTCTGAAATGGCGACCGCGCACCGGACGACGCTCCGTGGGCAGGCCCCCGACAAGTTGGACCGATGATCTGGTGAAGGTCGTGGGAAGCCGCTTTATGCGAGCAGCGCAGGACCGATCGTTGTGAAGATCAGCAGTAGACGTCTTCTGGCTAATATTATGATGATGATGACGGAATCTGACTAAATAAGAGATGACAAGGACTCAGTTCACTGGGTCACCACAACATGTCTCCTTAATCGACTTTCAATATACATCCATTACGTTAAGGTCTCTAAAATCAAGAGGTGTTTGGTTGTGTTGAATAATCTTAAAACGTTTGTTGTGCATTGTACTTAAAGTACATACTTTATAGCCTGTCTTTATTCTAAGGATAAGTATCATATCTTTCATATTAATACTGATGTATTTTAATACTAAATACTATTATTTTTCAGACCCTCCCATAGTGCGCGTGGAACCTAGCAACGTCACGGTTGTGGAGGGATCTAAGCTGCTCCTCATGTGCGAATACGAAAGCAATCCCTCATCACTGAACAGCGTCATTTGGTGAGTATAAACCTTTTTATTTCAGTGACTTGATAGGAACCATTAATTATAGACCAAGATATGAAATGAAATGTGAAAAGATCATTTCGTTGTCTGTTTTTGTTTGTCCGTTGTGCGCTCTAAAGGCAAAGTCACTTAATTATGTAAAAACGATAATGAACGCTTTCGAAATGCAAAAGTATGGATTTGACATTTGCAGAATCGATGGTCAGCAAAATCTTTTGTCAAATCCATACGTAGGTATACGTCTTTCGATAGCGAATTTCATTATCGCTTTTACAAATATGACATAGGCCACTGTAGGCTAATCCTAATTGCTAGAACGTGTGGAGATATCGAGTTGAAATCAATTGGGTATAATATTTTGGCGACCTCCGTGGTCGAGTGGTTTGTTACACCGGTTTTCAAGGTGTAAGAAAACGAACTTTTCTATATTGGCTCAGGTCTGGGTGTTTGTGATACCAATGTTGTCTCTGATTTCCATAACACAAGTGCTTTAGCTACTTACTTTGGAATCGGAGCAATGTATATTGTGATGTTGTCAAATATTTATTATTTATTTATTTAATATAACAGAGATGTGAAATCGAACTTAAAGTCAACTACGTGAAAACAAATTACTGCTACCTTATTTATTGACCTGTCATTTTGTACTAGGTACCAAGACGGGCAGAGAGTGAGCGTCAACAATACCAGCCACTACGAAGGTGGTACCACCGATCAACACTCCCTGATCATTTTGGACGCGCGCGGCACTGACATGGGAAATTACACCTGCTTGCTGGCGAACGCTGTGGGCAACGGGACCAGTGACGGGAACATCAATGTGAATGTGCTGTGTAAGTTTGAGTTTATTAATTTCACTTTTACATGAACAAAACAAGTTAGAAGTCATTTCGTTTCTTCTACTGCTGATACCAATCTAAAATAAAATGTCATCTTCTACCTTTATTATCAATTTAATTCTTTTTTTATATAATTTAGTTTTATTGTTTTCCTTTCCATAATTTCATCCATTCCCCTTTGTCCTCTTATTGCATCTTATCCTCTTGAAACAGAGGGTCTATTAATATGAAAAAAATAACATGGAAATCGTAGCATGTTCGTCGTTTGTTTAACTTAATTTCGGACCTTATTCCTGAGCTAATATTTAATGCTCGAAGCCGAGCGAACGTCGTTTTTGTTTAGCTTTTAGAGTAGGTTCTCTGAATTTGCATGTGGTCATCTTAAACTTGTATTTTTTATTCGCCTTATAATTTTGCTTCAAATTCCAGATAAGCCAGAAGTCAAGCTTACTATGAGCTCTCCAAGCCCAATTCTGGAGACGGACCACAAAAACGTGACCCTGACCTGTGAAGTGGTCACCGGCAACCCTTCACTGCTGGATGAGGTCATCTGGTATCTGGATGGCGAAATCTTGAAGCATTTGCCGGAATGTAATGCCACTGATGGCGAAGGTCAGTAATTCACATTTTTTTGCTCTGAGAGTTGTAAATGTTCCCAATCACTCTTTAACAGAAGTCGATCTTTAACGTGGAGTTACAAAATCGCTCATTAATAAGTTAATTTTTCAATTGGGAATTATACATCATATAGTACAGAACAATTTTTTTAAAACAATTTGGTTTATTTTATACCAAATCATCAATTAGATTACTATTCTTTTCCATCCAATGATTTTTCCGTTTATTAAAAAATGTCTTATAAATTACAGAAAACCTGTGCAATGAAGTAGATCCCTCGATGCTCCTCCTCCAAGACACCACAAAGAGCTTTCACGGCAACTACTCGTGCAAAGGCAAGAACGTCGCTGGGTGGGGCGATGAGAGCAACAAAACTGAACTTGTTGTCAACTGTAAGTAACTTCTTGATATCAGAACTTTTTTATTTTTGAGTATGGACCAGTAGTACTGTGGGAGAAAAATGTGGTAGGGAAATATGGACGATTCAAAATTGCTTAACCCTTCAACGCCTGGAAAATGAGATACAATAGATATTCCATTGTTATCCGGCCGCATGCGTCCGCTCGGGCGTTGATGAATTAATTAAGTAACTTAGTTTATTTGAGTAAAGTGACTTTGTCTTTGAAACTTTTGGGACTCATTTGATATCTGTCACTCATATCTTGTTTGTTTATTTCATGATTTTGGAGCAAGACCGACGACTATAAAATAATATTACTTTTATAAAATTATGCCCATGTTGTGTTTCTGTCAACAGACCCACCAGGTCCAGCCAAATTGACGTACTCTCCCTGGAGAGTGGTAAAGGGGAAGTCCTTGGTTCTCAGCTGCAGCATCCAAGAAAAGGGAAGACCAGAGGTCCATAGGTAAATGATTCTTACCATTTTCGAACAAGAGTTTTATTACAGTGTGTCAGTATTTTCAACAAGAGACGGAAAATCGTAACTTTTCACACACGGCATGCTTATCCAGAATACTTCGCCGGTCGCCTTGACAGCACAAAATTCAAACACATTTACCTCAAATCAAATAATTTATTGCTAAACCATAATGTTTACAAAGATGTTACATAATAAAAGACCATTTTTTATATTATTATGGACCCTGTTGGGCACGCAAATTTGGGCTAGAAGAGAGGGGGCGGGCGTTTAACTAAGATAGGATAGTAGGTACTTATATAATTGGTTTTAATTTGCATTATGGATATTACATTATTATTTCGTAGACCCTATGTATGAATTGTCTATACAATATTCATTAATGCTGTAATACCATTTACTAGTTAGTAGCTGTTTTAATTTACTGGTAAAGATGGTATCATTGGTATCATTTTTTATTATGTCAGGTAATTTGTTGTATATTTTTATAGAAGAACTGAAGGTACTTGAAGATGTTAGTTTTAATCGGGCATTTGGCAAAACTGATTTATTTTTATACCTCAAATGTTGTTATACCTTCACTGCTGATTTTCGGATTGCATCTTTTATAAAGCCTCGTTCCAGGGGGCTAATTGTCTAATTTAAAAATCTATTGCAATCGTTTTCATTTGACAGTTGAATCTGACACATTGCTGCATTTCTATGGTAAGTTTTTATTTGTGCCAAAAAGAAGCATCAATGTGTTTCATCCTGAAAGCGATTGCGATAGATTTTGAAATTAGACAATAGAAAGGCAGGTTTCATTGCTTCAGACGTTGATATTATTTTATAGTTCTACTCTTTTGGATTCGGTAAAATATTTGAAATCATTTCCTTCCAGGTTCCGTTGGCACCGCGGCGGGCGCGTGGTGCCGGACATCGTGTCCCAGAACTGGACCATCGACCCCGTGACGCTGGACCACCGCACCAGCTTCTCCTGCCGCGGGACCAACGCCGGCGGCGAGGGCGACCCCGCCACCCTCGCTATAGACGTGCTAGGTAACAACAACTGTCATACAGAACTGAACCAATCATTATAGAACTGGACCTTCGATCCTGTAACGCTGGACTTCAATACCAATTTATCGTGTTTAAAATATTCGCTTTGCCGTTCCAGCCCTTCTAGACCACCGAAATGCGATATGAATGATATAGCGATTTATCACGTTGAACTGTCAAAAGACAATGGATTTTAACAATAATGTTCTGGATAAACCGCTATATATAACCGGAATATTTACTATCGTGTTTCGGTGGTTATGGACATACTAGGGCATGCTATGCTATGCTGCATCTAGTATAATTGTCCCACATATTACTGGTGATGGATAACGTCGTAGCAAAACGTAATTTAAGTCGTCTGGTTTTGTATTTGTCATCTTAATAGACCTGATACATGGAGGTTATTGATAGTTTATTATAGTTTAAGTTTTTGTTAGTTTTTATGAACCTGTTTATTAAAATTTTCAGCACCACCCAGCTTCAAATATGCCATGAATCACTATAGCGGCGCTTTATACAAATCTCAGGTAAAGATTAACATTATATATTTTTTAAGTATTAAATACTACCACTTTCGTTGACCAAGTTTCTGAGGTCTGATTTTTAATCCGTTTTAAAAAATAGGATACAATTTGTTTGAATTCAAGGTTTTCATGGGCAGAGCCAGGATTCTTTTCGGAAGTGGCACAAGGGGCAGACGGGCATAAAAAATTTCAATGCCAGCCATAAACGGACATTTTACACTCATGTTCTTTCTGTTATTTTAATCATGTACTTTGACAACTTTTATTTGCCTCTAATACACAAAACAACCGCCTGGAAGGAGCACGTGTCCACGTGCCCCCTGTTACTCGATTCATTGTGTATTTCTACCTAGACATTAAAATTTCTAGATATTGTAAACGATATTTTTTTCCAGAACATCTCCCTATCCTGCACAGTGGAATGTGCACCTCTCTGCAGCGTTCAATGGCTTAAAGACGGGCAGGTCATAGATGAGAAGAACGACCGCTATTACATTGTCACCAGAAAAATTGAGCCGCAGTTCAACAGGAACGACTTTGAAGCCACTGAGTCTACCTTGGTAAGTCTTTATATGACTTAAGTCTTTTTAATGAGTAAGTCCTCATATATGTTTTGGTTTTATATCATGTGTGATTCCACCTCTTGAGGTTTTAATCATCATAAGCTGAAATGAATCCACAGCTTAATACATTGAATTTTGTATGTTATTGTGACCATCAGGAACACGAATTTATGTTTTGAATCTTCCTATTCGTTAGTTCTGTTGAATTATAATGTATATAATCATCATAAAGTATACATTACATTTCAACATATTTAATTCAGACATATTTAAAACAACATATTTTATATAATCAAGGACGTGTAAATAATCTCTTGTTTACTTCGTAAGTCGGTATTGAGGTAAGGAAAGTTTATATACTCGTGTTTGTACGCATTAACAACAAACATGTCATTTTCATTTTTATCATTTACAAAATATTTACTTAATACGGATTTATATCCTATAGCACCGGAACATTGCGTGCTGAAGATGCACTTTATGCAGTCATAACATAATACATGAATATATGACAATTCAAATACAGACAATTCAAAAGCACTTATTATCAAAGTTTATTTGAATAAAGAATTTTTCATTTTCATCTTTCATTTTCATTTTCATATGCATTTGAGCGTATCACATACCACACATCTAACTTTTAAACCCCTAACCGATCGTGTTATACTGCTGGCCTCGGGCAATAAAGCGGGAATACTCAGAACTTGATTGCACTCAATTCTTTCCTTTATTGTTTAATGAATAAGGTCGCTTCTCCCTCAGCACTGGAACATGTCGGCGTGGCCGGGGCGCGTGCTGGACCGCGCGGCGGACACGGCGCGCTACACGTGCCGCTCGTCGCGCAACGACGCCGGCCCGCCCGTCAATAGCACCACCAAGTTCGCCGTCGAGTGTACGTATTATGTCAAACTATACAGGTTTACCAGAGGGAAATATGAAATGTTTACCAGAGGGAAATATGAAATGTTTACCAGAGGGAAATATGAAATGTTTTCCAGAGGGAAATATGAAATGTTTACCAGAGGGAAATATGAAATGTTTTCCAGAGGGAAATATGAAATGTTTTCCAGAGGGAAATATGAAATGTTTACCAGAGGGAAATATGAAATGTTTACCAGAGGGAAATATGAAATGTTTACCAGAGGGAAATATGAAATGTTTACCAGAGGGAAATATGAAATGTTTACCAGAGGAAAATATGAAATGTTTTCCAGAGGGAAATATGAAATGTTTTCCAGAGGGAAATATGAAATGTTTTCCAGAGGGAAATATGAAATGTTTACCAGAGGGCGTCTACCTAATGTTAGAGGTCACTTATACCTACATATTTCACCCCCATGTATGTTCCGCGAAATCGGATGGATTTTACTTTATTAATTAGAATTTGTTTTACGCTGATAAGAACTTTCCAGAAAAACATCTGAACTTTTAAACTATTATGCTAGACTCTTTTTAAGTTTTTTAACTAACGTAGTTAATTTGAAAGTACTTTTTACCTTCTCGCTGTAAGCCAGCGTTAATTTATCAATTTAACCCTTCAACGCCCGGAAAATAAGACACAATAGATATTCCATTGTTATACGGCCGCATTCGGCCGCTCGGGCGTTGATGAATTAAGGAGTTTTGACATTCGAATTAACAATATTTTCTCTCGTCTTTTAGATGAACCAGAGAACATCACGGTCACACCCAAAGTTGTATCCGTCATCGAAAACGAAGTACCGGGAAAAGTAGTGTGCTCGGCAAGGTAAGTTTAGTTGAATTTCATTATTAACTGCATTAGAATAATAACTAATCTAAAGAAATTATTTACTTCTTGATGATCAGGGATGTTACGGATATGAAATTCCGGATCTGAATACTGATACGGATATAGAAATAATTTTATACTGGTTTCGGATATGAAATTATTTTGTATTATTATTTAGTTTTATTTGGGTTAAGATTATTAGATTAAAAAAAGTGAAACTAGTTTGTCGGCTCATCAAGACAAAAAAACCTGTCATAATGTAGACATTTAGACTCCGCTCCTATCTGAAATTATCCGAAGTTTTACATTTATATCGGATTCGGTTACGGTTTCGGATAAATATATTTTTATATCGGATATCCGATAGTTTCAGTTACGGAACTCCTTAACATCCCTGTTGATAATGATGACATGACAAAACATCACAATACGGCAACAAAGCCTAAGCCCATAACACACGGAGAGGCGGCCGGAGGGCCGAAAGGCACGGAGCAATACGAAGAAAAGGGAATGTCGTCAGTATGTCCCTTTTCTTCTCCTTCCCTATTGGCCTTTCCATGTGTTGTGGGCTTAAGTCTATACTAATTCTATGCTTTAGTCTAAGATTGGTTATTTTTCACTTCAACAGGGGCTTCCCAATGCCGAACTACACATGGCGTCGTGAGCATCCAAGCAAGAGTCACAGCCGCGAGCACGGCAACCAGTCGCTGGCGCTGTCATCGTCCAGCGCGCTGCTGCTGGGCGCCGTACAACGCTCCGACGCTGGCAACTACGTTTGCGAAGCGTATAACCGACACGGCGCTGTTACCACACATGCCTTCTTAGATGTGCAATGTAAGTATTTAAACAATTCTATAAAAACAAGTCAGTGGCTTTGTCATCATTCGGCGTACTACTTCTGGGCGCCGTACAACGCTCCGACGCTGGCAACTACGTTTGCGAAGCGTATAACCGACACGGCGCTGTTACCACACATGCCTTCTTAGATGTGCAATGTAAGTATTTAAACAATTCTATAAAAACAAGTCACTGGCTTTGTCATCATTCGGCGTACTACTTCTGGGCGCCGTACAACGCTCCGACGCTGGCAACTACGTTTGCGAAGCGTATAACCGACACGGCGCTGTTACCACACATGCCTTCTTAGATGTGCAATGTAAGTATTTAAACAATTCTATAAAAACAAGTCACTGGCTTTGTCATCATTCGGCGTACTACTTCTGGGCGCCGTACAACGCTCCGACGCTGGCAACTACGTTTGCGAAGCGTATAACCGACACGGCGCTGTTACCACACATGCCTTCTTAGATGTGCAATGTAAGTATTTAAACAATTCTATAAAAACAAGTCACTGGCTTTGTCATCATTCGGCGTACTACTTCTGGGCGCCGTACAACGCTCCGACGCTGGCAACTACGTTTGCGAAGCGTATAACCGACACGGCGCTGTTACCACACATGCCTTCTTAGATGTGCAATGTAAGTATTTAAACAATTCTATAAAAACAAGTCACTGGCTTTGTCATCATTCGGCGTACTACTTCTGGGCGCCGTACAACGCTCCGACGCTGGCAACTACGTTTGCGAAGCGTATAACCGACACGGCGCTGTTACCACACATGCCTTCTTAGATGTGCAATGTAAGTATTTAAACAATTCTATAAAAACAAGTCACTGGCTTTGTCATCATTCGGCGTACTACTTCTGGGCGCCGTACAACGCTCCGACGCTGGCAACTACGTTTGCGAAGCGTATAACCGACACGGCGCTGTTACCACACATGCCTGCTTAGATGTGCAATGTAAGTATTTAAACAATTCTATAAAAACAAGTCACTGGCTTTGTCATCATTCGGCGTACTACTTCTGGGCGCCGTACAACGCTCCGACGCTGGCAACTACGTTTGCGAAGCGTATAACCGACACGGCGCTGTTACCACACATGCCTTCTTAGATGTGCAATGTAAGTATTTAAACAATTCTATAAAAACAAGTCACTGGCTTTGTCATCATTCGGCGTACTACTTCTGGGCGCCGTACAACGCTCCGACGCTGGCAACTACGTTTGCGAAGCGTATAACCGACACGGCGCTGTTACCACACATGCCTGCTTAGATGTGCAATGTAAGTATTTAAACAATTCTATAAAAACAAGTCACTGGCTTTGTCATCATTCGGCGTACTACTTCTGGGCGCAGTACAACGCTCCGACGCTGGCAACTACGTTTGCGAAGCGTTTAACCGACACGGCGCTGTTACCACACATGCCTTCTTAGATGTGCAATGTAAGTATTTAAACAATTCTATAAAAACAAGTCACTGGCTTTGTCATCATTCGGCGTACTACTTCTGGGCGCCGTACAACGCTCCGACGCTGGCAACTACGTTTGCGAAGCGTATAACCGACACGGCGCTGTTACCACACATGCCTGCTTAGATGTGCAATGTAAGTATTTAAACAATTCTATAAAAACAAGTCACTGGCTTTGTCATCATTCGGCGTACTACTTCTGGGCGCCGTACAACGCTCCGACGCTGGCAACTACGTTTGCGAAGCGTATAACCGACACGGCGCTGTTACCACACATGCCTTCTTAGATGTGCAATGTAAGTATTTAAACAATTCTATAAAAACAAGTCACTGGCTTTGTCATCATTCGGCGTACTACTTCTGGGCGCCGTACAACGCTCCGACGCTGGCAACTACGTTTGCGAAGCGTATAACCGACACGGCGCTGTTACCACACATGCCTTCTTAGATGTGCAATGTAAGTATTTAAACAATTCTATAAAAACAAGTCACTGGCTTTGTCATCATTCGGCGTACTACTTCTGGGCGCCGTACAACGCTCCGACGCTGGCAACTACGTTTGCGAAGCGTATAACCGACACGGCGCTGTTACCACACATGCCTTCTTAGATGTGCAATGTAAGTATTTAAACAATTCTATAAAAACAAGTCACTGGCTTTGTCATCATTCGGCGTACTACTTCTGGGCGCCGTACAACGCTCCGACGCTGGCAACTACGTTTGCGAAGCGTATAACCGACACGGCGCTGTTACCACACATGCCTGCTTAGATGTGCAATGTAAGTATTTAAACAATTCTATAAAAACAAGTCACTGGCTTTGTCATCATTCGGCGTACTACTTCTGGGCGCCGTACAACGCTCCGACGCTGGCAACTACGTTTGCGAAGCGTATAACCGACACGGCGCTGTTACCACACATGCCTTCTTAGATGTGCAATGTAAGTATTTAAACAATTCTATAAAAACAAGTCACTGGCTTTGTCATCATTCGGCGTACTACTTCTGGGCGCTGTACAACGCTCCGACGCTGGCAACTACGTTTGCGAAGCGTATAACCGACACGGCGCTGTTACCACACATGCCTTCTTAGATGTGCAATGTAAGTATTTAAACAATTCTATAAAAACAAGTCACTGGCTTTGTCATCATTCGGCGTACTACTTCTGGGCGCTGTACAACGCTCCGACGCTGGCAACTACGTTTGCGAAGCGTATAACCGACACGGCGCTGTTACCACACATGCCTTCTTAGATGTGCAATGTAAGTATTTAAACAATTCTATAAAAACAAGTCACTGGCTTTGTCGCATTACTTCTGGGCGCTGTACAACGCTCCGACGCTGGCGACTACGTTTGCGAAGCGTATAACCACCGAACACCGAAGACGTACGTTTCCACTAGCCTATGGTAAGGTACAATGTCCACACCGTATACACCTCACTTTCACTTAAAACAGAAAAATACTCAAGTAAGTTTAGATATACACTTTTGAACTTTCGCGTTGCATTTTACTTAGTTAAAATAACAGTAATTATAGGTATGTAGGAAAGACTGTAACTACCCGACCCTGGGATATGCAATAGAAAACGATTTGTAAAGAGCATAAGCTGAATACAATGCCAAGACTTTCTTATTACCAAAGATAATAACAAAATTATTCAATTGTTGCTTTTTCACAGTTGTACCGGAATGCGGAATAAAACGAACAGTTAGCAACAATGGCGACCAAGTGCTCGTATGCACAGCGCACGCCAATCCATCAGAGGTAATGAAACTTATCCATTGACTTTTTAGAACATTTATTTACCGATACATTGCGTGAATTTTAAATGGAAGTAAAAATACTAAGATATCATCCAGATATCCAGAAACATCAGAATACTGCTTACAGTGCTTCTCCTTACTTGTTCTGATGATCAGATGGACTAGCGTATTTCACATGAATTTGTAGATTAGGGATTTCAAAAGTCATCATAATTATATTAAAGTCCACAGAAATCCCAAAAATGCAAAATTTCTTTTGTAAAGAGTGTCATTAAAATTTGACAATAAACTTTTCTTATGCATAGTTGACTATCAGCCATTTTTATGTCCCCACTGCTGGGGCACAGGCCTTCCTTATGGGTGGATAAGGAGGATGGGCCATGTCCCACCACGCGAGCCCAATGCGGATTGGTGGGTGCTAACGACTGCAAATGCAGCCAGGACCAACGGTTAAACATGCCTTCCGAAGCACGGAGGAGCTCGAGATAATAAATTTTTGGTCACTCATCCCATGACCGACCCTTGCGAAAGTTGCTTAACCTCCGCAATCGAGGGGCCAGGCGCTATATCACTGCGCCACTGAGCTCCTTATGCTTAGTAAATAATTAATTATTTTTTAATCGATTCCTAAAAAGTGTTTTATATTTTTTTAGGTATCTTTCCTCTGGAAACTAAAGAATGACAACGACAGCTTAACTGATGAAGAGATCACACAAAGTGGATCCCAGAGTTTCCTCAAACTTAGCACAAGCGTCGACGTGTATAGAACGTATTTGTGCTTCGCCAACAATTCAGTTGGAATGTCGAGGCAATGCGAGATGGATGTTGTTGGTAAGTAGATTCTATCCAGGTGTTTTACGGCCGAATGATCAAGGGCTTCGCTAAAATCTTTGGTTGAGGTCTCCTTAACTTTAAGGAAGCTGTCAGTTTCATAGAGTTTCTGTCCAATCTGTAAATTTTTTAAATTTAATACGGCCTTAACTTTAAGATTTGTTTGAGTATTTGGCTGAAAAGCCGCTAAACCGTAATCATAACATCTTTTTGCTTTCGCTTGGAACTTCCTTGATGTAAATTTGCCTACTGCAAAGTAGCGCCTCATCCAAATACTAGCTAAATACACAAACAGCTTCTTGGTTCAGTCATCTTTATTAGACGATGACCTGAGTGGTGCAATGGTCAACATGCCGGTCTACCACGCAAGAGGTCCCGGGTTCGATTCCTGGCCGGGCAGAAATTTAAATTATGAATTCTAATTTCTGTGACGGGTCTGGGTGTTACTATTTATAATAAGTATATATTTAAAAGTATGTAATCAGTTGTCTAGCATCCATATTACAGCTTTGCTTAGTTTGGGGCTAGATGGCACTGTGTGAAATTGTCCAAGCATTTATTATTTTACATTAACAAAAAGTAGGAACAACAGACAATGTGGCAGAATACACTTATCATCCATGACACTTGCTGGCCAGTACCAGCCACTCCTTACATCCTCCAACAACCTTGATAACTGCTACAGTTCTGAATATGGGTTGGGTTAGCTTCGATCGCCTGTACAAAAAGTCTAAACTATTGAAATCAGCTATTTGTTCCGAACTGCTGTTCTGTCACTTTAAATATTGTGCTATTTCTATGGTTGCAATATCATAATATTGTATGCAAAACCCTTAAAAACTTAAAGCTACTTAAATATTATCGCCTAACTCCTTGTTTAATACAAAACTTCTCCTATTTTCTTAGCCAACTTAGGAAGTTTTGGTAAGTATTCACATAATCAAATAAATATCAATCAATTGTTCTAAGTTTATATAACTTTAAACAATGGTGATTGGCTAAACTATAGGTTATTTACTACATACATCACAGAATAATATGCTGCTCAAAAGAAAATAGCGGCTACGATATAATTTTCAATACAAAATATCTAAGTTCTGAAAGGTGTTCTTCTAATAAATTCAATCTGATTCAATTTGAATTTGTCATTGTTTGCCGACTTAACTATCGAATTCACTGTATAATTTCTCATATTCGCCGTGTGAGTCAAATTTCACGTGTTTTTGTATGAAACTCCAATTTCTTTTTATTCTGACTGGCACACGGCGAAACAATAAATTCAACAGAAGAGTCCGCAAGTCAACTATTTTAGCTTTGGAATAATATTAAATTCAAATAAAATCCGATTGAATTTATCAGAAAAATACCTTTTAGAACTTAGCTCTTTTTTAAAGAAAATCATATAGAGACCACTATTTTCTTTTGAGTAGAATATATAAAACTTTAGCGACTTAATTTGTTGAGTAACTTTTCTAGTTTGCCTAATTTTGCGTGAAGAAGTTATCATGTGTTTCCTTATCAGGTATTGTCCCTTGGTGGCGTGACCAGCATAAGCTGATCCTCATCGGAGGCATCGCGCTCGCGGTGCTGGTCATCACCGTCATACTCTGCATCATAATCATCTGCGTGTGTCGCCGCATGAGGGCGAAATCTAAGTGTAAGTAAATACAAATCAGGAACAAGCTGTAGTGGCTTGCAATATAGAATATTAAGAGGCTGACATGAGCCAACTAGCGCCGCCAGTCGATTTTATTTTATTTATTCTAAATAAGCCAAATTTCTTAAAAAAGAAATCAGTCAAGGTTTTGTTAATAACGTCTAATATTTATTGAATTACTTTACACAGTTTGAAAAGGCATTCAAACAGTTTAAAACGCGATTTTGTTAAAAGTAACCACTGTTGGTTTAAACCCGTTTTTAAACTATTGCACGCATTTTGTGTTTTAATGTTGTAACGTTATTCAATAAACATTAGACGTCATTCACAAGACCTTGACTGATTCCTTTTTTGAAAAATTGGGCTTATTTAGAATAAATAAAATAAAATAGACTGGCGCCGCTAGTTGGCTCATGTCAGCCCCTTAATATAAATTTTAAAAAGCTTCGGCAATTTCGCATAAGCATCTTTCATAGAGACTACTCATTGAATGTCCAAAGTCATCGTAATTAATTTTCGAGCTTTGAAAAGCACGTTATGTCGTTGGTCTTAAATGTATCATTCACCAAATTTTTATTCACTCTTTTTGGGTTAACTAATTACAAGTATACATTTTTATCGATATCATTTTCGTCATAATAACAATTTAATTTTTTACTCAATTCAAAGTTTTCATTAGAAATAATATGTTTCTATAAGTCAGCTTTTTCCTTTTAATCCGTCGTTTACTTTTAACTAGCTAATGACATTCTTCAATTGATTAATTTTTAGTTAGACATGTTTTGATAACTGCGCACTAAAACACACTTTCGGCCTGATTTATTTCGTTATGTTGTGCAGTATTTTATCAATATTTAGACTAATAAACAACAAGCTGTATTATGTAACATTAAAACTTGATTTATTTTTTTTGTAATAGGAGCAATATTTATGAAATTCTTTTTACTAAGATTCCCGTGAAAGATTGACAAAAATCTTTTCTGTTGCGACATATTTAACTTTCACGAATTCAAGAGCGTTGATTCGTTACGGCATTTCATAAAAACTTTCAAGTCCTTGTTTTTCGAAATGAAAAAACCGATTTTAATGACACTTCATACACATAAGCAGAATACATTGGTCTAAAAAGTTAATTCAAAACATTTTCGATAATAGTGTCACAGCTAAATTTTCCATAAAAACTGAAATTTCCATTTTTTTTAAAATAAGACATAAAAAAATCTTAACTAACTTTTTAGACCTATGTATGAATAGCGTATAAAGTTTCATTAAAATCAGTTCATTCGTTTCGAAAAACAACGACTTGAAAGTTTTTATGAAACTCCGTTAAGAATCAACGCTCTTAAAATAAAATAATACAGCGTGTTTGAATGTTTGTATTTGTTGTCCTAACATTAGAGTTGTTTTTGTTTGTTTAACTAATTTGTTTTGTTTGTTTATCCTCCCTGGACGCTGCTATAACAACATTACACTCGCTGACTGACTAACACACAAACAGACAATAGCCCTGTGGAACTTGAGGAGAGGGAAAAGTAAGTTTTATTCTTAAATCATGAACATTTTAAAATACCTTACCTATCTAGAGATAAGATCGATAATCGAACAATGAATGAGAATGTCTAGTCATACTTTTTTATTAATTCGTGATACATATTGGTAGTGAAATTAGTCGTAAAATCATTTGATTTATTCGTTCCTGTAGCTTTTGCTTTATTTACGTTTCGTATATTCGCTACATTATCATTTGTAAACTATTCTTTATAAACTCTGACAGTTGCTACATCAATAGCTAACTGTCCTGGGCGCTGGCAGGGGGGGCACTTGCACCCTTGGGAATCTCGGGATCAACATTGCCTAGAGCTACTTAAATGAAAACTCTGTTTAATGAAATTAATTTTTGAAAATTTTGGAAATGAAAATGATGCAGAAACCCGCTTTATTAGGAAGTGAATTGAAGAATTGCTTATTCTGTGGGATGGCACAAATACACATGAAAAACTAAAAGCTGGGAATCATTTCTGGGCCCCCCCTGGAAAACATTTTTGCCGGCGCCCTTGCTAACTGTGGCCATCTACATAATGTTTCAAAGTATTACATATTATTATTTTCTTTTCTCATATTATATAATTCTACCTTCGGAAAAATAATATCTAATATACTCTTGAATAATGAATGTTCCCATTTAGATAACGTACTTTAGAAAATTTAATTTGATTTCCTAGGATTTTTATGTCTATTAAATTTTGATATGCCTTTTTAAAACTATACTTATTCGAACAAAATAGTATTATATACGTATTTATAGTTTATTATCTATAGCTATAGTTAATTAAAAGCTGTAAGTCGACATCAGCTCTAATAGTACTAGTACCTATGTTTCTGAAAATCCAAATTTTAGTTTATTTGTCATTCGGTACTTTTGAGAAAAATTAAAATTTTCAGCTACGCCCTTGGTCCGAGCAGATTCTTGGCACACCTTGTCAATGCCTCCTTCAAGGTCACCTCTAGTGGTGCCACTGCAGAGGTCATAAGTTCAAAAGGTCAAGGTCATGTTTGCGTTTTCGCCTGTAATTTTGCTGAATGCTTGGACCAACGGCTGTTTCAGTTTTTTTTTGTTTTCTTTTCCTAGTGTAAACTTAGGGATGACTAATTTTAGATTCATTTAGAAAGTACTAAAATTTAGTCAGTTTAGTAGCATGTTTTCATCTAGAAAGACTCTTAACAAACTAACACGGGTTTATAATGGGATTATATTGTTTAAATAATAATGATATTTTTTTTATATTATATTTGTTTATTCTTGTAGGTTTTTAACCGCACTAACCCCAGATGTTCTAAGACTGACTACAATAAATAGTTCAGGTATATCAATAACTGAATTGTTTTCATATGTTTTGTAACATTTTACTCCTAATAGATGGAGAATGCTTTCTTATTATTTTACGTTATGTTTGGCTCGTTTGAAATGAAATGCTGTATTGAAATCAACTTTGTGTGGTTTTTCTGGTAGTCACTATAAGTAGCATTGTTCTAAATGATAACAGATTTGCATGTAGCTCTTGGAAAGCATTCTTCTAGTCTTATATATTTAACTATGTATTTGTAATTATTCTCCTTTTATCTGTATTGTTGTTTCTATCGAGATCTCTACCTGTTTACTATCTTTATATTTTGGTATTATGTTCTATGTATGTTTTACCATAATCCATCCTTTTTAGATTTTTTTGTGTATACTGATATGTTCAGACATTATCATTAAATTTACCATCATTTGTTTGCTTGGATTGACCAACTAATTGTGTTTCAATTGTTTTAATGAAAGTCAGCTAGTACAATTATAATGTTTATAAAATATAATTCAATCAATAATCAGAAATTTTAATAAACATTAAAATATATTTTTTGATAGAACTTGTTCCTGAAATAAGTTGGTCAATCCATTCTCATTTCCTATCATACATATATTTATTTACAGTTTGTTTGATCATCACACCCTAACATTATTTTGTTTCTTTCCATGTTTTATTTCATTCAGTCCGGATGGTAGCTGTATAAACGAGGTGTCGATAGCCCAGTCAATTATATCGCAAGCTTTACCTGCTTTGTCACCGCGCATAAACTTATCTTTTAGTCCAAAATCGTCTGATCGGACTAGACTCGTAGACTCACAAAGCTACCCTCACAACTTAGAAATGAACAAGTTTAAAGAACAACCTGTCACCAGTAGCTTACAAGCTAATTTATCACAATTAGAAGCTACTATAAATAGCAAAGCCAAAAACGATGAAGCAACTGAAACTCAAGAAGTACAAACGCCTAAAGCTGAACATAGAAACGAAAGTAATAAAGCTCAAACTGTAGTTACACCAAGCAAATGGCCTTTGAAGCCCGGTGTTTTGGTACACGTGAATTCAAATCATACTTTGAGTCCAAAAAATCAAGCTCGACTTCAAAATGCAAACGTCCAAAAAACCACTGAATCTGAAGAAGCTAATTTGGGTCTTCTTGAAAGAAATAGAAATAAACCTATTGAAGATATATCACCTCCCAAATCAGAATATGCAAAAAAGAATGGAAAGCCAAGAAGACACACTCAAAGCGTTATGCAAGGACTGCTAAAGAACTTGCGACGAAAAAGTGATGATTCTGATGACAGCAATGGCAAATATAAAAAGATCAATAAATCCAATAAAAGAGCGGTTTCATTGATGAGTTTGAATAAAACTGGATATAGCATACCTAAAGGTAGAATACGGTCGTTCTTTCAAAGTGAAACACCGAATGTTATAGTTACTGAAGGAGGTAGTTATTAAAATATGTATATTACAAAGAAAACTCTCACATTTTCGTTACCTACACTTTTTGATTGGTGTATTGAACCATTTGAAGAAGCCCTTAAGTCTTTTTTAATAACGATAGTTATTGATCATTACTCAAAAACTTATTCTTCCAAAACTCACTAGTGAGCACGTTTTAAAACAAGGCTATTCTGAAAATCCATACTTGTGTTAGGCATTCTTCGATTTCAGATCACTTAATTATCGATCTTAATACAATCTGCATATCTACTCATTCAACTAACGAAAAATACTTACAGAATAGCAGTGTACCTACAACTTTATGGCTTTTAATATTGTAACAAAGGTTTGTAGTAATAGTTAACGTGATCGCTACAGAGTGTCTTCTACATTTATGTTCAATACAAAATCAAATACCTATTCAAAATCACACTTTTCTTCAATGAAACGCTTTATTTTTTTTATCTCCATCAATAACGCTTTTTTTCAATTAGCTTGACATGCATGGATTTTGTTTAATTTGCGTTTTCATTCAACATGTGCATGTTTTAGTTGTGTCGTTTAAAAGGCCTGACAGAATTGCGACGAGTGTTAAAGTGAAGCCTTATTCTGATCAAACACCTACTAAAGCGACGAGGAAACGAAAAAAGCCTGGTGATGATAGTAAGTAATTTGGGATTTAAACAGGTCGATTTTTAGGTCAATTTGCTGGTCGATTTTAGTCGACTAGCGGTTTTTATCGACAACCATCGCTTGTGAAATCGAATCGCCACCTCATTGAAATTAGGTTTGCGATTGTCGATAAAAACCGCTAGTCGACTAATATCGACCAGCAAATCAACCGGAAAATCAACCAGAAAGTCGACCCATATAAATGCTTTATGCATGGTGTGACAACAGCTTGCTTTTTTTCATTTAATTAAACTTTACACTCTTGAATTTTGAGCACTAATTTGACTTCTCTATTATTATGAGTCCAAAAATGTTTAACCTTACCGATAAAAAAGGCACTTACTTAAGAAATTGTTCTTTTAGTAACAATTTTTGATCTGTACCAAAAGTTTTTTTTAATAACCTAATTAATCTTCAACAAATTATAAAAACATCAACATATTCTAAAGTTACCTTAGTATTTTTAACTTGGGTATGTGAAATGGGCCCTTGGTTTTAAAACAAATTGATGGCATATTATAATTTCAAAAATAATTTTCACAGGCCCGCCTACCAATGGCGTAGATAATACAGCGAACGGCAACTTAGGAGCGGACAACCCAGGACTCTACGAGAACCTGCCGTTCCATGGCTTGCAACAACCTCCCAACAAGGTAAATACAAATATTTAATTCTAAATCAAACTATAAATAAAAGAACTAGAGACAACTTTTCCATCCTGACAGATGGAAAAATTGTCACTTAGTTCGTTTAAAACATGGATTTATTCCTAATTTGTTAGATTAACTTAAGAATTTGTACGAAAAACATCAACCAATTTTCATTCTTACTCTTCACGCAAAAGGGAACGTGTGTAAACATGTGTAAAAAAAAACATTTTTTTCTTTTTGATTTGTCGAAATTTACAAAAACATAATTGAGTAAGTCCATGTTGTTCCATTTTTTTTTTTAATTCATAATTTAATTAATATTTCATTATTTACATTTTGTTTGAATCCATTTACGATGCTTGTTTATTTTTATTTTTTGCATGTTTAATCATTTGTTTTGTTCGTTTCATGTTTTGTTTTGGCATGCTTAACAAAGCCCATACAAGCGATACAGCCGAGAGTCGTGGAGACCAATCAGAAAGCAACAAAAGGGATTGAGACCTTACAAAAACAATTGACAAGTAATCCATCGTTCACGCCAAGAATTGTGTGCCCACCTTTCATGCAAAACGCTATAAGCTATCCGATAGCTTCAGCCTCAAATTCCCAATATCAATTTGGCATTCCTGTACTTTCGCCCATACAGCAAATGTACCCTCTCCATCAAACGGTTTTACTAAATCCTTACTTACCTCAAATGCAAACATCTTTCTTAAAACAATTTCCGACTATCGATGAGGAAATCACAGAATCAGATGCAAGAAAATTCTCTTCACTTAACACAAGAAACATTAACAGAAGACTTCCTAAATTCCAATCAATGAGAGTGGTTAGAAAACGAAATATAGAAAGATTTTATCCAAACACTGAATATGGAGAGAATTTCAATGAAATCAACAATAATAAAGACAGCCATGATTCTGATAATGGAAAAGATGTGGTTTTTAATCAAGATATTATTTATGCTAATTTCCCTTCCCTTCTTAAAGTCAAATCTAATATAAGTGGCGTAGAACAATTCGAGAACCTCACAGACTCTATACAAATCTGTGAAGAAAAATTGGAACCAATAAATGTTTCAACCACCTCTTTAAACAGGCCAGTACCTGCTCCTAGAACTAAATTAACACCTATAAATACTCCACCAAAGAGCGATCATGTTTACGTTAACTTATCTATGCCGTTAATAAAAACAAATCTTTCAACATCTTTTGATACTGTCGATGCAACTGTAAGACCGGCAAAATCTGCCGAAGATGTGTCCAGAGTAAAACCGTTTCTTAAAAGGGAAAAAAATAAACCAAATAGTACAAAGTGTGGTACAAAAGATGATAATTCTAATGAAACTGATGAGGAAAGTGAAAACAAAGAAGTAAATACAGATATAACAAAACCAAATATAATTGGGACGACACCCAAACGTAATTTATCTATAACCTTACCATCTACGTCATTAGTGAAATCGGTAGTTAATCAACTGAATGATCAAGGCATGAATAGAGTTGGTCTGCCAAAAAAGCAAGTGATAGCTCCAAATAAAACTTTACAAATACCAAAGTTGACTGAAAAACCTATACCAAAGAGATCAGTAGTAAGACGAAGTAATTCAGTCCAGAGTACGCTAAACGTGGATTTTGAAAACGGTCAGGTATAAACGCTTTTATGTTTTGTTTCCAATTTTTTTTTTCATAGTCATCCACTTGCTTTAACATCTAAACTTACCTTACTAACAAATTAATATTTCCATTTTTCAGAATACTAACATACTACAGCAGCAATACATGCATAAGCGCAACCATTTTACTAATCTAAGTTCTAAAGGCAAAAACAAGAAAAATTTCCAAATACCATTGCAGAAACACCACAGTTTCTGTTACTTTCAACCAATAAGAGTAGATAAGAGAATACCAGTAGACCAAGAGAGGTCTTATAACAACACAATAGGACCTATGATATACCAGCCTGCAGAAGCACAATACTACACAAAGACTTTAAACAGAACCAGAGAGAAAAACAATCAAAAACTTAACAGACTAAAGAAATCAGAGAGTTTAAGAGAAAAATTGTCTTGCGTAGGAGTCTATGACAACTACGAAAAACCCGACTATCCCGAACCAGAATATAACGAATCAGAAAGAAGATCGTACCTCCAACTTCTGAAAGGGAACTACATATCAAATTCCACGAGAAACTTAGGCCCAGAGCATAATTACAGTCCTAATTATAACACAGTTGGTCCCAAAGAGGAAAAACCTAAACATAAGAAGTTAGTGTACGCAGATTTAGCGTTAGGAAATCATAATTTGAAATTTAAAAATACAGTCAATTCTAATAGACATTTATATGATACATATACTATAGGTAGTGATGGTGTTAACAAAGATACTAACAGTAGTCATAAGAGTAATGTTTCGAGTAGTCAAAGAAAAGGCAACCATAGTCAGCAGAGAAGTGACTATGCTACACTTAAGTTTAACGAGATCGATGTTTGAGTGGTAAGTATTTATTTAGTAGTAAGTATTTGAATTTTAATAATCCAGCCGACCTACTCGTAGCATGTGCGCCACAATACAATTTTGTCTACCATCTTTTCAACATAGTGCGACCCTGTCTTACTTATTTCAGTGCGATGTAAGAACGACAGCAACATCTCGTACCGAGTATAGACAAAATTTTGTCGTTGTGCGTTTGCTATGCCGGCTAAGGTGTCATCTTTTCTATCTGATTTTCCAATAGTTACATATTTTTTTTAAAAGTGTAATAAAAGAACGCCAATGGTATGCATTTTTCAAATTCTGTTTACATTACAGTTTTTAATAGAAAAATCATCAAAATCAGATTTAGGAGGTGACTTTTATTTGTAAGTTATTTATTAATAACTTGCGAATATGTGAAATTGATCAATTTTAATATTAATATTTTACTGCGTTATTTTTGAAAGTAGCGTGATGTAGGAACTTTTTAACTTTAAAATTAGGCCTAGTGGTAATATGTGCCTGAGTGAAAATAAAAGTCTGCTTTCATAGCATGTATACAACGAAAATTATTCCTTAAAATAAATTGCATGAAGTTCTAAATTGCAATGTTGTGACCTTTTTATATTTTTTCATTTCTAGGAACGCTTTACCAAGAGTGACACATACATTTTTTAAATTAAGGTAATTTCAAAATTCATTACGCTTTATACTTACTGCTTTGAATTCTTTAACATATTAAAAAAATTAAAATTAAAACTATCTAAATATAAAAAAAAACACTGAAAATATTTCGGCTAAGAATATTGTTCTTATTCAAAAAAGTATAATAAAATCTTCAAATAAAATAATATATAACATCTTCTTAGTAAAAATATTGAACTCAAAATTTTTATTTTGTGTTCTAACTTTGCCAAAATAATGACCTCATTAATTTTGCATTTTTGAGTAAAATATTAAACTCAAATTGCTATTAATGTGGTTATATGTTAGTTGACCACATTAATAGCATTTTGAGATTTGACCACATTAATAGTTTGGCTCACGACACAAATGTGCAATATACGGGTTTGGGATCGAGGCATATCCATTAGCAGGTGAACCTTCGAAACCCTTAGATAATTTTAAGAAGTGGACCCATCTTGGATTTATTGGAAGGATTTTTAAAACTTTTTTCCAAAATCCATCGTGTGGGGAATATAGTTTTAAAATTCCATACAAAAAAGTTTGTGCTATAACTCCCTCCCATACAAAAATCCAAGGTGGCTCCCCTTCTTAAAATTATTTTGAGGGTTCAGAAGGTTCACCCTGCCAAAAGATATCCCTCGATCACCAAACGCCGTATTTTTAACCGAGCACACGCTACTATCATGCCATAACCTGTTTTCACTTAACACATATTACCATTTAGTTCTATTATCATTATTTTTGATATTAGTCTCATGTCAAAGTAGTTTTTCTATCTCAATTGTGTACAGAAAATATCAAATCCAAATATTTGTCTCTTTATAGATAACCTGACTTTTTTAATATTTTTTTCATAACTACAATTTGAATGATTGTAGTGACTTGATTTATAACTTATCATGTTCTTACATGTGTCTTATCACAAGTGTTACAACTTGTGATGAGAAGTCAATGTACCTTTTAACATCTTGCAGCCGCACTCAGAGACGTCAATAATTTGACTACTAAAGTTGGTGCTTCTCTCTGTCTCTTTCTTTTCATAATAATAGTTTAAGATGACACGACACATAAATATTAACTTAATTGACGTGTCTGAGTACGGCTGTTAATGTAACAGCATTCTGTGATAAAATAATGTACATTTTAACACATTTTTTAACAAATTCCAGCCCTTCAAACCAGATGACCATTTGATTTACGCCGACGCCGACCTCAAGGACTACGGACCTATAAACTACAAGGCAGCCTCGATCTACGCCCAAATGAAGAAGGTTAAAGAACAACAACGCTTACAAGACATGTACGACAAACAGAACCCGGACGATGATCTTCTTTGATTTAAAACTGTTCAATATTGTTGTAACGAATTGACTGAAGTTTTGTTGAATGTTAATCAGCTGATCAAAATGCTACAAGAATTATTTTATGATTATCATTTCTCATAGTTTTTAATACAATATAATAAGAATATCAAAAATACACCTTTTAAGCAAAAAAATTATGTCAATAACAAAAAGAATTACACTTTTTCTAAAATAGGTTAACTATTTTTTTTACAGATTTAACTTTTTCAAACAGAATGCTTAGATTTAATTTCGAATGAATCAAAATAAAATACTGGCAAAAAGATAAAATTTCAGACAATTTAATAATTAACCGAATTTTTCGTACAATGAATCCAAAAATAATTTGTTAAAGTTAACATTTAACAAATGAATATTACGAATGTGTAAATTAACATTTCATGTAAGTATTGTGTTCTGTAATATTACTGGTAATTAGCACTGCGTTTTGTACTTAATATTTATTTATTACATAATTATATACGAATGGTCTGATATAAAAAATAAAATTAAAGGACAAGAGCCCTAAACCCCAAAATCGACACAGATTGTACAGTTTAGAAAATTAGTATACACAGTAATCAAGTATATGTATATAAAACTTAGTTTTCTTATTATAATGTAATATGACTGTATTCTTATTTTAAATGAAAAATCATGGGGGTATTTTATTTAACTTTAAATTATTTTCACTGGCTGCAAAAAATCATCAAAAAATATGTTATTCCACGTGATTCTGAATCACAATGTTGCTGTTACATTTCGTATGTCCATCCCGTTGTCCCGCTGTCCGTCTGTTCTACTCTACAGTGGCTCTACCATGAGTTGATGCAAACGATTTACGTTACCGTAAACTATCGTTTTCTCTCTTTCGCTCGCATTGACTGTAAGCCGTTTATCCGATAGTTTACGGTAGCGTGAACAGTTTGCATCAACTCATGGTAGCGCCACTGGTCGCATTTCTACCAATTCCCGTGAAATTTTGTGAGCAGGTTCGATTTTTTTTAACGATTAAGTTTATCTAAATTTTTCAAAATGGCGGAAATATGTTTAAACGAGGTCTACAGCTCACAGGCCCCCTTTTAATACGGAGTATTAATAGTTAACCCCCCTAGCATGACGACCGAAATACGAAATAATATATCCGTGATATAGCGTTTTACTGACACTCAACTGTCAAAATCTATTGTGTTTTGACAGTTAAACGTGATAAATCGCTATATCATATCGCGTTTCGGTGGTCATGCTAGGGAAGCAGAGCCACTAGTTTTAATACTCCTTAGATAAAAGTAATGTCAATCCATGTGATAGTTGACACAAAATATAAAGCAGGGATGTTAAGGATCTCCGTAACCGTAACCAAAATTATCTGATATATCCGAATCCAATATCAAAGATTCCGATAATTTCGAATAAGGGCGGAGTCTAAATGAGACCCTTTACGACAGGTTTTTCTACCCGGCCGAGGTATTAGTTTTATCTAATATCCATTACCGAAAATATCTAATATCCGTAACATCCCCGATTTAAGTTTGTTTGCTTCTAGAACAGAAGCGCTACGGCTCTAACCAGCAAAAATGAGAAGGTAGGTCGAATTTTTCCAGATAATTTTGATCCCGTTTCATAGACAGGGTATTCAGCCGAATGAAATAAAAATAAATCCTTACCTATTTAGCTTTCCACAAAGTGTTTTATTTCTGCAAAGTATATTAATTTACAATTATTTAAATGCAATAATTGATTAGAGAATTATTGTAAAATTTATGCATGAATTGATTTTGCGTTAATGTTTTGTTTTATCGAAACTGCTACTTTCATTTTTTTACAAAAAAATAGATTACATTTCTTTTTCGAATGCTGGTTTAAAAAATATAAGAAAAGGAATACAGCCAAGATATTTTTTTTAGTTTTGTCGATTTAATATCCGTCCATACGGGAAACTCAGATACTTAGTCGATTTTAGAACTACGCCACATCTCTGTGAATTTATTGTATAATATTGTATTAAATGTAGAAAGATCAAAGACTATCCAAAGATAGGGGGATAACTTAGCCAAATGAGATTGCCTAAGTGCATCAAAAATTAGTTTTAATTTTACGGCCCGTAGAACTTATCGGCATTTATTTTTTAAGTTTTTTTTACTTTTAATTTTAAGTATTTTTTTTATTTACAACGATTTTTTTATTGAATTACTCGATGTGTTTTGGAGCTGATTGTAATAACGCTTAAATTGAATAAAAAAATAACAATGTTGAATTATTGTGATAAATAGTCTGAAACTCTTTTCTTGGGACTTTGGTGCCATTTAAAATAACTTTAAGTTTTAAATTATATAAATTTAAAACTTTTTAAATGGTACCATTGTCTTTTTATAAATGTTTCATATGTTCAACATTCAATTTATTATAATATTAATAATGTACGTTGTGAGACTAAATATTCATTATGTATTTATTATTAAAACTATTCACACACACACTAATGTAAATAATTCTGAAACTCCTTGAATATGGGCTTATGAAGTTAATAATACTTATCATAAGATAATTTTCTAAAATTATTATTTTTAAAATAATTTCAAAGTAATAATTTTGGGAAATCCTTTAGTGGCTTTTTAAATGGTGAATATAATTTAGATGACTATTCATTTAAGTTATAAAAAGCCTTAACTTAACGAGTTTCAAGTAATAAAGCACTGAAAAGAATGTGCTCAATTCTATATTTATATAGTATTGTAAGCGCTACCGATTTGGCCATTGTGTTAGTTTAATGAAAATGTCGCGCGCACACTATTTCAGCAAAGTGTAAGTATTAAGAACTTTTATAGTCAAGGTCTTAATTAAAAAAGTGTACGATCGGCTACTTACGTGCTTTACCACTTTGCTGAAAAATTCGTGTGCGCGCGTATTGTTTGCACGACCTAAACGTATATTAGTGACGGCGCGGCGCGCAAGCAATAATTTTAACCTTAAAATTGGTAAAGCGGAAGTGTTGTCGATAGTAGGTACCTCTAAAATCTACTAATGACTATTTCAGTTATTCTTCTCTTATTTTTTTTAAATGAAATTCTAAATACATTTAAAAAATTACATTTAATTTTACCTATTGATTATAAAAAAAGTTTCAATCAGGTTGTTAATAAAAACTATTAAAAAGTCGTTTTTATTATAAAAATCGGTATTTAATAAGACAAGAATACTGAACTTGGCTAAATTAATTATAAAGACATTAGTGGCCAAATCGCTATTCGCCGGCGATACTAAAATTAGATAAAATGGTACTTACTTATGTAAAAAATTAGACAACGTTTTGTACATACAACTTGTTAATATATTGTCAAAATAGTGTTAATAAATTAATTTATGGATTTTTAAACTTGTTTTTATTTTTATGATTTAAACTGAATAATAATAATGCTTGGATTTCACACAACGCAATCTAGCCCCAAACTAAGCAATGCAAAGCAAAGCTAATATGGGTGCTAGACAACTGATATAGTACTTATATACTTTTTAAATAAATATATACTTAATATATACTTATATACTTTTTAAATAAATATATACTTAACATCCAGACCCGTCACAAAAATTAAAATTCATCATTTAAACTTCTGCCCGGCCGGGAATCGAACCCGGGACCTCTTGCGTAGTAAACGGCATGTTGACCACTGCACCACTCAAGTCGTCAAATAATTTAATCGATATAGTAAGAACAATCCAAAAGAAAACTTATTAAGACTTGGGTCCATTAAGACCTAAGGTAACTTTTCGATATTAATTTACCTAATGCAATGTTTACACGAGCTTAGCTACTAATAAGTATAGCTTACTCTTTCTACTTTTAGCCGCCTTTGTGTATAGTGGTTCGCCCACCCGTGTCAGATGCAGGGGTACAGTTTCGATTCCCAGGAGGGGGGTACATTTGTACTCGGTTTGGTTGGTGGTAGGACTTTATTTCAAGTCCGCCTGACTAGCTACCACCTTCTTACCTAAATCTGACGCCATAACAACAATTTAAAAAAAAATGTGTTCCGGCGGTTGAAGGAAAGATACTCAGTTCCTCAGTGATTAGGTGAGGTGAAGGCCATGTACTATCCCGTTTGGATAAAAAAATGCTCAGTACTTGTCACTAACACTAATATTTTCCATGTAAACATATTACCTAAGTACTTTATTTAGTAAGTATGTTTACACGCAAGAAAATGTGACAAGTTACAAGTAAGTAGGTACTAAACATTAGTAGCTAAACTCGTGTAAACGTGGCAAAGAGTCAATAAACCAAAGAGTCAAATAAAAAATAGTCTTGATAGCTTAAAGATTTTTACTAAAATATTTTCATAAAATTACAAACAAATATTCCTAAAAAATAATCACAGCCAATTTTCGCGTTTGACACAGGGAGTATACAAAATATTTTTTTTACCAATAAATACGTAATACAATCCCGCCTCAAACACTACGAAATATGCCTAAAATAATATCACATTATTAAACTTTCATCTAACTCAATATCACAAATTACAATTTGTATTACTTTCAATTACATTTTTGTAATTAATGTAACCTACGTTTTATAATAATAAACTATATCTTGCCTGATTCAATGTAAAACCGTATTATATTGTAAATAAAATATTTATGATTAAAAATACAGAGCTATGGAAACATTTTCTAATGTAGACGGAGTTATGTTTAACTTGAATGACATACACAAAAACTTGTCAAATATACTTAATTCATGTTTATAAATTTGGAACTACAAATAAATCTGAAAGATTTTTTTTCAAGTATTGGAACAGCAATATGAAATCTTTCATAATAAAGTAATAAGAAATACGGAAAATCTTAATATTTTTAAAATAAAGAGATTTTAAACTCAGGCAAGTAATAATAAACAACGACAAATTATCAAAATGACGGAACTTTCGCGGCCATCTTTTAACAAAAAACAAAACTTCGTACAAAGGAATCTGGAAGGTACTTCTTATTTTACTGTCAATAGAAATCCAGTTCGCCTCTCCCGAAGTAAACGTAGTCAGAACACCACTTCCTGGCTTGAAGGTCGGTGGAACAGCAATCTTGCAACGCTGTTTTGGCTTTGGTCAGCTTGGCACATCGCTGGCATAAGTCTAGGAGTTCATCCTAAGAAAGAAGGAAAATTGCATTTAAAAATAATTCTGGGTTAACGTTAACATAGCTGCATTTTTCGTAGCTCTATCTCTTTCTACGAATAGTTAAATCTTGTTGAAGACTTGGCTGTATGAACATAGCTTCATTTGCCTTCCCAATAATAGGAGAATTAAAAAAAACAAGCAATAAAGTGAGGGTAGTTTGTTAATTCGACACGTGCAAGGAAAAACATCGTAATTCAGTTTTTGGCATTTCACAGGAGAGCGCAACAAAGATTCAAAAAAATCTTACTAATTTCGTATAAGTCCTAATGCCAATCGATCTTGCACATTTAAGTAAACGTGGTAAGCACTAAACTATTGTATTATTATGATGACATAAATGTGTATATTGAATGATTTATTGTATGTTTTTGTGAGTTACAATCAAATTCATCCACATATACTTTATAAAATGACATTGTAACTCAGACATACAATCATAAATTGTATGAAATTGTTATATTCACAGAAAAATATAAATGTATGTCTGAGATACAATTTTTAAATAGTTTAAGTATGTGTTTTAGGGTTACAATTGGAAATAAAAATGTAGTTTTTTATATTGTTTTATATTTCCATGGTTCAATCGATCGACGTTATTAGAATAAACTATATAGTTATTAGAACATGGTGTAAATACCGACGGATTTACACCATGTACCTGTTTACTTTTGAGACTCCGATATTTCGGCGCAGTTGCTTGCGCTTGGTCACTGAAGAACTGTCGATTGTTGCGTGCGGGTAGATGTCATTGGCAGACGAATCGGTCTACCCTCCGTCTAAGTATTTTATTATTACGCTAGATACCGGTACCACTGTTTGCAGACCCAAACTCGAATATGAGGGCCTAGTACGAGTTGCTGTTTTCACTTTTCGAATAGTAACTATCGTTTTCTCTTTTACTCATTCTCTCACTAACGTTGACTCTGAGCAGTATATCCGATAGTTAACTAAGCAAGAAGTGAAAACTCTAACTTGTACTAGGCCCTCTGTTCTCGACACACGACACTCAACAGATACAGATCTGTACGCGAAACGGCACTTTTATGATTTTTTGTTGTTTTTACACAACCGGACTCCTGGATTCCAGATACTCCACAAAAAACCCATCTTCACGATTGAAATTTTTGTATTTGGTAATTTCAATCGCTTCTTTGAATATTCTCGGTATGTAGTGGCATTCTATTGAGATAATCTGAGGGTCATACAACTCGATCCAGTGATTTGTGTCAGAATGTACTAAATGTTCAGCGATGGCCGATTTTTGCGTATCGTTGTTTTTGACCGTTTTTATGTGTTCCTTTATACGGCATGCTATTGTGCGTTTTGTTTGTACGATATATGAACTACCACAACTGCAGTCAATCTTATAAACTCCAGGTTTCTCCAAAGGAAAATTATGTTTCGGGGACCGTAGACATTGCGATACCTTTTTTAAAGGAGTGAAGATAGTTTTAATTACATACTTTTTTTAAATATTTGAGACCTTATCCGTCACTCCCTTTACATATGGCGATAATACTGGCTGTCTACCTACTTCCTGCTTCTGTAATTGGTGCTTTTTCGTGTGTCTCGGTGCAATCGAAACACACGAAAAAGTACCAAATTTTCTAAAAACAAGATCGTATCTTGAATTACAATTTTATTCATGTAAACTAATAATGGTAAGCAAAAAAAAACTCATGTAACTAAATATACAATTTTAGTACCTGCAGTTGACCTCCACTTACGATGTTATTACTGTATGTATATTTTAAACTATAACGAATTTAGATACGACGATAAGAGTGAAAAATTCCGCATTTTTTGCTGAGTAAGAATATCATCTTAACTCAATACCGCCTAAAACTGAGTTACGATGTTTTTCCTTGCACGTGTCGAATTGTCGTTGATGCCTTTCGCTAGTGTCACTTTTAGTAATGGGGTCGGAGCCGCGCGAGCACACCGTATCGTTATTGAGAATATGAGACATTTAGATTAGAAGTATCAGTATTTTATTGCATCGTACGTGTGGTGTGTGTGTGTGTGTGTGTGTGTGTGTGTGTGTGTGTGTGTGTGTGTATGTGTGTGTGTAGCAAGAACTTCATCGCTAACATTAGATTTGTCGGCGCCGACAGACGTAAATACAGCAGATAAACTCGGTGAGTAGGTTTAAATTTTTTTACTTGACTTTCACTGAATTTCTTTAATTAATGAGTGTCGTTGTTTTGTATTGCATACGTGTTCAATTGATGGAACTTCTTAGCATAGATTAAGCAAGCTACGACATTAATATATGGATGGCAGACAATTTAATCAAAACTAGGCTATTTTTTTAGTCACTGATTGAACCTATAATTAGATGCCTAAACTTTAACTGCAGAAATTTTCGTGAGCGCGCTCGTCGCCCGAACTAAATGTATGTGGATGGCGTGGAAGCCATTTTATAGTTGTTCTACCTTACGAAGGCTATTTGGCTACGAATGTTGTTTGGCGTGCACATGCACATTATTTTAGTGTGCGTAATACGAGAGCGTGCAGACGCACACTAAAACATTTTGCATGTGCACGCTTAGCAACTGAACTTTCATAGCCTAACGGACTTCATGAGATTAGAACAACTATAACCTTAGGGGTAACCACTCCTAAGTTAAGCGCCCATGTCTTCGACAGTACCAAATGAGTTTTTGCGAGAGTTCCGAGGCTTCGACCAAGCGAGCGTCGCGCGAGTTTTTTCTCTAATTAAATCTTGTCGCTGCGGAAAATCGAATAAAGACATCATCAGTGTGAACAGCCAGTCTACGTAATTACGTATCTGCGTTTCTTTATAAAAAATAATCAATAGCAAGTTACTTCCTTTCTGCAGCGGGGCAGGTTTATAAATAACGGTGAAGTATGTTTATACAATTACTACCAAAAATATGTTAATTAACCTTTGCCTATCAAAAGTTAGACTTTGAATGCGAAGCTATAAAATTTAATTAATTAATTATTAGCAACTTTCATAAGAACCATTTGTAAACACAGTGTTTGCGATCTTGAACTCCATTAACCTCGGAATGATTGGAAGTTTTTTTATTTATCAACCTTTTTTGTGTTTAAGTAAATAAGACATGACAATATTTCGTCGCATTCGTTTTCGTTATAAAATATCACAAGAGCACGCTAGCTATGTTGCGTCCAATAGAGAAGTATCGCCAATTGGTCACATTAATGGGATCGGCCCCCTGATTATGTAACTGTTGCAATCAAGAAACTGACAGAATTCGCAGTTATATTGCTGCTTTAAGTAACATAGGTAGTTGTCACATTGATTTTTACTAAAGCAGTAATGTATGTGTTCTGTCAGTTTCAATCAAAAGTTGTTAGAAACAGAGTTACTTACATATAATCAGGGGGCGAAAGTCGAAGTCAACTCGTCCTAAAAAAACTCGTCCCTCCATTTCGGTATCTCTATTCTCATCATTGATTCCATAATAGAAACAAAAAAGATATAAACGTATTAAAAAACAAGATTATGATATTTGAACTTATTTAGTTGCTCTTTTACTATGACAGTGTCGTCTATCTGTCTCTCTATCTGACGTGCCGTCGTATGTACAGTTAATAGAAGCGATTTCTAAGAGTGAGACTAGATATCGCACGCTTAAAATTGTGTGGTCTTGCTCATGCTTAAGATTAAGATTAACTTAAACGTCACTCAACTTTGAGAGGCTCTCAAACATCGTCCTGGCGCATTAAATGTCAAAGATACGACAAAGACAGCATGATGTTTGAGCGCCCCTCAAAGTTGAGTATCGTTTGAGTATTCGGCCATTAGTATCTCTATTTTGTGACAAAATCAACCCCTCCTTTTACCAGAAAATTGACTACAAAGTTTTTCGATCTAACACTGTTATCAACCCGCCTGCCACGCGTGGCGATAAGGCAACATCTTCCTATGGGAGAAGCCTGAGTCCTACATGGACTAAATGGCAGTAAGTAATTATAAATCCTAGCTTTACTTATTTTGTGATATCCTCCTACGAGATATGCCCACGGATTTTAATGGGTTGTCATGGCAAGCTTTTATATTATTTTTTGAAAAAATAAACTTACGTCGGTGTTGCACTCCGCTGACACAGTGAAGACGATGCTGCCTTTATTCAGCCAGGGGGGTCGCGCATTTGATTCTCGGATGAGAACTGCCATACAAAGAAGCAGAAGGACGCAGCGTAGCGTATGTTTCTGTTGACAATAAATTAATAAATTTAAAAAAATCACCAAAAACTGTTCGACATTCAAGGCCTGAAGGTAATATTAAATGTGAAAGTTTGTGTGTTTGTTTTTAATCACGATAAAACGACTGAACGGATTTTTAATGAAACTTGGCACCATCACGGGTATCTTATATCCTGCTCTAACAAATATACTTTTTATTCTGGTTAAAAGCTCTCTAGGATTTTTTAATATCTACGCAGACGAAGTCGTGGGCTAGTACTAATAAGTTCCTAATAGTTGTTTAGTCCTAATGGCCTGTGTTTAAATTTGCGGTATGATTGACATTTTGTATTAAAGGAACTTGATTTTACAAATCAAAAAGATAGACTCTACATCGAGATAATGTTAAAACAAGGATTTTGACAGACATATAGATGGTCAACGAAAAATATTCTATTAACCCTTAAAAGCCCGTAAAATGAAACACATTAGATATTTCATTGTTATCCAGCCGCATTCGGACGCTCGAGCGTTGATAAATTAAAACCATACTTTTTACACTACTGCCCAAAAAAGAAGTGTATTATTGTTCAGGATTTGGACCAAAATTATGTAGCATTACTGAAACAGGTGATCGCGTTGCTTAAACTGAACAACTTTCTACAAGAAACATAGGTCGGTAACGAAAAAGAAATTCATACTCCCATACAAAATGTATTAGTCAGGGTCGACTTAGTATGGAAATGCAAAAAAAAATATTTATCGAGCTACGTTCCTTGGAAAAAGTTGTTCAGTTTAAGCAACACTATTACTTGTTTCAGTTTTGTTACATAATTTGGTTCCACCTTATATTGGTAAGTTTTTTCCTATTTGACTAGTGAATAAATTTTCCATCCAGCATTAGTTTATTATTAGCACACTAATTAAACTTTAATTTTAGCAGTTAATTTGATAAATATATGCCTACACTTTAGTGCTTAAACCTTCAGTTATAGATAAATTTTGACCCGATGTTTTGAGGCCGATTACTCGCTAACTTTACCTATGTACCTAGGAAACAAACTAAATTTAGCTTAATTAACTATGGTTATCTAATAAAATAACTGTTGTCTCTAAGCGAATGACAGTAAATCTTCAACCGTGTTTGTAAATAAACTGACAGTTATCATGTTCTTGAACCGACTCTTTAACTTTTGGGATCAGTCATAATAACATAAGATTACTAATTAGTTATCTTGTCATAATTTAAAAAAATGGGGAAGTATGTAATAAATATACACTTTATCTACTCTCATATCGTAAAGTTCGAATTATAAACTTCAAATCGAGTTTATATTGACATACTTTATACACGCAATACAAAATTGAAAAAAAAAGTTACTAAGTAGTTACCATCTGTGCTGCGAGGCCGACTTTATATAAAAATAATTTATTTTTTTCTACTTGCAAGCAATATTTTATGCACAAAAAATCGTGGCCTAGTTTCAACAGAAGATAACTTATCTGATTATTATAAGACTTGTAAAACGCTAAATAGACATAAAAATGATAAACTTCAAGATAATGCAATAAATGATTATCGATAAAAATAGACCAATTATCATGTGATGTGGCCATGTAATCAATAGGAAAGATTTTTCATAATCCCTGGAAATTTTCCCGATCGTAACAATTTTCATAACTTCTACGAAAAAGGAAGTGCTTTTTCACGTTTAAAAACTGGTTATCAAACAAAAATATGTTTTCCGCCTTTGTAACTTTTATTTTGAATATTTCATAACTCCTAAGAAAAAGGAAGTTCTGGCTATCAAATAATAAAATGTAATTTAACTTTCATTATTTCATTATATTCACTGTTTCATAATAATAGGGATTTTGTAACTATTCTTCACAACTTCTTTTTAAATTTTTTGTAGAATTTTTATTTATTTTTAATATATTCAATCCTCTATTTTTTATTATTATTTTTGTTATTTTAGATTAACTTGGATAACAAATATTGGCTTAAGAATCAGAGATGTACATCGTTTTGTCCAATACGGTTTAATTAAAATTGTAAATAAAACCCAACAATATCAAAAATGGATTACAAAACATAAATACCTATATCTATTGATAGTATAGTATAATAATTAAAAAAACGTTCTAGTCATCTAGCTACTATTTTTTTTTTCGGAAACAATACTTTTAATTTTTAAATATCATTAAAAGTATCATTTTATCATTAAAAGTATTATTTGGTATAATACTTTTAATGATAAACAGAAAAGTTGCTATGCCAAACTTTTGTTGCTGACCATAACGTAACTTATGTTTTTTTCTGTAATTATTTAACGTGTATGCAAAATTTCATGATGATCGGTTGCGCGTATTCCCAAAAGTTCCGTTGAAGCTGTCCCGTGACGGGGCTTCTGGTATTTTTCTTCCCAAAGGTTTTATTAATGGGAGTAGTGGGGTTTTGATTCCCAGAAGTTCCTTGTTCCTTGTTACGAAAGTCCCGACATTATATTAAGACGTGTCCAAACATGGAGCGACATGCGGGGCAGAATTGTGTCCCTTTGAATGCCGCTTGTCGCTGTCGTGCACTTGGCGCTTTATTTGGACACACCTTTATGTTTAAAATTTTAATCAATTTTCTTTGTATTTACTTATTAATACTTCTTGTAAATACGCCACACTCAATATAAATGTCACTTAAAAATTAAATCTGTCGGAATCGTGTTCAATCATTACAAGCAAACCCAATTGTAGTAGTACTTGTAAAAGTAACTGAACCTCTGGGAAAAAATCTCCAAAAGCCCCGCCACGGAAGAACTGTAACGGGAATTCTGGGAATACACGATCGGTTGAGTAGTTAAGACGTGAAAACGTTACTAACACCCGTATTCAAGAACAATACTCAAGGGGCCCTTGCCTATGCGAACGCACTGCGTTGAAATAGCTCTGTGATTGGTTCGTTTGTTTTACGTTTTCACGCCATGATCACAGAAGAATTAATCACAGGAGCCTCAAAAATAAACAGGTTCATGGTGTAAATCCCGACATAGTTTATTCTAATAATGAAAATCTTTACATAATAAAAAAGAATATAAAATAGAAGTATTGTTGTAAGAAAAACATCATTGTGAATGCTAAAATCTCTTGCTCGTCAATGGCATATTATAAGTGTCATGCAAACCTTTCCTAAAGTAAGTCATTACAGCCCCACGGTCTAGCCAGGTCATAATGTTGTACTGAATATCATTTGTTCCCATGGGAATTAATGTGATTAAAATTTAGAATGCAACCCATGTAGTCGTGATCGATCGAGGTTGGTTTCAAAAATGTTTAGGTGCAATGAGATTTTCTGCGTTAGGCTGTATGTTATCATTTTGCACTGCCCACAAATTAAAAGAAATTGTAGCTAGAATCCTGAGTACGAGGAATATACCACCCGGGACATAATACACTACTTTAAACCCTTGTTGCATAATCTACTATAAAAGTATTGTTCATAAATACGGGTGTGGTGACTCACTTTCTCATTTATGACAAATAGTAAGGATGGTGATTGGGTTACTGTGTTCTATTTAAGTAGATTAAACAATTTCACGATCAATTGATAATAATTTTTAATTGCTTCATCGATTTTGCCTAATATGTAGATTACATTAATTATCAGATTCAAAAATAAACAAAGCTTAGCTAATCCTGATTGATGTGTTGATTTTAAAAAGGTGTTACGAGAACCTATGAAATGTTAAAGAAAAATAAATATTGTAATAAATTTGTTAATTTTAGATAATTTTAGATTAAAATATGTAATAAAAAATAGAATTTTAGATTCTTCTTTAAATATAAACGATCGATATTTTGTAGGACTGATGTTTGGATTATTTACGCCGTAATTTGTCGTTGTCAAATAGGGCCCTAGGGCCCTAGCTACATTTGTCTATATTTGATTTTATTTTATTTTTGTTTTGTTCGACAGGTTGGTTTATTCGGTCATACGCGTTTGACCTCTAGGTAGTTGCCTTGACATGTTGAATGCATTTGATAGCATCTAATCTAGATTATTAGAATACTAGCTTCCACCAGTTTTGATCCATAGTCTTCCTTATTTGATACTGGAAAATCTAGATTCAATAAGTCAGCTACATTGTATTAGTGACCGCCGTGGTTGAGTGGCTTTGTACCGGTTTTCAAGGTGACGCCATCTCTGAGGTCCCGGGTTGGATCCCCGGTTGGGTCAATTAAGAAAACGAACTTTTCTATATTGGCTCATGTCTGGGTGTTTGTGATACCACCTGTTGCCGAGCCGGCCTCTTTTTTACTAGTTTATGGTTTTTTACTTTTATCTTATATTTTTTAATTCTGTACTTTTTATACTCTAACATATTTTCCTTTGGTTTTGTACTCTGTGTTTTTTATTACTTGTCAAGTTGTGTTCATCAGTTTATAATAATAAAAGTAAATTTTTATACTACCTGCTCGTCAATGGCATATTATATGCCATGCAAACCTTTCCTAAAGTAAGTCATTTTTCCCATGGGAATAATGTGATTTGAATTTGGAATGCAACCTATGTAGTCGTGCTTGATCGAGGTTGGTTTCAAAAATGTTAAGGTGCAATGAGATTTTATTCAGAGTTAGGCTGTATGTTGACGACCTCCGTGGTCGAGTGGCTTTGTACGCCGGTTCGATCCCCGGCTGGGTCAATTTAGAAAACGAACTTTTCTATATTGGCTCAGGTCTGGGTGTTTGTGATACCACCGTTGTCTCTGATTTCCAAAACACAAGTGCATTAGCTGCTTACTTTGGAATCGGAGCAATGTATGTGATGTTGTCAAATATTTATTATTATTATTATTAGCTACTAATTGTTCTTTAGATTCATTGCAAAAAATATATGGCAAAATTATTCAAAAGGTGCAATTGCATCTACATGTTATAATGTACTCTATGAATTTCAGTATTCGTCGATATAGCAATCGCAATATTAAAAAAATAATCACTAGCGCAGATTTCGATTACTCTGTGACTACATTGGTATCTATAGAGGACGAGTCATTACTTGTCTAAGTAAAGCAGAATCTTCCAATATTGTATTCACATGCAATTAAGAGTATAAATTAATCATAAATCATCAAAACTGCACTTAAATTGCATGTAAGATTTATTTTACTATTAAGGGTTTAAGTATGAAATTGACGTTTTGTATGGAGAATTTTAAAGAATTTGAATTTTCCATACTTACTTTTTCTTTGTTTATTTAACAACCACTAACAGTGAAGTTCTAAAACTTTTATGCACTAGTTAATGTTTAAACACTAAGACAACGTATGCCACTTAGATTACGCGAAAAAAATAAGTATCGGCATTGGCTAAGTTACAAAAAAATATGAGGCTGCTAATAATAATATACTTTTTTTTAAAGTTAAGGAAAGAAATCAGAAATGTTTTTATTTCTGACAGGTAGTTGGCCGTCATGAACATAATTCGAAATAAACAACCGAAGCATCTTTAACATCATAGAAGATAATTGACCCGAAACAAGAATGTAATAATACCTAATGTAGAGCAAAACTAGAACGTAAGAATAAACAGCTTTGAGAATTAAAAAACAGCAGCTCTAAAAAGCAAGAAATAATATTCAAATCTGCATAATTACTATTAAAGTACCTACGCATATCTGATATTAAAAAAACGTCTTTTGAAGTCGGGTGGGGCTAAAGATATTTTTCTTTTTTAATCATAATAACATTTATCGTGGTTTCTCTTTCTCAATTTGATTTTTTAATTCTAAAAGCCCCACCCGACTTCATAAAAAAAACAAATAAACAGTCGAACATAGAACCTCCTCTTTTTTTGAAGTCGGTTAAAAATCTGTCCAAAAATACAAATAGTTAAGGCGTACGTAGAGACGTTAATTAATAATAAGAATTAAAGTATAAAATTGCCGATTATGAGTCTCTGTGTGTGAGAAAAAATCGGATATTTTACATATTATTATATTTTACAAGTCAAACAATAATTTGTGATTTGACATAAAAAACAATTTAAATAAAATTTGTTGAACAAACTTGATGAAACAAAAAATAGTGGTTCTGTATTTTTTATATTTTAACTAAATTTTGGCTGTCTAAAAATATATTTAACTTATATATTAATTTTATTTTTATGTAGGTAGTGAAATTGTTGCATGAAAAGCTTTTTTTCAAATATATCAAATTTATTAAATCAAATCATAATTATTTATTATTGTACTCAAAACTCGGGATTTTCATTTTAAAAAGTTAACTTTCTAGTAAAATTAAGTTAACAGGTCTTTTTGCTTTTAGGGCATTGTGCTCATAGGACGTTTTACTTAAATGTCCTTCTATCTATACGAAAGGATTGTAAACACTTCGTTTATTTAAACTATAAATATTAAAACAAAACTTATGTAAAACCACAGTAATGAACACTTGAACACACACATTTTTATTTTAAAAACCAAAAGTTATAAGTATTTTAAATGATCTAAAAATAAAAACTACCAAAATTTACACAAACTTTCACTAAACACTAAACAATACCTACCTAAGTATATCCATTCTACCTAAGTATATCTATGACGATCTCCGTGGTCGAGTGGTTTTGCACACAGATTTTCAAGGTGTTGCCATCTCTGAAGTCCCGGGTTCGATCCCGGTTGGGTCAATTTGGAAAATGAACTTTTCTATATTGGCTCAGGTCTGGGTGTTTGTGATACCACCGTTGTCTCTGATTTCCGTATCTGCTCTAGCTACTTACTTTGGAATCGGAGCAATGTTCGTGATGTTGTCTAATATATATTTATTTATTGTTATTTATTCTGTGACTAAAACAAAAAATGAGAATATCCGGAAGTAAAAAAACATACCAAAACAAACATCGTGGCCGCCATCACAGACCACTAACACAGCGGAATAAAAAAACAAAACAACACTTTAACTCTTCCGAGAGATGCGAACCGCTTCACTGACTAGCAATTCTGATATGGTCGGTCTACCAATGTTCATATTATAAGACGGTCTTATCTGTGGCACCTTCCTCTCGCGTGGACGTCTGGTGATTGCGAGTATATCGGTTCCGCCAGACGATAAAATTGTACCGATTTTTTTAAATTAAACGAGTCGACACGCGCGTGTAGGATGCCTTTTCGTTACTTTTGAAGGCGGGTTCACACCGCGCGTTCGAAACGCATCGGTGAAATATCAGAATTTCTAAGTGAATCTTGCTCTGAGCTAAAATTGAGGCATTTATAATTTAGCAGTGTTTAAATACATACACTAGGTAGATATTCTTAACTTTCGGTCATTTTGTGATTCTCAACCGCCTCTGTGGTCTCGTGGTTCGCCCACCCGTGTAAAACGCAGGGGTCCCGGGTTCAATTCCCAGGAGGAGGACAAATATACCCCATATTTGTACACGGTTTGGTTGGTGGTAGGGCTTATTTCAAGTCCGCCAGGCTAGCTACCACCATCTCCCTAAGTCTGACGCCATAACAACAATTTATAAATTGTTGTGTTCCGGCAGTTTGAGGTAAGATAGCCAGTTCCTCAGTGGTTGAGGATTCCGGGTGTAGTGCGCTTCCGCCTTAAGCCTTTTCGCCACTTAACATCAGGTGAGGTGAAGGCCAAGCGCTAACCCGTTGTGAGTAAAAAGAAAAAAAATAAGTAGATCACATAATTAATAAAGATTTAGGATAACCACCATTCCGTTTCACTTGTCTTTCTACACGACGTGTAACAAAATTAAAGGCTAAAGCAGAATATGGTAGGGTACCTACCATTCATATAATCCCGGAAAATAATTATAAATCATAAAACCCTAAATTTTTGAAAAAAAAAGTTGTTATTAAATTTAGATTTTTCGCATTCACAATGCTATTTTAATATTAAGATAAATAATATTAGAAAAAATACTAGAAAAAATCGACTCACCTGTACCGTCTGAGGTGCTGCGGGTGAGTCGATTTTTTCTAATATTATTATTTATCTTAAAAAAAATTGTGTTAAACTGCATAATAATAACCGAAATATTTTTTTTACTTTTGCCCACTTTTGGATTTATTATCGAAAACAATAATCTATTTGCATCTAGTATTGTCACTTTGCAGTTTTCCATACAAATAAAAAACAAAATTACTCAGCCATTACTTACATAATGGTTTTTAGGGTTTATTATAATTTTCCGGGGTAATTATTGTTATTAATATTTTTTTGATTTTATTTATCCAAACTTTTAATATTTATGTATTCTTGTGGTTCTCGATGATATTTCCCATCCACCCTTTAGGTTATAGTTTGGGTTTTGCTTACAAAATCGGTGTTTTGCTTATCCCACGGGCGAAAATATTACATTTGCACTATGTTTAACGTAGTGATCATTATTTGAGTTTAATTTTTTTTTCAAATATTATATTCTTAATACCCACCTGATGTTTCTATGTGTGTTGAAACAAATAAACAATTATCTTTAACTGCGCTATGTGTGGACCTACCCTTAGCAAAAACCACGTGTATATGATTAAACGGCGCTCGCGAAACATCATAAGTATCAAATAAGTAGAATCTGTCAACTTATCAATGACAGATTATTGATTATATGACAACTACCTACTTATAATAAATTTCGATGTGATGGCCTAATATATTATAATTATTAATAATTTAATAAAAACTCTTGAGAGGGGTTGACGCCTAAGTTTCCTTACTAATATTATTAATGCGAAAGTCCGTTTGTTTGTTTGTTTGTTACGCCTTGTCAGGGGTACAGAGAAGGACATAGGGTAACTTTCATCCCGAAAAAATTAATTGTTCCCGAAGGATAGCAAAAAACTTTCCACACGGACGAAGTCGCGGGCGGTCGCCAGTAATCTATACAACGGTGGTGTGAGTCAAGGAGAAAATTTCGCTTCCGCTTTAGATGCCGAGTTAACTTGACCGGGTTATATATCTTCTTTAAAATAAAATAATTACTTTTAATAAATCTTTAGATTCGTCTCAACAGCCCAAGTGTTCCTAGGTAAGTGATGTTAAAAACTAACATGGTGGCTGTGCGGTGCTATTATTTGAAGTGCAAAAAAAAAATTGTTTTTTAATAATGCCATATACAAGGTGTTACAAAAATACCCCTAATGCCGAATATGGTATATAGGGACCATCAAACTGAACAACTTTTACTATGGGACCAACTCTGAAATCAGGAAAAAAAAACAGCTGTTTCATACATTTTGATATTTTCGATTTTAATTTTTGTATGAAACAGCTGATTTTTTTTTCGCGTATAAAACACACCTTGTATAAAATCATTTGGCTGGCTCCGAGCGCTCTTTACTACTCATTTTCATACGACATAGTCAAAATCCGATTATTTTAAATCGCTCGTTGACCAGAAATTGTCAGAGGTAGTATACAATTTGTTTTAAGTCACACGAACGATTTCAAGAATAGGGCCCTTGAGACCCCATTTTATACGTGTCATAAAATATAATCATACGGGTTCGATTCCCGTCCAAGAACATGATCTGGTGCGAGTCCTATTTTTTCTAGTATATTATTTAGTATTATAATCATACAGTTCTTGGGGTGGACGAACTACTAGACCACAGAGGCGAAACTGTACCTTAACAGCACAATAAAAAATGACAGATATACCTATGGCCATGCTTTTTTTATGTCTCTCTCATCGAAATCTGAAAATTGAGATCTCTAACAAAAGTATCTTATGTATTAAATTTCATCAAATTCGGTTTAAAACTGTAGATGCTACGATGTTGTGAAAGGTATGGACATACGGATGGACGGACGGACACGAACTGAACGGTCTTATAAGGAACCCTAAAAAGGTGTCAGTCAGCATAATATTAATTCCTATCTGTCTACATCTATGTACACTACACCCTCTTTTAACTATTTTCGCCGAAAACCGGATACGATCTTATCTTGGAGGTCTAACGATTGGAAATGAGATAAACAGACAAACATAAGTACATACACGTAGATAAACCGAGACACGCCTTCGCCACAGTTTGACCTCCACTATTGCGGTTATTCAATTTTATCTCATTAATGATATCGTTATTAATTACCTAAATGTTGCGTCATAATTACTTCATACTGATTTGGAAAAAAAATAGCGGTTTAGAATAGAAGATTGTTTTATTTTTTATCCACAACAGGATTGTGCTTGGCCTTCACCTCACCTGACCTGATGTTAAGAGACGATAAGTCCTAAAGTGTAAGCTCACTACACTTGGAATCCTCACCACTGAGGAACTGGCTATCTTACCTCTAACTGCCGGAACACAACAATTTTTAAATTGTTGTTATGGCGTCAGACTTAGGTAAGATTATGGTGGCGAACTTGAAATAAGCCCTACCACCAACCAAACCGAGTACAAATTGTACCACCCTCCTGGGTTTCAAATCCGGGACCCCTGCGTCTTACACGGGGCGAACCACTAGACCACAGAGGCGATTGAGAATCACAATTATGACCGATAATTAAGAATAGCAGTCGTGGAGGGAGCCGCAACGTTGACTGTTGCGGTCCCCTCCTGGCGAGACCCACATAGCCCCCTCACGCTCACCTGCGGGAGGGGAAGCGCGTAAATGCGTTTTCTTCGGCATAAAAAAAGGGTGGGGAAACCACCGAGACAGTTGTTTTATTGCGTTACATCAACAACAACAAGCATGGCTCACTCCATTGCACGCTGGGTAACCTTGAGCCTTCTAATGAGACCCATAGTTAGTGACCACGTTGCATTGCCGTAAGTCATCACAGCCAACACACACTGGTCATATACTTTCGTCTTGAGACACTGACCTAAGTTGGACGCGAAGATTTTTCAAAGCTTCCCGGATGTTGCACATCCGAGTAGAATTCGACGAAAGATCTCTTTCTCGAAGTTTGACTTACCTAATCAATAACTTCGAGTGTAGTTTTCCCAACATTAGCTGGAGTGGGTACAACATGGGCCTTCGATTCGACATGATTTTCATCTTATCCACGTTAAAAATAATACCAATTAAGATAAAAATGTGCACTTGGAAAGATCATTCGATTCTTGAATGGCATGGCGCGTGATTAATTTGACGTCACATTTTACTATGCAAAAGATGTTACAATAAAGCATTAGTAATTATTATAATAATCTATAGTAGTGATAAAATTTACTATAATTATCTTAGAGTAGGATTTATGATTTTAAACATTGTAACTGTCTGTATAGACGAGATGACCTCCGTGATCGATTGGTTTGTACACGGGTTTTCAATGAGTCACCATCTCTGAGGTACTAGGTTCGATCCCCCTCTGGGTCGTTTTAGAAAACGAACTTTTCTATATTGTTTCAGGTCTGGGTATTAGTACCTAGTTCCACTGTTGTCCCTGATTTCATAACACAAGTGTTTTAGTTACTTACTTTGGAATCAGAACAAGAACAGTGCTGTTGTCTTATTTATTTACTTATAGATAAACTATTTAGTCCTCGTGGAATTCTACATCCCGGAGTTTAAAAATCCTTCCATTGATGTATACCTACTTACCTCATATTCAACTATGTGAATTTGTATGCACATGGCATTTCCGTGAACGGTATGCTGGATTACCGTGGGTGCTGGGGTCTATTTTCTACCCCTTCGGCTGGCGTCGAGCGCTCTTTTTAACCGACTTCAAAAATTAAAAAGGAGGAGGTTATCTATTTGTTGCGTATGACCATCAGCCATTTGATGTCCCCACTGCTGGGGCACAGGCCTTCCTTATGGGTGGATAAGGAGGATGGGCCATGACCACGCGGGCCCAATGCGGATTGGTTAACTTCTACAAATGCAGCCGGGACCAACGGCTTAACGTGTCTTCTGAAGTACGGAGGAGCTCGAGATAATAAATTTTTGGTCACCCATCCCATGACCGACGCTTGCGAAATTTGCTTAACCTCCGCAATCGATGGGTCATGCGCTAAACCACTGCGCCACCAAGCTCCTCGCTGCGTCTCGCATTGGATTCATCTTGACAAGTACTCCGATAGGAGTTGGAGTATTTTTAGTTTTAGCTCGTTGACTAAAAAGCAGTAAATAATAATTTACAGTTTTTTTTAAACATGAAAATAATTTCTCCCGTTAAGATTTATAAACTAGACAGAAGTTTTAAACCTAAAAACCTGGGGCGCGTGCAAAAGGAAATTTGATGATAAATCTTACAAAATGCGCCCCTCGTTTTTAGATTTAATACTTCTGTATACTTAGAGTGTAAAAATTAAAAAGAAAAACCTCCTTCAAAAAACCTTAAAAAAATTGCTACAAAAAAACAGCTTCAAAAAGCAACAGCTCTAAAAAAAAATTGCTATAAAAACAGCTTCAAAAAACAGCAGCTCTAAAAAGCAAGAAATAATATTCAAATCTGCATAATTACTATTCAAGTACCTACGCATATCTGATATTAAAAAAACGTCTTTTGAAGTCGGGTGGGGCTAAAGATATTTTTCTTTTTTAATCATAATAACATTTATCGTGGTTTCTCTTTCTCAATTTGATTTTTTAATTCTTAAAGCCCCACCCGACTTCATAAGACGTTTTTTTAATATCAAATATGCGTAGGTACTTGAATAGTAATTATGCAGATTTGAATATTATTTCTTGCTTTTTAGAGCTGCTGTTTTTTGAAGCTGTTTTTTATAGCAATTTTTTTAAGGTTTTTTGAAGGAGGTTTTTCTTTTTAATTTTTAAAAGTTCTTTATTTTTAACTTTTTTGTGGTAGGTATGTATAAGTAAATGTAAGCGATGATATAAATATATTTTATTCATATTTCACACATTTCAATAGTATAATACGCCTAGTAACTCAATATCCACTTTTCGCATCGTTAATTTTAGCAAGGGTCAGACATGGGGTAGGTGACCAAAGTATATTATCTCGAGCTCCTCCGTGCTTCAGAAAACACGTTAAGCCGTTAGTTCCAGCTACATTTGCACATTAACACCCACTAATCCGCATTTGGCCCGCGCGGTGGGTTATGGTCCATCCTATTCATCAGCCCATAAGTAAGGCTTGTATTCCAGCCCCAACAGTGACACTAAAAAATGGTTGATGCGAAACCTTTCAATACCGTAGAGTAATCACTAATACACTATCCTATTTGATTTTGAAGAGTTCTCTTGAGTATCTTCGAAGTCGAAGGTCCAATGCGACGGAAATTTAAATGAAAACACCCTTAAAGTATCCCCTTTTAAAACAAGAATTATCTCAATCGGTTTATAAACAAAGAAGTTATTTCTGAAGATCCGTTGAAACTCGTGCTCGTTTCAGGATTACTCGAAAACCACTAAACCGATTTGAAATATTCAAAAAATGGGACCAACTTGGGAGCAAATCTGATAAAGTGGCGTTCAAATCATGTCAATCGGTTCAGCCGTTCTCGAGTAATCAGTGGACATACATAAAAAAAAAACAAATAAAGAGACGAAAAAAGAACCTCCTCCTGTTTTTGAAGTCGGTTAAAAAACGGGTAAAGTCCGTTTTAAAAACGGGTTTTTAAAAGTTATGTATGTTATGAGGTTTGTTCCCACGTTGGTCCCATATTTTGAAATCAGTTCAGTTTTTTTACTGCTCATTGTTTTTTACATCATCTGTGAAAATTTCAACTGTCTAACTATCACGGTTCATGAGATACAGCCTGTTGACAGACGGACAGATATAGACTGACGGACGGACAGCGGAGTCTTAGTATTAGGGTTCCCGTTTTACCCTTTGGGTACGGAACCCTTAAAAGGGAAATGCAATATCCAATTTTATTAAGCAAATATATGGGAACTCTTTAATTTGACTGTCCTAAAATTAGCATAAATAATATTATGACGTGCGACATCTTGCAAATGCAATAAATATGTTCTATTCTATTCTATATCTATTCTTTGACGTTGAATTAAATAATGATTTTTATAAGTAGTACAATCCAATGAATTTAGTGTACCGGCTCGGTACGTTTTCGTTTTGAAAGGAACGCGCTTCGTGGAACTGCGTGCGAGCAAGTATACCTACTTCATGTAATGATGTTTTTTAATATCATTGACTTCATGCATTTCCATCAAATATTAAAATAAACCAAGATAATAAATACAAGGTCGAGACGGTTAAAGTCCTACTTGGAAATATTATTATGGCGCGATGTAATTGATTGCAGGTATTACTTTGCTATCTATCACCGCTTTTGTTTCACTCTAGTAGTCTAGTCTAGTGATAATTAAACCATGATATCAAATTAAATAGCGTCTTAAGATTATTGTTTTCGTTTGATATAAATAATCTATTGATTTTGCTACAGAATTCTAATGTTTACACGAGCTTAGCTAATAAATAAATAAATAAATATTTGACAACATCGCATACATTGCTCCGATTCCAAAGTAAGTAGCTAAAGCACTTGTGTTATGGAAATCAGAGACAACGGTGGTATCACAAACACCCAGACCTGAGCCAATATAGAAAAGTTCGTTTTCTAAATTGACCCAACCGGGGATCGAACCACGGAGGTCGTCAAAATTATCGTCAAATAATGATTGACTTGTCACTAACACTAATTACCTTGAGTGTAAAAAACTGACTATGTATTTGTTCTGTAAGTTTACATGCAAGCTATTAGTGACAAGTAACAAGTACCTACATACTAAACATTTTACTAGTAAAAACATTACATAAGAATAATACAGTAAAAAGTCCGTCATTTGCGCAGCCCATTAGCTTCAGCAACACCAAGTAGAAACTTAAATACTTAACTTTTCCTTTGGTAAGTTTAGGTACAGACGACAGCATATACATGTTGACTTTGCATGTTGTTTTTCCATTGCAGTAGAGTCCGGTCAGCGAGTCGTATCAACTCCAACCACCATTAAATTTGAAAATGTTGAAGCTTTATACCAAAATACTGCGAATTATCAATTTTATACTTTCATTATATTTCTTCAGCTTTTTGTACAAAAATAATCTTTAGGAATTGTCAAAATGGCGGTAAGCTGTCATCTGGTTTGCACTCTACAATATCTATTTTGTTTGAGCGGCTGAATTTAGGACGTGTCCGAATTTAGGCGCTGTCTCCCTATTCGAGGACACCCAACGACTCAAGGAGGAGCTCGGTGGCGCAGTGGTATAGCGCCTGGCCCAGCGATTGCGGAGATTAAGCAACTTTCGCAAGCGTCGGTCATGGGATGGGTGACCATAACTTTATTATCTCAAAATCCTTGTTTCGGAAGGCACCTTAAGCCGTTGGTCCCGGCTGCATTTGCAGTCGTTAGCACCCACCAATCCGCATTGGGCCCGCGTGGTGGGTCATGGCCCATCCTCCTTATCCACCCATGAGGAAGGCCTGTGCCCCAGCAGTGGGGACATTAAAAATGGCTGGTGGTCAACGACTCAAGTGTAATATTGAGTTTCCATGGACACCCCAAGGGGTTCAAACGGAAGTACCTGTCAAGTGGATAGTACGAACCCGCCTGCCAAGCGTGAATATTATGGCAACATCCACCCACGGCACACCCCGGACACTCCATACAAAAAGTGCGTTTAAACTACAACATAAACAGATTACGTTTGTACACGCTGCGAATGTGTGCGTGAACCTTTTAAGGTTGACTCTTGACTGTTGAGCTCGTATGTTAGTACAAACAACTCGCGCGCGCGACACGACCCCGAAGAATGAACTGCTGATCTAACTGCTGGTGGGGGGAGGTGCGGTATGAGGATCGGCGGGAGGCGGAGTGTGGCTGTTCTGTACGTACTATACTAATTCACGGGAAAGGCCGAATCTAAAGTCCTGGCAGCTGCAGTGGACTTATAATGATGCTCAGATTCATAACTCCAGGGTTGGTCAGTTAGCCGAGTTATTATAATGAAAACATGCCTTCCCAGACATCAAAACATTATTATGACACGTCGTGATAATAAACAAGAACATTATTTACATTCTTGAACGGTGATTCATTTTGTCACTTCAGACTGATTGACATTGTAAATAAAATATTAACAATAACATGAGGGAGACAAAATACTAATTATCCTCATGTGAACAATAATATAATAGTGACGAACTAGTTTTGTGCGCCATCTTTTCTTTAGTAATTTAACGATTCTGAAATTTTATTTAAGTGGTAGCCCATACAAAGAATGGCCAGAAAAGCCTTACATATTTTGGTGTACAATTCTCAGACAGTTTGGCTTTTCTGCTGTCAACTCAACGCTAGAGGACGCCTCTATTGTCTCAACTCGTAATTTAAATGTACCTAGTAAATTATTACTAGAATGATGTAATTTATGATTATTTGGAACAGACTCCAAAGTTGAATTACACATGTCGTACTGTTGTGTAATACTTATTGTGTTTCAATTGTCTTCTATTATATTCTATTTTCTAAATTACTCAACCGAGGATCGTACCCGGGACCTCAGAGATGTCGCCAACTGACCATGGAGGTCGTCTATATCACCACCATCTTTTTTGAAGTCATTAAACATCTAGTCATAGTACTGGGAGTGATACTTGCCACAAGACTTTTTTTTTATTTTTACACAACGGGATAGTGGTTGACCTTCTTCACCTCACCTGTGCCAGTATTATGAGATAGGTACACACGATGGCACCTCAGACTAGAGAATGTTGAACTTGAGACCGCCTTTAGGCCCTTCGTAATAAAAGATGTTTTCGCAGTTAAACTGTATAACCTGACGTGCTATCGTGTGTACGTTGACTATGCTCACTAAGTACTTAGTATTTGTTGTATGGTCTGTGACTATACTCGATAGCGACTGTGGTAAGCAATTTTGTATGGAATTTGGCACAGCGCCTCTGGCGGTAACTATACTAAACTAAAAGTTGTCATACAAATGTCATCTACAGTCAATAGCGAGTATAGTAAGCGTAAACTCATAATTACGCCTCTGATGTTAAGTGACGATAAGGCTGAAAGTATAAGCGCACTACACCCGGAATCCTCACCACTGAGGAACTGGTTATCTTACCTCTAACTGCCGAAACACTACAATTTAAATTGTTGTTATGGCGTCAGACTAGGTAAGATGGTGGTATAGTTAGCCATGCGTCTTACAGGGTGAACGCGAACCACTAAACCACAGAGGCGGTTAAAATAAAAGAAAAATAAATAAATTTAAAAATATTAAAAACACGACTGCCCTGCCAAAAAGAACTAAACCGATAAAAAAACAGTTGCAGTCGGGGGACCTCTTTGATACGAGGAAAATAGGAAAATGCAGTTTTAAGGCGACGCATTGATAAACTATTTTCGTATCGTCTGTCTTGCTCAAACTCGCGTAAATTACACTTAACTATCTCACTCATGGCTAGCAGTTTTGCGACGCCAAACCGGTATTTTCGTTTAAATATTTTAGTTTAATATATTTTTAAAAATCCAACTGGCATTTTAAAGTGTGTTTTAGACTGATCTACTAAGAAAATTTAAAGGCTTAAATCGGTCAGGTTTGTCTGTAAAATGCAAATGTCTGTTTTAAAAGAGGATTTCTTGATATTTTTTTCTTTGTTAAGAAAGTTAACGAATCGTGTTTCTGCAACTGACAAAATAAAGTCAATGAAATAAATAATCAGGTTATTAAATGTCACTTTTATATGTTTTGTAATTGATGAGAAAAGTCGAGATCCCTGCCACCAAAATGAACACACAAGCCACACACTCTTAACCACAGAATACAAAGTACAAGTAAGTACCTGACTAATAGCTTAGACTTTGAACAGACTTATTATTTCACTGATTATGATAATTTTGATATCAGTTACCTATACAATTAAAATAATGATGTAAAACTATCATTAGACCTCAAGGTGATAAGTGATGGATGAGTGTCAATCCTTAGTTACTAATCTGCAACTACGAAAGTAATTTCATTTGCTTTAATTTGACTTAATTTAATTTTATGTGTATAATAATTGGTTCTGCAATTTAATGTATAATTGTTTATTTTATCAATGCTTCCCTACTTGATGTTAATTGGATTTATTTTATTGGTTTTCATGTATGACCTAAACACTAATAACTATGAGACCCACTTATTTGTATAAAATTTCATGTAAAAATGTTGGTAATCAAATAAAATTATAGATAAAAGAAATATAATGTAGCTTACTTCCGGAAAAATATATGCAAGATGCACCGCCCGCCTACCCGCAAAAAAATGCACATGCACACCACAAAATATCAGTGCACAATACAACACACCTTGCACCTTCACTTAGACTACTCTACACGTGTTTCACCCCAACCCGGAGCATCCTCAGGAGTTAGATCGTGCGTAAACCAACACCGGTGTTTTTTTTTACAATGGTTTGGGACTTCCGCGAAGTGACGCCTGATTCAAATAAAACCTTAAGGCCCCTATATACCTCAAGTGGCGCCCTCATTTTAATTAAATTTATTGCTCGACAAGTACATAATGTATCGAAAATTTACATGTACAGATTAAAGCTAAGGTTCTATAGTTTATTTATAAACAATAACTTCATTAAAATACAGTTCGTTGTAGTAGTAGTTCGCAAAAGTGCTAAAAGTGGCCACTTTTAGCATTTTTGCGAACTACTACTACAACGAACAAAATTTTACTGAGGTTATTGTTTGTAAATAAACTATAGAACCTTAGCTTCCATCTGTACATGTGAATTTTCGATACATTATGTACTTAGCGAGCAATAAATTTAATTATAATGAGGGCGCCACTTGAGGTATATAGGAGCCTTAAAATCCTAGACTCGGCCGCAACGCTAGCATAATGTAGTGTAAAGACTAAAGAAAATAAAAGCGCTCTAGTCTTGCACACCGCCTATCACCGAAACACTCAGTCTAGCGTGTGTAACAATGGCCTTAGCGTGATCACCGAAACGCGAAATATAGCGATTTCTAATTGAACTGTCAAAAAAACAATGGATTTTGACAGTCGAGTGTCGATAATCCGCTATAGGTACACACGACTGCACCTCGGACTATATACATATTGACCTTGATACCGTCTTTATGCTCTAGGTACGAAATAAAATTAAGCAGATTAACTGTATAACTTGACGTGCTGTCGTATGTACCTAATATGATAATATCACGCAATATCTATCGTGTTTCAGAGGACATATGCTGTAAGGGGTTGGATCGCTAATTGGTAGTCTTAGTCTATGATAAAACAGAATATTTATTATGTTATTAGATTTCCGCCCGCAGCTTCGCCCGAGTGGATTACAGGTTAATGGTTATATCGTGCAGGCGGGGACCCGTGTCCAGCAGTGGGATAAAAACTAGCCTGTGTCCTTCCCCAAGGTCCCATCTATATCCACACCGAATTTCATCAAAATCGGCCCAGCCAGTCAGCGTGTAAACGTAACAGACAGACAGACTTTCGCATTTTTAATATTACTAGTAGTTGCAACAATTTTAGTAAGTATAAGATTGTTGTGTTGATTAATTAAGAATGCGATTGTAGGTTTAATTAAGAAAAAATAAACATCTAAGATAATTAGTGTTTCATCTAATGAAGTCCGGGTGCAAATTCTTCACCCCAACTAGATAAAAGAGGTGACTAGCGAACCATTTTCGAACACACAAATATTTACCTGTTATTAATAGTATCAGAGATATCGAGTGAATTCTGGACAAAATAAATAAGTAAACACGCTGTACGCAACGTGATTTTAGTTGTCTTTTCTATTTTAAAAAGAGTTGCGTTTTTATTAAAGTCGAACTTTATGTTTTGAATTGTAGGTACAGTAGCCATTACTCAATTTCCACATTCACGCTGTTTGTTTTTGAAGAGTTTTGTGCCTTCCTAGTCCCGTCGCAGACCATAGATGGATAATCATTTATTTCTTGCTTTAGACACACACACACATTTTCATTTAAAACAATAAGTAAACGTAACATACATAATTTCACACACAAAGTTATAAATAAGTGCTAGCAACCAACGACAAAAATCCATACAAAAACAAAAAAGCCAAGACAAGTGCGAGTCGGACTCGCCCACCTAGGGTTCCGTACGAATTTAAATATAGTGGGATATACTAGGAAAGTTACGACGATGCCAATAGTGACTCGGTACCTCAGCGGTCACAGCACTGAACCGGACTTCCAAAGATCGCGGGTTCGATTTCCGCCTAAGACTATAAAATTCTGGTGAGGAGTCGAAATTTTTCCTAGTAGGACTTATATTATTTAGTATTGTATAAAAATAGGAGTTATTCCCATCCGATCCACTGTAACTGATCCACCAAGAATTAAAAATCCCAACCGATCCCCTTATAGTTTTCAATTCCCAACGGATCCCCTCATTGTATTTCTAAGCAAGAAAAGGTAGGTGAGTACAGTCAGAAGAAAAAGAAGTATTAAAATCAAATATTCATTTATTGAGCAATTATTTTTAATGTAATAAATATCACAGATAAATCAGATTTAAAAATATTGTCATAATTGTTGATAATTAACATGTTAAAATTATTTAATATCCTTCCATTAAGCTAAACTCAAATATAAATAAAATAAAAAAGTGTTTTTCTCGAATGTTGTAATTAAACGTAACAATTCCATATCAATGGATGATTTGGAAGAATTGTTACGTTAAATTACAATATTTCTTGTCACATAATAATGGTAAAAAAGCCTTTTTATTTATTTTTTTATTTTGAAAAGATGTGTAAATTAAACATTTTAAATTATCAATATTATTATCGAATTGACTTTTTTATATCAAATACAAAACTAAATTAAATAATTCTTTAAAATCACAAGTAACAAACAATCAGTCTTAAGTATAAGTAGCTTTCAAAGAATGATATGACTTGAAATGTAGTAAAATCAAGCAATCATAAAAAAAACTAACATTAAAGACTAAAAATTCACAGTAATTATGATCTTGATCTACTGTTATACAACGTGTTACAAAAATACCCCTAATGCCGAATATGGTAGATTGGGACCATCAAACTGAACAACAATAGCGAAAAAAATCAGCTGTTTCATACAAAAATTAATAACGTAAAGATCAAAATGTATGAAACAGCTGTTCTTTTTCACGATTTCAGAGTTGGTCCCATAGTAAAAGTTGTTCAGTTTGATGGTCCCTATCTACTATATTCGGAATCAGTGGTATTTTTGTAACACATTGTATATTTAATACGAATAAAAAATGTCTGAAAAACTAAAAAATATTTATAGCGGTCAGAAGGCAATAAAAAAGAAAATTAATAAAATATAGAACTGCCTCCGGGCTATGGAGCTTGTGACTTGTTGACTGTACCTCTGTACCTACAAAAAATAAGCTAATAAGTGCTATGGGGTATCAGATGGGAATAAAATATTAATATTTATTCTTGATCCCCTACACAGGGGATCCGATGGGAATAAAAAATATTTAAAAATAAAACCGATCCACCAGGGGATCGGTTGCAGGGGATCAGATGGGAATAACTCAAAAATAGGAGTCATTGCTAAAATATCAAATAAAAAAAATACCGTAATAAAATAGGTAATAAAAATGGGTGCTCAGCGTCATATTCACTTAACTCGCGTCACAAGCAAATTGCTGATTTTCAGCTGTAACCTGAAGCGAGCACGCTGGCACCTAAAAGCTCGGTTTGTTTTGGATTTTCATAAACATACGACGCTCCGTGGATAAGCCCGACAAGGTGGGCCGATCATCTGCGCACGCGAGTTCGTAGATATTGTATGGATATTATGTGGCTAGTATGTATAGTAGTTGCGTTCCATTGGCATGCCCCATTGAGCGACGCCGCTCCGCGCTGTTCGACGGCGTCGGCCACCGAAGCGCGCAACTGTGAAACCAGCCTAAAGGTCGCTAGAAAAGCGCAGGACCGATCGTCGCCGTTGACATAATTGTTACTTATAGCCATGACGAGTTTATTTTTGATCATAACAAGAAAGTAACAAACATCAACCGATCATCTGCGCGAGTTCGTAGATATAGCCGGTTTACATTATCTTAGTTGTTAGTAGAAACGTGTAGACGGCTGATTAGTGACCAAAGCGAGTAACTTTCTAGTTGCCTTTCAACTTGGACCAAAATGATATTTGTTTCGAGAAGCACCCCCTGCGCGCCCGCTCGTGCCCCGCGCGACGCTGCTCGCTACTAGAAGCATGTAAATCGACATTGTAGCGTAAAGAGTGCATTCGTCAAATGACACTACTGGAAGAATGTAAACGCTCACTGGAAAGGCACCAAAACTACTAATGCACTCGCATTCGAGTACGACTCGGACTCTACTACTACTAACAACTGAGATAATGTAAGCCGGCCTTATTGTATGGATAGGTGGGGCTTTCCAAGACTAACACGTTATTGTCCGGTTATTGTTCGTTTTTATTGCCCCGCGGCCCGCGAGCAGCGAGTATTTGACTTGATTATAATATTATATTTGTGTTCCATTGTCACCCCACCGTTGAGCGACGACCTGTCCTGCGCCGCCGGTCGCCCCGTTCAGTCAAAGGCACCCGGTTCGATGCGTATTCGACGGCGCCAGCCACCGAAGCGCGCAACTGTGAAATCAACCCGAAGGTCGCGAAAAGCCGCTGGAAAAGCGCAGTGCAGACATAATTATTACTAATAGCCATGACGAGTTTATTCTACTAAGTTTTTGATCATAACAAGAAAGTATCAAACAACAGGACATTCAGTAAAATTACATTGTCCTGTTGTTTGTTTGCTAGTTTGTTTGCTAGTTTGTTTGCTAACGACCCGCCCTTGCTTTTAGACTTCGCTTCGGTCACAGGATAAATAATAGTACTAGTTTTCGGTGTACAATGATTTTTGTAGGTACTGGTACAAGACTTCATATCCAAAAAAAATTATGCTCAGTAGCTCTAATTCTTAAAGATTTTCAAGTCTAACCGATTCTAACCAAGTCTGACGACATAACAACAATTTAAAAGGAAACTGTTGTGTTCGGGCAGTTTGAGGTAAAATAGCCAGTTCCTCAGTGGTTGAGGATTCCGGGTGTAGTGCGCTTACACTTATGTCTTATTATTATTATTTCTCCTGATGTTAAGTAACATCACTTACCTAACATCAGGAGAAATAAAGGCCAAGCACTGACATTATTTGAATGAAACAAAATATCAAAAGTATGTAGTTATACCTAATATATAATACCAAATAATATACTAGAAAAAATACGACTTACGAGTCGTATTTTTTCTAGTATATTATTTGGTATTATACAAGGTGTTACAAAAGTACCCCTAATGCCGAATATGGTAGATGGGGACCATCAAACTAAACAACTTTTACTATGGGACCAACTCTGAAATCGCGAAAAAAAAATCAGCTGTTTCATACATTTTGATATTTTCGATTTTAATTTTTGTATGAAACAGCTGATTTTTTTTTTCGCGATTTCAGAGTTGGTCCCATAGTAAAAGTTGTTCAGTTTGATGATCCCTATATACCATATTCGGCATTAGGGGTATTTTTGTAACACCTTGTATAAAATAGCATTGTGAATGCTTAAATCTCAAAATTGAAAAAGTTACCTAATATGTTTTTTTATGGACTATTAGGTAAAAAGTATAAAATAATTTCTAGATTTTCAATCCTATACAGAAGTTTTAAACCTAAAAACGTGAGACGCATTTTGTAATATTTATCATCAATCTTTTGCATGCCCCAGGCTGTAGGGCATGCCTTAGAATCTATATCTATGCTTAGAATAAATGTTTTTCGGGCGTATGACGGGGCAGTCGGGTAAAAAAAATCCCCCTACATTTCCCCCTTAAAGATTTTTTTTTCTTAGAAAGGATTTTTGGAAACCCTTATTGTATTATCCTAAACACAAAAATCTGTTTATCCGTTTAGGAGCTACGATACCACAGACAGATACCTACACAGAGACACGTTAATCTTATAACACCACTCTTTTTGCGTCGGCGTTTAAAAAAAATATACCTACCTATATTCCAAATTAACATAGTAGTTTAGGCTATGCGTTTATTGATAGATAATTATTATAAAAACAAACATAACCTATGACCACGACTGCTGAATTTCCTGTTATACTATATTTAAACTTTATTATCAAGGTACCTACTTAAAGGTCATAATTAAATTCTGTGGTTTTGTTTACTAACTAAAAAAAATATAGGTACCTATGTAAGTACATATAAGTATATCATCATGATATAAGTATATCATCTCTACACATGAGGGCCAAATTCTCAAACGATTATTTCCAAATAAGTCCATACAGTCGAAAAGGTGGCGGGTTCGAAAAAAATCAGCTGTTTCATACAATTTGATATTTTCGACTTTAATTTTTGTATGAAACAGCTGATTTTTCGCGATGCGTTATGCGCAGTAGTGCTATTATTTCTGGTCAGTGGTCATGTATTGTAAACAAAGGTAATAATAAAATTGATTGGGTATTGACCGGCTATCGTGCAGTAGTCTATAGACTACAGTCAGTACCTGTGGGTTCAATGCGCAAACATTGTTTATATATAATATACCCCCTAGTGGTAAACAATGACATAAAACACTCTTTACGGAAAATTACGCGGTCAAATCCTTAAGGGGCTGACATGAGCCAACTAGCGCCACCAGTCGATTTTATTTTATTTATTCTAAATAAGAAACATTTCTTAATATTTAAGGTTTTGTTAATAACGTCTAATATTTATTGAATAACTTTATACAGTTTGAAAAGGCATTCAAACAGTTTAAAACGCGATTTTGTTAAAAGTGGCCACTGTTGGTTCAAACCCGTTTTTAAACTATTGCACGCATTTTGGAATGTTGTAACGTTATTCAGTAAACGTTAAGACGTCATTTACAAGACCTTGACTGATTCATTTTTAAGAAATTGGGCTTATTTAGAATAAATAAAATAAATCGACTGGCGGCGCTAGTTGGCTCATGTCAGCCCCTTAATATCCTTATTAATATTATAAATGCGAAAGTCCGTTTGTTTGTTACGCCTTCACGTCTTAACTACTGAACCGATCGTCATGAAATTTTGCATACACGTTGTCAGGGGTACAGTGAAGGACATAGGGTACCTTTCATCCCGAAAAAAATAATTGTTCCCGTGGGATAGCAAAAAAATTTCCACGCAGACGATGTCGCGGCCGGTCGCTAGTAATCGATAAATTTTTACCGTGTGTTCACACAGCGATCCATTTAACAGGACCGGTTTTAACAGATCCGTCGTTATTTGACGGCTTATTAAATAAACGTGACAATTTGTCACCTGTCATGACAATTTTACATACAACGCAACGTAAACCAAATTGTCATGACAATTGACAAATTATCACGTTATTTAAGTGATGTTCACACCGCATTTACAGGACCGTTTTAATAATGGATCCGTTGCTACTGGATTCAGTAACAATATCGTATAGGATTGTGTTTACTACATCAGCTCTCCTCGCATGACCACCGAAACACGATATGATGTAGCGATTTATCACGTTTAACTATCAAAAGACAATGGATTTTAACAGTCGAGTGTCGACAAAATGCTATATGACGCGATTATATCGTGTTTCGTCGGTCATGCTAGAGGGGCAGGAATACTGTGTTGTGTTTTTTTCAGAAAATAGAACAAACTACTCAGAGCTACAACGCAACGTAAACCAAATTGTCATGACAATTGATAAATTGTCACGTTATTGAAGAATGTTCACACCTCATTTATAAGTAAATAAATAAATAAATATTTGACAACATCACATATATTGCTCCGATTCCAAAGTAAGTAGCTAAAGCACTTGTGTTATGGAAATCAGAGACAACGGTGGTATCACAAACACTCAGACCTGAGCCAATATAGAAAAGTTCGTTTTCTAAATTGACCCAACCGGGGATCGAACCCGGGACCTCAGAGATGGCGACACTTTGAAAACCGGTGTACAAAGCCACTCGACCATGGAGGTCGTCGAAAATTTACAGGACCGTTTTAATAACGGATCCATTGCTACTGGATACAGTAACAAAATCACATAGGATTGTGTTTACAACATCAGCGCCCTTACACTGGCTATCAAAAGTAACATCAAAGTAATATCATAAGTGAGATGGCGCTATACGCGATGTATAGCTCTGTCTCTATCACAACATTACTTTAAGAGCTTTAAAAAGATTTCCTCCCAGGAATACTGTATTGTGTGTGAACACGCTCATACAATTACAAACGCCATCGCCAAAAAAAAACGTATCCGATAAAACGGACCGCTATGTGAACGGGCAATTTGCTGTTGCACAGAATAAATGATGCAGTAGTCAAATTTCACAGAAACACTATGAAACTGCTAAACTTAATTTGACCCATTCATGAAGATAATTTTTAGATGGATTTTTTTTACTAAAACAAACATAATATTTGAGAAATTGGAGTACCAACCAACCAACCACTGGTGGTGGGATTGTAGTCAGATGGTCTTGAGGGTATTTTAAAAGGTACCTAAGTATATTTTAAACAAAGTTTTTTTAAGTTGCGATCAGACCTAAGTTCGAAATCAAATCCGAGACTACTCTCTTTTCTTTTATCAAATTAATTATTTACAAATAAAAAAACAAAAGTAAATAAATAATTATTTATTGTCATCAAGTTTCCTTATAATAATGTGGGGCTAGTTCCAACAGCCAACTCTTGTCTATGGTCATCATTTCTCTCATGTAAGTCTTGTCGCCCGTCGCTTGCACGCTTGCAAACACTACCCTGTGAAAACAATACTATTATACAAGGTGTTACAAAAATACCCCTAATGCCGAATATGGTATATAGGGACCATCAAACTGAACAACTTTTACTATGGGGCCAACTCTGCTGTTTCATACCTTTTGATATTTTCGATTTTAATTTTTGTATGAAACAGCTGATTTTTTTTCGCTATTTCAGAGTTGGTCCCATAGTAAAATTTGATCAATTTGATGGTCCCGATATACCATATTCGGCATTAGGGATATTTTTGTAACACCTTGTATAACAATTACATAATCAGCGCGCGATGAGAATGGGATGCTACCTTTTGGAACTGAGACGCGCACGGTCCGTCGGCCAGCCGTAGCGTCGCGCGTCGGCAAACTCGCGTAGATGCTCGCATAATGCTAGTTGTGTACAACTGTGCGCTTGGATTTCTGCTCGAATTTTATTTTAAATGCGAGTTATTTAAGTGAATAATTGATAATAAGTAAAAAAGGGATAATTTTTAAAATTCATTATTATTTCAAACTGATAACTGTCATTTTCGAAAACAAATCTAAGTAAAAATGTAATTTTTAAATTGGTTCGTGTGACCAGTCCAGGCTATGTAGCCATAAAAATTCGTAAAAATAACGCTAGCTGATGAGTTTTGAATTTAGAATAGGTACTTGATCGGGAATTGAAATTCATTCCCGCACTGAATTTCAAATTAAAACCTAACCGTAACCAAAATTATCCGAAACTAACGGATAATCCGAAATAATTTGATATTCGTAACCGTATCCGAAACCGATATAATTATTCTTATATACGGATACGGATCCGTATCCAGATCCGAAATTTCATATCCATAACATTCCTGATAACTATAAACAAAGTACATCTTACCATTTAGGCTGCTGCACGTGGTACAAGCAGCTATCAGGGCTTATATGAAGGACAGCTCCCCTAATACCACGATATGTTGAATCTGTACTCAAATACGCGGCTTGCGGGAATAACCCTGATACTACGCACTTCATTATGCGGACGCATTTACCTAAAATTAGTAAGTAAAATAAAATAAAGGATATAAGTACCTAAATCTAAATTAAAAAAACAAAATCATTAAAAATTGAGCGCTTAAAATAGTAAATATTTTTTATTCAAGACTTTTTTTAAGCAAACAGCATTAAAAGCGAGAAAACTTGGCAATCTGACTAAAATGAGTTATAAAGTTTAAAGTTAGGAATTAATTAATAACTTTATATGAAATTGAACCCTATAGCATTATAATAGAGTCCAACCATACTCAAATATGTAGCTTACGGGAATAACCCTGATACTACGCACTTCATTATGTGGACATATTTACCTATACAAGGTGTTACAAAAATACCCCTAATGCTGAATATGGTATATAGGGACCATCAAACTGATCAACTTTTACTATGGGACCAACTCTGAAATCGCGAAAAAAAAAATCAGTTGTTTCATACAAAAATTGAAATCGAAAATATCAAAATATATGAAACAGCTGATTTTTTTTTTCGCGATTTCAGTGTTGGTCCCATAGTAAAAGTTATTCAGTTTGATGGTCTCTATCCACCATATTCGGCATTAGGGGTATTTTCGTAACACCTTGTATAATATCCCGAGTAAAGTTTAAAAAATATATACATACAGGATGTTATTTTTACCGTACCTGTAGGGAAAGTATTACTTTAGTTAGTTAGTTAGTAATACTTTCCCTACAGGTACGGTAAAAAAACACCCTGTATGTATATATTTTTTAAACTTTACTCGGGATATTATATAGTGGTGGCCAGATAATTAAGGACACCAGTCAATTTTCATACAAACTAGGTAACTTTGAAGATTTGTTTCCCTGCTAAGGATTGAACTTGCTGTGATCTGATGATGGCCATCCAGAGAGTGAATGGAGAAGATTAAGATCGCTATACAAACCCAATGACCGCTATGATCTGATTAACATTCTAAGAGATATCAGGATATGATTAAAAAAACTGTAAAATTTGCATAAAAATGTATGGAAATCCTGAAACTGAAAACTCTGATCCTTATATCTCTTAGAATTCTGATCAGATCAGTTAGGTGTGTAGCGATCTGAATCTCCTCCATCTCCCTGGATGGCCATCATCAGACCACAGCTAGGTCAATCCTTAGCAGCGAAACAAGGCTTCAAATTTACCTCGTTTGTATGAAAATCGACTGCTGTCCTTAATTATATGACCACCAGTGTATGTCCCTAAAAAAACAGCACTTCTATTTTTTTTGTGGCACCAACCAATAGGATCACTCGTAAGATTTGAAATGAAATCGCTCTACTAATTACTTCAAATGATCTGATGATGGCGCTGGCTTGCAGCGTAAGAGTTGATATACTAGGAGAAATTCGACGTTCCCACTAGTGACTCGGTAGCTCAGCGGTCAGAGCATTGGACCGGATATCCAAAGGTCGCGGGTTCGATTCCCGTCCGAGAACATGATCTGGTGCGAGTCGTATTTTTTCTAGTATATTATTTGGTATTCAAATGATCTGGATTAAAACAAATAAAATACACTACCTGTTCCCAAATCTGGTCCTTCGAATGTCTTGTTCTCCATATTGAATTTATCTTTTACTAACTTTTCTAAACTCTTTCGGATTTCATTAGCCTGAAAAAGAAATCATTTATATCACAATCCCAATCCTTCTAATATTATAAATGTGAAAGTTTGTATGTCTATTACTCAATCACGCAAAAACGGCTAAGCGGATTTGGATGAAATTGAGCACACAAATCCTTACTAATCCTTACTTATATCCTTACTAATATTATAAATGCGAAAGTCCGTTTGTTTGTTACGCCTTCACGTCTCAACTACTGAACCGATCATCATGAAATTTTGCATACACGTTGTCAGGGGTACAGAGAAGGATATAGGGTACCTTTCATCCCGTAAAAATAATTGTTCCCGAGGGATAGCAAAAAACTTTCCACGCAGACGAAGTCGCGGGCGGTCGCTAGTAGTTTATAACCTGGATTCAATCAAAGGATAGGTACTTTTTATCCCGGATAAAGGTTCTCTTAGGATTTTCTCGAAAGTCCGAAGTCGCGGGCGGAAGCTAGTAATTTTTTTAACAAAACCTGTGCTAAAAAATTAAACGTCTACACTGAAAAATAATCCTTATTATAATCCAATAGAGTCCAAATTATCCTTACCTTTTCCATAACTCTATAATTAAGATATTTCTTTTGGCACCATTCTTTGCACGCCTTTTTAGATCTTTTCTCGTCCGAATGCGAAGATTTGACTTTCATATACGAATCGAATACATTTAAGTACATTAGAATATCACCTTCGGCTACCTGAAAAAAAACACGTTTATGAGAAAACAGAGTGTTTCATAATAACCCGTAAAATTTTGTTTTTATTTATATGGAAAACTGCAAAGCGACAACCCTAGACGCAAACATACAATTGTTTTCTATAATAAACCCCATTAATGGACATAACCAAAACACAATTTAGGTGGCCACTATGCTGTTTATTATGAAACCTTTTTTTCAAAGGGGTGGTTTTCAATTTTTAATACAACATGTTACAAAAATAAATACCCCTAATGCCAAATATGGTATATAGGGACCATCAAACTAATCAACTTTTGAACTGACTTCTGACCAAACTATGGGACCAACTTTGAAATCGCGAAAAAAAAATCAGCTGTTTCATACATTTTGATATTTTCGATTTCAATTTTTGTATGAAACAGCTGATTTTTTTTTCGCGATTTCAGAGTTGGTCCCATAGTAAAAGTTGTTCAGTTTGATGGTCCCTATGTACCATATTCGGCATTAAGGGTATTTTTGTAAAGAGCCTATAAAGACGTTTTTACTACATACTTCAAAATTATTTCTCCTAGCCATTTTGGCGGCTATATTTTCTTTTCCCGAACTAGATTTAATAAAAACGCTGTCCACTTGTAGCATAGCTACTACTGATAGAATTTCGTCTATACAACCGAATTCACCTGGAAAATAATATAAATATTAATATTAGACAACATCACAAACATTGCTCCGATTCCAAAGTAAGTAGCTAAAGCACTTGTGTTATGGAAATCGGAGACAACGGTGGTAAACACATACACCCAGACCTGAGCCAATATTGAAAAGTTAGTTTCTAAATTCACTCAGCCGGGGATCGAACCCGGGACCTCAGAGATGGCGACACCTTGAAAACCGGCGTACAAACCACTCGACCACGGAGGTCGTCAAAATGCAAAGTTATTTATAATGAACACTTTAAAAAATTCATCCTAGGTTCATATTTTTATACCCCCAAACATTAGAGGTAAGATTATCTTTTAAACATCATGCTTTATTAACTGAGATAAGTACTGTTAAGAATGACATCGTTTTTGTAACAATTTTTTTTTTTTACTAAAATCTAAAATCATTTGCCACCCAAAAATCGTACAAAGCATACTCACCACTATTACAAAGCATTTTGGCGCACATTGGCTTGAGCGGCATCTCTGCCATATAAACGCCCACGTCTTTAGTCAACGCCCCGTTCTTGTCTATGGCTTGTAACGCGTATAGAGTTTCTAGAGCTGAGAGCAAACTTTTAGCGGGCGGCGGGGTGGGGAATGTGAACCTTATAGAGAAGGAAATAGAGTTCCTGTTATTATAGTTAAGAGCAGCCTCTTCGGACAGTGAAGGTTCCATACAAACGTAATAAATAAATAAATATAAATATTTGACATCACATTGCTGTTATGGAAATCAGAGACAACGGTGGTATCAAAAACACCCAGACCTGAGCCAATATAGAAAAGTTCGTTTTTCTAAATCGAGCCAACCGGGGATCGAACCCGGGACCTCAAAGATAGCGACACCTTGAAAACCGGTGTACAAAGCCACTCGACCACGGAGGTCTTCAATGATTCCAAATGATTTCCAATTTGAGCATAATTAACTCTTCTTGTGATGTTATTCGGATTAAGACAGTACCTATTCAAAATTCCATTGTTTCATACAAAAACGGTAAATCGCATTAATTTCTATTTGGTTTGATATTTTGGATTTTTGTTTAATAACTCTTAAACAATAACTAAAAACTCTTTTTTGTCACCAAAATACGAATAAGATATAAAATACAATATCACCCAACTTACTTCAACAAATTATGTATTCCCAAAGCTTTTAAAAGCAGTAGTACCGATGAAAGATCACTTCTACACATCTCTGGCGGTACACTCGCCGGCAACTTATCGTATTCGGCTTCTGTATACAATCTGGAAAAAGTCATACATTTGATATTAATAAAAAACAGATATCACAATAGGGTAAAAAAAATTAGAGTTGCAACCCTTTATGAACTTTAAAGATTGAACGATAAAGCTAGTTTTAATTTAATTTATAGCACATACTGTGGTAAATGTTATGGAGGTACCCTAGTGTCAATGACTGTTTCAACATCGGACGATAACGATAACGATACATATACAAGGTGTTACAAAAGTACCCCTAATGCCGAATATGGTATATAGGGACCATCAAACTGAACAACTTTTACTATGGGACCAACTCTGAAATCGTGAAAAAAAAATCAGCTGTTTCATACAAAAATTAAAATCGAAAATATCAAAATGTATGAAACAGCTGTTTTTTTTTAGCGATCTCAAAGTTGGTCCCATAGTAAAAGTTGTTCAGTTTGATGGTCCCTATATACCATATTAGGCATTAGGGGTACTTTTATAACACCTTGTATATATATTTTTGATGTATGAATTGATAAATATATACCTGGCTGAACCTTAAATTTTGAATTAAGCTTGACACCTGTAAATTGATTCAGTAGAAATGAGCTAATCAAATAATGTTATTTATTTATGAATCTATGTTAATGGTAACATGTATGAATTTAATGTCTGGAAACGATATACATAATTTGTAAATATCGTTCCTTCTAATAAAGCTGATAAGTTTTTTGCGCCCATTTTTCTTGTCAGCTAAAAGACGTCATAATGGGTGGTAGGATAAAAGAATTGACGATTTAAAAATGCTTGTTATGTGAGCTTATTTGAATAAAGAATTTTTCAATTTCAATTTCAATTTTCAATACGATACTCATATATCGTCAGCTCGGACGACAACGATATCGTCCGATATTGGTATGTGACACGATATAACCACAGCTCTCGTTATTCGGCCAGTCGCATTGCGCCAGCTAAAGTAACCGATCATGCTTCACCCCGCAGTGTCGTCACCCGATATCGGCACGACAATCTGTCGACGACGATAACGTCGACTACAACGACACAGTGTGAAAACATTTAGTAGTGTTTTTAAAATTTTGAGATTTTAGCATTCACAATGCTATTTTTATATAATACCAAATAATATACTAGAAAAAATACGACTCGCACCAGATCATGTTCTCGGACGGGAATCGAACCCGCGACCTTTGGATAACCGGTCCAATGCTCTGACCGCTGAGCTACCGAGTCACTAGTGGGAACGTCGAATTTCTTCTAGTATATCAACTCTTACGCTGCAAGCCAGCGCCATCTCACCAATGTAGAAGGAATTAACTTCAACATTCAACTGAACATCTTTCCAGATATTTTTAAACAGTTGATTAAGATGAGAAAGCTTTTTAACTATTTGAAATTTTGAGACTTAAGCATTCACAATGCTATTTTTATATAATACCAAATAATATACTAGAAAAAATACGACTCGCACCAGATCATGTTCTCGGACGGGAATCGAACCCGCGACCTTTGGATATCCGGTCCAATGCTCTGACCGCTGAGCTACCGAGTCACTAGTGGGAACGTCGAATTTCTTCTAGTATATCAACTCTTACGCTGCAAGCCAGCGCCATCTCACCAATGTAGAAGGAATTAACTTCAACATTCAACTGAACATCTTTCCAGATATTTTTAAACAGTTGATTAAGATGAGAAAGCTTTTTAACTATTTGAAATTTTGAGATTTAAGCATTCACAATGCTATTTTTATATAATACCAAATAATATACTAGAAAAAATACGACTCGCACCAGATCATGTTCTCGGACGGGAATCGAACCCGCGACCTTTGGATATCCGGTCCAATGCTCTGACCGCTGAGCTACCGAGTCACTATTGGGAACGTCGAATTTCTCCTAGTCGCGGGTTCGATTCCCGTCCGAGAACATGATCTGGTGCGAGTCGTATTTTTTCTAGTATATTATTTGGTAATGCATTTAGTAGTGATTGTATCAAACTACCATTCCGACGATATCGTGCAGTTATCGTCCAATGTGAATACGCCCAATGGCAGGATAATTTGTCTGATTTACAAACCGTCCATCAATCGACACACCAGCGCCAAGTGACTATAGACCTGTAATTTTTTTTTCAATTGAAATTGAAATTTGAAAAATTGAAATTGAAATTGAATTGAAATTGAAAAATTCTTTATTCAAATAAGCTCACATAACAAGCATTTTTAAATCGTCAATTCTTTTATCCTACCACCCATTATGACGTCTTTTAGCTGACAAGAAAAATGGGCGCAAAAACTTATCAGCTTTATTAGAAGGAACGATATTTACAAATATGTATATCGTTTCCAGACATTACATTCATAGTATTCAATTCAATGTGTTATTAACTTTTGCTTCTACAAGAATGTTTTGTATGCATTTACTTCGGTATAAAAAGGATGTGGGAGTCATATGGTCTCGTCTTGGCAACATTTTGTATTGGTGGGTATAAATTTACCTGAAACACTTCCCCCTGTTTGTCCTGCCCGCCCTCCCCGCTCGTTGCGCGGCGTTGTTGCGGGATATGGCCGACACGCAAACACTCTCAACACCCAGCGACGGAGAAAAGAATGGCAACTTGTGAAACCCACAGTCTATTACTGAGGACAAATTGTATACAACATTGGTTTAGATCTTTATTTTTTCTTGGAAGTATTTAACACAGTGTTTCCCAAATAGTGGTACGCGTACCCCCAAGGGTATGCGAGGCTGCATTAAGGGGTACGCGGAACAATTACCTTTACATCCGGATGAATTTTTTATATATTATTACTGCAATAAGGGGATCAGGTAGGTATGTTCTACACCAGGGATTCCCAAACTATTTTAAGCACTTTTCCAAAATGAACTTATACCTGAGACCTCTCTTTTTCACCCTGGAGACGACAGTACGACAATAAATAAAAACATTGGTGACAGTAGTTCATAAGAGTATTTTGAGCTTTGAGTCAGTCAAATAATTACTCGGATCGATATATTTTTTCCTTCAAACTAAATAGCACGAAAATAGATTGTACACACGAAAGCACGTCAGGTTATACTTTATTACGTAGCGCATAAAGGCGGTCTCAAGGTCAACATGTATAGTCTGATGTGCCGTCGTATGTACTGAAAACAATAACTAAAAAATATTTCTTGTGACTCAACTATTGGACATGTTTAAATTGTTTTTTAATGCAGACTGGAAGCGTTTACGACATTTAATTTATTGTCGTCTCCAGGGCCCCTATTAAATAACGTGACAATTTGTCAATTGCTATGACAATTTGGTTTACGTTGCGTTGTGGTGTAGCTATGAGTAGTTTGTTCTATTTTCAAATCGGTTGACGCAGTGGATATAGAATTGTCATGACGGGTGACAAATTGTCGCTTTTATAAGAATTTTTATTTTATTGTTTTGGAAATTTAATTTGATCTTTTATTTTAAATAAATTTTTAATGTAATTGTTCTGTAATAATGATTGTCTTGATTTTGTAATTGTTTGATGTAAATGATTAAATGGATTGACTCGACTCGGTAGTATAATTCGTCAGTGCATTAGGCCGGAATCCCAAAAGTCCGAACCTTCCCGTTCGAGTCCCGTTTGAGATGCTACGGGTGAGTCGATTTTTTCCAGTATTTTTTCTAATTTTATTTATCATAAATAGATTGATTCCGAAATGAATGAATGAATGAATGAATAACTTACCATAGGTAGTATGTGGTATGGTAATCGCAGTCTCGGCCACATTAGTGGCCAGCACCACTTTCCTCACATTAGGACCGGTTCCACCAACCGCCGCCGCCTGTTTATAATGCGGCAGACTACCATACATAGGCGCTATCTGTAGTGAGTATATTGCTATGCCAGAGGGGAAGTGGGTTCGATGTTTGGTTGTGCTGTTGTTTTGTTCTAGGTAAGGTGTTAAGAGTTCTAAAGCTATGTGGATTTCTTCCTAGAATTAAAAAAAAAAATTGTAGGGTAAACTACACAGTTATTGGCTACTAGCAGCCGCCCGCAACTGCGTCTGCTTGGACAGTTATTTCTCAAACCCTCGGGAACAAGTCAATATGACGACCGCCGTGGTCGAGTGGCTTTGTACTCCGGTTTTCAAGGTGTCGCCATCTCTGAGGTCCCAGGTTCGATTCCCGGTTGGGTCACTTTAGAAAACGAACTTTTCTATATTGGCTCAGGTCTGGGTGTTTGTGATACCACCGTTGTCTCTGATTTCCATAATACAAGTGCTTTAGCTACTTACTTTGGAATCGAAGCAATGTATGTGATGTTGTCAAATATTTATATTTATTATTTATTTTTTTCTGAATAAAAGGTACCCTTTATCTTGATAGGTACTTCTGACAACGTGTATGCAAAATTTTATAATCGGTTGAGTTGTTAAAACAAACATACTTACTTTCGGATTTATAATAATAGTAAGGATAAGAGTTTGAGCAACATGATAAGTACAAAATCTTTTCAATTATTATTTTCAACAAAAAATTTCATTATTTTATAGTTATTTTTTTTTGTGTATTTCAATTCACAGTGAGAAATTCAAATTCAATCCGTTGGATTTTTGTTTCTTATACATTCAAATTATTTATTACTAGCTTCCGCCCGCAACTTCGTCCGCATGAACATTTGGAAAATTTCTAGGGAACCTTTGACCAAATATACTATTTTTGTGCCAAATTTCATCTAAATCCGTTCAGCCGTTTTTCGTGATTGAGTAACAATCATTCAAACTTTCACATTTATAATATTAGTAGGAGCAGTCTTACCTGTGAAGTAAGAAATGCTAGTACATTTCCCAGAGGTTCATTTTCGTGAATCTTGATGACAGTATCCACTGTAGCTTTCACATAATCAGCAACTGGTTCTGAAAACATGTACAAAATAAACATAGTTATTATAATAAAAAACTCCACAAAAATAAAATATTGAAACATTCTTGTACACACAGCACGTCAGGTTATACAGTTGAACTGTGAAAACAGCTTTTATTACGTAGGGCATAAAGGCGGTCTCAAGGTCAACATGTATAGTCTGAGGTGCCGTCGTGTGTACATTACCAATTTGATTAAATTGGGACCGAATGAGTATTTAGTTGCATATAATTGACTAATTATATCTGGGCTGAAATCGACGCCGGCGAACAGTGAGCTTCCCATACAAACGTAATACCAAAACGATTTGCAATTTGAGCATAATTTACTCTTCTTGTGATGTTATTCGGATTAAGACAGTATTTGTATAGGGTTCTATTAAATAAAAAATCCAAAATACCAAACCCAATACAAATTATTGCGATTTACAGTTTTGTATGAAAGAATGTAATTGGCATATATTTGGATTGGGTGAGTATTTTGTTTTTTTTTTGTAATAGAACCCTAGACAAATATTGTCTTAAGGGGCTGACATGAGCCAACTAGCGCCGCCAGTCGATTTTATTTTATTTATTCTAAATAAGCCCAATTTCTTAAAAAAGGAATCAGTCCAGGTCTTGTGAATGACATCTAATGTTTATTGAATAACGTTACAACATAACAAAATGCGTGCAATAGTTTAAAAACGGGTTAGAACCAACAGTGGCCACTTTTAACAAAATCGCATTTTAAACTGTTTGAATGCCCTTTGAAACTGTGTAAAGTTATTCAATAAATATTAGACGTTATTAACAAAACCTTGACTGATTTCTTTTTTAAGAAATTGGGCTTATTTAGAATAAATAAAATAAAATCGACTGGCGGCGCTAGTTGGCTCATGTCAGCTCCGAGCTTAATCCGAATAACATCACATTCACAATAAGAGTTAATTATGCTCAAATTGACGACCTCTGTAGTCGAGTGGTTTGAACGCCGGTTTTCAAGGTGTCACCATCTCTGAGGTCCCGGGTTCAATCCCCGGCTGGATCAATTTAGATTACTAACTTTTCTGTATTGGGTGTGTGTGTTTACCACCGTTGTCTCTGATTTTCATAACACAAGTGCTTTAGCTACTTACTTTGGGATCAGAGCAAAGCTTGTGATGTTGTCAAATATTAAAAAAAAAACAGATGCTTATAAGGAAGGCCTTTGCCCCAGCAGTGGGGACATTAAAAATGTCTGATGGTTATGGTCACATACCTTCAACATAATACACGTCTATAGGATGCGTCCTGCCTTGCATAGACAATATGACAGATGTACTACTTTTATCCGTTTTTTTCTTATCTGTCAGATTGAAGAAATCACGCAGAAACTCAGCGTCCATAGTAGCTGAAGATACAACTATTTTTAAGTTTTTGCGTTTCTGAAAACATATTTTTAATACATATAAGTACATAATATCAAAAAAAAACTTTCTAAGGCTGATAAGATCTAGCGCCTGTTCTTCGTCAGCTAAAAAAGTCTTGAATACGGTAAGAAAATATTGACGATGTCGAATTAAGATTTTTTTGAATTATTTTTAATTTCAAATTCAATTTATTTACAAATTAAGTGAAGGTACAAGTTAATTTAAGTACTAGAAAAAAAATCTGATTTGTAATTTCAATTAATTGTAAGTTTAGTGACAATTAAGGTGAAATTCTTTGACCAACTGAGCTACCGAGTCATATTCATATTCATATTCCTTTATTGCATCTTGTTGTATACAATGGTGTTACGTACAATTTTTTAGACACAAACAAGAACCCTGTAAGGGCACAGCAAATACTTATAATACATAGAACTTACTTAACTAATTTGTTTTATTATTACACTTAATTATTATATCATAACAGGTGTTGACATTTATTTACTTTTATAATAATATTATATTAATTTACTATACAAGGTGTTACAAAAGTACCCCTAATGCCGAATATGGTGTATAGGGACCATCAAACTGAACAACTTTTACTATGGGGCCAACTCTGAAATCGCGAAAAAAAAATCAGCTGTTTCATACATTTTGATATTTTCGATTTTTATTTTTGTATGAAACAGCTGATTATTTTTTCGCGATTTCAGAGTTGGTCCCATAGTAAGTGGTTCAGTTTGATGGTCCCTATATACCATATTCGGCATTAGGGGTATTTTTGTAACACCTTGTATATATAGTATAATTTCTTTACACACAATTATTTTACTAGGTACACACGACGGCACCACAGACTATACATGTTGACCTTGAGACCGCCTTTATGCCTTACATAATAAAAGCTATTTTCGCAGTTTAACTGTATAACCTGACGTGCCTGTCGTGTGTACATACATATTTATATTTATTTAAGTTCCTATATTATCATCTAAATATTCATTTATCGAATAATAAGCCTTGTCAAGAAGAAGTTTTTTAATATTATTTTCAAATCTTCTTCCCTGGAGAGTAGTTAGCAGTTTAACTGTGTTTTCTAAAACTTACTTTTTCGATGTAAGCCAGCGTCATTACATTAATGTGATATAGGAAGGTACCCTTGACATTGGACCGAAAGACAGCATTCTTTGCAGCTGTTTGACAATCTAAAATACTTTACAGAAACCTAGGTATACAACGTGTTACAAAAGTACCCCTAATGCCGAATATGGTAGATAGGGACCATCAAACTGAACAACTTTCACTATGGGATCAACTCTGAAACGCGAAAAAAAAATCAGCTGTTTCATACAAAAATTAAAATCGAAAATATAAAAATGTATGAAACAGCTGATTTTTTTCGCGATTTCAGAGTTGGTCCTATAGTAAAAGTTGTTTAGTTTGATGGTCCCTATGTACCATATGCGGCATTAGGGGTATTTTTTGTAACATGTTGTATACGTTGAAGCGTAAAGTAAGCTATTTTACCTTGGCAATTTTTTTCAAAAGTCCCATCAAAACATCAGTCATTTGCGTCCTTTCATGAACCTGAAAAACAACATATTTACATGTGAATATTTTACTGGTTTTACACACTTTTTCATGTATCATTGTGTAAGTATGTACCAAAAGCTTTATGTTTATTCATATCTACACTTACTTCATCGAAAACAATGCAAGAGTATTGCATAAGAAGAGGATTAGCAAACATCTCGCGAAGTAGTACACCTTCAGTCATAAACTGAAAAAAAAATAGTAATTTTTTAAGATTTTAGCATTCACAATGCTATTTTGATATAATACCAAATAATATACTAGAAAAAATACGACTTGCACCAGATCATGTTTTCGGACGGGAATCGAACCCGCGACCTTTGGATATCCGGTCCAATGCTCTGACCGCTGAGCTACCGACTCACTAGTGGGAACGTTGAATTTCTCCTAGTATATCAACTCTTACGCTGCAAGCCAGCGCCATCTCACCAATTACAAGGAATTACCTCGACATTAATTGAATACCTTTCCAGATATTTTTAAACAATTAACTAATTAAGATGAGAAAGCTATATATTTTTTTAATTATTAACTCTTACGCTGGCTTGCAGCGTAAGAGTTGATATACTAGAAGAAATTCGACGTTCCCACTAGTGACTCGGTAGCTCCGCGGTCAGAGCATTGGACCGGATATCCAAAGGTCATGGGTTCGATTCCCGTCCGAGAACATGATCTGGTGCGAGTCGTATTTTTTCTAGTATATTATTATTTGGTATTATATAAAAAAAATTGATAAACGATAATTTTACTTCATTCATCTTATCAGAAAAATCAGCCCTTGCCGATTCTTCTTGCAAGGTCTCCCGCTTTCACTTTTCTCTATGGTTCCCCGCTTTACCTAGTCCAGAAAGGGCGAACTCGCCGCGAATTTACTAGATATTTTGGTTACATTGCTGTTAATATTGCACACGTTACTGACATCGCTGGCCCTAAGCGAGCATAGCTCTGCACAGGGGCTCGCTAATCGATAACACTGTCACTTATTTAGTCAGTCGAAATTTTTCAAGTTACAGCTCACGCATTATAACCTGTACCTAACCATAGACAATGAGACTTGCGTTTGCGCACTAAACAATTTTGTACCTAAAAGTTTTACGCCGATGTAAAAAAATGCATATTATAATCCTTTTTGAACATAACTGCATGATAAAAATCTAAAAATTAAAAAGCACGATGTAATAATAGCCAGTAATAAATTCATATACCAAATTACCACCTCCTTTTAAACATTTTGCGGAAAATGATAACAAAATGATAAGCTAACTAACAGCATAAACGTAAGTAATATAAAATTTTAATCGTTGCTATGTTGCTATGACCATCAGCCATTTTTAATGTCCTCACTGCTGGGGCACAGGCCTTCCTTATGGGTGGATACAGAGGATGGGCCATGCGGACCCACCACGTGGACCCAATGCGGATCGGTGGGTGTTAACGACTCCAGATGCAGCCGAGACCAACAGCTTAACGTGCCTTCCGAAGCACGGAGGAGCTCGAGATAATAAATTTTTGATCACCCATCCCGTGACCGACCCTAGCGAAAGTCGCTTAACCTCCGCAATCGCTGGCCCAGACGCTAAGCCACAGCGCCATCGAGCTCCTCCTATAATACCCTCCTATGTTGCTATAATTTAGGTAACTTTAATAATATATTCATAGATTTATTGAACGTAAAACTTTGAGGAAGGAAATATTCGTATTTTTAGGTACCAATCCCTGTAATATCCTGGGATTCACAGTACACACTTTCCTTAAAAGCAAATTCAATTCCAAGAAATAACAATTTGCAGTGTGTCACTTGGAATTAGTAAATTGTCTTTTGGCACAGTTATGTCAAAAAAAACATTACCTATTGAAATAAATACGGACATTACTTAAATATTGACGATCTCCGTGGTCGAGTAGCTTTGTACACAGGTTTTCAAGGTGTAGCTATTTCTGAGGTCCCGGGTTCGATCCCGGGTTGGTTCAATTTAGAAAACGAACTTTTCTATATTAGCTCAGGTCTGGGTGTTTGTGATACCACCGTTGTCTCTGATTTCCATAACACAAGTGCTTTAGCTACTTACTTTGTATGTGATGTTGTCAAATATTTATTATTTATTTATTAATATCTACTAGGCTGTTTTTATTTTGTCAATATTACTTCCTTACTGAATTGTAAAAAGTGAAAACTCTTATAGTTAAAGGTGCAAGAAATTAGTTCAAGTAGGTACCTACCACCACCACCTACCTTACCTATGAAAAACAGATCCTAAATAACCCTTAAAATCGGGTAAATACTCCCACTGTTAAATCCAAAAAAATTGCTATAAAAAACAGCTTCAAAAAACAACAGCTCTAAAAAGCAAGAAATAATATTCAAATCTGCTTAATTACTATTCAAGTACCTACGCATATCTAATATTAAAAAAACGTCTTTTGAAGTCGGGTGGGGCTAAAGATATTTTCTTTTCTTAATCATAATAACATTTATCGTGGTTTCTCTTTCTCAATTTGATTTTTTAATTCTTAAAGCCCCACCCGACTTCATAAGATCCGTTAAAACTCGTGCAAAAGTTACCTAAAAAAATACAGTATATTCAGGATTACTCGAAAACTAATGAACCGATTTAAAATTTTCAAAAAATGGGACCAACTTGGGAGCAAACCTGATAAATTGGCGTTTGAATCATGTCAATCGGTTCAGCCGTTTTCGAGTAATCGGTGGACATACATATACACAGACGAACATAGAACCTCCTCTTTTTTTTGAAGTCGGTTAAAAATGGGGTATGGGGTAGGGAGAGCGGGAGAGCTACTCCCCCTACAGGATATATCCTGTTATTATAATAGGTATATAGATGTTTTGACAGTATATTTGAGCATGTGTATAACAAGTAAGTTCTAAGACGAACCCATAGGCAGCCGTTAAGGCTCCTATATACCTCAAGTGGCGAAAATCTTCGTCAACCTCGCAAAAGTGCCAAAAGTGGCCACTTTTAGCATTTTTGCGAACTACTACTACAACGAACAAAATTTTAATGAGGTTATTGTTTGTAAATAAACTATAGACCCTTAGCTTCAATCTGTACATGTGAATTTTCGATACATTATGTACTTAGCGAGCAATAAATTTAATTAAAATGAGGGCGCCACTTGAGGTATATAGGGGCCTTAAAATAAACATGGCCGTTGTCTTTCATAATCATCACACGCAGGTGGCGCCATGAAAACAGATAAAGTCTGAAATGGCTATAGCGCACCTGACGATGGTAAATAGACAGGCAGCCTACAAGATGGACCGAATGAGGTATATAGGGGCCTTAAAATAAACATGGCCGTTGTCTTTCATAATCATCACACGCAGGTGGCGCCATGAAAACAGATAAAGTCTGAAATGGCTATAGCGCACCTGACGATGGTAAATAGACAGGCAGCCTACAAGATGGACCGAATGAGGTATATAGGGGCCTTAAAATAAACATGGCCGTTGTCTTTCATAATCATCACACGCAGGTGGCGCCATGAAAACAGATAAAGTCTGAAATGGCTATAGCGCACCTGACGATGGTAAATAGACAGGCAGCCTACAAGATGGACCGAATGAGGTATATAGGGGCCTTAAAATAAACATGGCCGTTGTCTTTCATAATCATCACACGCAGGTGGCGCCATGAAAACAGATAAAGTCTGAAATGGCTATAGCGCACCTGACGATGGTAAATAGACAGGCAGCCTACAAGATGGACCGAAGATCTGGTGAAGGTCGCGAGATGCTGTGGGTCACCGGATCGGTGACTAAAAAAGTATTATCTCGAGCTCCTCCGTGCTTCGGACGGCACGTCAAGCCGTTAGTCCCGGCTGCATTTGTAGTATTTAACACCTACCAATCTGTATTGGTGGATAATGGAAAATTCTTCTCGTCGTCCATATGAAAGGACTGTGGCGAGTATGGGCAATTCTCTTTATAACCTTTAAGAAATGACTGTGGAGACATTAAGAGTCCAGCGAACGGTGAGCTTCCCATACAAACGTAATACCAAATGATTTGCAATTTGAGCATAATTAACTTTTCTTGTAATGTGATTCGGATTAAGATAGTATTTGTTTAGGTTTATATTAAATAAAAAATCCAAAATACTAACACAATTCAAAATAAATGCCAATTATTTTTTTTCATACAAAACTGTAAATTGCATTATTTTTTATTTGGTATAGTATTTTGGATTTTTTATTTAATAGAAACCTAGATAAATACTGCCTTAATACGAATAACATCACAGATGAGTTAATTATGCTCAAATTACAAATCATTTTGGTATTACGTTTGTATGGGAAGCTCAATTTAGCTCTTCGTTCGCCGGAGCCTTAAAAATAGCTGCTAATAATGCACTCTACAAACACCAGACTCTGGTTTCTTCGCAAAATTCAGCCGTCAGCAAACCGTCTCTCCTATTTGCTTTACTATCTCTTGGAACACTCAGGTTGGCCCCAAACCTACCGGTTTCATTTCTTTGTTTTGCTGTTCTAGTTGAACAGGGGCTACCGGCTAACGCATCGAACTTCGGAAAGTCTGCCAGTCTTCAAATTAAAACAGATAAATCGATCCCCAATCGGGCCAAAATGGCGAACCCTAATTTAGGATGTCACACGAACATCGATATCTTCTAAATAACTTCGGCGAATAGTACAATACGAAACTTCTTACTTCGATTTATCTGCTTTAAGTTGAAGCTACGGCCCCCTGTTCTACTAGAACAGCAAAGCAAAGAAACGAAACCGGTAGGTCTAGAGCCAGCCTCATAAAATGATAAATGATAATTTATTCGCAAAAAACATTGTAAAAAAAAGATGGTCACAACATTAGAGAGTACAAACATGTTTTACCAGACTGGCATGCAAATATTATTGATTCAATTAATAACTAGAGTGATATTAATAAAAGAGTATAAACTCTTTTATTGAATTGAATTGATTACTAAAATAATTAGGTATATCAAATTAAATAACTGTAAAAATTTCAAAAAGAACCATTGCAAGCAATTATTATAGAATACAAATACCTATCATGTCCCATTGGTCACATCCTTGAAAATACAATTCTACATTAATAATACATCAAGAACCAAAAAGTACTTAAACATACCACAATACCAGATTCTGGAGTCTTCGCAGATGTCATCCCAGCAGCATAGCCGACCGTCTCTCCTATATGTTCTCCCCTCTCTTCTGCCACTCTGCAGGCCACAGATATCGCGGCTGTCACTCTTGGCTGTGTCACACATACTTTATGTCCAATCTCGTAGAGATACTGGAATGAATAGAGATCATAATTAGGATTCTTCTTCTTTTTTTGTTTTGACAATCTACTTTCCTCTTAGAAGTAATTTTTGCCAGTGTCAAGTGTTGAATAGTTCAGTGGTAGATATTGTTTCATTTTTCATTAGAATGCGGGTGCATCGCATTCCAATGCTGCTTGGAGCATTTGGCACCCAGTATATCAAGACAGTTTACTAGGTTAGTTCTGCCGAGGAAGCCACCACTTCAATAAAAGTCTCAGCTTCACATAACCAAGATCGCGCCTATTTCAATTATCCCACATATTGTTCAGTTGCGTGGACACTTGTACCATATAACTGCACCAATTTTAAGACACAATATCCACTATGAATCAATTTGAAAATAATTAAAATAGACACCAAACCGAACTCGACAAAATGGCGCCAAAAACTCCCCATAATTAGGATTGTTGAACACTCGAAAAAAGTTTCGTTCGTTTTCTACTAAGTTTAAATATTTTTTTGTATGGATTGTAGGTGTAATTTTTTTCGGAGTTGCTTCCAACAAAAAGTTGTTCATAATGACTAACTCTGCAAATGGTTTTCAGTTTTATTATTAACAAAAAATAACATAATAGTAGATTATGCAATAAGGGCTTAAAGTAGTGTATTGTGTCCCGGGCGCTGTTATTGAACCCCGAGTACGAGGGATTCTATGGTTAACTCCCGAGCGGAGCGAGGGAGTTAAGGCTAGAATCCTGAGTACGAGGTGTTCAAGATCGCCCATGACAAATACACATTTAAGCCCGCGATGCATACTCTACTTTTTATACTTTCTGCGAGGCAATTGAAACCAATGACTGTTATAAAGAAAGTACTTAAGTAATTATTTAAAGTTAGAATAATAAAATATGAAAAATTAAGAATATTTATTGAAAATTAATAGTTATGTTAGAAACATTACACCAATTGTGCAACGACAAAGTTACATTCTTTGGTACATTTATAGTTGGGTTAGAGTTTATGTTTTTGTCGTCTATTCTGTAGTGGTCAGTTCGACATTCAAATAAATCCTTCTTGGTGCGCGGGTGAAAATGAATTTCGTAAAAAGTTTTCATGATAACATACAGCCTAACTCAGAATAAGATCTCATTGCACCTAAACTTTTTTGAAACCAACATCGATCAAGCACGACTACAAGGGTTGCATTCCAAATTCAAATCACATTATTCCCCATGGGAAAAATGACTTACTTTAGGAAAGGTTTGCATGACACATAATATGCCATTGACGAGCAGGTAGTATAAAAATAATATTAGAACCTCAGACGGGACTCGAACCTGAACGCGTCTGAGGTGATACGGGTGAGTCGATTTTTTCTAGTATTTTTCTAATATTATTTATCTTAATAGAAAAATATCATTGTGAATGCGAAAAATCTAAATTTAATAACAAAAAATAACGTTGTATAAAATAACTAGAGTCTACATCAGCATGTCACATCAAAAGCTAAAATGACCACTTTATCCTTTGTAACTTAGCCGAAACTTATTTTATTTGCTTAAGTTATGTTGCCTAAGTTAGATTAATATTCAAACATTTGTACATAAAAGTTTTGTAACAATAGCGTTCACGGTTGTAAAATAAATTATGAAAATGCTAGTATGGAAAATGCAATTTGTTAAAAATTCTCCATACAAAACGTATGAAATTGAAGGTTAAATTATATTACTAGCGCCCCGCCTCGGCTTCGCACGGGTGACGCCATCTATTAGATTTAAAATGACGGAAAAGAGAAAATATGTTGACGTCGTTCCGTACAATTTTTTGAAGATTCTCTTTTATACAAACCTTGTCGTGATAATAACAAACACAACAAAAAATGAATTACCTTTGGTGCAGTCGTTCTGAAGTTATGCGCTTACGCATATTATTTATCTAAATAGATTACAGCGACTACTTTTCCAGCTTTGCTTACAATTTATGTTATTTGCATCTTAAACAAGGTGTGACATTGTTATGTCTTCTCAACTCTTCACAGTTGACACAAACATGAAGCACACGTGTGAAGTAATCGTGTTTGTCACAAACATGACTTTGTGAGAAACAAAACTGACATGTTTTATTTCACCTACATGTGTCAATTTCAAAGAGACTCACTAAAAGTTATTCAAATTCATATAAGACACCTAAAAAACATAACCCTTTTTATTCATCTATTCAGTCTAGGCTGTCACAAGCACTTGTAAATGTCAAAGTAGTAATCAAAGTCTAGCCAAAGTAACATTTACAAATTTTCGCTATCGCTTCGCTTCGAAAAATGTATGGATTTGACGTTTTAAATTTCGATTGATAACGAAACCTTATGTCAATCCCATACATGTTTCGAATGCGAAGCGATAACCAAGATTTGCAAATGTTACTTTGGCTAGACCCCCTGCTACGCCATCGCCATCGCCATCGATTTGAAAGCCCTAAAAGGGATTAGTTAGTAGTAGCGATACCTCGTTACAAGGTACAGTAGAGTTCAATAATATGTACGCACCTTTGACAGCTCATCAACCTTATGTCTTTGTTATAAAAGTCAACATCTGTTAAGTGCTTACATATTTATGAAATCAACTGTACCTTGGAACGAGAAGAACAGGCAAGAAACTTCCTGTTTCGAAATTTCAAATGAACTTGCGATATCGTTACGGACGATTGATAAGGTAACGAAAAAACCGGTCAAGAGCGAATCGGACTCCCGTACCGAGGGTTCCGTAGCATAATCTATATATATGTATAAATGAATCTCTATTTCCCTATGTCACGGCAACACGCGTGAACGGCTGAAAAGATTTCGCTAATTCTTTTTTTGTTGCGTTTGTTAGTGCTTTTTTAACATTTTTCATCAAAAGCCGAAAAATAAGAAAAAACTTTTGAGAATGTGCAAGCAGCGCTCTTTTATGTGATACCCTACATTACATGCTCTACTTTGCCCACTTCGAATTTCTAAGACCCCTTTTAGACACTGTTGCAAAAAAATATTTAGATATTTTATTTCTTTCATATTTGCAATATAGTTGAGCAAACGTCATCTAAAACTATTTTAAATTTCAAATTGATTGCATTGGTAGTTCTTAAGATATCCAGCTGTTACAAACGGACAGAGTAGCACAATAAAGGGTTCCTTTTTACCATTTTGGTACGGAACCCTAAACAAGTATCACAATGGTTATGCAGTCACTTGTAACAACAAGGTTCCGATAAGTTTTTTGTTAATCTTTTATCATTATGCTATTTATTTTTTTGTCGAACTTTTATACAATATTTGTATCGGTTTAATATCATACGTTCAATGTTAGACATTGAATTTATTTTGCTCCACTGGCGGACTAAGGTGGGTGCGGCGGGGGCGGTCCGCCCCGGGCCCCACACCTATGGGGGGCTCCAGCTTGGCAAAGAAAAAAATAGATTATTTTGTCCATCGAAAGAAAAGCAGCGTCGGTTTTGGGTTTTGATGACGTAATTAATAAATTTAGTGTAAGTATTAAAAGCCAGAAAACATAATTTAAAATTAATATAATTTGTTTGCACTCGTTGTAACGCTGTTAACGTTGTAAAAATATTAATTAAAATTTGAGTTAGCATCTGCATTGTGTTTAATTCAGTTAATATTTCAAATGTGGAGGGCGCCAGGGGGCCCAAAATTAAAGATCGCCCCGGGCCTCAAAAAGTCTTAGTCCGCCAGTGTTTCGCTCTTTAAGTTTTGCACTCATCAAAGGAAGAGTCTTACTTAGATCCATCACAATCATCACAATTTTCTTTCATCACGTGTTTCGGAAGGCATTTCAGGCCATTGATATCACATTTGCAGTCGTTGATATCCACGAAACCGCAATGTTGTATTAATTTTGTCTTAGGTACCTACTTTTTGCATCTTTGTATAAGTACTTTACCATAGATACCATTTGATAATCTCCTTTATTTACTTTGTGTGAGATAACAATAAAGTTTTTTTATTATTTATTATTATTTTATTATAGAAACTTATTAATATCGCGTTGATAGATAATTCTTGAATTTAATTTTCTGGTGTTTTTAAAAATAAGTACCTACCTAGGCATTCAATAATCACATTAGTTCCACTATCAGTCAAGAGATGGCGCTGACCTAAATCTGCAATATTCTAGAACGCAGTGTATTTATATATTATGGTACGGAACCCTCGGTGCGCAAGTCCGACTCGCTCTTGACCAGTTTTTTTTACTATTAGTATACTATTCTGTATTCTTCCAGTAAATATACTTATCTTTTCCTTCTGTCTATCACTACTGTTCCATTTAATTTACAGCTTAAATTCTCACACCACCAAAAACCGGGTTCACACGAGGCGATTTTAGTTGATCAATTATTATCGGTCAACAAAAAATGTACGCGGCCGTTTGCGATTTGAACGTTCAGACGACGACGGTTCATATCGCAAGCGACTTAGCAGTTGATCAACTAATATCGTTTTGTTCCCACTTGCTCTACTGGGCAGTTCTACCGTAGAACTAATGATACTTATTTTTCTCATTAGTGCTACGATTTAGTACTTTGTGTTAAGAGTAGGACTAATGAGAAAAATCTCCCATTAGTTCTACGGTAGAACTGACCAGTAGAACAAGTGGGAACAAATCCTAAAATCGTCTCGTGTGAACCTGCTATAATCCAATAACACACGTGTGCAGTTCAAACGTACAATTACACATTTAGAACTACACAAGGTTAAACTGTTTAACCGAAGCCCTTAACTGCACACTATGGCCCTGACTGGTTAAAGCCCTTACACACACGTGTAAAAACTATCTTAATACCTACCTTAGGGAATTGAAGGCCCATTATCACAGAATATATAATAGCACCCATTATCTTTACAATCGATAAAACTCAAAGATTACTTATCACTGAGCTATAAATATTTTAAAACCAAATCCTTTTTATAAACTTATCTGATATTTTTAATCTTCCGTCATACAGTTTTCGAAAAATTTAATCTCAAAGTTACGGAAGTAATGATATGTAATAAAAACCGGCCAAGTGCGAGTCGGACTCGCACACGAAGGGTTGCGTACCATTATCAATAAAAACGGCAAAAAAATCATGTCTGTTGTATGCGAACCCCCCTTAAAAATTTGTTTTATTTTAATTTAATTAGTCAGGTTCACCCGCTTTCGGTCAAATTCAACCGGATTCATGCTCGTTACCAACTCGAGCCGAATTTGGGTTCACCAGTAAATAAACAGTTAGGTACCTACTTATATGTTTTATTTTTGGAAAGGAAAACAAGTAAGTACTTTGACTTTTTGCTCTTGTAAAACGCAATAGTTAGTAAGTAGTATTTTTTATTTTTTTTACATTTAGTTTAAAATAAATAAACAATTTTTGATTTCTATATTTAATATCGCAAGGCCGTATAGTTTTAACAATAAAGATAATTAAAATTCATAATTGTTTAAATAATATAGGTTTATATTAATTATCTTAATTAAACTTTGCAAAACCAAAAACATTTATTAGACAATTTTAATTTGTTGTTTTTACAACTTAATATAATATTTTATACATTTTTACAATTTATATTATTTTTACAATAATAATGGACTTTACTTAAAAGTTAGAATGACTCGATAATACTTAGATAACATAGTGGTGGACAGATTAATTAAAAACACCAGTCGATTTTCATACAATCGCGGTAACTTTGAAGCCTTGGTTCTCCGCCAGAGCTTGATGGAGCTGTGATCTGCTGATGGCTGTCTAGGGAGTGAGTTTAAGAGATTCAGATAGCTATCCCTTTACACACCCAACTGATCTGATCAGCATTCTAAGAGATATTTGGTTGAAAATGTTTAAAAAAACCGCGAAATTATCATAAAATATATTAAAATCTTGAAACTGAGAACTCTGATCTTTGTAGCTCTTAGAATGCTGATCAGATCAATTGGGTGTGTACAGGGATCTGGATCTCCTTCATGCACTACCTGGGTAGCTATCATCAGATCACAGTTCGATCAATACCTGGCAAAGAACCAAGGCTTCAAAGTTGCCTCATTTTTATGAAAACCGACTGATGTTTCTATTTATCCGTCTACCACTGTATACATTCAACATTTTTATAACAATACCATTTAGAATACAAAATATAACTCGGACTTTATTTATTATTCTGTGATGATTTATTATAATATTGTGACTTTATACACGGTGTTAAATTAGTTTTGTCATTTTAATTATCAACCTGTATAAATAAGTACCTATGTTTGTACAATGTAATGGCGTGACAACAAAAATAAAACCTTCATTTACAGCTCGCGCAAAATAACTTGACCCATATTTTAGTACCACGCGACATGCGCAGTAGCAATTTTAGGTACTAAAATGTTTAGTGCGCAAGCCTCATTGACTATGGTACCAAACCATAGACAATGAGACAAGTTATATTGCGCGAGCTGTACCAATAACGAATTACACTTTTCATCTCGTATACCGATTTTTTCGTTGTTTTTCGATCACAGATTATTTAAATTGTATAATACCTCAACAAACTGTATGCAATTTATTATTTTTATAGTGTTTTAATGTGGGCATAAAATAAATGCGATTAACTTTGTCCTATGAAAAATACTGGAGAATTCAACAAAGATTCGGAATCGCGGCTTAAGCCGGATCGGGCAGGTTGCCAAATAGGCCACCGTAGAGCTCTACCACCCATGACAAGTAAAACCAAAGTCCAACACTATTTATTGACATTGTATTATCCAGGCAATTCACTTAAAACAATGTGCAAAAGTTATACAATGCGATTAAATTGACAATAGACAGTGATACGCTGCAACTTTACTCGAGAATGTATGACAAAGAGAAAATTTCTCAGATTCAAATACGTCGTTTTGTACCGCATGCGCTCTGAAGTTAGTCACTTCAGGTGTACATTGCTAAATAATCGCATTGTATAAACTTGTAAGAAGAAGATGTCGACCACACACCAAAAAGACGACTTAGGTTTGATTTATTGCAAATTATTCTGTTAATAACGTGAAAAAGGGTGAAGCAAACGTGTATTCCCAGAAGTCCCTTTAAAGTTATCCCGTGGTGGGGCTTCTGGGATTTTTCTTCCCAGAGAATAAAAATATCGAAATAGCCGGTTTTGCTGCCATGAGTGAGATAGTGTAATTTACGATTGCTTGAGCAAGACAGTCGATACGGGAATACTTAGTTTATCGATGCGTCGCCTTGGAATGAGGGCGCCACTTTGAGGTGTAAAGGCCCTTAAGCGATCAATTCACATATCGCAATCGCAATCTTACGACATCGTCATTTCATAGTTTATTGCTTATTGTTAAATTTTATGCTAGTGTAGTTTATAGCTTATTGCTAAATTTGTACGCTAGCGTACGGGCGATTGTCTACACATGTTTTTGAAACACCGTGTGTGGAGTCCTTAGCATCAAACAAATAGAAAGATACCGATATACGGACTGAGTGAAGGAAAGGGGGCGCACGACCTTGCACACCCTCTCTTGCACTCCAACCTGATAGGCCCACCACATGCACAGGCGGCCGGAGAGGCCGAGAGGGACGGAGCAATACGAAGAAAAGGGAAAGTTGTCGTTATCCTTTTCTTTTGTATTGCCCCGTCCCTTTCGGCCTGCGCATGTGTAAGGCCCATTATAATGAAAAGCTTCGTATATGAGCCACGGCATCAAAAAAGCAGAATTGCATGCCATTAGACTAGAAAAAATAACATCAATATCTATGTTACGTCACTGATACCACAAGTGCATATTTATAACAGGTACTTAACACTTACTGGACCAATGAGCATCGTAGATAACCGATGATTCAATTTTTATCACATAAAGCCCGCTTTTATTTAACACTTCAATATCCAACTATTGATAAATAATAACTAATCGTCAAGAGAGCATATCAAGGCCTTGCTTATTTCTCAAGAGTTGAACAATATTAAGTACCAGCCAGATTACAATACATCAAAAATACGTATTAAGGGACAGGACAGCACGTCAGGTTATACAGTTAAACTGCGAAAACAGCTTTTATTACGTAGGGCATAATGGCGGTCTCAAGATGTATAGTCTGAGGTGCCGTCGTGTGTACCAGCCAGATTACATCAAAAATACGTATTAAGGACCCTATATACCTCAAAGTGGAGCCCATTGATCGCTAAGTACATAACATAGCATCGAAATTTCACATGTACAGATTGAAACTAAGGTTCTATAGTTTATTTACAAACAATGACTTCAGTAAAATATAGTTTGTTGTAATAGTAGTAAGCAAAAGAGCAAAAAGTGGCCACTTTAGGCACTTTTGCCTACTACTACACGCAAAAAGTGACCACTTTTGGCACTTCTGCCTACTACTACAACGAACTATACTTTTACTAAGGTTATTGTTTATAAAAATAAACTATAGAACCTTAGCTTCAACCTGTAAATGTGAATTTTCGATACATTATGTACTTAGCGAGCAATAAACTTAATTAAGATGAGGGCGCCACTCGAGTGATGTAGTCGCCTTAAGTATGAGCCTCTTCTAGCTAGCGTTTATCAGGCTCTTACTCTGACATTCTGTCATCCACATTACCAAACTTTTCTACAAAAAATCAGTCGATAATCTAGCGTTTCTTGTAAACATAATTTCAAACATCACCTATACATAGACACCTACGGCCTTTACCACAAAATATTTTAAAACACTGTTTAATTTAGACACTGTTTAAATGGAATGCCGTCCCTTTCAAATAATACTGTCAAAAAAGTAACAGCATCACATTTAAACAGTGTCTAAGTTAACACTTGTTGAACAGTGTTTTAAATTCTTTTGTGGTAAGGCCGCTATTCTTTTACATTTTTAAATACACACAATTTATTTTATTTGGTAACATTCAACGCTGCAGGAGTTAAGACGTAAACAAAATAATTAGAAATCTTTAAATTACTTCAAAATACCACCGTTTATATTGACAATGGATAAACTTAATGATGTACCTTGTGTTACCTATGAGGGTGGAATTTCCTAAAGAATAACTCTCGTTAAATATTTAAGAATAAAAAGAAGTTACCCATTACACAACCCTTTCATATTTGTCAGCCACACGACGCTCAAACCTAGACATAAGGCAGTAGTAACTGTTTAGTAATCCATGATACGGCTCCCTCAATCTCTTCCCAAACCACCTTTTTACACGGGGCAAAAATATTTTTGAATCACGGCCTCTGGAAAGGTGTCGAAACGTCGGAAATTCAAAAAATCCGAACTAAATAACTCTAAAATAACACCTGAATTAACAATATACGCGCCTTAATCCGTTAAGTGATTCATTTCTAATATTTTTAAATATTTCTATTTAATAAGTATCCCTTTTTGCCTTTTTAAATAATGCAATGATACTTTTTACCGTTAATTTTTAAGAATATCTAAAAATTAAATGGGGATTTCAGACCACGTGAATGAACTACTTTAACTGTGGGGCCAACCACGGAATCGCGAAAAAAAATCAGCTGTTCCATAGAAAAGTACAACATCGACCCTATGGTACAACAATTTTTTTTGTCATCAGTATATTATACTGATACTGATCGCACTCATTTTCAACAATAAAACCGAAACGCCAACTTTTTCATTTTAAGCAAACGCATGAATTAATACCGAAACGCTAACTTTTTCATTTTAAGCAAACGCATGAGTTAATACTTAAGAAATTAACCATAAAAGTGTGCCTATAATATTTGAAGAGTAAACATGATTTCTCCAGGATCTCTTCATCAGATCCCTGGGAAGTATACGCTTTCATACGAAAATTTCCAAATTGGTACAGTCGACTGCGAGTATTCGAGTAACACCTAAGAAAAGATTCCGACGAACTAAGAACGTGTTCCTTTTCTTTAAGGGCCTGTTTCGAAATGTAAAAGTAAGTTCTGAGTAGCTTACTTGACAGATGATTTGACATTTTTTTTTTAAGCTAGAAAAATCTAGCTTAAAAAAAATCAGCTGTTTCATACATTTTGATATTTTCGATTTTAATTTTTGTATGAAACAGCTGATTTTTTTTCGCAATTACAGAGTTGGTCCCATGGTAAAAGTTGTTCAGTTTAATAGTCCCTATCTACCATATTCGGCATTAGGGGTACTTTTGTAACACCTTGTATATTCTGTGCCCTAAGTCAGTTAAAAAAAACTTAACAAACTATTGAGCCCAACCAGGGGACAAACGGATTTCTTTTAAGTATGAGGGACTAACATTTCATACTTTCATAAGTAAGATATGAAATAATATTACTTATTCGTGTTAAAAAACAACTCAATACAATATACGCAACACTAAAGAAAAGTTCAGTGATGACGAAACTATAAGTAATAAGAAAATTACATTGTTGACTGTGGTACGGTACCATCTCACATCCAATGGTCGTGATTATAATAACATTGATTATACGAGAAGATAATATTATAAGAATACTAATTTCAACACCACCATTATCATTATCTTCATTGTGTCAATACTTAACCACATCACCCACCATATGATTTAAAATTCAGTCATCAAAATTTAAAATAATCTTGTTTCAAATAATGAGCATTTGCTATTTTTCAATTTTATTGTCGTTTTTTTCCTACCAAATAATTATTGTCTTAGTTAAATTACCATCACAAAAATATTTCTATCCACTTCTTTTTCAGTCACGGTTCAGTCAGGAACATACCTAAGTAATTAGGTATTTAATTTAGAATAATAAACTTAATTTTTAATTATTCTAGTCTGATAAAAGCAATCTTAAGTACATATTTACTTTTTTTTGACGACCTCCGTGGTCGAGTAGCTTTGTACACCGGCTTTCAAGGTGTCGCCATTTCTGAGGTTCGATCCCCGGTTGGGTCAATTTAGGAAATGAACTTTTCTATATTGGCTCAGGTCTGGGTGTTTGTGATACCACCGTTGTCTCTGATTTCCATAACACAAGTGCTTTAGCTACTTACTCTGGAATCGGAGCAATGTATGTGATGTTGTCTAATATTTATTTTACTTATTTACTTCTTTTATGTTAAGAATTTCAACAATAATAGTCACTATTCAACCAAGAAAATTTTAAAGCAGGACACCAATGATGCATACACGTATTCAAGTAAAAAGGCGACAATATACAACATGTTACAAAAATACCCCTATTGCCGAATATGGTATACAGGAACCATCAAACTGAACCACTTTTATTATAAGACCAACTCTCAAATCGCGAAAAAAAACAGCTGTTTCATACATTTTGATATTTCCGACTTTAATTTTTGTATGAAACAGCTGATTTTTTTTAAAGCTATTTCAGATTTGGTCCCATAGTAAAAGTTGTTCAGTTTGATGGTTCCTATATACCATATTCGGCAATAGGGGTATTTTTGTAACATGTTGTATATTTTATCTTTATGAAACTTGTATGATATAAAGATCTAGAAAAGGCTAGAAAATAAAAGTAACGCAATTAGCGTTTTATTAGTTCCTTTGTATTGTTTTTATGTCAGTAATCGTATGACAATGCGACTGCTATGGAAATCGGAAACAACCTATGGAAACAATAACGAGTACCACAATCACCCTGTCTAAAGACAACACAGACTTTTACATTGACCCGATAAGTTTCACGGAAATCATCAAGGATATTGGGTCTGTGAAAAAGATACTAATGACGATACAGAAAAACAACTAGCACCTTTTGATTGAGTTTATAAACAACGAAATGTTTGAAGTCAGCTCATTATCATTATTTTTGTAAGGAAAAAAATGCAAATTCAAAGGTTTTAACATAATCTGACTAACAGAAAAATATATACTTTTTCAGTTTAAGCGATCCCAGGGACTTAGAACCTATTTCACAATGTAACACTAAGGTCTGAGTAGCTTACTTGACAAATGATTTGACAGTTATGCCATGAAAAAAAATTCTCAAATCATCTAACAAATAAGCTACTCAGAACTATTTTTAACATTGTGAAAAAATTCCCTTAGAAAGTAAAAATGGAATGAAAACTTTTTTAAATCTGAAAACCATGTATTGTAAAGACAAATCTCGAACTTGATAATGGATATTTTCAAATTGGCATAATAGATAATAATCATAAACAAAAGAAACAACAACAACATAACAATAGACCTTTTTTCTGAATTTTGAACGAGGGAAGTAAACAAAAAATAAAATAATTATATCGTAACAATTAATCGAAATATTTATAAATATCGATTGATTCGGTTGTGTAGCGGGCGATCTATCACTATTGCCCAATTCAGCAGATCCTTACATCATATCGTAACCTAAATATTATCCAGAAGCGGATTTAGCAACCTTGAGACATACAAAGATCAATAAAACAGATGCAGCATGTATGTCTGTGACCCGTTTAAAACAAGTTTAAAGATCAATAAAACAGATGCAGCATGTATGTCTGTGACCCATTTAAAACAAGTTTAATTTGTGATATTCAATGGTATTCAACCCTTTGTATGACAATGTACTATTTATCATGCATTCTAACACTTTAGAAGGCTGCTGGTCGTCACATTTGAACTTGCTCGGTTAAGGCGAGGCCATGCAGTTCACGATTTGATGAAAAGATTGATTTTTGAGCTTCCAATGTGAGGAACTGATGTAGAATTCTACTTCACAAAAATTACTGTAGACTGAAAAAGTAACAAAGAAACAAGTTAACCGAACAGAATATTTAAAAATGGCTTGATAACTCTGTAAAAAAATCCATAAAATCTTATAAAAATAAATTTCCGATCGTCAGATCTCGTAATTTTCAACAACAGTGACATGTTTTTTATACAAAAAGGATATCTTTGTATTGATCTAACACAATAACCGAGTAGATTTTTAATAAATGATCCAGTATTCCAGAAATTAATAAAAATGTACTCAATTTCGTCAAATTACTGGCGAAGCGACAATTAAAGCTGTGCGATAATCAACCATATTCCAAAGAGATAGTGAAAGAGTAGATTTCGTGAACTGGCCTTGCCTTAAACCGTAAACACCTCGACTAGTGCGTCCGAGTCCGTGGGTGTCCCCACTGGGGGACGTATGATGTCAAAATAAACAAACTGCATTTTGACAATCTTGTTAATATTGTAACAAAATGTTCTACTACCAAACAAAGTTGTTCCATATAAAAACCGTTTTATTTCGAGCTTATTTCGCCACGTGCGGATATTTGCGTCGCAAACGCATGCGTGACTAATTCTCCTGCATGATCGATTACATGTTTAATTGATCAACGATCAATATGTTTGTTATATTTTTTCCAGTGATGTAATATTTTATAGGCATTCCTTTAAATTGTTTGAAATGTTACAAAATCTTTCTTTGATTTACGAACACTTAATTTTCAGATTAGGTACGTCAATTTTTGCATACAAGGTAATAAAACATGTGACATAAGTAAAACAAAACATATTATCTGGGCTCTATTTAATAACATGACAATTTGTCAATTATCAAGACATTTTGGTTTATATTGCGGTTGACGCAATGAATGTAAAATTGTCATTACAGGTGACAAATTGTCACGTTTATTAAATAGGACCCAGAACTCATAAGCAACTAAAGAAATCTGTCATCTTTGACAGCATTAACCAATTCTGAAAGATCCAATCCATAACACTTTCCAAATACATATTTTTGTTTCACACACCAATCATTGCTACGCAAAAATTTATTCAGCATTTTCCTCGTTCATATTCTTTTCATTCAAAAGAAGTAAAACAATACCTAGTCATGTAGTCATGCCTTGTATGTAAAAACGATATACCATTGTTTACCAAGAATACTGTAGGTGTCAAATGCCATAAGAGACTCATCAGTTATGCTGGTTTACAAAACAAACGAGGGGTTAACGGTTAACATAAGTCAAGCAAAGTCAGTCTTAAAGTGTATGATATGAATATATTATACATCGACATCAGCCATTTTTAATGCTCCCACTGCTGGGCACAGGCCTTCCTTATGGGTGGATAAAGAGGATAGGCCATAGCCCACCACGAAGGCCCAACGCGTTTGGTGGGTGTTAAGGACTAAATGCAGCCGGGACCAACTGCTAAACGTGCTTTCCCAAGCACGGAGGGACTCGAAATATTAATTTTTGATCACCCTTCCCATGACTGACCCTTGCGAAAGTTGCCTAACCGAATATCGCAGGACCAGGCGCTAAACCACTGTGCCACCGAGCTCCAGGCTGGTTTACATAATCTTAGCTGTAATTAAACTTTTTTTTAAATGGGTCACAGACATACATGCTGCATCTGTTTTATTGATCTTTGTATGTCTCAAGGTTGCTAAATCCGCTTCTGGATAATATTTAGGTTACGATATGATGTAAGGATCTGCTGAATTGTGCAAGTAGTAGAGTACGAGTCGTACTCGAATGAATGCATTAGTACACTGATTTTCAGCTTTACTATTTAATAGAAAACATACTGATATCAATTAAAACAGCAAACGAGTTACATATCGATCGGCGGCACAGGTGCAATCTAAAGTTGCTTGTTGACGACCTCCGTGGTCGACTGGCTTTGTACACCGGTTTTCAAGGTGTCGCCATCTCTGAGGTCCCGGGTTCGATCCCTGGTTGGGTCAATTTAGAAAACGAACTTTTCTATATTGGCTCAGGTCTAGGTGTTTGTGATACCACCGTTGCCTCTGATTTCCATAACACAAGTGCTTTAGCTACTTACTTTGGAATCCGAGGAATGTCTGTGATGTTGTCAATTATTTATTTATTTATTTAATGGGGCCGTACAATGTCAAATACACATTTATAATCAACGATTACTACCTACTTGATTTTATCGGTCCCAAAAAAATAGTTTTGTTCTCACTTGTTCTACTGGGCAGCTCTACCGTAGAACTAATGGTACTTATTTTTTCTCATTAGTGCTACGATTTAGAACTTTGTGGTAGGACTAATGAGAATAAAAGTCTCATTAGTTCTACGGTAGAACTGACTAGTAGAACAAGTGGGAAGAAAACAAAAAATAATGTAGAAAGTAGTTTACAGTACTCAGTTATGTTATTGACAGAAATATGATAGCTAAAACTCTTCTCGATAGAAAAAAAATCGTAAAGTGACCTCCAATTTTGTAGTTTTCAAAGCTATGCCAACCAATAATAAACCTAATAACCTTGTAATTATAATAAAAAAAACCTTAAATAGCTCACTAGTTTTGTGATTGACGGTTTTCCAAAATAAGAAATAGTTTATTAAATTAATTAAAAACGATAATGTTGTCAATAATTTCGTAAATTTTTACTTAGAAAATTTCTTCCAGCGTGGTACACCCCTTTAAGCACTTTGCTATCTGTCATAAAAAAAACAAATACAGATAATGACAATTACTTATGTATGATGGGAATGGGAATAAAATTACAATACTTTTTCTGCAGCTAAAAGAGTTAGAATTTTAAACCATATCTTATTTGAAATTCAAATCAGGGCTGCTTTATATAACAAAGTTAAAATTGCATAGATCTGTAACCATTAATAATGCATTTTTATTCATATTTAAAATGTACTAAATGCAACATACACGAGAGAGAAGAAAACCTATCATTTTTATGGTTTTAAAGGAATTATCGGCAAAGTGGACAGTTGACAACCATGAGATATGCATCCGAGCATGACCAATACCTACTGTTTGACCTTATTAATAATAATAATACGGCCTTTCGACCCACAGACACTGTGAAATCAATCAACTGTATTAGATTTGATATTGACATTTAAATTAAGTGAACCAGATTCAATTCCACACTAAGAAAAAAAAGAATTTAAAATGCCAAACCATTTTGCACACCCCTATTATAGTCATCTTCTGTAAATCTCTCGTAGGTGGTCTGAAATAAATCGCGTTTAGCGATAAACTGAGCTTTGACGTCATTCCGACTGTGTTGTAATGTATTACTAAATTTTTAAGTGTAAGTTAAAAAAAATATTTATATTAAATAAATCAACTACATAGCTTTTATTTATATAAATATCAAATTTACCCCGATCTAAATCACCCAAACTCGGATTTATTTGCCATCTAACCCCATTTGCATTCCAAAACCTTAATTTATTTATCTTCACCCGTGCTTTAAATCCTGTATAAAAGGTTCCGAAACAGTCAACATTAAAACAACCAGTGTCTTAGTAACCATAATATCCGAACGAGTCAAGGCTGGTCGCGCCCCCGCGCTTACGCCCGCGAGTTGCATTATGAAATTCAGTACAACATTATAACACTCGTTTGGATGATATATAATGACGGAGGCAAGCGCGGGCGCGGGGGTCACGACCAGCCACTCGCTCGGATATTACGGCTACCATGACACTGGTTGTTTCAATGTTGGCTATAAGCTACTGTTTCAAAACCTATTATAGAGGATTCATATCATGAATGTAAATAAAATCTCACATGCAACTGTACATAATTAGGTATTAAAACACTCAGGTGATACTGTTAACCTACATTCGTGTTTTAATACCTCTCATTATTTATACTACTGTTGCATACATAACTATTTTATCACCGCCACTCGAAAAAGTGCGTGTAATTCATCGATAAAAGTGAATAATACGCGATTTTGTTCACCGAGTGAATATTTTTGTTTTTTATTTGGAACAAGCGCGCATCATGTGCATTATACGTACAACGTAACGTACAACGTAAAAAAAGAAACTATTCCATTGTTCAAAGTCGAAACAACGCAGATTGCATACGAGAAAGGTATGCAACCTGACGACTTATCTATTTTATCCATGCTTATTTATGATCATTGCCTGTTATCGAAGTTTGTATTAACAATAAGTTACACAATTTTGTGTGTTTTGTTATCAATATGTTAATTCACAGATCAGATATAGATAAAATGTAAATATTTGGTGATAAGATATCGACATTATTTTTGACTACACATATGTGACTGGGCCTATAATAAGTTTCTGCTTTTTACTTATTTAAGCTAGAATAATAGAACAATTATTTTAAAACTGTTCAATAATGAAAGTAGAAAACCAGTAGTAATGTAGGCATCACTGTGTTCACCTAGATGTTTTGAATATGTTGTTTTGACTATAAGAAGATATTTATGTAGATTTATTGTCACTTCAAGATTTTCAGGTTTCAGGCACTGGTACAAGCTAAGATGTGACCGTTTCAGCAAAAATTGACTTCTCTAAAATCTATGTAATTTCTTATTTTTTGTAATTAGTTGTTTTGCTAATTAACAATTTTTGTTTCTTTATCAGTGCTTGGCCTATTGAGTAACGATAAGGCCTAAGGAGGAAGCGCACTAAGCCCGGAATCCTCAACCATTGAGGAACTGGCTACCTTACGTCCGAACGAACTGTCCGAAACACAATAATGTTATGGGAATTACAGAGGCTAGACTGACAAAATTCGCTATATTAGAAGCTATAGGAGCTCGCTTGTGAGGAGCTCGGTAGCGCAGTGGTGTAGCGCCTGGCCCAGCGATTACGGTTAAGCAACTCAAGGGTCGGCCATGGGATGGGTGACCAAAATTTATTATTTCGAACTCCTCCGTGTTCGAAAGGCACGTTAAGCCGTTGGTCACGGCTGCATTTGCAGTCGTTAACACCCGCCAATCCGTATTGGGCCCGCGTGATGGGCTATGGCCTTTTCTGAAAGTGCCGGCCAACAAAAAAGTTTCTAGTCGCTAGAATAATAGAACTAGCCATTTGCAGCAATAGTTAATATGTCACAAAAGTTGTAGGATTTTGGCGCCTGAATGATCTCCTTTGTGTGACAAATAGTTGAAAGGATTTAGAGACAATATTGCTCGCATCTAACGCAAGTTGAATTGAAAGTTGAAGACACGCAGTTAAGACAGACCATTACAGTAAGCTCTATTTTTTTTACTCGACACTTTACGTACTAAAATCTGCAGTCAGTCACGCATGATGCATTTAATAAATGGTCCTAGCAGAAATAGGTTTAAGTCGTAAACTAAATATTTTTACTTGTATCTTTAGTCGTTTGGCGTTTAACGACAATACTATTTGCTACTAAGTACCTATTCCATGTAGTCTTATCGGTTCGTTACACTTTTTTGCTTTAAGTTTTATAGCACAAAATATAAGTTTCCTAAATGAGATCCTTATTGACATTTCAATTATTTTAGTGATAAAAATTATAAGCATAATTAATGAATCCGAGCTGACTCCAAACAAAGGCTCTAATAGGCGATTCAATCTTCAAAAATAATTTTCTTCGTATTAATGTTTAACCGCAACAATGTCTACAAATATAATGGAAGCATCAAACACTACACTATAACATGGACGCTTAACCGGGTTGTTCCCATCGTTATCAACAACGACACAACGGTCAACACCAACAGATAAACAATAATTAACATACAGCAACGACACATCATATCCTATCAAAAAACCTCAAACCCACCCAACACATAACTCTTCACACATCCTACGTAGTATTCAGATATAGCAACTGCCACGACTAAAACTAAATACCCAAAATAATGAACCGTCCTGAGAAACCCCCAAGTTTTATCACAGAAAACAGCTAGCGAAAGCAAATGCAAATAGCTATGAGGATTTACTATTCTCCACATTAAAGTTGCTGAGAAAAATGTTCCTGATCTGAAGGTAGATATCCGTTTTAACACAGCATACTCATTACGATTTTCGAGTACCTCTTGAAATATATCTATATACCTATTCCAGGCAAGTGATGATAAAACCATTTGACCGGAAAACAGTCCTACCACTTGTATTATTCTCTGAAACGTAACTTTTGTTTTATATGATATCCCTATTTCTGATGTGTTTTCCTTTTCTATGTCTTCTGTTGAATTTATCTCTTTCAGTTGATGATACGGCAATGTACTAACCGGTGTGCCCTTATAACCCCTTCGTGGAGGATTGTTTCTTAAGTACAAAACTATCCCCACCATCATACTAACTACTCCTATAAAATCACAGATTCCATCGACCCAGAATCCCATTGAACCTACTTCCGATCTTTCACCTTTGATATGCTTTCTCTCTCTAGCCACATGGCCGTCAAGGTCGTCTAGGAACATTCTAAGCTGATATAACACTACGGCTGCTCGGCGAGCGGCTAAACTTTGACATGTCAACAATTTAGCGCCCAAAATTGCAATGAAAACGTGAAAGAGGGAAATCATATTTGGAGTTATGATGAAAAGTTTTTCGGACAGCTTAACACTTACGTCGAGTATGGCACTCAATGGACCGTATATGTAATGGTTTATGTGGTCCACCATCAGCCCTTTCACAGTGGGATGACAAAGGGGGTTTATGCTACACGGTACCCAAGTCACGTCCTCGTAATTGGTTTCCATTTTGGACGACTCCTGCAGCGTTGAATTTTCCCGCATTTCGAAGGTGTCAATTTTATAATTCTGAATTCTTAAAAATAGAAAAGTGTCCATATTGATACAGTATATCACTATGATTACAAGGAGAAGAGTCAGGATTTTACTCGCTTGAGACGAAGGCCACATCATCTTGAATCACTAATGACGGACGGTGTATAATCCAATGGTTGATATCCCTGGAGGTTTCACAGTTCGCACGTGTTACAAATGTGTATGGTTTCTTGCAAGTTGCAAGTGTTGCAGTAATTTCACCAAATTCACGTAAATACAAGGAACAGATAGCTTGTATAAGTGACGCGTCTACAATTTGAAGATACAATAGTTCTATTTTGAAAATATTTTAGGATTAAAACTGGAGAACAGCACTTAACACTCCTATGTACTAATGAAGGCGATAATCAGTTTGTACATAATATATTGAAATGACAGCGTTCGTTTCAAAATGTTCCTTCCCTTTGAGTTTTAGTCCGGTAGGACAACCCAGGCTTTACATATTTTTGTCGTTTTTTCAGCGGGCTTTCAATGCCATTTTTAGTCTGTTTTAACTCCAAACTTCTGTTTGTAGATTAAATGGTTGAAATAAAAGCTTGATAATAGTCGGCAATTGAGAAAACATTCCGAGTTCAACTTTATTTTCAGTGTCACAACACAATTTTCACTGTACGTGTTTGTTTTGAAAAGCGGACGGGCGTGCGTGCGCTCGGCTTGACCGCGGCGAACAGAATAAAGCATAGTATAGTATGGAGAAAGAAAAGAGACCGCGCGATCGAGTTCGGCTTGGATGGGGGTGCGGCTTCCTACACAACCTGTGGCCTTATATCAAACTATCAAGGTCCATTTTTAATTACACTCGATTTTCCGCATTGCATTGGCGTTCAAAATATGAGTTTCCCAAGTTTCAGTGTTTTTTTTGTTGATGCATTTATTTTTAGTTGACCTGATCATTCTGTGTGAGATTACTGATCGGATCACTTATTACTTAATTGGTGATTTTAGAATTATCAGATTTTATGTATTTATTTAGAATTGTTCAGAAATAAGGACTGTGCCATCATTCTGTTTATGAAAAGGAAGAGGTTTTTGTTAACAAATAAAAAGAGAGTTGATTTTCTCAAGATAAACTGAATTAAACTTACTAATACTTAATTATTGAAAACCTTATTTTGTTTCTACTTTTGTACAACTTAAGCCTGAATAATCTTTAACAAGTTAAATAATCTTGTAGCCAATACAAAAGTTAAAAATAGTCTCTTTATTTTGTGACTTAACTGTATTTTATCGTTTACGCCAAAGTTAAGTTAAAAGTAGCCCATTTTCGAAACTATAACGTTGTCTCGAAAACAATAAACAAACTTATTATGACACCGTTATCTTCATAAACATACATTGCGATTAACCCTTCAACGCCCGGAAAATGAGACACAGTAGATATTCCATTGATATCCGGCCGCATGCGTCCGCTCGGGCGTTGATGAATTAAATTAACAATAGACAGTTATCCGCGGCAACTTCACTAAATGAATATGATACGCACAGTTAAAATACATCGTTTTGTACTGCAAGCGCTCCGAAGTTGGTTACTTCTATTGTACAAAGTTAAATCTATATATATAAAAGGGAAAATCACTCACTCACTCACTGATCACGAAATCTCAGAAACTGCAAGTGCTAGGAGTCTCAAATTTTGCATGGGGGCTCCTTTTAAGGCGTAGGTGCTCAATAAGACGGGATTTTCCGAAATTCAACTCCTAAAGGGGTGAAACAGGGTGGTAAAGTTTGTATGGGAGAACGCGATTCCTTGGTCCGATTGACTTGGAATTTGGCATAGACATTCTTTCACAAAATTAATTGAACACGTGTTTCGTATTTTTTAAATATTTATTACCTAACAGGGTTAAAAAGTGAAAAGAAGCTACTTTTGCTGTGATTGACTTCGACGTCGGAATTGAAACTTTTTTGTGCATTTGATTGATTAAATAAGAAAAATAAATATCATTTGTCATATCAACGTAGTATTACATTCTCTTTGGTCATTTCCCCTAAGAGTAGGTAGAATGCATTTCATTTAATAGTATCTATGGTGTTATATTGACAGCTCTGACATTTATTCCTTATTGCGTTGTAATAAGCAAAATTATTCCATCTGATTATCAGATTAATTTTAAAAGAATACAATATCCGGTCAAGTCGCCTATGCTATGAAAATTAATAAAGCACAGGGACAAAGTTTAAGAGCGGCTGGTGTAGATCTGCGCAGTGATTGTTTCTCCCATGGCCAGCTCTAATGTCGCCTGCTCGAGAGTCAGCTCGCCGAATAGCCTTTTTATTTTGCAACCGTATAACATGACAAGAAATGTGGTAGGTCTAGGTATACAACATGTTACAAAAATACCCCTAATACCGAATATCAAACTGAACAACTTTTACTATTGGGACCAACTCTCAAATCACGAAAAAAAAAAATCAGCTGTTTTATACATTTTGATATTTTCGATTTTAATTTTTGTATGAAACAGCTGATTTTTATTTCGCGATTTCAGAGTTGGTCCCATAGTGAAAGTTGTTCAGTTTGATGGTCCCTATTACTATATTCGGTATTAGGGGTATTTTTGTAATACTTTGTATATTTGGATGATCGAGATTGATAATCCTGATAATGCCAACATATTTTTATTTATAAGCTGCACCCGGCATGCGTACTGTAATACTCCGTTTTTTTAGCCAGGGACCTTCTCGGTCGTAAGCAGAAGAACTTACCAAAGTTTCATCAGTCCCGTCGTCTGTACACTTAGATCTTTTAAACTATGCATAAAAAACCGCATCAAAATCGGTTTATAAGTTTGGGAGCTAGGTTGCCTCAGACAGTCAGACACACACAGGTCAAACTTATAACACCCCTTGCGTAAGTTATGTACGTCGTATATACATATGGTGGTGGTCACATAATTAAGGACACAAGTCGATTTTCATACAAACAAGGTAATTTTAAAGTCTTGGTTTTCCGCTAGGGGTTGAACTAGCTATGATCTGATGATGGCCATCCAGGGAGTAAATGGAGAAGATTCAAATCGCAATACACACCCAACTGATCTGGTTAGCATTCTAAGAGAAGTAAGCATCAGAATTTTCATTTGCAGGATTTTAATACATTTTTATGCTATATTCGCGGTTAATTAAACATATCCTTACATCTCTTAAAATGCTGGTCAGATCACTTGGGTGTGTCTAGAAATCTAGATCTCCTCCATTTATTCCCTGAATGGCCATCACCAGATCACCGCTCGGTCAGTTCCTGGCGGAGAAGCAATGCTTAAAAGTTACTTCGTTTGTATGAAAATCGACTGGCGGACTTATTTATGTGGCCACCACTATATAAGATATCCTGTAATATAGTCTAATAACTTCACACTCACCACATTAGTAACTACATTGCACCCGTGCGAAGCCGGGGCGGGCCGCTAGTTAATCATATTTGTAATAAGTCATTTATTGACATAACACACAGTCTTTTAGTTTTGACGCCTGTGTAAATGTACACACGACAGCACATCAGGTTATACAGTGAAACTGCGAATACAGCTTTTATTACGTAGGGCATAAAGGCGGTCTCAAGGTCAACCTGTGTAGTCTGAAGTGCCGTCGTGTGTACCTTATACAGTCGCCAATGTTACACCAACATAGCATTAATCACTAATAACATTTATTTAAGTTTGTAACAACATCATGTTGGATTGGTTTAAGGCCCCGCTTTCGGGGACTTGGGGAACTGGGTGAAATGGTTCCGATTAGGGAGACTGATCACCCGTCCGGCTTCGCTGGCGTCCCCTTCCAAATAATAATAATAATAATAATAAGGCCCCGTAAGTATAGTGAAATGTGTTTTTTTGAAAGCATAGTACCGGACATCTAAAAAGATTTCCTTTGTTATAATTTAGTAAGTGTAACTTCAGTCTTTTAGCTAAATATATACAGAACAGAAACAAGATTTGGTAATACTTTTCTCAATAGTTTTTTATTTTGAAAATGTGCTTTTTATTTTGAAAATAACCAAATATTTGCAAAACTATGCCGTAACTAAGCAATTAAAATACTAATAAAATAAATAGTATTTGATACTTCTTTAAACTGATTAAACTGATTTTATGACTGAATATTTTAGCAATATTTTTATTATTTCAATTACTACGAATTAAATTGTGATTTTTTCGCCTAATCTGCCAAATCGGTCTTGCTCACGCATGTGTTGTTTTCTTATTGCTATCTCGCTTAGTAAAGGAGTTATTCAACACTCCAGGAACATTAACGTTTGTCTTCTTAGTTTAATGTGATATAATTAATTATACAAAAACAACAAAATAAAATTATAATTATAGTTTTTTCTGAAAAAAAGTACTCAGTACTCAGTTGGTAAGAGCATTGGACCGGACTTTCAAAGGTCGCGGGTTCAGTTCCCTCCTGAAACAATCCTAGGGACGAGTAAAATTTCTTCTAGTATTTTATTTAGTATTAAAGTACTCACCTGAGGAACTTGTGTTGACTTTCCACAACCAGTCTCACCAATCAACACCAATGTCTGATATTTCTCCAGCAGATACAATATATGATTTCTGTACTGGAACACGGGCAGCTTCAACTTTTGAGTCTCAAGCGGTAAATGGTGGTAACGGTTGTATACAAAACTGGTCCGAGCATCGCTGTCTACAGACAAGGCTGCGTCGACATTAGGATTGACTAACGTTTCTATTGCTCCATCTTTGTTACGTTTTGGATATAGTGCATCATCGTCATCTGTAAGTTTAAATTTATTAAGCAATGTTGTAAAAAATATATTTTGAATAGTTAAGTATTACGATTCAGTTTCGTAGGATGACATCACACCTCCAGTACATTGTCAGATTAATCGCACTGTGTCTGCATTAAAGGTGCTCATGTTTTAATTTAAAACTTGAATACAAAAGATTGTTTTGATTTAAAATAAGTTTAAATCACCCATAACATTATACAAAGCTAAACGATGTATATGCAGGTTATTTTAATAGCTTATGATTTCAAACACGCCACGAGTAGGTATATTAGATGATTATGAGAAGTTTTATGCAAATAAATGACGTGTTTTACTATTCATAGTTTATTTAATATAATTTATTTGCAACTTACCGGGACGTATAAACTTTGGACGTTTTTGCATTTCTAGGGAACACAATCACAATTAAATTTATTTACTCGTAAAATTTATACAAGGAGACAGATAAATAAGAAAGAAAATCTATTTATTATTAATTTCTTAAGATTTTTCTTACTTTTGCTTCTTGTTTACATATTTATTATTTGTCACAGACTATGTTTTTTTATTAAACGATTATGTACACTACAGTCTTCACTATCAATGTCAATTTGACATTGATAAACACAGAACACACTTTCATGTACTTTTATTCGTTCAGAAATTGTTTGTCTTCTGATAGTACTTACATACACTACAATAGGTCGGTCTAATTTGGGAAAAAGACAGCAAAAAATTAATCACGTCACGTCACGTGGAGTCACATCAAATTACACCCCACTTTACATAACTGAGATGATAACACACCTCCTGTACCTACCACTCCGCAATGGGCCCACGTGGTGGGTCATGGCCCATCCTCCTTATCCATCCTTATAGAAGGCCTGTGCGTGCCCCAATAGTGGGGACATTAAAAATGGCTGATGTCGAACATAACTGAAGATTCATATCATCAAGATTCTTCGGACTTTCTTCTAATTACAGGTTAATCAATACTGTGCCTAGGTATAGGTACAATACAATAATAAAATATATATCTATTCTGCCTGGCAAGCTACATTTTTGGCTGCATGGGACTTTCTTTTTTATTTTAAAATAAGTGCCTAGGAATGTACCTACCCTAGATAGAACAAAACCTGCCATGGATCTGACACGTGACACGTCTGAAGTCTGAAGATCGACCCAGTGGTAAGCAACACCAAAAATGTCCTAATTACCTACCTAACCTACATAATTGCCTAATCCGTAGTTTTATGGTTGATGTCTGCAGTAGCCAAGAAGCATCGTAGCACTGGCATCCATAGACGGAGATTACATGCTCAGTCTGGCATCAGTCCATTCCATCAGTCTTACCTATGTACAAATTTTGGATCATCAGTCTGGAAAAAAACAAAGAAGTTTTACCTGAAAATCCGTAAAAACTCGTACGATGGTAAGCTAAATAATTGATATTTTTCAAGATTATGAAAAAACTACTAGCCAGATCTTTGTATTTTTTAAGGGACCACACATGAACTGTTATCTTTCAAATAAAAAAATAATAATAATTGAAAACGGTTAACAACTGGTGAAGTTATGTTAAAACATACATTAAAAAAAACCGTCGACTTGATACCTCATCCTTTTTTTGAAGTCGGTTAAAAAATCAAAGTCTATACAGACTGATGGAATGGACTGGAGCCATACTAATCATGTAATCTCCCTCATAGGTACCCTATTTCATTCCTAAAGTAGGTATCTACCTATCTAATGAATAAGAATCCGATAAGGGCAAATAGATAAAAAACCGGCAAAGTGCGAGTCGGACTCACGCACGAAGGGTTCCGTAAAAATCACGTTTGTTGTATAGGAGATATTAGTATTTGCTGTTATATCGGCCACAGAAATACATCATCTGTGAAAATTTCTACTGTCTTACTATCACGGTTCATGAGATACAGCCTGGTGACAGACGGACAAACAGACGAACGGACAACGGATTCTTAGTAATAGGGTTTTTTTAAAATTGAAAGTTAATTCCTTGCCACGTTTGATGAAAATTCATCTAGCCATTAATGGAGATGGTCAACTGCCTGCCGAAACGGTAAAAGATACAGAGGTGGTGCTTTGACTAAAATAGTGTGCACCCTGGGCAAATATAGGTGCAATAAAACAAAACAAAATCCCAAAAAGATGGCCACCAAAAAAATATTTAATTGTTTTTTATACCTTTTCGGCAGGCAGACTTTGTAAACTCCTCTTTTTTTGAAGTCGGTTAAAAATAAAGACACATTTTGTACAAAACGTTGTATATTTAAGTTTGCCACTAACAAACTAACGGTAGGTACACAAACACAACTAATTTTAAATTCCACGTCGCTTTCTAGAATTGGGTCGATAATTTCCAAATCCTGGATTTACCATTTGATTGTTTTGTAATAATGCGGCAATTAGGGATTGAATGTTGCTGTTGTTAAGAGAATTTAATGAGTTATTTACGTCTACTTTTGGATATGTGATCGGATTGTTGGTAATAGGATTTGGGTTGTTATTAAAAGCTTGATTGTTAATTGGATTTTTTGTATTGACGTTCGGGCTGTTAAAAGGATTGTCATTAAGTGAAGAATTAGGTAATAAATCCTTGTCTAAAACATTTGTAGGGGTAAAAAGACTATTTGCTACTGGGATGGGTTTTGAATCTTTGATATTATTTGTATAAGGATTGTTATCGAAAGTGTTTGGAACTAATATAGGATTACTTTTAAAATATTTAAGATGATCATCATTTCTAACATTTGTTATGTCTTCAGCCACTGTAACCGGTAACTGTCTTGGAATAGGATTTACCTTTTCCGTATAAATTACTTTTTTTTCGTCTAAGATGTTCGAATTACTAATTGTTGCATTTGTAAGTCGATTGATATCAGCTGGCGTAGAGTTTGAGTTCAAATCTTGTATAATTTCTAACTGTTCATTCAGAGCGTCATCTTTTCCATTAATAAGCTTTGCTGTTACCAACGTTCCATCGTGAACCATGAGATTTATAATATCTTCTTTTTCATACCCTTTCAAACCTGGTGATACTTCCGTGATGTTTGATAAAGATATCAACTCCTTGTAAATTTTCGCAGGTTCACTCCTCAACACAGGTTTTTGTAAAATCAGATTTCTGTAATTTTGTACGAATTTCGTATAAGGTAGCCGGTACTTTACGTAATACACTGGTTGATAAACAAGTGGCTGCGGTCTCCTAAGGACGTAAGTAAGTTCGATAATGCCTGCCTTGTTAACTAATTTGGCTGGATTCGTCACACCGAACGCTGATAAATCAGGCGAGATTGTGTTGTCGCCAACATTCTTTACATAATTGTTTAAAAGATTGATGATGTAGTTACTCGGATTCTTTAACGAAGCGATATATTCCAAGATATATGGTATACTATCGTGATTCACCGTGAATCTGTCCAACTGTATGGGAATTCTTTTCTTGTCCAAAATTGTTTCTTGTGGATATTGATCAGCATTACCGTTAGGTATTCCATTAAAATCATTCAAGTTTGGATTATTGTATCCTTGAAGAGGGTTATTTGACGTAAGATCTTTTTTATTTCCATTATGATTAAGATCTGGAGACAGTGGATACAAGCCATTATTATTTTGTCCAGGTCCTAATGGATAGATTTGGCCCGGAATTCCTTGGTTATAATAAGGATTATTATTAGGTTGATTCGATAAACCTAACTGCCCTAATAGTACGCTGTAGTCAATGTCATTGTTAGTTGGATTATTTGGAGGTTTAGGAATACCTTCAGGCGACAATATATCCAAAATATTATCACCATACGGTTTAGGCTTGCGATTTGTAATCTCATTTAGTTCTGGTGTCTTCGGATTAGGCTCATTAAAGTCAAAATAAAATGGGGGAGATGTGAGGTTGTTATTAGTTTTTGGATTTGAGGGTTGCATACTTGGCATAAGATCATCAGGATTATAATTATACAATGATGGAATTATAGTTTTTATATCTAGTGGGTTAGGAAGCCCTGCGTTTTGATTTCCTCCAATACCTTTGATTGAGCTACCATACGGCAAATCGTTTTGAGATGGGGCCAAATCATTGAGCAATTCAGGATGTTCTTTAAAGAATCTGTTAATTATTTCTGAATATTGGGGGTTATTGTTGTTGGGTATCGGCCAAATGTTATCTGACGGTTTAGATGTTATAGGATTCGGTATTAAGTTAAAAGGATTGTTGTTGTTGGTTATTGGCAGATTGGGATTAAATATATTGGGTTTTGTACTTGCTGGATTGAACAACGGAAAGGTATTGGGATTTTGTGGATAATTATAAAGAGAAGGTGATCCATCAATATTTGGATTATGATTCTGAGTGTTTGGCGGATGACTGAAACTTATATCAAACGGAACTTGTTTTTGTCCTGGTAATGGAAATTTTTCGAACGTTGGGAAGTTGTTTTGTTGGCAGTTCGGATAATTAGCAAGGCCAACATAATTATTGTAAGCTGCTTGGATCAATCTGGCAAATTCTGTTTTGCATTTTGGCTGTTCTAGATTTGGAACTTCGGTTTTGAACACTATCGTTGTTGCTGGTTTCCCATTTTGTGTTGCAGTTGTGAAATAATCATGTAGAGGGCCTTTGGTGTGAAGTTGTTCTTCAATAAGTTTTAATTTCATGAACAACTCATCTTTGTCGCTACCTAAAGGTGCATTTTGTAGGTAGCTTTTCATGACTGTGATGACCTTATTCACTTTTTCAGACTCCGACGAATGTTGGAGGAACTCTAATAACATAGATAATAGTTGCAACAAAATGCCTACGTACGGGCATCTTGGGTCCTGCATCATATTCCCAGGCTGTAAATAGCCCATGCGTTGAACATTCTGTTTAAAAAGAAATAAAAAGTCACAATTCTTATTTCAAAGATGACATTTATGTTGCAGTAACTTAAACTGTTTATCTAGTGAATCATATAAAAATATTATACAATAGATATAATAGATAGATTATACAATAGGTATAATAGCTAACTGCAACATTTATAACATAAAAACAAAATAAGTATATGAGAAATAAATGTATAAAAATACCTTTATGCTTGGTTTGTCCGTTGCTGAAATGGCAGGTGTCAAGTTAACATTATTCTGAGGTTGCGCATCGCGAGATACGGTGTCCTGTTAAAACGTAAATAATATACCTAGGTGGATTAAACAAAAATAACGCAATTCAAAAGTACGTATATTTAATAATCGTAATAATACGTATTGACAGTAAAACTTCGGACCCATAATGGATCCCTGAGGAACTCTAACTAAAAAACTTGACAATGCGCTTTTATCTGAAAATGATCTGATATCTGTAGAATTTTTTTAGAATTGCTTTAAGGTGCATGATTTTGTCCCTTTTCCTACCTATAAAAATATTGTAAACAAAATTTGGTATTTACCGTTTCGGCTAATGCCGTGGACAGCAAAAATAAATATAAACCTAAACAAAACACCATCGCACGCACGACACAAACTTTGTGAATCGATTCGTCAGTCGCTAACCTTAATATATTGCCGTGTAAAGATTAAGTACTGTGAAATTGGACAAGCCATTTATACAAATACTATGGGAAACGTGTCAAAATTATTCAATAAAATGTTACATACACTATTAATATACTAATTATGCTTGTTACGGGAATGTTTTTGGATAATTAAGTAGTTGAGTTATTGATAAAATTTTCTAGCGTAGCGAGTATCTAAATAGAAAATTTAAAGTTTACAAAATCATTATTATTTAGGTAGGTACTTATATAGGTACCTACTACAAAAGTTTTTACTTTTTAGGTTCACGTAAAGTTGAAATTGAAAAAGATTGTTTAAAATGTATGACTCGATAACGCAGCAGTTTTGATAACTTAAGAGTAGGTAAAATAAAGATTTTACAAATTATGAAATTGCTTAGCTTGATTTCAGTAACTATTAAATCAGTGAAACAAAAGGCTCTCCGTAAAAGAAAATGTTACTATTTGCTGAGATTCCAAAAAGAGGTAGGATAGGTAACATAATCAGCATCAGATCTAATTGGAGTTTTCCAGATGTAGCGTGCTTCACCATCAACTCTGAAAGCATTAATTTATTACAATGCCCGACATAGACAGTCGTCGAAGTAAGTTAAGTACTGAAGCAGCAATGGATGTAGGTAGTGTATGCCAAGCTGATATACGATAGATGCTGCAGTTACACCATGGGGTGTATCACTGCCTTTTTCTCCCGCTAGGTGGCGCATTAGCGATGGTACCCAATTGATTGAACTGTCAGTTACATAAGAAAGTTGTCATAAAAAACAAATTAACAAAAAACAAATGTCATAATTTGTAAACAAGGTACCATTGCCAAGAGCGCCATCCACAAAAGTTTTGAGTGATACACCTTATTAGGAAGCTGCTAAAATCTGCTAATATTGTGGGGTGGGTTGGGTATAGCAGAGTTAAAGCCAAATTCATTCTAAGATAAGGGTTGTTCGGTCCCGTCCTGTTTTGTGAACTTCAAGTTATTCATGATGTTATTATGGGAATCGGCTAAACATTTGTCCACATTCATGAAGAAGATTTTCTGCCCAACGGAAGTCTAGTTCAGTCAGACATACGGTTTCGTGGGATACCAAACACTGCATTTGTTTTTTTTAGTTATTAATTAAATCTTGGACGACATCACATAGGTACTTACATTGCTCCGATTCCAAAGAAAGTAGCTAAAGCACTTCTGTTATGGAAATCAGAGACAACGGTGGAACTACTAACAACCAGACCCGAGTCAATATAGAAAAGTTCGTTGTCTAAAATGACCTAGCCGGGGATCGACCACGGACCTATCTCTCTGTATAAGTAGGTAGGTACCTACTATTTACACGAATTCGCAAAAAAGCGCGTACTTATTTAACAATGTAATTCGAAAATGTCAAATCTTTTTGTCGAAACATTGTATCATGAACGCTTTAAGAAACATATTTTTGAAAATTACAAAATCTGACGATTGGAAGTTTATTTTTATAAGATTTTTTTACAAGATATTCTGTTCGGTTATTTATCTTTGTGGGCAGGCACCCAGAAAGCAAATATTTCCGTTCATAAAGTTAATCCCATATTAAACATGAGAGAATACCTAAAGACCTCAAGGTAGCGTTCTGGCACAGATAGCTAAATAGTCGTTCATATTTTATAGATCAGAGGTTTAAGTAAAAAAGTAAAAACAAATAAAGTGGGTAGGTAATCAGTATTTTTATTTTATTAATTTGCAGAGATACTAGAGACATAAAAATATTCTGTTCACATTCTTTTGTTTTCAGACAATTTCATAATAAATTTCAGGAAATTATAAATATTTTTCAATATCTTTTTGTATGTGTCTGTTTGACAATCTTTCTTGCCAGTTGATTCAAATTCTTTGTAAAGAAGTTCGATTAGATTCTTTACCTTTCTTACTGTCATTATATTTTGTTGCAAGACTGGTAGTATTTTTCTTAAATTCATTTTAACATACTCTTTTAAATTTACTTTAGGACTCACTTCAGGATTATTCTTAATAGTTTCGATTAAAGGGTCTAAAAGACTATCATTGTAATCTTTATTACTTTTAGGAGTATTACCATCCAAATAATTGTACCAATACTCTAACAATGGTACTGGCAAATTATTACCGAAATCTTTATTAGATTCATTAGGATCATCACTTATGGTTTTATCTTTCTGAGCATCGTGCTTTGAAAGTTGAAGCAGCTTCAATATTAATGCCAGATTATTTTTTACGTCCCCTGTAGGATTTTTTTGTTTCCCTTTTTCCCGTGTTTCATAATCGGATATTGGTATAGCTATTGGTTTTTCTATATCTCCGATATCTTCATTACTATCTTCACTGTATAAATCAATGTTAGGTGTCTCATCTTCGCCTCCTTTGATAGAATCAGAATCTTTTGGAACATAATCTTTCAAATGACTGTTAAGTATTTTCAATTCATTGAAAATTTGTTTCATCCTACTTATGAGAAAAGTGTCTGGTTTTCGGTGTAGCAGTTTCTTTGCAGATCCACAAATATGACAGACAAGTTTATTTATTGTTTCAAGTTTGACTAACCAAGGGTCAGATGATTTTTTTGTATACGGAACATTTATTACATCTGGAATAAGATCATTATAATCATAATTTTCATAATTTAAGTCATTTTCTCCAGAAACATCACGTAAAAATGGGTTTTCTCGGCTATCAAGTATAATTTTGACAGGAGTTACAGTTCCTGATCTTTCTCCTTTACGGGCCGAAGTCATTTGTTTCCTATGTAAATAATTAATGAATTTGATGTTCTTTTTAGAAACATTATGTTGTGATGTTTTCTTATATAATATCATTTTGCCTGGTCTTCGATTCCAAATGATGTTTTTGCCACTAGCGTCGGGATGCTCATCAGGAATATTTACGAGATCATTCTTAGTATTTTTATTTTGTGTTTTAGGTATATTTTCAATGCCTTTTATAATGTTAGAAGATGTGTTTTCTTCAGAATCATCTTCATCAGATACATCCTCAGAACTTTGTTCTTGATTAGAAAGATTTTCAGAAGGGACGTTATTAACAATATCATTTTCACTTTCAACGTTGTTTAGAGTAACGTTATTAACTTCAGGATCTTCAGAACTAATTTCTGCTGGAATTTGGTCATTATAAGAGAGTTCTTTTGAAATCACGTCTATAGGTTTCTCTTTTGAATTTATATCTTTAGAAATAACGTCATCAGTAATATATTCCGGATTATCGCTTGAAAAGTTATTGTCTTCAACAAATGCATGGTAAGGATCATTTCCTAAAACAATAACATTATTAGGATTATTTTCTAATATCTTAACTTTTGAAGAATAAGCATCTTTGATGTTGTCCACATCTTGATCTATATCTTTAGTAGAAGAAGTATCTCCAAAGATAACATCTTGATATCCTTGAGGAGGTTTATCTGAAGGAGCAGGAACTTTCGGATATTTGTGTTCAGATATAAGTTCATTAACTTGATGGTCTCCATCTTCAAATAAACTTTTGTAAAATATACTATCAATTGGAATATCTTTCGAATTTTCGTTTCCATTATTACTCTTTTCAGCAGCAATATCTTCATACACCCATTCATCACTTGAAGGTTTTTCAGAATTGACATTTTCGCTGGTAAGATATTCCATCGGTTCTTCGGAATCATCATATATTTCATTAATATTTCCATTACCAGCTTCTTTTAATGTGTTAACAGGTATCTTTGTTTTGGTTTTCATAACATGTTTAGTCAATTTAACTGTCTGTTTGATACTTGGCACGTTATGCCATGATTTTGAATAGCTCCGTTCACTCTTGGGCTTAATGTGGTGGATGGAACTGCTTCCTGAATGCTATAATTATAAAATAGATACATAAGATGATGAAAAACAAACAAGTCATCACATCAACATAATAGACATAAATATCGACATCCTATTTTTCAAATGTAAGATATGATATTTATAAAATGTAAAAATATGAATATTTTTCACAGAATACATATTTTTCGTTACGTTAAGGAGATGTTTAGTGAATGTCAACACAAAAAGATAGCTACAATGCGATTAAATTATGAATAGACAGTGATCTGCTGCAACTTCACTAGAAAAAGAGAAAATTTTACAGATTAAAATACGTCGTTTTGTACCGCAAATGCTCTGAAGTTGCCGCAGATCACTGTCTATTGTCAATTTAATCACATTGTAGGTGGCATTGTTATTTCCACTTATTACAATGAAAATAGTTGATATCTAAAGAAACATAGGTGATCATGATTGTGTTGTGATCTGTTAATTTTCTCTTTGCCATAAATTTTCGAGTGAAGTTGCCGGATTACTGTCTATTTGTACTGATATTCTTTAAAAAATATTTACCTTAGTATCTGGAAAAGAATCATCAACTAAATATTGGGACATTTTCGGAGCTTTCTTGATGTGGTTTTTAATTACATATTTTACGTGATCATTGCCGCCTTTATTTCTTCCTGCTGAATGCTTATTCCCGTCATAGTTAATACTTCGAAATCCAGTTCTTGTCATGTCTTGTGGCAACACTTTATGTGCATGTTTTTTTAATTTCACTGAAGTTATGTAGTTTTTATTATGGACCGCCATTAATTTTGGATTTCCTTTGGATGTAAATGATTCTCTGTCGAAATTAGTTTCGCTGTTTTGAGGACCAGAGTTATGTGTAGTTTTGTAACCACTGACATGAGAGGCCTTAGCATAATTTTTATGAGATCCTTTGACTTTCCTTTTAAATGTAATTTTTATAGATTTGCCTCCAGATCCTATATTTTTAATTAGTTCTTGATAGTTCGTCCCATTTAGTTTTAAAAGGGCATCTCTGTAGAGTTGTGGTAAACTAGAGTAATCGGCATTTTGTGAAATGTCTGGATTATGAGTAAAACCCTCTTCGTTGTGTCCGTACGTTACATGTTTATGAGATATTGTATCACTTGCTGGCGATATTTGTAACGAATTCGAGATCTGGAACCAAACGGATAAAAAGTAATAATAAATTATACTTATGATAGTGGAGACGAACATAGGCTACGCCTATAAATTTTGAAAAACTTACTCTTTACAAAATTAAAAAAAACATAAAAAAATAAAAAAGGAATTTAAAAATACGTTAGATTCTAATACAATGCGATTAATTTGATTTGTTCAACAGATGTGACTAACTTCAGAGCGTTTGCGGTACAATACTCCAATATTTAATCACCTTTTTTCACCATTTTAATAATGAACCACAAAAATTTGCTGCCATTCCACCGCAAACGCTCTGAAGTTGGTCACATCTGTTGGACAAAATCAAATTAATCGTTTTGTATTGGAATCTAACTTATTATTAAATCAACTTACCAAATTCACAGCTACTAAGAAAATAGCAGTCAGTAGATCTGCCTCCATCTTACTGAGCCAAATGCTAAAGTCACAACATTATATTAGGAACCAATTTTGTCAAGACAAATTACAATTTTGTTAGCAAAATACCGTGTAATAGCGATTTACTTCACTTTGATCGATTTAAATGTTATAGAAACGTGTATAAATAATATATTTGTAAGTGAAATCAATTGACTTATCTAATAGTGTTAAACGGAACGTGAGTCATAGGTACAGTCAGCGGCACGTCAGACTATACATGTTGACATTAAGACCTCAATGCCGTATGTAATAAAAGCCGTTTACGTAGTTCAACTGTTTAACTTGTCGTGCGCACATAACCAAACACCTCATAACACAATAAATATATTGTGAATAGCAAATGTACACACGACGGCACCTCAGACTATACATGTTGACCTTGAGGCCGCCTTTATGCCCTACGTAATAAAAGCTGTATTCGCAGTTTAACTGTATAACATGACGTGATGTCGTGTGTACCTGTTTAATTTTCACGCGAATAAATAAATAAATGGTTGGACAATTTCACACATCGCTATCTAGCCCCAAACTAAGCAAATCTTGTAATATGGGTGCTAGACAACTGATATACTACTTATATACTTTTTAAATGTATACTTATTATACATAGTAGCACCCAGACCTGTCACAGAAATTAAAATTCATCATTTCAATTTCTGCCCGGCCGGGAATCGAACCCGGGACCTCTTGCGTGGTAGACAAGTCATCAATAATAATAATACTTGCTTATCAAATATGAAGTGTTTAGTTAATTACAAAAAATATTAACTTAATTTAAACTTAAAATGAAGTATTTATTTTTTGCTTTTAGTAAAAAGATATGCCTTTCTTCTTTGGACTTAATCAAATAAATTCTAGCGAAAATATAAAAAATTACTGACCTTTCGGTATAGGGCTACCATAAATCCGATTTATTCGGATATTTACCGACCTTTGTAAGGACTTTAAGCTGTTCGCTGACAAGCGACCGGCAAACAATTGAATTTCTATCATATGTTATAATATCAGTTAGTTTTTATATGTCCCAAATTTGAATTGTGAAGGGAGCATTCGTTCTGAACTTTTCAGATTTCGATATAGTTAAAGTATATACAGTACTCCCAAATTAATAATGCACATGCAGATCTTCGCTTATTGTCGTATTCCCGGAAACATCCGAATTATTATACATAATTCTACTAAATTATGCATGAAGAAAATGCACTTAACCACTCTATATACATATCGTCTTCCGACGCTCGGGGAATACGACTGTTGCCGAACAGTGACGAAGATTTCTATGCGCATTATCTCTTTGGGAGCACTGTACTCTTATTAAACTGATAATTTGACTATCAGCCATTTTTAATGTCCCAACTGCTGAGGCACAGGCCTTTCTTTAGGAGAAAGGGCAATAACCCATCACGCGGGCCCAATGCGGACTCTTGGGTGTTAACGACTTCAAATGCCGGAGGAACTCGAGATAATAAATTTTTGGTCACCCATCTCATGACCGACCCTTGCGGAAGTTGCTTTAACCTACTGCGCTAAACCACTGCAATGATAATTTAATGAAAATAATTTTGTTATATCTTCGATATTAACAGTACTAATATTTTTCAAATAAAAATTAAAAATTCACGAAAAAGTTATAAATCTTAATTTAATAATTAAAACACAATTTAAATTCAACATTTATATTTCTCATATTTATTTACATATTATTCTTAATATACACATTGTATTATAAATATAATTGCACATATAGGTATGTATGATCTGTCATCTGTTACATGATTTATAAGTTAAAAATAATAATCGAATGGAAAACAGATATAACATGAAAACTTAGACTTAAATCTAATTGATTAATAATAAAATTATTATTATTCTGTATATTGCTGTAATATTAAACATAACATTTGTTTCAAACCAAGTGACCAACCAATAATTATTTTAACCAATCACAGATTAGTATTTAGTATTAATAATAGATAACAAAATAATTGTTTGTTGGTTAATCCAATTTAAGTGTAACGACTTATGAATCTTATAATTAAAAAAAAAATCTATTTTTAGAAAAATGTAAACCGATAATAATAGAATACACAAAACGTAACAAATATACAATAAAAAGAGGTGTAATTAAGAAACTGAAAACCGTTATTTTAAATATTTGAAAAAAAAAACTTACAACCAAAATGTTAATAAACCAGTATCCAGTATACTTTAGATGTTTAGTATCCAAAAATCTTGTGACTAGATATTCTATTATTTATCAGTATTTGACTATAACCCAGAACATTTAAAACTAGTGGATCTGTAAAGCTGTAGTCACCGCGTTTGTAACATTTTTGATAATTTTTCGAAATTTCTGAAACATATTTTTTCTTCGTAACTCTACTATTTTGGAAAATGTCGAAAAATTGAATCGACAAAAAAAAATCCATATATGGAACCTGCTCACAAAATTTCACGAGAATCGGTCAAATCAAGGTCGAGTGTCAACCACAAATCAGTAAAAATGGAGGATTGAAAGTCAATAAATTTTGTAGCCTTTTAGAAGGATAGATATTTTAAATTTTTTAAATAATGCCATAATTACGGACTGTTTTTTTAACTTATTATGGAAATAGACTACAAATTACGTAAAAGTTTGTCGTTGAACAATGAAAAGCTATTTTTTTTAATGTACGAAAATTAAGTATCCGTAGTTTTAAAGTTTTGATATGGTGTCCCTAATTACGGGCAAAAAGTGAACCTCAAATACAGGGTTATTTGTAAAACACCAAAACCCTCGCAGGAGTGTATTACTATCTTAAAAAAAAAACAAGTTTTACAAAACTCTATCACAAAAATACAAATTTTGAAAGTCGTTTTTTTTGTCTTATTTCAGAAAAGTCGTAGAAAAATTGTTGTTTTTAGGGTCCCATGCCCAATGGGTAAAACGGGAACCCTATTACTAAAACTCCGCTGTCCGTCTGTCTGTCTATCTGTCCGTCTTTCACCAGGCTGTATCTCATGAACCGTGATAGTTAGTTGAAATTTTCACAGATGATGTATTCCTGTTGCCGCTTTAACAACAAATCCTAAAAAACAGAATAAAATAAATATTTAAGGTCCCATATTAGGCTCCCATACAACAAACGTAATTTTTTTGCTCGTTTTTGCTCGATATTGATAACGACAACAGGTAGACGCATGAAATATTCACAGAATATTTAGTTATTAATTCACTTTAAAAATAAATAATTAAATTAAAATAAAACAAATATTTAAGGGGGGCTCCCATACAACAAACGTGATTTAGACGGAACCCTTAGTGCGCGAGTCCGACTCGCACTTGGCCAGTTTTTTATGGTGTTAGTTACCTGCTCCTGCGAGATTGTTGATGTTTTATAAATAAGGTGTGTAAAAATGTGTTTTGCGTCTAAAGGGTTCTATAGTCTGTTTATCCTTACTTGTCTTATTTGGTAAACAATCTTCACCCAACTCTTTACTGAAAAAAACAATTATAAAACACAACAAATAGTTTTTAACACACAGAATAGGAAATAAATTACTAATTAGTGACAATTTGATTAAATAGGACATAATCGACCTTACCACAAAATATTTTAAATCACTGTTCAACAAGTGTTTAACTTAGACACTTTAAATGTGATACTGTCACTTTTTTGACAATTTTGTTTGAAAGAGACGGCATCACATTTTAACAGTGTCTAAATTAAACAGGATTTTAAAATCTTTTGTGGTAATGATTGAGTTTAAAAAACGTATGACAACTATCAAAAGCTGTTTAGTTATAGGACATGTAAGGATTAACATACTTTAGACACAACATTCCTTCTGTATTATTCATACTATTGTGCTAGTACTTTAAAAAAAAAAAAAAAACAATTTTGAATAAGTTGAGCAGTATAAAAAAAAGTTAACATAATAGTTACTGTTAAACGACGCCCGTAGTGAAAATCTCGATCCAGTATCCATCTGGGTCCTGGATAAAGGCCAGCCCTTTCATTTTGCCGTCTTGAGGCTTTTTGATGAACTGAACTCCTTGCTGCTCGAATCTGGAAGAAGAAACGATTTTAGGTATGGTCTAACTTTTTTGTCCTAGCCGTTTTATAAAATGGCTGAATGTCATCCAGCCCCTTTAGCATGACCACCGAAACACGATATACAACTTGTTACAAAATAACCCCTAATGCCGATATGGTAGATCGGGACCATCAAACTGAAGAACTATTACTATGGGACCAACTCTGAAAACATTTTCCAAAGTTTCCAACATTTTGATATTTTCGAAATTAATTTTTGTATGAAACAGCTGTTTTTTTTCTCGATTTCAAAGTTGGTATCTTAGTAAAAGTTGTTAAGTTTGATCCCTATCTACAATATTTAGCATTAGGGGTATTTTTGTAACACGTTATATATCGCGTGATATAGCGTTTTGACGACCTCCGTGGTCGAGTGGCTTTATACACCGGTTTTCAAGGTGTCGCCATCTCTGAGGTCCCGAGATCGATCCCCGGTTGGGTCAATTTAGAACACGAACTTATCTATATTGGCGCAGGTCTTAGTGTTTGTAGTGCCACAGTTGTCTCTGATTTCCATTACACAAGTGCTTTAGCTACTTACTTTGGAATCGGAGCAATGTATGTGATGTTGTCAAATATTTATTTATTTATTTATCGACACTCAACTGTCAAAATTCATTGTTTTTTGACAGTTGTTGTTGGAAGTCGCACGTTTCCGTGTTAGACTCTAATGATAGAGTTGGTAATAAATATATTAATATTTACCTCTCGCAGGCAGCCTCGACATCGGGCACCCAGATGCCGATGTGGCCGAACCCTCGAGGGTCCGAGTTGCCGTTGTGGTATGCGGAGTCGTCGCTCTCTGTGCCCCAATTACTGTAATGCAAAACGAAAAATAGTCTTTTTTTTTTAAAAACCGGCCAAGTGCGAGTCGGTCTCGCGCACGAAGGGTTCCAATAAAATCACGTTTGTTGTATAGGAGCCCCTCTTAAATATTTGTTTTATTTTAATTTTATTATTTATTTTTAAAGTGAATATATAACTAAAAATTCTGTGAATATTTCAAGCGTCTACCTGTTGCCGTTATCAAAATCGAGCGAAAACGAGCAAAAAAAATCACGTTTGTTGTATGGGAGCCCCCTTAAATATTTATTTTATTCTGTTTTTTGGTATTTTTTGTTATAGCGATAACAGAAATACATCATCTGTGAAACTGTCTAACTATCACGGTTCACAAGATACAGCCTGGTGACAGACGGACAGACAGACGGACAGCGAAAACTAAAAACGGGGATTCTAAACTCATTACAAATTACGGCCCACTAATTTATCATTAATTTCATACAACTGACAGCGGTTCGGCGTTTGACAAAAACTGCCTTGTATTGTACACCTCAAACTAAAGGCGCGCGGTGACAAGCTTTTGAATACTAGGGCCCGTATTTATAAACCGCTCTCAACATTAAGAGAGATAAGAAGAGCATCTCAAATATTGATGCTGTCTCTTTCAAACAATATTGTCAAAAAAGTGACAGCATCACACTTAGTTAACTTAGCAGTGCCCAAGTTGAACACATGTTGAACAGTGTTTTAAAATCATTTGTGGTAAGTATTAATAGAAATAATGAAGAGTATTTGAGCATCATTTAATAAAAATTTGTGACATATTGAGAGAAGTAACTTGCGTTATTATGACACTGAATAATTTTTACACAATAATCATACCTAGTTATTATTATCGCTCCAAAATACTTACTAAGTCAACTCCAAAGTAGCTTTCCTCGTAAGAGCCCAAGCAGACCTAGCCTGCTCATCATGTGGGACTTCAGCAGGATTCTCATATCCCATGAAGAACAGTGAGAACTTCATCTCTGGGAAGTGCAGTTGTTTGAGGAGAGTCATCCCAAGAACTCCTGTGTAAAATGGAATGGACTTGCGGGGGTCTTTTATGCGGTACATAGTTTGTTGAAACATGAAGTCCTGGAAATGGAGAAGAGGACATTTTATTTAAGGATTTCATGCATACATTAGAAAAAGTAACCCTTATAAAATAACTTGGTGGTTTGTCTGAAATAGTCTGAATGTCTGTGTATTTGTCAAGAGACCCTTTTTAATTTTATAAAAAAACTCATTTTCCTAATGTTAACAAGTTTAAAACAATATTCCTTTAGATTTGTCTTGACACAGTCCCTTTCCCGATCATCTGACGTTTTCAACAGAGGCATGCACCATTCCAATCAATAGCCTATGCCCTATCTTCTCAAATAAACGTCAAATTTGTAAGAGGACCCCATCTGTCCGCAATGTAAAGAAAGAGAAGAGACAAGCTACCACTTCATGGCAGAACACCTGATGTAAGCATCACTGCGCTGGGAGCTCTTTGGAGCAGACAAGCTAAAGAAAGAGGATCTAAGTCAACTCAGCAAGTACTTAAGCGCACAGGTAGATTTGAGGGAATGATAGGCCGCCTCCTCTGTTTTCAGGGGATTTGAGGGACTGGGTGTAATGGTTTCAGTTAGGGAGACTGATCACCCGTCTGGCTTTACTGGGGTCCCCCCTCTAAATAATAATAGTACCATCACTGTTTTTTTAAGTATCTACATTGATAAGAGTTTTTGTGATTAATCACATTAATCATAAATCAAAATTATCAGATTTGACCAAGAGTAATTAAAGTGTTAGGTATTTATTGAAAGGGTTTCTTAGATAATTTGCAGATAAAAGTTGCTAGCTGGCAGCTGTACTTAAGTTTGATTAGAAAAACCTCTTGACAGTCCTATAGTGTAACGTTACACTATGTAAGCAATAATAGTGAACTATGAAAAAATCAGGATAGTATGACCTGTCACCTGACATAATAGGTATGATATTACATCTGTTCATCAATCTTACGAATCACTATTAAATACACTATAAAAAAAAAATCAAAAAATTTGATAAGTTTATGGAGATCAGATAGATATTCAGATACATATTCACTTATAGTTCAGATGTTGGGTATTATGGAAAGCACTTTTTTATTGAAAAAATCCAAGGATTCTGGGATTAATCAATTTTGTCAGAGTAATAAATAAACTCAATTTGAAGGAATTTCCAGTTGGCCTGTTACAAACGTGATTGATTGCTTTTCCCTACTTTTAATGTCAGTGATTTATGAAGAAGCAAACACAATCTTATTATGTTGTAACAAGGCCTATTAAGCTTCATGGGAATATACACATTTCAAGAATTTTAAATATTTTGAGAAGCCGCTTTCATAATTATGTCAGCAAACAATTGACTTAAGGTAAATAAATATGCATCTGATTATACAGTCTCTAGCTATAATGACTGACGCAGGTATAAAGACCTGAGATATATAATCTTAATTTCCTTATAAAATTGAAAAAAATACTTTTTATTACTATTCTCCTTAACCTGCTTAGCAGCTAGCACGCTACCTACTTAATCAATAAACATGACCAATGATGAAATAAAACACTTACGGCCTTACCACAAAAGATTTTAAAACACTGTTTAATTTAGACACAGTTTAAATGCTTCTAAGTTTAAATGTGACGCTGTCTCTTTCAAACAATATTGGCAACATCACATTTAAACAGTGTCTAAGTTAAACACTTGCTAATCAGTGTTTTGTGGTTAGGCCAATAATGATTTATTGAAAGTCCTTTAGTGACTAGTTTTGTGTTAGTTTAGTACTAGTATACGTTAATTCAATATTAAGTGCGCGTGCACCTTAGGAGTGAATATGAACAATGATTTTGGCCATCAATGCCAAAGGTCAAAAGTGATTAAGATAGTACAACATTGATAGTATTATGTTGTGCTTGTGGTGTTGGTATTTTATTAAAAATGTATGACAAATACTAACCCTAGTCGAAGAATCTGGTGTCTGGCACAGCGACACCACCTCATCCGGCGAAATTCCTTGGCCAGACATGATTCTGAAGTAATAATAAGTTTGATTGAAACAATTTATAACCTATAACATCAAACTTTAGTATGCACAGATGTGAACTTATTACTTAGAAGTGTAAAGTACTGTTGTAAAGTATGTAATTAGACAGTTTTTACCTTTATAATGGATAAAACAATACCACACAATACAATATTATTTTTAGTTAAATAAAAACTCGACACCACTGCATATATATACACCACTGACGTGACGGACGGCGCTGTAACAGTGAAAGATGGTCCGTGGTCGATGGAAATTGGTAATGTATGATGACAGTGACAGCTGATCACAGACTGAATAGGCAGCGTAACGTAAAAGTTACGACCTATTTTGTTGTTCAAAAAAGGTTCTAAGGTTGTAAGTACCATTCCGTTAATAGAAACTTCTATGCGTTCACTTCATGATTGCCGCTACCTCCCGGCCTGCTTCGTCATACCGCACCCCCTGCGTCACCCCTTTAATACGGATAGCAACGCAAAGCTTCATTTTTATTTCTGTTGATTTATTATTTACATTCGTTATTTATGTTGCAATAGTGAGTAAAAGAGGAAAGGTCCTACCATAAACTTATTATACTCCCGTAGTATAAATAAGTCTATGGGTTCTACAATGAATATGAATATGAATGGCGAACGTAATTTGTTATTTAAGTTAATGACGCACTCTTTGAACAAGAAAAACATTTTTTTTTTCGGATGTGGCGCCAACTTGGCGCTAACAACTCTTTATATTTAATATAAACAGTTGTTGTCCGCAGTTGTCTATCATGTCAAGTTCTTCTTCTTCTTTTTTTTTTGGTTTGGCAATCTACTTTCCTCTTGGAAGTAATTTTTGCCAGTGTCAAGTGTTAAATAGTTCAGTGGTAGATATTGTCAAATTTTTCATTAGAATGCAGGTGCATCGCATTCCAATGCTGCTTGGAGCATTTGGCACCAAGTATATCAAGACAGTTTACTCGGTTAGTTCTGCCGAGGAAGCCACCACTTCAATAAAAGTCTCAGCTTCACACAACCAAGATCGCGCCTATTTCAATTATCCCACATATTGTTCAGTTGCGTAGACACTTGTACCACATGTCAAGTTTGTTTGAGTAAAACAACTTCTTTGTAATAAATAAGGCAAAGGCATAGGTAGGTACCTACTGCCATGCCAATGATGCAGAGAAGGTTACCTATTGAAGAGTAAAGCTTTTTATTATATAGGTGTCTACATGTCTTTAAAAATATAGACTCGTTCTAAAATCTAATCAGTAGAAAATTGTATTGAAAGCTCAAAACCAAAAACCATTTATGTCTCAAAACCATTTTGAGGAATAAATCATATCTCTCTAGTATGCTCATCTAGTATAGGTCTCCGTGAAAGTTAAAATAATAATTAACTTTGTTTGACTCTTTTTCTCATAGAAAGCAATAAAACTAGTGGCTCAGTCAGCTGTAGACTTCACTCAAATTGTATTTTGTTCAAAAATTAATGTAATAGATGTCGCCAAGAGGGTTTCAAAGCAGTAAGTAGGTATTCTTTTAATTTATCTATTCGACGCTAGATGGCGCTTCTAACTTTGAACATTTTTCGAATGGGATGAAATTTTTTTTCGCCAATTTTCCAAAAACTAGTTCGCCAATAAATTCTATATAAATATAATTATCAAACCTGCTCACAAAATTTTACGAGAAGAAAAAACGGACTGCAGGACAGCCGGAATGCGGAAGGACATACGAGCATTTTTATTTTACAAGCGCAAAGCGTCTCTACGTTTTGCGCTCGCTCGGTAAATAAAATGTTTATTTTGAAATATATTTTTTTGTAATAAGAATCCTTAACAAAATAAAACTTTGGGTGAACAGATGATAATTAAACAGCACTTAATCTTTTAGTAACTTTAAAGTATTTATCACAAATTAGCCTTATGTATGCAATTAATTTTATTTTACTTACCTATGAGCAGTTTTTTACATCTTAACATACCAATAATTTTTAAAATGAACATAACTAAATCAAAATAATAAAATGATGAAATAATATGTAGGTACACCACAATATAGAAAGGCCAGAAGTCAAGTTTGTGTATGTAATTTGTTTCTCATACCTAAACTCTATCGCAGCCGTAGGGTTGTAAAAGTTTGATTTGCCGCGTGCGTAGTACCACCAAAACACAGAACATATACTTTAACGCACCAAGATCTGTCTAGTATGATTGCTTGCTATCTAAAATAATAAATTATATTTTTTATTTTCTTATTCTAGACAATAATTTATTAATTTCTTAATAAACATAAAAAGGTCTTATTATTGTATTAAATAAAACAATAAACACATTTCTGTCAGTATAACTAATTCTACTATACAAAATGCATTGTTTGCTGACCTTTCCGAGGCCCCTGCAAGTATTAAAAACACTTATTTCAATGTCAATAATAAACAACCTCTGACTGAGCAGTCATAATATGAATTTGTTTATGAGCTTCAAACATAATCCAACTTATTAAAAATCCACGTTAATCTCTGTGAAGCGCGTGATTGTGTTGAGAGTAGCACTGGTATAGTATTATATTATCTATGGCATAGCAGAGATTCCGTGTCAGTGGGAGCTGTCTGTGTGCATTGCTTGAGCGCGCATTGTACTAAGATTGACTTCTGTCCTCTCTTTATTTGTGCTAAAACCAACATTAATTGTTGCTTTCATTAATAATGCAACACAAGGAACATGGGGAAAATCCCTTCCAAGTTTTTTAATCATAGATAAATAAACTTCGGCTTCCACCATCATTCTTCTTTCTTCCGCAGGTAAAACTTATCATAGAGATACCTTAGTTCCTCCATCCAGACAATATCCCGTTCTACAGAGGTTTCACTGCACTCATAACCAGACACCATTCTTACATCCCGAGTTTCATCAACAAAAATATCACCTACAACTAACAAATACATGCCTTCTTTGATTTCATGGTTAGTCTTCTTCCTTATACGATCCATTAGATTATTCATGATTTGAATGTTACTATCTCCAAACCTTGAGGCTTTGACAAAATCGCGGTTTAACGACTTCATAGATTCATCTCTCACATACAGGTTATTTTTGGTTTTGTCATAATAAATGTGCACTGTTCCAGTAGGATCGCTAAGTTCCATGTTAAGAGAACCTGCTTTCGAAGTATTGGTCACTGCTGTAACAACACCATGAATCATGATATTCTTGAAAGTAACACCAAAGATTTCGTAAATGTATTTGTTTTGAGCGGTTCGGTTGGCGCGAAATATGTCTTGAATGTACAATTTGAGCGGTTTCTTCGATAAATTATCCATGATCACTAGAAGCTATAGTAAATAGGTACTAATTATTTAGAAAAAAGTAAACAACTTGATGTTTTTTGATCTGACTGAGATTTTGATCATAATCATAAGTTTGTTAATTGTTTTGTTTTTATTCTGAGGTTTTTTGTAATATTGTCATATGACAATTGTGACATGTCGTCAGTGCAGTGTCACTGTCAAAGTCAAGTCACTCAAGTCAAGTTGACTGACAGTGGCATAGTGACAGAGAGTGACAAAAGCGTTTTATTACGACAAGAGAAGGCACATTGCTATGCGTTTTGTTATTTTCTCGTTGAATTACATGAACTCGAAATAACTTATCATGTTTACTATCTCTTATAACTTATCGGTACTTACGTATGGAGTAGCGAAATTTGACAACTTGGTTCATTAAAATACACTTGTTTCAAAATTAAAAGCGACAGACAACACATGGAAGTCTTTGGCGATAATCTATATTTTTTAAACGATGGTATATTTGAAACAAAACACACCTTATTTTTGATACAATTCCACCCCTTAACACTTATTTTTGACATTTAATTTTGCTCGGTCCGAAAATTTAAAAATGCTCCTACACACATTAAACACGATTTAAACGCAAAAAGTAGCTAAATGGCTTTGGGTAGTCAGACTACCTAATTGGGCGCCAATTAAATTTAAATAACCCCAATTTAAGAAGGACGTTCGTTTCTGACCTGTCCAAATGTTGATTTTATCAATTTTATTATCGGTTTATAGAAGTATGAATGCTCTAAGTAGAGAAGTAGGTAATACTTATACATACATTTTTATTGTTATTTATAAATTGCTAACTAAAATAAAAATCGGTAGTAGGAGGCTACCTGACTACCTAGGTACCTACCTAAAGAAAAAGAGAAAATTAATAAAATAGTTTTTTTTTTCATTTTTATCAAAATTCGAAATATATGCGGCATAAAAAAAATGTTTGAGAATGTGCAAGCAGCGTTCTTTCATTATGATGCCCTATATTCCATAGTAGCCTCACTTCGAATTTTTAAGACCCCTTTTAGTCCCAGTTGCATGCAAAAAAAAATGTTTTTATTTCTTTCTTATTTGTAAAATAGTTGGTCAAACGTCATATAAAACTATTCCAAACAAGTTGATAGCATTAGTATCTAGTCCTCGAAATATGCAGCTGTAACAGACAGACAGACTGAGTCGCACCATCCATGGGTTCCTTTTTACCATTTTGGTACGGAACGCTAAAAACGTGATATCGCATCACATACAGCGGTCAACTAACTAATTCTATGTTGTTTAAGTTAAGTGCCATGATAAAATAGGTGTAGACAGTTTGAGTTTATAAGTAGGTAAGTATTTTGTGTAGGTGTTACCTAGGCACCTATAATGTTAAAACTTATTCAGTTATAAGCTGCAAAATGTAGTCCTAAAGTTTATAAATAAAAGTTATTTAGCTTTTGGTTCTTATATCCCATCCTGTTACATAAGTAGGTATATAATCGTGCTTATACGTAGGTACCACGTACTAATCTTCTGTGCTTATACTTACTTACCCCACCTAAGCCATACTTACCTACTCTAGGTATATAAAAGTGTCAGATAATTAATAAATGGGTTCGTTTAGTCTCACATCTGGTAACTGGGAGAGGTTTGAACGCGACAATTATGCAAACTGCGCGGCGTCTGGCCTCGCTTATATTTGTCGAGTGTTTTCTCAAGTGCGTAGTGATGTGCCTTGTCTACTGACGCGATAATAACTTATTTCTCCAGCATTGCTATTTGAAATAGTCAGGCGTTGTAAATTTTAAAATTGAATATTTTAACTGTTGTGGGCTCTTCCTTTGTTTTTAAAGAAATAGGTATCTAAGTACTTTAAAATATAGGTAATGAATAAGAATAAATACCTGTATGTACCTATACTGTATCTAACTACCTATTAGTAGTAGGTTTTCAAAGTACTCTTATACGTAGAAAAAAAGGTACAGTTATTCTTGCGCTTTTTCTAATAAGTAGGTACCTACATAAGTTAAGTAGGTACTTACCTAGATACCTACTTTATTTACCTAGTTCAAACTATAACATAGAAAATAGTTTATATGACCGTAGAACACTAGTACCTAATTATTGAATTTTAATTTGGCAATCAAAAAAATATGTAGGTAATGGTAAAATCAATATTATGTTCTATTTGTGAGTATTATTGCTAATCTTATGATTTTTCTCTATTTCTGTATTGCCGATTTTAATGTTAATTAGCAATTTTTTTATTACAATAAAAATGCAATTTCATGCGCTTTGACAGGTCAGAAATGAGCATCCTTCTTTATCGATATCGATAAATCGCCTTCCCCTCACTAGTAGGTATACACCTTATCGTCGATGCGCCCGATCTTAAGTCGCATCGGAATCGACTACTTTGCCGATGTTACTCGAATAGAGTTATCTTGTTACACTACATCAGTATTGATATTGTTGTGGAAACCGAGTCACTAGTGACTCGGTAGCTCAGCGGTCAGAGCATTGGACCGGATATCCAAAGGTCGCGGGTTCGATTCCCGTCCGAGAATATGATCTGGTGCGAGTCGTATTTTTTCTAGTATATTATTTGATATCTCTATTTTAGTTTTCTTAACAAAAATAAATACTTACTTACCTTGAAAGTGGTTCCTTTTTTTGTTAGCAATAATTACCATTTGTTTTATTTTAGCCAAAACTTATTTTTTCGCTTTTCACCTAAATGGAATAAGTTGGTTAAGTGTTCAAACAATGCTAGGTACATAAAAGTTTTGTAACATAGCGTTCACGGTTGTTACTAAAATTTCTAATGTTTCGATCGGGAATCGAACCCGGGACCTCTTGCGTGGTAGGTACTCCAGCCATCTTACAGAAAGAACATTCTTAACATTATTGTAAACAAAACATTGCGCATTTTTCGTAATTATTCTGGAATGTTATGTGATGTTGTCCATTATTTTGCTATTTATCGATAAATAATTAATTATGTAACTACACCTAAACAACACTATTCTAACTTGAAGGTGCATGTTAGAAGTTCCTTCGCATATCTTCGGTAGGTAAGTAGTTTAAGTTGCTTACAAGTAAGTAGTTTGTAAGCAAACTCTCTGAACTTAATTCCTGTCATTTCAAAACAGTAGGTAGGTAAGTAATTACTTATTTACAATCGGGTGGAATTGTAGAATGAAAGTAATATTTTTAATTTAATTTTATTTAAATATTTATTTTATACTGTTTTTAGTATTTGTTGTTATAGCGGCAACAGAAATACATCATCTGTGAAAATTTAAACTGTTTAACTATCACGGTTCTTGAGATAGGTACAGCCTGGTGACAGACGGACAGATAGACGGACAGCGGAGTCTTAGTAATAGGGTTCCTATTTTACCCCTTAGGTACGGAACCCTAAAAACTAAAAAACCCGCCTGCATCAAACGCACGTCAAAAGACAAGTCAACTGAAAAGATGGAAACAAGGGGCCCTACCGCGCAAGTGTCGTCGACTTCGCCGTCGGCTTCATTTGACATATGGATGAGATACATTGCTACTTCTTTTTGGCACAAATAAAAAACCTACCAAAGAAAAGTAGCAATGCATTACATCCATCTGTCAAATGACGAAACTTACGCGGTAGCCCCACAGATCAAATATTATTAAAGGCAACATAATGACATGCAGTCGGAGGCATGTATAAAGTGACATTTTGCATGATTTGACTTATCATTAAGGATCATTCCCACAGCTCCGGCGCGGCGCCGGCACGGCACCGGCACGTCCGTCAACTTCACAGACGTGTGTGAACAAGCATTTCAGATCACCGGCGACTCGCCGGCGACTCACCGGCATGACAAGCAGGGTTGCCACTTTTTTGTTTTAATAAAGTATTGGTTGCTATAATAGGTAGAAAAAATATAATGTTTTAAATTTCCATGGTTATTGACATTATTAGAATAAACTATATCGGGATTTACACCATGTACCTGTTTATTTTTGAGACACCGATATTTCGGCGCAGTTGCATGCGCCATGGTCACGGAAGAACTGAATGAAATGAATCCAAAGTAAATAAAAAAGAAGGTAAGAAAACATTATCACAGAATACGTAAAAATAGTGGTGCAAGCGATTTTCGACCTTAGTGGCGTTTGGAATGCGGATGTTTTTTCCCTATATTCTCATTCACTAAGTTTGAGGTTTCTCTAAAAACAGTTAATTTGATAAATGTCATTAAGGTTGAAAATCGCTTGCACCCGTTTTTTAACTAGAGATCAGTAGACAAATGTATTCTGACCGTACAAGCGATTTTCGGCCTTATTGACATTAATCAAAATCACAGTTTTTATGAAACAGCAAAGTTAGTAAACGAGAATATTATGGGAAAAAACAACCGAATTTTCACACGTCCATAAGGTCGAAAATCACTTGCACCTATTTTTAGGTATTCTGTGATAACGTTTTACTACCCTCACATTAAATTATCTTCTCACATTCTCTATTTAATTTTTCTAATTTGTATGAAGAGAAGATTTAAAATTTCCCCAAATACGATTGTTTTTATTTCGTTAGATAACGTTTTGTATGAAAGATACGTTTTGTATGAAAATAAGATTATTTTATCTGCAATAATAAAAAAAAACCTAAATTTCGTTAAAATCCTCCTATCTACCAACCCTGCTAGTCATGCCGGTGAGGCGCCGGACGTGCCGGTGCCGTGCCGTCGCCGGGCCGTCGCCGCGCCGTCGCCGTGCCGGCCGGCACGGCACCGGCGCGGTGACGGCACGTCCGGCAAACAGGGTTGCCACTTTTTTGTTTTAATAAAGTATTGGTTGCTATAATCGGTAGAGAAAAAGTACATTGTAGTATGAAAATAAAGTATTATTATATTTCAACTTTCAAAAACATGCTTTATACTGCTTTTGGTAATATTTTGGTAACTTTATTAGACTTAATCCACCTTTTCCACTAAGTTCAAGTAAAGAAACTATTTTTTTAAATTTTCACTATAATTGTCATTAGACAATGTACTTGTACTATTATGTATTCTGTAATGATGTTTTACTACCTTCACTTTTATTTACTTTGAATTCGACAAATTATATTAAATTATCTTCTGACATTCTCTATCACTTTGTATGAGGAGAAGATTTAAAATTTACCCAAGTACGATTGTTTTTATTTCATTAGAGAACGTTTTGTATGAAAGATACGTTTTGTATGAAAATAAGATTAATTTTTCTCCAATAATAAAAAGAAATCTAAATTTCGTTAAAATCCTCCTATCTACCAACCCTGCTAGTCATGCCGGTGAGGCGCCGGACGTGCCGGTGCCGTGCCGTCGCCGGGCCGTCGCCGGCACGTCACCGGCGCGGCGACGGCACGTCCGGCAAACAGGGTTGCCACTTTTTTGTTTTAATAAAGTATTGGTTGCTATAATCGGTAGAGAAAAAGTACATTGTAGTATGAAAATAAAGTATTATTATATTTCAACTTCCAAAAACATGCTTTATACTGCTTTTGGTAATATTTTGGTAACTTTATTAGACTTAATCCACCTTTTCCACTAAGTTCAAGTAAAGAAACTATTTTTTAAATTTTCACTATAATTGTCATTAGACAATGTACTTGTACTATTATGTATTCTGTAATAATGTTTTACTACCTTCACTTTTATTTACTTTGAATTCGACAAATTATATTAAATTATCTTCTGACATTCTCTATCACTTTGTATGAGGAGAAGATTTAAAATTTACCCAAGTACGATTGTTTTTATTTCATTAGAGAACGTTTTGTATGAAAGATACGTTTTGTATGAAAATAAGATTAATTTTTCACCAATAATAAAAAGAAATCTAAATTTCGTTAAAATCCTCCTATCTACCAACCCTGCTAGTCATGCCGGTGAGGCGCCGGACGTGCCGGTGCCATGCCGTCGCCGGGCCGTCGCCGTGCCGTCACCGTGCCGTCGCCGTGCCGGCCGGCACGTCACCGGCGCGGCGACGGCACGTCCGGCAAACAGCCAGTTCTTGAAAGGTTTAGAATTTTATGGTCGAGTAAGCTCCCAATACAGCTTAATCGTCAAAAAAGCCAAGCACTATCCGTTAAAAAACCTATTGCTGTAAACAGAAGTTCAATTTGAAAGTATTTCAGTTATTTTTAGATCCACGATCGGCTAAGTTAAACGTACGAATTGTTTTCTGGGAGTTACCTAACTTGACATAGAATTCGTCTTTTAACTACTTAGGTATCCTCTTTCTATTTTATGTTACTGCACTTTCTTAACTCGAAGAATTTTACCTTACTGTAAGTTGATACAACAAGAAAAGCTTGAACAATTTCTGAAGAATTGTTTTTGCAGGTTACAAATAAATTAGTTATTTGACAGACTCAGATAATAACTCAAAAGTTGTTTGATTTTTTAATTTATTCGCAACCGTTCACATCTATTCAATTAAACGCTGTTAGCGTTCGAAATTAAAAAAAAAAAGTTAAGAAGTCAAACACTGTTAGCGTTCGAAATTTGAAATTCTGCATTCACCAGAAGATGGTGCTATTCGGAACCGGGACGAACAGAAGAGCTGTTCGGAATAAGCACGGCTTTCAGTACGCTCACAATTAGACATTACGTGCCTGCAATCTCGGACCAAACCAGACTAAGTCTTCTTCTTCTTATTTTTGTTTTGGCAAGTCACTCCTCTTCAAGGAATACTTTTGCCAGTTTCAAGTGTTGGATAAGGTTCAGTGATATTGTTTCGGTTTGCATTAGAATGCGGGTGCATCGCATTCCAATGCTTCTTGGAGCATTTGGCATCAAGTATTATCAAGTCAGTTTACTCGGTAAGTTTTGCCGAGGTAGTTACCTCACCAATAACAATAAAGTCACAGCTTCACACGACCGAGAGATCAAATATTTCGATGATTCCACATATTGTTCAATTGTGTAGATACTTGTGACACAAAATTACACAAATTTTAAGTCACAATATCCACTATGAATCAATTTGCAAATAATTAAAATAGCCACCCAACACTATTAATTAATCTGTGACCGAACCTCAACTCGACATAATGGCGCCAAAAACAAAACTATAGACAGCACGTTAGCGTTCCCAAATTTTCATAAAACAAATGACGGAAATGTTTTCATATAAATAAGTATACATACGGCCAGTGAGCGGTGTTTCTGGACTTCAATTATTTTGTGGTAAAAAGCTTTAATATTTTTAATATTCAAGTTATATTTCATAATTTCCGGAACTCACAGCGGAAGAGGTTTCGAAACATATTTTTTTTTAAATATTTTCTAACAAAAGATTTTGTGACAACAGTGACGATATAATGATTTCTGAGAGCGAATCTGTTCAATAGAATGAATGGTTCCGTACAAGGAATTTAATTTCTTTGAGTTTTATTGGCAATTTCATGACATGTGATGTGATATAGAAGTGTCTTCCATCTGACAGGTATGTTGATATCCTACTTCCTTCTATTACTAACCGACAAACCACTCTGTCCATCTGGTGGGACCGTTATTTTCTTTTTCTTAACTGACAATCTGGTTGGTAGATTACTTATTATAAATGTGAAAGTTTGGGCGTTTGTGATGTTTGGATGATTGTTAGTGTTAGTTTAAACCTGGACTAAAACATAAAATTCTTTTTTAGACTATGTTAAGGTAAGTATAGGTTTAGTTTATAAGACTGTCCATGCGGATGAAGTCGTGGGCGGACTCTAGTTGAGAATAGTTTATCACCTATGGGTACAGTAGGACTTCCCAAAACACAAAGCAGTTGACCAGTTTATTCCTAGTTTTTTGTGTTGTAATGTAATCAATGTAATAAAAAAAATGATATATTTTCTATATTATGCCTATAAAACCAATCGCCTCATTTAAACATAAAATGCAAATAACTAATTCACGATTTTCAATCACTGTTTCAATCGATATTTTAACGTCCAATGATTTACTGCCCAAGGAACCCTAAATTAACCTCTTCAGTTAGATAACTAAACAACAAAGTTACGAATAACTATTGCAATATTCAAGAAAACATTTGACAAAGCGATCGTGATGATTCATAAATCGTGATCTGTCTGTCCGTAATTCGAATGAATCGATAAACGACAATGACAATTTTATTTAATTACCAATTCTGATAAAGTGATTTGCTTTTATCGATTTTTTTGATGCAAGTAGGTTCACACGACAGCACGTCAGGTTTTACAGTTAAACTGCAAAAACAGCTTTTATTACGTAGGGCATAAAGGCGGTCTCAAGGTCAACATGTATAGTCTGAGGTGCCGTCGTGTGTACTTATTTATTAAAAAGAAAAAAAGCACTTAGCGTCTTTGTCCGCGTGGACACTTGGACAGTCGAAAAATCCATAGGGAACCTTTGACCAGAATATAGAACTAGTTTCAATTCAGGTTATAAACTAGGTACCTATCTGTGTGTCAAACATCCTAATCCGTTTAGTCGTTTTTGGTGATTGGAGAAACTAACATCAAAATCCAAACTCACAAACCGTCACACATTGTATACCTAGCTTCCGCCCGTTAATTCGTCCGAATGGACAAATTAGATATAAAATATATTAGTAACAGTAGTCCCATGGGACTAATGGGACATAATCATCCCACCTGTCCCATCATGGGACTGACAGCTCCAAAAGCCTTTGGCCGGGATAAAAAGTATCCTATGTCTTATAAACTATCTCCGTTCAGCCACTTTTTGGGTGATTGAGAAAAGTATCAGTTGTCTCATGGGACTAATGGGACATAATCATCCCACCTGATCCATCATGGGACTGGGTCAATGGGACTCACAGCTCTAAGGAGCCTTTGGCCGATATTATAAACTAACTCCGTTCAGACACTTATTGGGTGATTGAGTAAAATCATCCAAACAAACACACAAACTAGTACATTTATCATATTATAGTAGGATAGTAGGTTTTCAATTTGTAATGTGTATTACTTTGCTTTTTTGTTATTTTACAAGTATTTTACGCTTCGTTTGTGCAAAATAAAATCTAATAAAAATGTTCGAAATTAGAAGCGCCATCTAGCTTCGAATAGATATAAAAAAAAGAATACCTAACCTACCGAACAGCACATAGTACTACTATTAAAATTTGAGCGAGGTCGCGCGTTGAATCAAGCTTCTGGCGAATTTCTCGATTAAAGACAGAAAAACAAGCAAAAAAATCACGTTTGTTGTATGGTAGCCCCTTCAATACAACATGTTACAAATATACCCCTAATGCCAAATATGGTTTATAGGGACCATCAAACTGAACAACTTTTACTATTGGGACAAACTCTCAAATCGCGAAAAAAAAAACAGCTGTTTCATACATTTTGATATTTTGGATTTAAATTTTTGAACTGGATTTGCTATAAACTTAACAGTTTTAAGTTAGTATGTAAAGCAATTGCTTACCGGCATCATCATGTCAGAACTTTCTCAATTTCATGCTTACGAACGTAGATTTGAAGCTGCAATAAAAGTTGTGTAACAAAAGCTGAAAATTAAAGTGCATTAGTATAAAACAAGTCGTAAAATATGAAATAATCTTCTAGCTTTAGCAAACCGTAGCACCTTCTCTAAGTAACGAGACTCGTGACTGCAAGACGAATTACAATAGAATCGGCGAAGTAGCAATGCGATAAGGTTCTAAAACTTATAATGGTGTGTTCACTTTCTATGAAAAGAGGTCTTTTGTAATAAATAACTGGGTGCGGGCGTAGGAACTGTCATTTCCTCGCAGCGCGGCAAAGAGTTTGCTTTTAAAACCGGCGATTTAAAAAATAATTATCCTTTTTCTGAGATACGTCAAACTTTTCGGCCTCTTTTGTTTTTGGAACGGCGCGAAATTAAACTGTTTTCTTTTTTCCGCGGCCTCGGCGCTAGAGTTTTTCGATTGTTTTTAGTTTTGGCGAAAAAAACTTTTATTCAGCCAGTGTGTTTAATTGTGGTAGCAACAGTTTAATTTAACTTATAATTTCGGCTTTTGATTTGATTTTTATTCACATTTTTATAAATTTAAAAGTGTTCAGAGTATGTGATCAGATTTTTGTAGTGCGAAAGTGAACTTTTTTACTGGATACTAAAGGTGAGTGCTGTATCTTTAATATTATTATATCAAGCGGGACTCAATAATTGATAGCCAAGATAAATTATATGATTTGTTCACTTCCGGATTACTAATTATTACCTACGGCTAATTGTTGAGGAACTGTAGTTTCCTATAAATTATTATCAATTCAATTGTTAAGTGTGTCGCCATTTTGCTAGTACATGTTAATATGTGTTATTAAAAAGTGGTTAGAGTGATCGGTCTGATATTGCAGTGCTAGGTTAAGCAACTGAAGGGTGACCTGTGGTGTCCGGCAGAGTAGAATAGCACCAACCCTACAGACTTAGGGGTGTCGTAAAAGGTGACTAATGAAATAAGTAATTAGTAATGACATACTCTACAGGCTGGTTTACATTATCTTATAGTAGTAGGTAGTAGTAGAGTGCTTTAGGAGAGTGCATTAGTTGAAACGTGTAAACGGTCGTCTTAGTGACTAAAAAGAGTGAACGTTCTAGTTGCCTTTCAACTTTAATCAAAAAGAATTGCTATAAAGTTAGCACCCCCTGCGCGCTCGCTCATCCCCCGACACTCTCCTCGCTACTGGAAGCATGTAAATCGACATTTTAGTAGCGTATTAGAGTGCATTATTCGATGGTGGACGCGTTAATATTAAGTATGCACGACGCTATCCGTCCATCCTGGCGACGAAATGACACTCTACTGGAAGAATGTAGACGCTCACTAGAAAGGCACCTAAACTACTAATGCAGTCGCATTCAAGTACGACTCGCACTCTACTAACAACTAAGATAATTTAAACCAGCTATAAGAACTCCGTAGATCAGAAAGTGGACATCAGCCCACTGGAAAGGCACCTCAACTACTAATGCAGTCGCATTCGAGTACGTCTCGCACTCTACTAACAACTAAGATAATGTAAACCAGCCATACGACCTCCGTAGATCAGAAAGTGGACATCAGCCCACTGGAAAGGCACCTCAACTACTAATGCAGTCGCATTCGAGTACGACTCGCACTCTACTAACAACTAAGATAATGTAAACCAGCTATAAGGCCTCCGTAGATCAGAAAGTGGACATCAGCCCACTGGAAAGGCACCTAAACTACTAATGCAGTCGCATTCGAGTACGACTCGCACTCTACTAACAACTAAGATAATGTAAACCAGCTATAAGGCCTCCGTAGATCAGAAAGTGGACATCAGCCCACTGGAAAGGCACCTAAACTACTAATGCAGTCGCATTCGAGTACGACTCGCACTCTACTAACAACTAAGATAATGTAAACCAGCTATAAGGCCTCCGTAGATCAGAAAGTGGACATCAGCCCACGGGAAAGGCACCTAACCTATTAATGCAGTCGCATTCGAGTACGACTCGCACTCTACTAACAACTAAGATAATGTAAACCAGCTATAAGGCCTCCGTAGATCAGAAAGTGAACAGAACATCAGCGTTTACTGATGAAAAAGTCCAACCCAACACTGCAATCTCTAACTCACTTGCCAAGTGTGTGAGATTATGGCCACACCCTCCCACTGGAGAGGCAAGTACCGTACGTCCTACAATAAACATTGTACACACGACGGCACCTCAGACTATACATGTTGACCTTGAGACAGCCTTTATGCCCTACGTAGTAAAAGCTGTTTTTGCAGTTTAACTGTATAACCTGACGTGCTGTCGTGCGTACATAAAAGCTGTTACTATGATAAATCAGCAATAATTTAATAGGTAAGTACCTTGAAATCATCCTTTGTAATGTAAGCTGTTACTTGAATAACTTTTTTGTTGTAATAGTCTATTTTAATTAGTCATCGAATATTAACAATAATTGACAGAGCGAGCGCGAAGCGCAAGTGAAGTGTCTCTGCTTCAGTTTGAGCAAAAATGCTTCTATGTCCGTCCGCCGGCCGTCTGTCCGTTTGTTTTCCTCTACAAGTCGCATTTCTTAACCGATTCTCCTGAAATTTTGGGAACAAGTTCGATAATAACATAGTTTTTAGGGTTCCGTACCCAAAGGGTAAAACGGGAAGCCTATTACTAAGACTCCGCTGTCCGTCTGTCACCAGTATCTCATGAACCCTGATAGTTAAATAGTTGAAATTTTCTCAGATTATGTACTTCTGTTGCCGCTATAACAACAATATTAAAAAACAGAATAAAATAAATATTTAAGGGGGGCTCCAATACAACAAACGTGTTTATTTATTTATTTATTATTATTTTTGTGCTCGATTTTGCTCCATATTGATAACGGCAACAGTTAGACGCTTTGAAATATTCACAGAATATTTTTTTTGTCGAGACAGTTTTTCGAAAATTTTTGAAAAAGTTATTCACCCATTCCAAATTCCATTCCTCAAATGTTCAGAATTAGAAGCGCCATCTAGCTTCCAGAAAATTCCGATGTATAAATCAAATACAATCCTTTCGTAAATAAACAGCATCAAATCCACAACAACCCATACAAGTCTAATTCTCACGGGCGGGAAAACAATCGTTGCCATGGTGACGCCAGTATGGACGGTGTTCGGTATCTGTGACACGCGCGTTCACACAAGACAATGATGCAATCAAGATAATAAATACATTGTCTGTGTACTTTTTTGGCGCAAAAAGGTTCGCGCTTCTCGATTAATTAGAATTGATATTCAAAACACGTTTGCTGATTTTATGTTGTATTCATTTGATTTGGGGTAAACAAAAGAAAAAGTTGTTTTGTTGAATGTTGTCAGTGATTATTACAACTGTTAGCCTATATTATATTAAGTAAGCCTATTTTGTATTAATTATAATTTACGTGAGTGTTAAAAAACGTCTAATAGATTTTGTATTGAGTCTCTTTTATAAAATGTACAAACCTCATTGCAAAGAGATATATAACCTCTTTGCATTCATACGAATAGTTTTATTTTTCTTAAACAAAAGAAGAACGATGTTCAGGGCATTGAATTGACATAACCTTGTTGTACTGGAATGTAAAACATTGATTTTAATGTGATTTGCGTAATTTGTAATAAACTGTTTAAAGAATATTGCTCTCTTATTCAGCAGTCCTTGCATTCTGAAGTTATCCCTACACAACATAGTGAAGGTTCAAACAAAAATGTAATATTTCCATTAGAAAATTTTTTTTAGAAAATGGTAAAACGTTAATTTGTATGTGTAGTGTAGTAAGTAATGTTACATTTTGGTGTAAAACTTGATTTTATTTTGCTTATAACTTAGGGTTTATGATGTTACTGCCATCATGTGTATTTTATGGATGAATTTTATCCTTTTTGACCGATTTGCATACTTGGTTCATATTTTTACTTGAAGTGGAAATGTAACTACAAATTACTACTACAAATAAATTTTAGGTCACCCATCCCATGACGCACCTTTGGGAAAGTTGCTTAACCTCCACAATCGCTGGGCCAGGCGCTAAACCACTGCGCCACCAAGCTTCTCGCATACATACATACAAACATACATGAACCCTGAACACAATACACTCTCATTTTTTGCGCAGTCGTGTAATAAAAGCAGACAAAACAGACCATGAAAAAATCACTACGAAGTCATCTAAGCCATTTTCAATTTTGGATGAAGCTTTAAAAAATGATAACCATTCTTTTACGAATCTGAAGAGCAAATCTATTGCAACCTTGAATTGGCTTATTAAAATCCCCATTGTATTAACTTAACCGTGATAGGAACATTCTCATACGAAACCTATGATTTTCTTCTATCAGCAATTTTTGTAATAATGGCTACACATTGTTCTTATCAGATAGCGAATTGATGAGAACAGTATCAGATAGTTTGCGCAATTCAAGCTTGATTCAGCAACGCCCTAGCGGACGCATGCGGCCAGATAACAATGGATTATATTATTGTGTCTCATTTTCCGGGCGTTGAAGGGTTAATTCAATAAAATCGGTTCATAAAAAAATCGATCAAGAGCGAGTCGGATTCGCGCACCGAGGGTTCCGTATCACCATTCTGAAAAAGTTTACTATTTAGAGACTTCGTTTTATTTATCCTGTAATCTTTACATAAACTTCTATCACATAAAATAATTTCAGATTTTTCTCTATGCAAACTTCGGAGATAAGCGAATGTGCAAGCAGTGCTCTTTCATATGATACCCCACATGCCCTAGTAGCCTCACTTCGAATTTTTAAGACCACTTTCAGTCCCTGTTGCAAAAACATATAAATATTTTTATTTCCCTATTATTTGCAAAATAGTTGGGCAAACGTCATCTTTTCCTCTCAAGTTGATATTTCTTAAGCAAGACAAGCATTAGTAGTTCTCAAGAACCAGCTGTGACAGACAGACTGAGTCGCACCATAAGGTTTCCCTTTTGCCATTTTGGTACGGAACCATAAAAAGTCATGGTTTAACATCCCTCTTATTTAATATGAAATGGTACAACGAAAAGGACAGTATTATCAGGATTTTCTGAAAACTACTAAACAACAACTTTCAAAATGTCATAAAATGGGGCCAACTGGGAACCAACCTGGATGTAATTGAACTATTTCAATAATTTCAGCCGTATTGGAGTAATCGTTGACCATCGTTTAAAATTTTTGATGTCGGTTAAATTATAAAGTGTGCTCTAATACAGAAGCGTCACTCTAGTCGTATTCAAAAACACTAGTTACCGTCAATTTGTTTGAACTCCTTTGTGTGAAAAATAATTAGCGTGGTACACTGGAGAACTCACACGCAGAAAAAACTTGCAAATTGCTGTAGTACCGAAATTAAATATTGTCAGTCACTGCGTAAGATATCAAGCAATCCAGTTATGTAATGCCTTGCCAGTGGAGTTAAAAACTATTTATAATTTAAACAAATTTAGAGATAAGCTGAAGTCTTTCTTACTGAAAAAATGTTACTATTCCACTGATGAGTATTTAAATGATATGAATAAGTGAATTTGATTTTGTTACTTTTGTGATTATTTTAAATTGATTTATTAATTAACATTAATTTAATTTTATTAATAATTTCCAATACAATGTATATTGTTTGTGAATAAATTACTTACTTACTGAGGAATTTTTTTTTAGCGTGGTACGATGGAGTGAAAAATTATTTGGAAGCTCAAAAATCGATCTATTCATCAGATCGTGAACTGGCCTCTCCTTGACAAATCTTTAAAAAGCATAAAAAATGAAGAACAATAGGTAGTTACCTACTTCTAATGCAATAGGAAGTGTCATTTTTCTTAAAAAAATTGAAACCTATTTTGTAAAGATGCGATTGTTTATTGCGCATAACCTATAAATAACTTAATGAAAGCTGTGCTTGTGATGTAATGCTTACAACTCGTCACAACAATTTAACACACTTTAAATGCAATGGTAGAAACAGATGAAGCAATAACTTCGTTGTTTTGAAGATAGGTATTATTTTTTTGTTGCAAAATTATTTTCAAAATCGTTCGGGTATTTATTCATGACGATTTCACTAGAAGTACCTAACTAACAGATTTGTCTGTCTGTTAGTTAGGTACTTGTAAACGATTGTACGCTGGGCTTACGGATGGTAGTATTTTTATTTTATTTATTTATTTTATTTAACCTTTATTGCTATTTTTAACCGACTTCAAAAAAAGGAGGAGGTTCTATGTGACTGTTTATTTGTTTTTTTTTTTTTTTTTTTTGTATGTCCACCGATAACTCAAAAACGGCTGAACCGATTGACATGATTCAAATGCCACTTTATCAGGTTTGCTCCCCAGGTGGTCCCATTTTTTGAAAATTTTAAATCGGTTCAGTAGTTTTTGAGTAATCCTGAAAATACTGTAATTTTTTAGGTAACTTTTGCACGAGTTTTAACGGATCTTCAGACATAACTTCTTTGTTTATAAACCGATTTAGATGATTCTTGTTTCGTTAGAAAGGGGATACTTTAAGGATGTTTTCATTTAAATTTCCTTCACATTGGACCTTGGACTTCGAAGATACACAAGAGAACTCTTCAAAATCAAATTGGATAGTGTATTAGTGATTACTCTACGGTATTGAAAGGTTTCGCATCAGCCATTTTTATTGTCACTACTGGGGCTGGGATACAAGCCTTACTTATGGGCTGATGAATGGGATGGACCATAACCCACCGCGCGGGCCCAATGCGGATTGGTGGGTGTTAATGTGCAAATGTAGCTGGAACTAACGGCTTAACGTGTCTTCTGAAGCACGGAGGACCTCGAGATAATACACTTTGGTCACCTACCCCATGTCTGACCCTTGCTAAAATTAACAGTGCAAAAAGTGGATATTGAGTTACTAGGCGTATTATACCATTGAAATGTGTGAAATATGAATAAAATATATTTATATCATCGCTCTTATTTACTTATACATACCTACCACAAAAAAGTTAAAAATAAAAAACTTTTAAAAATTAAAAAGAAAAACCTCCTTCAAAAAACCTTAAAAAAATGCTATAAAAAACAGCTTCAAAAACAGCAGCTCTAAAAAGCAAGAAATAATATTCAAATCTGCATAATTACTATTCAAGTACCTACGCATATCTGATATTAAAAAAAACGTCTAATGAAGTCGGGTGGCCTGTTGCCGTTATCAATATCGAGCAAAAACGAGCAAAAAAAATCGCGTTTGTTGTATGGGAGCCCTTCAATATTTATTTATTCTGTGTTTTAGTATTTGTTGTTATAGCGGCATTAGAAATACATCATCTATGAAAATTTCAACTGTCTAACTATCACAGTCCATGAGATGTACAGCCTGGTTACAGACGGACGGATGGACAGACGGACAGCGGAATCTTAGTAATAGGGTCCCGTTTTACACTTTGGGCAAAGAACCCTAAAAATTGTATTATGGAAATTAGAGACAACGGTGGTAACACAAACACCCAAACCCGGCACAATTTAGAAAAGTTCATTTTCTATATTTATCCAGCCGGGGATCGAATCCGGGACCTCAGAGATGGCAACACCATGAAAACCGGTGTACCAACCATCACGGATATTGTCAAAATCGGCAATTACGTAATTTCGCAATTTACAGCAAATATTTTGTATAATGATCTTCTTTCTAATTGTTTCAGATAACAACATGGCTACATCATCCCTCTTCCTTCTTCTCCTGGTAGCTGGTACGAGGAGCCAGGAAGTAACCACACCATCAGCTCTGCTCAGACCGAGGAACTTCAACCATCATGCTCTTTATAGCAAACTTGAGCGACTCGAAGATCCAGATGCGACTAAGTAAGTCACTTACTTAGTTATTAACTATTGTGCTTTTGTAATGTTAACTATTTTTTTTTTACAACAACGCATACATTGTTCCAATTCCAAAGTAAGTAGCTAAAGCACTTGTGTTATGGAAATCGGAGACAACGGTGGTCTCACAAACACCCAGACCTGAGCCAATATAGAAAAGTTCGTTTTCTAAATTGACCCGACCGGGGATCGCACCCGGGACCTCAGAGATGGCGACACCTTGAAAACCTGTGTACAAAGCCACTTGACCACGGAGGTCGTCTAAGTCTTTTTTTATAATTTAAAGTTTTCCGCAAATTAAACTAAGATGTAAAGAAAAAAACTATGTGAACTATGTAAAATAAAAATAAAATTTTCTGCTAAGCTAAATAAGCTATTTATCCAAATTTCTCATACATTTTTCCCCCATAGGTCACCTATCATTTTCCACACCACAGCGAAAGTTGCTTAACATTCACGATCGCCTCCCTTTATAAACCGACTACTATCGACCATAAATACATCAGAACTATAGGTACTTAAGGGATATCTGGCAAGTCTATAGTAGGGTTGCCAAAAATTTTCAAGAAGATTATTTAAACCTAGTAGATTTCAATTTAAGGTGTCAATTTTTGTTCGTGATTTCAGAGTTGGTCCCTTAGTAAAAGTGTTTAGTTTAATGGTCCGAAGAAACGATTTTCCCATTTTGGGTTCATTAATTAACACGTGTATATTTCTCCAACAGGATACTAAATTGTTTATTAGATATATAGTAGATTTGGCAACCCTAGTCTATAGTCCAGGCAGATTATACTGTCAAGCCTTGGGATTAGTTCGTTCAGCTAAGCCTTAGATCTGGATAATAGAAGCTAATTCTTAACGGGGATGTTGTGTCCAAATTATAATAATAAGGAATTTGAATAAAGCAATAATATTTGGTAATTTTTTTTTATGCACAACGGGATAATGCTTGGCATTCACCTCACCTGATGTTAAGTGACGATAAGGCCGAAAGTGTAAGCGCACTACACCCGGAATCCTCACCACTGAGGAACTGGCTATCTTACCTCTAACTGCCAGAACGCAACAATTTTTAAATTGCTGTTATGGCGCTACACTTAGGTAAAGAGCTTATTAAACCTCCCTGAATTCCGGACCCGTTATTCAGGGTCCGATTTAGCACCCGTTATTCAGCCGCCAGAGCTAGCTGATTACACCTCCCTTGATTCAGGGTCCTTAATAGAGATGGGTGAATGAATCAAATATATATCGTATCGATATTATTTTAAATATATCATATTAATATGTAAAAATAACAAAATATCGATATATTGAAATATCGAGAAAAAAATATTAACGATATATACTATAGCTATATAAAAAAAATCTATATTTGATATTTTTTACAGGGCAACTAAACACATGCAGCCTACTTATGTTAAAAAACGTTGTTTTTGGTCGGATACAAGACATGATAAGATCTAAAACATATCGAATTTCAAACGGTTTTCATGTGTGTAAATATCGATATATTGAGAAAAAAAATATCGATCTAATGATAATTATACAGGGTCATTTGTAATTAATTTAAAACCTCTCGTGGGGTTGATCAGACCATCAAACTGAACAACTTTCATTATGGGACCAACCTTAAAATCGCGAGAAAAAAAACAGCTCTTTCAACAAAAGTACAATGCCTACTCCATCGAAATGTATAAAACAGCAGTTTTTTTTTCGCGATTTCAAGGTTGGTCCTATAATGAAAGTTGTTCAGTTTGATGGTCTGATAAACCCCACGAGAGATTTTAAATGAATTACAAATTACCCTGTATAGAGAAAAAAATATCAACGATAATATCATATTTAAAAAAATAAATATACCTAACGATATTTTTTACTAGCGATGCACGACTCCAAATGATTCTACTTTTCGACTAATTCGTAACTACTGATTTGGATATTCGAATGGCAATTTAGTACCTAGTATACTAATGTCTATGTTCGAATAATAACTACTAATTGCTAAGTACTATAAATGTCAAATGTACGAAGATCCCAACCAAGCCCGAGTCGACCCGCCCCCAGATTATTTAACTGTTGCAATCAAGAAACTGACAGAAATCGCAGTTACATTGTTGCTTTAAGTGACATAGTTGTCACATTTATTCTTACTAAAGCAGCAATGTAACTGCGATTTCTGTCAGTTTCAATCAAAAGTTGTTAGCAACGAGTTACATAATCAGGGGGCCGAATGTATTGACTGACTGTTCGTTTGTTCTCAACTCGAGTCGAATAAAATGGAACTGCGTTGCAGCCATGGATTTTTGACACTAATGTCATTTTGATGTTCACTATTTGTTCACCACTAGCGACACCGCCATTCTACAGATAAAGCTAGTATTCCGATATTTAAAGTCCCCATAAATTGCGAGTAACGCAAGGTGTAATCACCAACTATCAAAATTGAATTTGTAGTTTATATCATTCTGATGTTATCTTATTCCATTTTTTGGGTTTATATTACAATACAATACTTACATCTGTTTTTAGTATAATAGGTCAATTTGGCAACCCTTAACCCATAATTTAGAGACTTGTATTCTATGCAGACATTTATATAGGTAGGCCAATTAACTAGAGAAGATTTATATTTATTGATTTTTGTAATGACAAAATAAATGTGGTATTTTATAATTTATGGGTCGTATTCACCATTGTTTTCAGAATTTGAGAATTTTAAATATACTACAGATCGATAGTGGAGAAAAATCTAAATAAGATGGCATACAAAACTCATTTTGGCCAAAATATTACGCCCTTTGAGCCGCAAAGTATCGATAAACGCAGTTCATTTAAACAAACCCTAGCGTCGTCAGAAAGAGAGAGAAGAGACGTCGTAGGAACTGTAGCGGTGTCCGATCTGAATTGCGCTTTATTGTGTCGGAGTAAAGTCGCTATTTATTTAAATGACTACTGCGGCAGAGCGTCCTAAATGCGATTACACTGTCCTTAATGTAGCATCCTTTCTGCCGAAGAACATTTCACCCTGAATTAAGGGTGCTAGGTAGGATCCTACCTTCCTAACTGCAATTAAACGTCTCGGAATTAAGGAGCGGCTTGATAACAGGTCCGGAATTCAGGATGGTTTAATAAGCTCTTAAGATGGTGGTAGCTAGCCAGGCGGACTTGAAATAAGCCCTACCACCAACCAAACCGAGTACACTACCCCCCTCCTGGGATCAAACCCGGAAGACGCAGACGCAGGGGGCGTCTTACACGGGTGGGCAAACCACTAAACCATGGAAGCGGTTAAAGTACCACACTACTAAACTAAACTATCTACTTATCAAAACTACAAATTTATTTGATTGAATCAGGCATTACTTGGCGAAAGTCCCAAACCATTGTGAAAAGAGAAATATATGTAGCTCACTCCCGCAAAAGTGAGCTACATATATTTCTCTTTTCACAATACATATTTATGTTTAAGCACAAAAATTAACACAAAATATGGAGCAAAAAACGTGGTTTAATGTTCACATAGTAGTCCGGCCAGCATGTGCTTTAATTTAATGGAACCTGGAATCAATTCCTAATTTAATGAAATTTTGGGATATTGTTTGAGGACAGTAGGGCATTAAATTTCCTTAAATTGTTATTTTATGTCATTTTTGTATTGAGCGTTTGTCAGCCTCGCATTTTTCCAGTTTTTCGAAAAAGTTTTTGGAAAGTCGAGACCCAGAAACAATTTTATCTTATCCATTTCCAAAGTTTATATTGAGTAAGACAACCTTGAATTATTTAATACACAATGTGACAATCTTAATGCTTATCATTTAAACATGTTACCGAGTCAACAGTATCGATTACAGCAATATCACAAGATTATGCGAGTGATTCGAGTACAATGCTATCCGAGATCTCGGTAAGCTCTTTACTAATGAGAAATCGATATTGCAGTGCACATTATGGCTCAAATAACTTCTGTGGAATGGGGTTTTGGCGCCAATAATGAAACACATTTATCAAGAAGCTTTGGCGTTTAATTTGTTGGTAAAAATACTTTTCAGCCATTTTTTGTAAAAAGTTGCTGTACTTTCCAATTTATCTGGCACTTATTTACAAAAAAGTACTAAGACCTAATAATACATGTAAATTTTGTAACCATACTCGAACCTCACTTCGAATCTCACTTCACTGCGCAGGAATTTTAAATCAGAAAGATTTAAGATAGCTACGGTAGCTACCTCAAACCTTTTGCAATCGGTAAAGTAGCTTATATTCAGCTAATTTCTAAAAAAAAATTCATGCCAAGTGAAGTGAGGTGCGAAGTGAGATGCGAGTTTGGTTACAGAATAGACACGCAGTGTTTTCTAGCACAAACTGCACAAAATAATAAAGTTCCCAAAAGGCCCACTTGACGGTATTTCAAAATCATTAAGACGCCGGCTAACAGTGAGCTTCCCATACAAACGTAATACCAAAATGATTTGCAATTTGAGCATAATTAACTAATCTTGTGATGTTATTCGGATTAAGACAGTATATGTCTAGGTTTCTATTAAATAAAAATTCCAAAATACTAACCCAATTCAAAATAAATGCCAATATTTTTTTATCATACAAAACTGTAAATCGCATTATTTTTTATTTGGTTTAGTATTTTGGAATTTTTAATTAATAGAACCCTAGACAAATACTGTATTAATCTGAATAACATCACAAGAAGTGTTAATTATGCTCAAATTGCAAATCATTTATGGGAAGTTCACTGTTCGCCGGCAATTTAAGCGTCTTTTGTTTTGTCGACATTTTGTAATTTTTTGATGTTTAACTTCATATTTGACTTCTTGGTCACGCGCGGCGTATGCGTGCATGCGTTAAGTTAAAAGGACAAAAGTTAAGACTAGCTTAGTACTACGCGCGGGGCAACGCACGCATAGAGGGAGATTACACAATCAGTTTGCCGCCAGTCCATTCATCAGTCTGGTTAGACTGGCGGGAGACTGATCGTATAACCCCCTGACTTGCGGCAGACTGGCGGCAGACTGATTTTATGTAATCTCCCTCATAGACAGCTCTCACCGACCGATAGACGACACTGCGTCACGCAATCGAACTGTTTTGTTCAGCGAATAGTCCAATCCAATTTATAATATTACCTAAGTGGGATGAGGAATGCATGCCGATAGTGGGTACTATCGGCATGCATTCCATAGACCGCCTTTCCGTCGGACGGTAAGCTGGCTAAATGAGAAATCGATAGTTTTAGTCGACTGTTCAACTGGCGTTTGTGATCATTCATCGGGTTACATTCTCATCTTTATTTATGACAGACAATCAATTTATTGATCTTAAATAATTTAGGTAATTCCTTTGCATTATACTGACCTAGCTAGGAACTTGGTACGAAGCGCAGTGGTTTTGCGACTGGTTCTGCGATTGCGGAAGTAAAGCAACTTTCGTAAGGGTCGGTGATGGGATGGATGACCGTATTTTTTTATCTTGTGCTCCTCCGTGCTTCGGAAGACACGGTTCCGACTGCATTTGCAGTTGTAAACACCTACCAATCCGCATTGGGCCCGCGTGGTGGATTATGGCCCATCATTTTTATTAGCAAAAGAAAAACCTGTGCAGTGGCGACAGTAAAATTTTTTTTTCTGTTAGACAAAAGACTTCAACTTTTCTTAATAGTTACATTCTATTCCAGACAAGGCCCAGTTCTCTTCCCCAACGACGCCCCCCCACCGCCCCGGCCTCCTCTCATCGTAACCTCGCGGCCGCTCAGCGAGTCCATCTCCAGAAGTGAGCTGAACAATTCCCTGGCTCAATCGAGTCAAGTGAACAATGTCATCAGGCCGTTCCTGGCAAGGATTAAGGACTACAGACCATATCAGTTTGCTGTCACAACAGAAGTACCTGCGTTCACTCCAACTTATTTGAAGAATGAGAGGAACCAATATGATTACGAGGTAAGTTTGACTTACTTTATTTTTGTAGATAAATAAGAGAAGTGAGCTGAACAACTCCGTGGCTCAATCGAGTCAAGTGAACAATGCTATAAGGCCGTTCCTGGCAAGGATTATGGCCTAAGGACCATGTTAATTTGTGGTCACAACGGAAGTAACTGCGTTCACTCCAACTAATTTGAAGAATGAGAGGAACCGATATAATTACGAGGTAAGTTTTATTTTTGTGGAAAAATAAGAGAAGTGAGCTGAACAACTCCTTGGCTCAGTCAAGTCAAGTGAACCATGTCATCAGGCCGTTCTTGGCAAGGATTAAAGGCTACACCGTACAGACCGTATCAGTTTGCAGTCACTACAGAAACTCCTGCATTTACTCCAACTTATTTGAAGAATTAGAGGATTCGGTATAATTAAGAGGTGAGGACAAACTTTTTTTGCTCAAATTGAGATTTCAAAGGGCCTACTCAAATGGCCATTCCACTAAAATTAACGCTAGTAGAATAGAATGACAATGTATGGGATTGACAGGAGCTAAGCGTTAGCTTATGTCATTTCCATACATTGTAATTCTATTCTACTAGTGCAGCGTTAATATTAGTAGAATGGCCATTTGAGTAGGGGGACAGGGGACAGGTCCGAGGTTAATAATTTCTTGGTTGCATGTGTTTTGTGTAGGTACCATGTCGTCTTAGTAAATGGTCGTTCTTGGCTTACCAGATTAACTCATAATTTATGAGTTTACTACATTTATAGGACAACTTTTAGTTTAGTATAGGGAGTTACCGCCAGAGGCGCTTTCCCAAATTGCATTCGAAATTGCTTACAGTTGGTTATCGAGTATAGTTAACGTAATGCAAACTCATAATACAGACACTATATCACGAATCTTAGAGATTCAGATATAGCTCTCATATTTGTATTAAAATTAAAATTTTCTAACAAGGAAGGAAGCGGCCACAATTTGTTAAACAATTACTACAATTGCCACAGTTCGCAGACATTCACTTATGTAAAGTGACAATAGATATCAGGCATCTGTACATTGTAGTGGGTTCCATTCTATGTGACTAGCGATCGTATCATGCTAGTGGGGCTAGTAAACTAGCGATTATAAATTATAAAGACTAAGATTTTTTTTTATAAAGTTTTCGATTTAAAGGCGTTTTCAAAATCTGAATATGTTACACTACACCATGTTTTATTCAGAAAAATATTAATAATTGCTTTTTTCTTTTCATTACATGCTAAAAAAAGGCAATAAGGATGATACATTAATAAAAGTCGTCTGTAAAAGACGCACAAAGACAATAATGATTTTTTTTTCGTTATTCTAACATTTAAAAATCTCAAACATATTTCCACAGACCTTTTGGACTCGTTAATTATTATTTTATTGATTACGACTATCACGAAACATTTTTGAAACATAAACACTTTTTTTTCGCTCTTTTAAACATGTCTCACCTCTCAAAACTGCTTATCTATTGTTGAAATTGATTCCAGTTAGCAATACCAATAAGAAAAAAAAACGCTCTTTTCATGGCCCAAAGGCACGAAAAAAAGGTTCCTACACGAAAAAAAAATTCCTTTCCAATCAGTCTGTGATTGACAGAATGTTGGCTTTCAGAAAACAGGTGCTATTCATACAGGCTCATTTGTAAGAGTTTTCCGGTAAACATTAATATTTGAATAACCCATTTCTGAGATTAGACTGTTCCTGTTATTATTATTTCCGGTTGAAAATAAAGGTTTCTGTAAGGAGAAGCAAACATTTCTGATTCCACAAATAAAATAAAATTCCTTTTGTTATGTTGTTTTCAGTAAATTACACAATGGAACATTTAAAGAAAAAATAGAGAGAGTACAAAAGTAGACATGAGGATTATTTTTTAAGTTTACTCCACCTTTTAACCTATGTTTTTTTCTTTTTCATTTACATTTTTTTACAGGATCGCACCCCCTTACCACCGATCTACAAAGCTTTCTCCGATCACGCAAATCAAAAAGTGTTGGATGTCCAAAGACAGAATCATAAGAACAGATACAATTATGAGGTGAGATTTTTTCTTATTTGAACGCCATGGACAGTTGCACATAAGCACTTGTGAATCGTAACTTTTTCCTACATTCAAGACGCCTTTAGCATAATCTTTCTTCAGATGATCAGATTTATTAATACTGCGCTAGTACTTGAACTATAAGGAATTTATTATGTGATTATTCTTAGACTAGTTGCTATGTGAGCTATAGACTTCGCGTTTGTGACATTTTTGATCATTTTTCGAAAAGGCAAAAAATTTATTTCCTCAATTTTTTTCAAAAATGAGTTGACAAAAAAAAATACTCACAAAGTTTCAGAGAATCGGTTGAGAAATGCGATCTGTAGAGGAAAACAGCCGGACAGCCAGACATACGAAAGCATTTTTGCTCAAGTTGAAACAGAGACGCTTCGCGTTCACTCGGTCAAAAATGTTTAGTGTTGCCCAAGAACATGATGTGCACTTCTTTAGAATTAATGCCTTTAAATTCCAAAATAAATAAATAAATGACTTCTCTGACTATCAAATTATGAATATTCATTTGAAATCTTTACACAAAATGATTTGTTTTAGGTAAAAGAACCTGAACATCAGCGTCACAACGCTCATTATAAGAATGAGGATGGCAGTGATGACTATGACCAGGTAAATAAACTTTAATTATAAATAAGCAAAATCAATAAATATAATAATTTGAAGAAATAAGCAAAACCAATTTTTTCGTCTTTCAGAAGAAAAACTACGCATTCTCCTACACAGTAAAAGACCACAAGACTGGCGATGATTTCTCCCATTCCCAACAAAGTAGTGGTTCAGCAACTAACGGAGAGTACAGGGTTCGACTCCCAGATGGAAGAATGCAGATAGTTTCCTACACTGCAGACGAAAATGGCTACCAAGCTGATGTCAGATACGATGATGAAGATAAAACAGTTGGCAATTCTATCGATAATCAATATAATGAAAATCGCTACAATAATAAAGCACATCAACCTAAAGATTACGATTACGTTAACAATAAAAGACTATACAATGATTATTCTCAAGAATATAACGATAAACAAAGCTTTCAACCAAAAAACAAACCTATTGATAAAGTAGAATATAAAGCCCCTGCAAATAACGAATTTTATAACCAATACTCAGATTTATCCAAAGAATATTACAACGATGATTTATCAACAGAATATGAAAGCAAAAGTTATGATTACGCCCCACATAACAGTAAATTCTCATCTTTTATAGACAATAAAAACACTAACAAATATCTCCCTAAAATTAATATAGCATCAGAGTCTACAGTTACTCCATCTTATGATCAATTAAAAGATTTATTAGTTACCAAAAGCGCATATAATACTGTTCAACCGTACTTGAGTAATGTTGAAATAAATGTACCCTCTACAACACCCAGTATTTACGATTTTACAACTGAAAGAGTGGTTTTGATTGGTGGAAAGAAATCAAATCTTTACACTAGTGTAAGTGGTAATGTTCCTTTAGTGACTCCGTCACCTGTCACTTATAATAATTTTGTGGCATCATCAACACCTAGCAGCTATTTAGCATCGACAATAGCCAGTTTGAGGAACAGTGTAGATTTTTCAGGAACAAAACCAGTGTTGTCTAGTAGTTATATTGATAGGATTAATAAGTACTTGCGTTTTAATTAAAAAAATGTTTTTCTCACAAATACTTTTATTGGATTTTGGAAAAAATACTTGCTGTAAAGTTGAATCTCGTTATAAAGTCAAATAAGGATCTGTATTTAATATTGCAAAAGAATCAAAGGTTTACAATAAAAAAAAATATTGTTGTTTTTTGAAATTATTTTGTAAGATTTAAGTTATTTAAATAGGTTGCGCTTATATTTAAGTCAATGGTTTAATTATTAGTTTGTTTAGGCTTCGCATATTACGCGCATAGGAAGCTTTAGATTTAATTATATATTTTACTACGGCAACACTTTGCTGACGTCGATTGGATTGTATCCGTTTCCGTTTTTTTTTGTTCTCTTCTGATCGACTAGCGCACAATTCATATTACTTAACATTTCTGTATATTTTCGCAAATCATTATAAACCTGCACGTATCTCAACTGTTTTTATTTCACGCAACGAGCCTCTTCACTTTAAAAGCGCGAATATACGTCGTGGACCTTCTTCGCCGAATATATCGCAAAATACGACTCAGCGACCTTTGGACTCAACGTGGCCTGCCCGATTGCAGAGGGATTTTGGCCTACAAAACGCATCTAGAGGCTCCAGAACTGACGCTAAGCCAGGGTTAAGGCATCGGAGGACCTGCAGCTTGGACCTACATCAACGAAAACACATTTCGGTACGGCCAGCCATCTTCCCTAACCCCGTCCTTTTAGCTCAGTTGTGTGATACCGTGCTTTATTCACGTTACAGTGCTTGTGCTTGGGTTCCGAGACAGCTTTGTGCCGCTGCTAGCATCGGCTGTCGACTGTCGTCACAAGTCCGGATAAAACCGTAAGTCCTTTCACAAACCACCAAAATGAGTACAGAACAGGCTGCTAAGGCCATTACACGCGAAAAATCTCCTTTAAGGCCAATCGCTTATAGTGAAAACGACAATTCTTTACTTACTGAGTGCATTAAAAGTCGTGGCATTATTAAGGGTAGGTTGACCAGATTAACAAATTATATCAATGGTATTTCAAATGAACAGTTGTCAGACCAAAAACGCTTTGATTTAAGGCTGCGTATTCAGGGTGCATCGAGTTTGTACACTGAATTTAACGATCTTCAAACAAAAATCGAAAAACTTGTACGCGATAGTGACTTAGACACGCAATTAACGCAACGAGATTTGTTTGAGGATGGCTATTACAGCGCATTATCTAAAGCCGAACATGTTCTTAAATCGTCAGAAGTCGCTGAGAGTTCCAATGTGTGCAGTAGTAGCCAATTGCAATCGATTAAACTGCCCACAATATCTATGCCTACATTTGACGGTGCGTATGAGCATTGGCTCGAATTTAGAGACACGTTTCTATCTCTAGTGCATAACTCTAGAGAAATCAGTGACATTCAGAAATTACACTACCTCAAGTCGTCATTAAAGGGAAGCGCAGAGTTAGTCATCGATTCTTTGGAATTTTCCGCCATTAACTATTCTGTTGCATGGGAGCTGCTTCTGAACCGCTACAATAACAGCAGTTTATTGGTTCACAATCACGTCAAGGCTCTATTCACGATTCAAAAAATAACCAATGAATCACCACACCTGCTTAGACGGCTTATAGACACAGTGCTTAAAAATTTACGCGCATTAAAAATCTTAGGCGAGCCGACTGAGCACTGGGACACTTTGGTTGTTTTCATTGTCACATCTAAGCTAGACGACACTTCCGAACGCGAGTGGGAACAATTTAAATGCACTACACGTCACAGTGATATAAAACCTAGTGTTAAAGTTGATGAACTCCTAATGTTTCTCAGGAACCGTGCTGACATGTTGGAAACATTGCAGGTTTCGCATAAGAAAGTTAACGTGTCGAACCACGACTTTAAAAAGCACACTGCGCACAATACGTCACAAAGCAAGGTGCACTGCAATGTTTCCACCAATAAGCCACAACAGGGTCGTATCACTCACGCTAAGCTTTCATGCATTATGTGCAAAGCCGATCACGCACTATATTCATGTCAACGTTTTTTAGAATCTAGTTTAGACACCAAACTGCAATTTGTAGCCGCAAATAACTTGTGTGCAAACTGTTTACGTCCGGGGCATTCGTATGACGCATGCAAGTACGGGCCCTGTAGGAAATGCAACAAGAAACACAATACACTAATTCATAGCGACGGGCCCAGTGATGTGCAAACAGCAGTGGCGCTCCACTCAGTCTGCGGTGCTTCGGCCGGCGAGACCCGAGAGTCTTCCGCGGCGCCCGCGCAGCCACCCGCTCGCTCCCTTCCCGTGCGCATACCTTCGTCACAGGTAAACAACGCACGCATTGATAACGCGAATCAATCAATTGTTCGAATGCGCCCAGTGTTATTGTCCACGGCACTCATCGAAATAGCGGATATTAAACATAATTTTCACCTCGCACGCGCGCTTCTCGATTGTGGCAGCCAACATTGTTTTATTTCGCAATCTTTATGTAATTTATTAAACGCGAATTGTTTACAGTCCACTTACGAAATTCGAGGGGTAGGTAACTCCGTTACACAATCAACACAAATCTGTGATATTGATATAAGGTCACGCATAGGCACATACTCAACGCAAATAAGATGTTTTGTGTTACCTTATATCACATCTACATTACCGGCAGCTGATTATTATAAACAACGCGCGCAGTTTGTCATTCCTGATAACATTCAGCTTGCCGACCCAAATTATTTCGAATCCCAAGATATCGATTTGCTCATAGGGGCGGACACATTTTGGGACCTTCTATGTGAAGGTAAAATAAGGTTGCCTAACGGGCCCTTTTTACAAAACACTAAATTAGGCTGGATCATTTCCGGTCCAATTGATTTTACACGCAATTCAAGTCAGTCTTCTTGTAATTTTTCGCAGTCAATAGACGCACAGCTACGACAGTTTTGGGAGTTGGAAGAACTACCCAGGGTTGGCCACACGCACACAGACGAGGAGCGTGCTTGCGAGGAGCATTTCGTTCGTACTACTACGCGCAATGGCGACGGAAGGTTCTGCGTTTGCTTGCCGCTCAAGGAGTCACCAACCAAGTTAGGTGAATCGTTTTCTCAAGCCGAGCGTCGCTTTACAGCCCTTGAGAAGCGATTAGCACGGAACCCTAGCTATAAAAAACTGTACTGTGAGTTCATTCGAGAATACATTGACTTAGGTCACATGACTAAGGTAAACTCGTATGGAACCCCGCACTATTTCTTACCGCATCACGGTGTATTCCGCGAGCACAGCACTACCACAAAACTACGTGTTGTTTTCGACGCAAGCGCAGACACTAGCAGTGGTTTGTCATTGAACGACATTCAACAGGTTGGGCCGCCACTGCAGAGTGATCTGGTAGATATTTTGCTTCGCTTTAGGCAATTTAAGTACACTGCTTGTGCAGATATCGAGAAAATGTACAGACAGTGCCTTGTACACGAATCGCAGCGCGATCTGCAATTAATTGTTTGGCGTGACGACCCATCTGAGCCCTTAGATATTTACCGCCTAAATACGGTGACGTACGGAACCGCATCAGCCCCGTTTCTTAGTGTTAGGTGTTTAAAACAGCTTGCGCTCGACTGTACCGATCCTGACATACAAAAAATAATCGCCAACGAATTTTATGTCGACGATATGTTAGTATCGCTAGATGATAAACACGAATTATTAGAATTGTGTAATAAGGTTTCTAAGGTTTTGCAGTCTGCTTGTTTTCCCCTGCGAAAGTGGAGTTTCAACTTTGAATGTGACCAATCCTCAGCTCCGTTCAGCGCATCCAAGGAGTTATCGTTAGGAGAAAATAATCAGTGCAAAACATTAGGCCTAGGTTGGTACAACTCGTCCGATGAATTTTATTATAACACGCAATTTAAATGTGACGCTAATGCTAAGGTTACAAAACGCACAATCCTTTCATACGTTTCACAAATTTTTGATCCGTTAGGATTACTAAGTCCTACTATAATTATCGCTAAGGTTTTATTGCAAAGGCTGTGGTTATTGCAATTAAATTGGGACGATGAGGTGCCGCAAGACGTGTTGCGCTTATGGGAGCAGTTCGTGAATGGTTTGTCATCGCTAAAAACCGTGCGCATCCCACGTCATGTTATAGGTACACACGCTATACGTATAGAGCTACATATTTTTACCGATGCATCTCAAACCGCTTACGGCGCTTGTATTTACGTTCGCACAGTTAGTAATGACAAAATAGTATCGGTAAAATTATTGTGTTCTAAAAGTAAGGTTGCTCCTTTGAAACCCGTCAGTATTCCGCGTCTGGAATTATGTGGGGCCTTGATCGGGGCACGATTATACTACAAGGTACACAAGGCAATTCAACGTAACTTTGACTGTGTTATGTTCTGGACCGATTCAACTATCGTGTTAGGCTGGTTACATATGCCACCTAACTTACAAAAAACATTTGTCCAGAACAGAACAGCTGAAATACACGAGTTGACGGGGGAACTTCCATGGCGTCACGTAAGCGGCAAGGAAAACCCAGCTGATTTGGTCTCGCGCGGCCTTCGGCTAGAGGAGCTCTCATCTTCCACGTTATGGTGGGAGGGCCCGTCGTTTCTCCGCGATTTGAGCTTCGACTGTGGTGACGTGCCCTTACAATGTCACGATGAACAAGTGGACTTACCTGAGTTGAAAACTAGTGTGACGCATTCTTTCGCGGTCGAGCAAACACACGAATCGACTTTATTCCCGTTTGACAGATTTTCTCAATTCAATCGCATCAGGCACGCCGTCGCTTATGTACACCGCTTTATTCATTATTCACGCGCACACACGGGTACTGAGCGCACAGGCGTAGTCACTGTGGATGAATTGAGAGGAGCTGACATAACACTAGCTCGGTTGGCTCAAATGGAATCGTTTCCAAGCGAGTATAAGTCACTTTTAAAAAATGGCACTTTAACAGACACACACAGTTTATCAAAATTAAATTTATTTTTGGATGCTAATAAAGTAATTCGTGTCGGTGGTCGCATTTGTAATTCACCTGACTTTCCTCTAGACAAGAAGCATCCAATACTCATTTCTTCAAAACATCGAATTGCCTTATTAATCTTCCAACATGAACACAAACGCTTATTGCACGCAGCTCCACAAGCGCTTTTATACAATCTGCGTGAGACGTGGTGGACTATCGGCGGTAGGAACCTCGCTAGGAAGGTAGTGCATTCTTGCGTTGTATGTAAGCGTTTGAGAGGCAGAATCCCTTCTCCTTTAATGGGTAATTTACCTAAGGAACGTCTTGATCCAGGGTTCCCTTTCATGCGCACAGGAGTGGACTACGCGGGTCCAATGCTCATGCTCAATCGAAAGGGCAGGGGCGCTAAAACGTCGAAATGCTACGTATGCATTTTCATTTGTTTCGCAACGCGTGCTATACACCTGGAACTCGTCAGTGACTTATCCACGGACGCTTATTTATTAGCGCTGAAGCGTTTTATTTCAAGGCGTGGTAAACCTACAGAAATCTTTTCTGACAACGGCCGTAATTTTGTGGGTCTTATGAACGATTTCAAAAGGTTCATTGATAACTGTTCACCTGAAATTTTAGAATACGCATTAAATCAGGACATTAAATTTTCATTTATTCCGCCATACGCGCCTCACTTTGGTGGTTTATGGGAGGCAGGTGTAAAATCCTGTAAATACCATCTAAGACGTGTCGTAGGGAACGCACATTTAACCTACGAGGAATTGAGCACGGTGTTAACGCAGGTTGAAGCTGTCCTCAATTCCCGTCCGCTCAGTCCCATGTCCACAGATCCTCAAGACTACTCACCCTTATGTCCAGCTCACTTCCTGGTTGGCCGTCCGCTTACTGCGCCTGCCAGCGATGACATCACCGAGGCACCTGCACACCGACTCACGCGCTATCAACGAGTGGAGCAGATTCGTCAGCTTTTCTGGGCTCGATGGGCGACGGAGTATGTTTCCGAGCTCCAAGCACGAACCAAAAGGAGGAAGGACGCTACACCACTAAAACCTGATACGCTCGTCGTTATCAGGGATGATAACCTTCCACCCTTGAAGTGGCACCTCGGAAGAATTGAGAAGGTTATTCCCGGGGCTGATGGAGTAGCTAGAGTGGCTGACATCCGGACCGCATCTGGCATCGTGAGGCGCGCCTACACCAAGATTTGTCCCCTACTTGACCATGATGACTAGTTCCAGTTTAAGATCGCACAACCGTTGAAAGCTGGTGCTTCCAAGGCCGGGGGCATGTTTAGGCTTCGCATATTACGCGCATAGGAAGCTTTAGATTTAATTATATATTTTACTACGGCAACACTTTGCTGACGTCGATTGGATTGTATCCGTTTCCGTTTTTTTTTGTTCTCTTCTGATCGACTAGCGCACAATTCATATTACTTAACATTTCTGTATATTTTCGCAAATCATTATAAACCTGCACGTATCTCAACTGTTTTTATTTCACGCAACGAGCCTCTTCACTTTAAAAGCGCGAACAAGTTACTTAACAATAAGTCATACACAAAGTTACCATTTAAAATGTAAATAATTTATTTTGTATTTTTATCTGATTTGATTAAATAATAAATCTTTGTATGTCAACTATTTTTTTATTCATATTCATCTGTAACTACTACTATACAATATTAGCACAAAAAAAACCTCAGTTTTTTTATTCGCAACGGGATAGTGCAAGCACTATATGAAGCAAGCACTATGTGAAGGCCAAGGCCTTCACATCATAAAGCCGAAATGCTAAGCGCACTACACCCGGAATCCTCATCACTCAGGAACTGGCTATCTTACCTCTAACAGTCGGAACACAACAATGTTAAATTATTGTTATGTCGTAGGTAAGATAATGGTAGTTAACCAGGTGGACTTGAAATAAACCCTACCACCAACCAAACCGAGTGAAAATTGAACCTCCCTCCTGGGAATCGAACCCGGGACCCCTGCGCCTTACACGTGGGGGCGAACCACAAAAAAGAGGCGGTTAATATTTTCTGTCCAGGAAACAATGTCAAATAAAATGTAACTTAGGTACGCACGACTGCACGTCAGGTTATACAGTTAAACTGCGAAACAGCTTTTATCACGTAGGGCATAAAGGCGGTCTCAAGGTCAAAATGTATAGTCTGAGGTGCCGTCGTCTGTACATACTACGAGTAACAATATTGTTGTTATTGTAATGTAAAACATTTGCAAAATATTTGCGCAAAATCACATTTTAAAGTAGGTATTCAAAAATATGTTTGTACGATTCATTCATTATCTTATGTAACATCATCTTCAGGCAGAGCGAGATGCATTATTTCATTACACTTAATAAATTAATATTTTGTGATTTAATAAGTTCATTTTAGTGACTCTTAAGTATATATTTTAAGAATCACTAAAATTAACAAAAACCTTTTATTCTTTATAGGTTTCTGTAAAGAACCAATCAATAACAGAATTATTTGCTTATTTACATACAATTTGCATTTAAAAAAGTTCAGCTAAATCAAAGTGTCACATAGAGTAAATTCGCGGAAAATCGCAAGTATATAGGAGCGGATCCATCGAAGATAAGGTGCCTCGCTGCGGTCTATGGGCTGTCGATTATTGCCGACGATTCTTGTAGGGAGGGGACGATAGAGTTATCGACAATAATTACATAAAAACCAGACTCGCCCACCTAAAGTTCCGTACTTTGTAGGTACTTAAATAAAGACTATATTTTTTTATGATTTATAATAAATAAGTAGTTTTCAGATTTATCCATGTACTTGTAGTATGAGACGATGTTACTTGCCAAATTTCATAGTTCTAGGTCAACGGGAAGTATCCATAAATTTTGATTCCCTCGAGAGTGTCGAAATATGCGTCTTTTGCGGCATAAACGGACGTACCGTTTATGCCGCAAAAGACGCATATTTCTTATTACTCTTATTTTTTCGTTAACTTAGATGTTTCATTTTTCTGAGATAAAGGTTCTCGACAGACAGACAGACAATAATGTGATCCTATAAGGGTACCGTTTTTCCTTTTGAGTTACGGGTTCCTAAAAAGGATCCGAATAAAACAAGAACTAAGTATATACTATATTTTTATCTTAATCTAATATAAATTATTAATCAATAAACAAATCTAAGATAAAAAAAATGGACTCATCCGTAGCACAGCACCTCAGACGGGACTCGACACGAATATAAAATAATTGAATGCGAAAAATATAAAATAAGTGAATGCGAAAATCCAAAATTTAAAAATGATATAGCGTTTCATATTTATTGTCAAACATCTCTGGAAAAATGTTTCATTTGAATATTGAGGGTATTTCCTCACATTCGTGAAATGACGCTGGTTTGTAGCGAAAATGTAAGTATCTACTAAAAAGTTTCGCTGATCCTAATAGCGACTCGGTTGCATAATTGGTCAGTGCATTGGGCCAGAATCCCAAGGGTGCGGGTTCAAGTCCTATCTGACTTGCTACGAGTAAGTCGATTTTTTCAAGTATATCATTTATCTTAATACAAAATAGCATTGAGAATGCAAAAGATACAAAATTTAATAATTATAATTGTGATCTTCTTTTACATTGTTATTGACATCAACAACAAAAATGTCGTAATTTCTGCGTAAAAAGAAAGAAGACTACGTGGTAACGAGATTGGCTGTCGAAGACGAAGCTGTCAACCATCAAAGAAAAACAATTTTGGTTCTTTTATTTGTGTATGTTTATTCAAACCAAACCAAACCAATTTTCAGTCGATGCCAAATCATGAAAGATTACTTACTAGTTGTATGTTTGGCACCGACTTAAAATTGGTTTGGTTTGGTAAATGATATTCGAGTAGACACACTGACTTTATTTTGTGGACTCAATGTTTATCGACAAGTGTCGCGTCCCTATTCCGATGCAACTCACGTGTTCCGCTGAGTCGAACCTGGAACGATGCCAGGAACTATCCGGGTGCATACATGCGATACATACGAATATCCCGACAATACGCCAATGTGAATATTTTTATTCGGGGTTTGTTTACTAAGTTCTGGAATATTTATATTGACTGAAATTGCAACCGGACCCGTGCGCGCTAGTCAGATAAAACAGTTTATTATAAAAACTCGTTAGATATAATATTGAAAACTTTAACGATAATAGCAATTTTAACGATAATAACGATTTTTGTTAGATATCATAATAATGTCAGATTGCACTTTTAATACTGTTCTCTTCTATAGATTACGCGAAATACGAGTAAAAAGTACTTTTTTATTGAGATTTTCCTTTTTTACTTGATTTTCAGATTTCCCGACGTATTATTTAAAGTATTTATATTGGTAAATATCATCACTGTTGTTTTTGATAGGCTAATCATATAATGCACTTTATGTCATTTTTCTTGTCATCCAAATGATTATGTAAGAAAGTGAAAAAGATTATCACACTTTTGATTGTAGATTTGAAAATGCATCAAAAATATTGACCCAACATTGAAATGAAACATTGTGCAATAGAATAATACGCAAAATATTATTCTATCACATTTCTTTGTTTCATCTCATTCGCCAAATAATTTTACATAATGTTACTGATCGTTTTACTTATTGTGTAATAATTATTTTCTGTTATCTTACGTTACTTTAAATGTAATCTTGTGTAATCTTATAATTATATTAGTTATCAAAACCAACATAAATAATAAAGTTCGTTTCAGCTCCGGTCAGTTTCGTGACTAACTAATTACATGTAAGTAGAAACATTATCGTAAATTATTATTTGAAAACAATTTTAAGACATTTTACAATAAGAGGATTACTTTTTCTTCCCCCTGACTTAGTCCATTATAGTTAGGGTTGCCATACGCTCGACCCGTATTTCGATAACTTCGAAGGCCCGAACTGGGCGCGAGTGGTATTAGTATTATTATACAACATGTTACAAAAATACCCCTAATGCCGAATATGTAGGGATGTTTATAGGGACCATCAAACTAAACAACTTTTACTATGGGACCAACTCTGAAATCGCGAAAGCAAAATCAGCTGTTTCATACATATTGATATTTTCGATTTTAATATTTGTATGAAACAACTGATATTTTATTGAATTTTCTCAGAAACTTCACAACGATGGTGGCGGTGGCGGATGTGATGGCGGTACTGAGGATGATCCAGGCGGCCCTACTGGTCATCACTGGACTGCAACTTACTGGGTACAAGTGGCCACAAGCAACAATTGCTACTGGTGTGGATTTTTTTAAATATAAAATTCCATTTAAATCAATAATTCTTAGGGCCTTGATATGGAGTCCCCCAGGCTTATGGTCACTGTATAGTCTCATGAATTTTACTTCACAGCTTCCTCGTGTTTGAAACGCTTGGTATATTAAGTCCCTTCGTCTTAGATTTAGTATCACCCTTAGCTTCATTCTATAAGCAACGAAGCAAATCTACCTGTTGACAGATAGAACTGGGCAGAAGCCATGAAACGGTGGTGTATGTGGTTCAAAATTGTATCCTGAAATGAAATTAGTGGTATTTGAAGAGTAATACCCCTTTATTTATCTGTTCTTGAACATTTTGTAACAGATGGTGCACGATACGATATCATAGTAGTAGGTGCAGGAATGGCGGGTAGCGTGGTGGCCAACAGGCTGTCAGAATTTAGCAACTTGAAAGTTGTGCTGATAGAGGCGGGAGGAGATCCACCTTTGGAAGTAGTGGTACGTAAACACCACGTGATTTTTCGAAGTTTCATACAAATTGTTTAGGATTTTGCTGTTTACCTAATGTAAAATTATTGTCTTCTGAGAAAGCTGACAGAATAGGTCCAATTTTTTGTAGGACCCGAAGATGTTTTAGCTTTTGCTTAGACTTTACTGTACGTTGATTCGTAGTAGGTACATATACGGTAAAATCTTTCTTTTTAGTTAATCTACTATTATGGAAAGTATATTTGCACTGACAAAAATTACCACTCCCTCTAGGCATCAAAACTTTTGATTAAACGACAAAATAGTCGAAAAGAAAGTACTTAATACTATTTTCCTCATTACTAACATTCATTTCTTTACAGCTTCCAGGTACTTTCCCCTTGATACCCAACTCTGCAGTTGACTACAATGTCACTACAGAAAACGATGGATACACTTCGCAAAACTTTAAGGGTGGTGTTGCTCATTTAACGACAGGAAAAATGCTTGGTGGGACCAGTGGTCTGGCTCACCACATCCACGTTCGAGGGAACCCTCGCGACTTCAACGGATGGGTCGCCGCTACAGGAGACAGCTCGTGGTCATTCGACAATTTGGTAAGATACTTCGTAAGAAGCGAAAAAGTCGAAGATGAAGAGATTTTGAACTCCCCCAGTGGATTCTTCCATGGACGTAACGGCAATATGAGATTAACAAGACAACCGAGTCCTGCCAACATCCCTATTCTCCAAGCTTTTGATGAAATTGGTGTACCTACTGTACTTGACGCCAATGACCCATTCTTTACTCAAGGAATTACAGAACCAATGCTCAACATAGCTGATGGCTATCGTCAAAGTACTGCTGAGGGATATCTTAGACCTTTAATCAATCGATCCAACTTCCATCTTCTTAAGTACACAAAAGTTACGAAGATTCTCTTCGATAACAACAACAACGCCATAGGTGTACAAGCTACCACTTCTGATGGAAGCACATTGAATTTATTCGCTAACCTAGAAATTGTTATATCTGCTGGTACTTTATTCTCTCCTCAAATCCTCATGCTTTCTGGTATTGGTCCCGCTGAGCACTTGAGGTCTTTAAACATTTCAGTCGTATCCGATTTACCTGTCGGCAAAAACTTAACTGACCATATTCCGGCAATTATTATGCACAAACTACAAGAAGATGAGCCAGTTACCGCACCATCAAACCCCCATGAGTTCCCTTTGCCATTAACGACAGGTTATTCAGCTTTGAACCGATCTCAGCTTATTCCTGACTTCCAAACTATCAACCTAGTCTTCCCAGCAGATAATGTAGCATTGTTACAGTTATGCTCTGGGGTATTCTCTGCCGTTGATGAACTCTGTCAACGCCTTTTCGACGAATCCAGTGGAAGGGTAACCCTATTCACTCTACTTAACTCGGTAAGGCCATTGTCTCGAGGGGAAGTTCTACTTAAAAGCGTTAACCCTAATGATAATCCTTTAGTAAAACATGGGATGTACTCTAATCCACAAGACTTGGAAAATATGGCATTGTATCTTCAAGACTTTGCACAGATCGTGAACACGACTGTATTCAGAAGTGTGAATGCGGAGATGGTGGATGTGGATTTCGCGAACTGCAGAGGTTCGGAAAAGAACAGCATTGAATTTTGGAAGTGTTATGCTTTGAATTGGTCTACGACGATGTGGAGGTTGACTGGGACTTGCGCTATGGGGTCTGTTACAGATAATAGGTTGAGGGTAAAAGGAGTGCAGAACTTAAGAGTTGTAGATGCGAGTAGTATGCCAAACACCATCAGTGGTCACTTCAACGGAGCTATAATTGGTCTTGCTGAGAGAGCAGCAGATTTAATAAGAGAAGATCTTGGTTTATCTCCCAGACACGAAATGTAAGTGACCAATTTTACATTAAAAACAATTCAATCCAGCCATAACAACTGAAATTGATTATGCTATCTTGTGCTATTTATTTTAAGAATAAATGAAAAATCTGATATACCATCAACAATCAAGAAACATTAAACATTTTGACTTGTTGTGGAAACAAATAAATCATTTAACAAAAAAGTGATTTTTATTCATCAAATGTTATTGTTTGTGTTTCTAGTAGTTTTAATCTTTTATTAAACGGTGGACTCTAAGAGTACTCTGAACCTCAGTCTCTTTTTAAATCTGTTGTACCGAAAGTCAATCATCTTTAATGGAATTTTATTTTGAGAATAGATCTTTTGTTTATCTGTTGGAAATATAAGTTAAAGAATGAATGAATTAATGAAAATATTCTTTATTCAAATAAACTCACATAATAAGCATTTTAAATCGTCCATTCTTTACCCTACCAGGTGGTGAGGAACTTTTCTGTGCCCATTTTTTTGTCAGACGTCTTAATAGGTATTAAGACGTCTGACAAAAAAATGGGCACAGAAAAGTTCCTCATATCACAATAAAATTTGTAGATGCTTCATGTGCAACCTTGACATTCTGTTTTGTTTATGTTTATGTGGTTTGTTCTAAGATAAAAGAAAACAAAAGTAGTATGATTAAGCCAATTTAATTCTACATAATAAATGTTTTGTTTATTTTAGGTGAGTTTCGTAGTAGAAAATTATATAAAAGGCTACTTTGAAAATAAACTATGATAAAATAAAAACGCTTCAGAATGCTTCGCTAGGTGTTGCACCCCAGTCTTCCTTTATAAGATCAGCCCCTTTCTCGGCTAGAGCAACGACTGCAGCGTTACTTTTTCCTCTTGTAATGATTGGTACAGCACTGGCGTCGATTACTCGTAGATTACGAACACCTTTGACTCTTAATCTATTATCAAGTACAGATCCCATAGAGCAAGAGCCGACATAGTGCCACAACGTGGTAGACAAATTCAAAACATAGCATTTCCTGTATTCTAAAGAATTTCTGTCCAGATTATTGCAAGCCGGTATATCTATATCAACATACTCTGCACCAATACTTCTAAATGCCGAAGTATTTACAATTTGATTGTGTTCTTCTAAGTAATTTGCTAGGTTTTTCACATCTATATCATCGGAAAGTATACCATGGTAAACAATAGGATGATCATTAGGATCAGTGCTTCGGAGCAATATTTCTCCTTTTGATATAGGGTTAACTGAACACAATACTGTAAATAATATTTCTTTTCCACGTACACTATCAAAAATTTGTTGACAAATCTCCTTTTTATAAGAAAAAGCTACAGCACAAAGCTGAAGTAGAGATTCAGAATCAGCTGAGAAAATTAAGTTAATTGCGTGGTAATCAGGGAATTCTTGACTTTTGTTCAAGGCTCCAACTGTATACGTCGCTGGCATGGGAAACATATGGGGATTCGGTGGTACAGTCACAGGATCCTTCTCTTGTAATGTGTGAACTGTGATAATTCCTGGATGATCGTGTAAGTTTTTACCTACAGGCAAATCTGCTATGACACTTATATTAAATGAGCTTAAATGTTCCCTCGGGCCTATTCCGGACAACATTAGTAATTGTGGTGAATGAAAAACGCCTGCAGATACAATCACTTCGCGATTAGCATACAAGGATAGCGTGCTGCCATCAGCAGTGGTAGCTTGAACCCCTATAGCCATATTCCCATCGAAAAGTATCTTTGTTACTTTAGTGTTTTTAAGGATATGGAAGTTTGGTCGGTCGTTTAAAGGTCTAAGATATCCTTCTGCGGCTGTTGCACGGTACCCATCAGCAATTTGCAGCAAAGGCTCTGCAACTCCAAGAGTAAAGTTCGGGTCGTTGCAATCTAGTTTTTTCTCATACCCAATTTCAGATAGTGCTTGGAAAACTAGATCGTTAGCTTCACTAGGCTGCCTTGATGCTCGCAAAAAACCATTCTGCCCGTGAAACACGGCACTGGGAGAGTTTAATATTTCCTTATCTTCAAGTTTTTCACTCCTCATAAAATATTTTAGCATATTGTCGAAGCGCCAGGAATCATCGCCTACAGCAGCAGCCCAGGCATCCATGTCACGCGGGCTCCCCCGTACATGCATCATGTGCTGGAGACTTGCACTCCCTCCAAGCATTTTGCCAGCTGTCAGTGGTGCTCGACCGTTGTTGATATTTTGCGAGGAGAGTCCATCATTTTCACCCGTAATGTTGTAATCAGTTGAAGAGTTGTACATCATCAGGAATAATCCTGGAAGCTGAAAATAAAAATATGTTTACTTGTCGTAGGTATTCATAAAATCAAATATGCCATTGATTTGTTTTCAAGTTATTATTTGAGTTTTTTGTTTAATTATTGAGTCAAATAAATAGATTTAAATAGTATATGACAAAACTTTGGTGATTATTATTTTTAAATTTAATATCTTTATAAAATAATTTACAAAAGGCGGACTTAACGCTCAAAACTCTTAGAGAACAGCTAGCCACGAAAAATACTATTTTTAATGATTTTACACTTCTGGCAATCCTTATCAGTGTTGCTGTTTTGATAAGTATCCATTACGTCAACATTCAAGAAGGTTTAACCAAATCAATTATTTCTTATATTATTTTAGTAAATTATTTTATTAATATAAATATACCACAGATTCCAGTGGAGGATCTCCACCTGCTTCTAACAGCAGGACTCTAAAATTTCCCACTTCTGTTAGTCTGTTGACCACCACGCTCCCCGCAGATCCCGAACCAATCACTATGAAGTCGTAACTTGACCCATCTGTAATTTTTACATTTATAAACACAAACTCATTTCATTTATTACCACGTTTTTATTAGGTTGCTTTCGCGTTTGTATGTTTGTCCACAAATTTTGCAAACAATTAGACTCGAGGGCTCTTTGACATTTTGACATTATGACATTTTTGTCTTCGACATTTTTACATTTGTAATTTTTTAGTCATGGCTGTTACAAGAACTAAAGCAATAACGTCATTGGTTTAGAAATCACATTGGCAATGTCTTGAAAACAGCAGCCTTAAGAACCAACTAGTCAGTTCCACATGCTTTAAAATATTATTTGAACAGTTGTTAACTCCTAGCGGTTCTGCACTCGGTTCTAGTTCACTTTGAAAGTCCAAGTATAAGGCTGGTCCAACAAGAAAAACATAAAACTTAAAGTGATGAAAACTTACTGGTGACTCTTGACTGTTGCGGCCACCTGTACCCAGTGAGTTGAAGTGCAGTCACAACGAACAGTGCACTCTGCAACGTCCTCACTGCCGTTGTCACTGTTGACACATCCATCACGGACAACATTGTTTCAACGTCTATAAATTAAATTAAAGTCCTGTTTTTTAAATAATGGAGTATTATGTTTGTCGCATCAGCTTATATAACAAAAATTTACACTATCAGTAACTATCAAATAATTTTGCATAATCAGATAAAGCAAATTGCAGGATTTTTGTGGCTTATTAAGTCATTTCGGTGGTCACTAAGTGGCGTCTCTAAAAATATTATGGTTTTTATGATGCTTTTATTAATTTAGGTATACTTACATCACAATCACAACGAATTTTTCTATATTGTCTCCGGTCTGGGTGGAACCATCGTTGTCTCTGATTTACATCTCATCTGATTCTTTTGCTTACGATTCCGATTTCGTTTTCGATCTCTATTTCTATTATACTTCCACTTCTATTTCCGCTTACGATTCCAATTCCGCTTCCACTTCAATTTCTATTTCAATTCGTAATTAAGCATAAACAAAAATACTTATTGATTTCTTCTGTGGATAAACTCATAATACGCATGTAGTAATTACTGAAGCAAAACTAATGACACGAATTTGAATAGTTTACACAAACGGAGAGTTGAAGTATTCAGAAGTATTTACGTGAAATACGAAATGCAGTGTTGATCGTAGCGTAGTCTACAAGTAATTGAGAAAGTATGAAATATAAGTTAAATTAAATATTAAATTTATATTTTTCGCATTCACAATGCTAATTTTTATATTAAGATAAATAATATTAGAAAAAATACTTAAAAAAATCGGCTCACCCGTAGCACCTGTAGCTGTCCCGTCTGAGGTGCTACGGGTGAGTCGACTTTTTCTAGTATTTTTTCTAATATTATTTATCTTAAATTAAATATTTAAATTATCCCCTACACAAAAAACCCCTAAAAATAAAAATAAGAAATGTGTTGATTGAATCTGATACACACTCATTCTTAATATTTGTACCTTTTTACTAGCTGTAATATTTTTTTAATCTAGGTCGTCGCGTCGGGGTACCACTAAAATACCCAGATTTATCAGCGCCCAGCGACAGTATCTATACGTAGCGGTACCCCGACGCGACGACCCAGTATAAATATTACTTGGTAGGTACAAATATTATAGTAAGTAGAAGATCCAATCAACACATTTATTTATTTATTTATAAGATGTTTTTTGTGTAATTTAAATTTAATTTTTTCATATTATTATATTTTTCTCAATGCTTAAACAATATGTATAGTTAATTAGTGACTTGGCAATCGCATGGCAAAATACTAACCTTAATAAAGGTAAGTGGCCTATGTATAGTAGATTGTATCATAAGGAAGCAAAATATTTTTTGTTTTGGCGAGGGCGCTTTTTTGAATCCTGAACGTAGCTAGGGATTCAAAGTGCGTCGCCCGAGCCAAAAATATATTTTGCGCCTGAGTGATACACTCTACTTTTCATCACCCTTTATGAGAAAATAAAAGGCGCCTCATATTTTATTGTAATATTATTATTTAATAAAACATAGAGTAACAACTAAATTGAAATCAAATAGTGATGTAAAATAGTATCTATAAAACTACTATAGATTATCCATCACATTTACTTTCAGGAGTTAATTCTATACTTTCACTGTCACTTGAGGAACTCATTTTTAATCGACTTCAAAAAACGCGGGAGGTTCTCAATATTTTTTCGAAACAAAACCAAGAGTTTCTAACAATCAGTGAAAATTGTCGAAAACGCGGGCTGCAGTTCGCGCGTTTTTAATTTGATTTCTTTTTTTTCATTCAGCCGGCGGCGGCGCGGCGTACCAGCCAGTCTTTATTCAAACAATATTTGCGTTCGATTTCTTTGGCACTGAACACTAAGATGTTCCAAATTATATTTTTTGTCATGTTATTTAATTATGAGTTAATTTATCGATAAACCAAAATAATTTAAAAAAAATTTTACCCCATCCCTAAGAACGTCTGCTCCCAAAATATACCTCCGATAACGGGGTCTACCGATAATTAATAATTAATGATAATTAATCTACAAATCGGATCTCTTTTCATGCAAAATCGTAAAATACCTAGTTCCTAAACAGTCTTCAAAGGACTATGCTAAGCTAAGCTGCAAACGCCAAGAAACTAAAATCCAATTGTGGCCGGTTAAATCGCAAAGCGATCTAAATTATGCCACCACTTCGAAAGAAGCGACGACCGAGTAAAACGGAACGTAACTGACTGTATTATTTGTCGGAGAATATTGTGCGGGAGGCAGATTTAAATAGCCGGATTTCGAATTGAAAATTAAAAAAAAAAATTAGGGCGAAAATATAAAAATTGTAAAGCGATAACAGTTTACTACAAATCTTATTTTATAAAATAAGTTCTGTATTATTCTTAACTTTGGCTGAGATGTAGAGAGATGGCAAGATTACTGGCATGACGGCTCTACAATCATTGTTATAGCTAAGTTTCATTAGTGTCCGACCGAAACAGGATTTTCAGCCGAATCCGAAACTCATTTAGACATATAATTCTAAATAATATACTAGAAAAAATACGACTCGCACCAGATCTTGTTCTCGGATAGGAATCGAACCCTCGACCTTTGGATATCTGGTCCAATGCTCTGACCGCTGAGCTACCGAGTCACTAGTGGGAACGTCAAATTTCTTCTAGTATATCAACTCTTACGCTGCAAGCCAGCGCCATCTTACCAATTTACAAGGAATTTCCTCGATATTCAATTGAATTTATCTCCAGATATTTTTAAACAATTGATTAAGATGAGAAAGATAATATATAATTTTTAAATTTTGAGATATTAGCATGCTATGCTATGTGCAGATGCACAATGCTATTTTTATATATAAAAAAAAGTATTATATAAAAAAAAAAAAATAGCATTGTGAATGCTAAAATCACAAAATATAAAAATCATTTAGACATTATTAAATTTAGATTTTTCGCATTCACAATGCTATTTTTATATTAAGATAAATAATATTAGAAAAAATCGACTTACCCGTAGCATGGGACCAACTCTCAAATCGCGAAAGCAAAATCAGCTGTTTCATACATTTTGATATTTTCGATTTTAATTTTTGTATGAAAAAGCTGATATTTTATTGAATTTTCTCAGAAACTTCACAACGATGGTGGCGGTGGCGGATGTGATGGCGGTACTGAGGATGATCCAGGCGGCCCTGCTGGTCATCACTGGACTGCAACTTACTGGGTACATGTGGCCACAAGCAACAATTGCTACTGGTGTGGAATTTATTTAAATATAAAATTCCATTTAAATCAATAATTCTTAGGGCCTTGATATGGAGTCCCCCAGGCTTATGGACGGGTCACTGTATAGTCTCATGAATTTTACTTCACAGCTTCCTCGCGTTTGAAACGTTTGGTATATCAAGTCCTTTAGTCTTAGCTTCAGTATCATCCTTAGTTTCATTCTATAAGCAAGGAATCAAATCTACCTGTTGACAGAAGCCATGAAACGGTGGTGTATGTAGTGCAAAATTGTATCCTGAAATGAAATTAGTGGTATTTAAAGAGTAATACCCCTTTATTTATCTGTTCTTGAACATTTTGTAACAGATGGTGCACGATACGTAGATATCATAGTAGTAGGTGCAGGAATGGCGGGAAGCGTGGTGGCCAACAGGCTGTCAGAATTTAGCAACTTGAAAGTTGTGCTGATAGAGGCGGGAGGAGATCCACCTTTGGAAGTAGTGGTACGTAAACTGCTTACACCACGTGATTTTTCAAAGTTTCATACAAAATTTTTAGGATTTTGCTGTTTACCTAATGTAAAAATTGTATTCTGAGAAATCTGATAAAATTGGTCCATATTTTTGTAGGACCCGAAGATGTTTTGGCTTTTGCTTAGATTTTACTGTACGTTGATTCGTAGTAGGTACATATACGGTAAAATCTTTCTTTCTAGTTAATCTACTATTATAGAAAGTATATTTGCACTGACAATAATTATCACTCCCTCTAGGCATTACAACTTTTGATAACCCAGATAAGCCTGAAACCATTTTTTTCTTAAAATATATAAAAAAAAAGTTTTATTTAGTTAAACTACCTCTAAAATACATGAATAAAATATTTAATAAAATATCGGATTGTAGGCTTTTCCGGAAAAGCCTGTCCTATATATAGGACAGTAGGATAATAGGTGGTAGGTAATGTAAAATATCAATATAGTTAAAATGAGACATTTATTTAAGAAAAATGTACGAAAACATTACTAAAAGTATTCAAAACGTAAAGAAAAGGTTACAAATTTGAGTTAAGCATAAAAAATCAAAATCAGTTATGAGTGATACTCCACAAAACACTTAACACACAATCCTACATCACATTTTCTGCAGCGAGTCAAACATTTTTTGTGACACTGACGGCAACGTGTCTACCTTTCTTGAGGAATAACTAAATGATTTTTTCCGTCTTTGCGGCTGTCCGCATGTTCGTGTTGAGAGGGTCGGCTTGATCCTCTTTTCACACTTTTTCTGTTCGACTCAATCAAAGCTGTTGCAACCCTCCTGCGAAAACCAAGATGGTCAAGTTTTCCATGATTTGTTTTATAAAGTTGCCAAGCATTATGCTCACACAGATCAATCATGTGTGTAAGCAATGGCATATACCATTTTTTACCTCTTATGCCAATACGATAGTGAGAAATATTCTCATCAGAACGGTCGACTCCTCCCATATTTTTGTTGTAAATTCTTACCATATTTGGCTCGTCGACGAATATGTTTCTTTTTTCTTTTTGAGAGAATCGCTTTGCAGGTAACATAGGACTTATTCCGACAGAATTTGAGGCGATGCTAAATATATTGTTATCATTCCACTTAGCTATTATGAATTTGTTGTCATGTGTGGTTCTGAAATCCAATGCACCTCGGTCTTTTTTCTTCAATTCCTTTGATGAAATTAGTGGACATTTATGTGTTCTATTTTCCCGAATTGTGCCAGTACAACGAAGGCCCTTCTTAGATATCTCTTCCAACAAAGGCGTCCCCGTGAAGAAGTTATCAAAAACAATATGATATGGAATGTCGAAACCACGTGAAATCAAAACATCACAAAAGGTGAGCACTACACTAGCACCCAAAACAAGATCTTTGTATTTTGGATCACAGATAGTTGTGGCACCTTGATAAGGCTCCATCCATAAAACATACCCCAGTCGTGTAGCACCAACCCATGACTTGAAACCATACCGGATTGGCTTACCTTTTATATGTTGCTTACAGCCATGTCTACCATAGTATGGAATCATAGCCTCATCTACGCTGTAATATTCTTCGACTGGAGCAAACTCTAAAAACTTCTCATTGAGCTTTGTTACAAGTGGGCGTATTTTTGTAAATTTGTCATGGACATCGAGGTCATCATTGACATGAAGATGGCGAAAAATAAAGTCAAATCTATCCCTTGACATAGCTGAACTAACTAGCTCATTCTTTGAATCAGGGGAGTTTTCCCAGTACATTCTTCTTCGCGGTAGCCATGCATAACCACTAACCAACAATACACCAATAAAACATTTCATTTCTTCAATAGTAATGTCTCCTGGCATGTTTTTCTTTACAGCAAACTTATTACTCTCTGAGACCAGTAAAGAAATGATATCTTCGTCCATAAAATTTTCGAACCACTCAATAGGAAGTTTTTCATGAAAAGCTCCTTGAAGTTCTGGCCAATCTACTGGAGATGTTTCTATGTCCTTTTTCCTCCACGCATAGGTCTTTTTACGTTTAGGTCGACTCTCGTTAGGCTCTTCTTCAGTGTCACTAATGGGATCGTCTTCTTGACTATAGATTTCGGCAGGTTGAAGCAAAATATTCCTTGGCAAGTTATTCACTGTTACGTTATCTTCTTCCCCTGAATCTTCATCAGTGCAGCAACCAGGGTCAACAGGAGGTGGAAGAATACATATTGCAACCTCTTTGTTACCAACTTCATTATCGGAAGCGTCTTCCAAAGCATCTAAAATCTCATGCGCGGTAAGCTGCCTAAAAACAAAAAATATTATCCTTATTATCCTACTGTCCTATAGGTAGAACACCTTTGTTTAGAAGCAATTTATTATAATTTTACAAAGTATAACATAATATTTTTTTACCAAAAATAATTTTAATACTCTTTAGAACACAGCAAACATAAAATTTCAAACCAAGATTTAAATAAATAAAAAAAAATACGTACCTCTTTCTCGCCATTGTTGATCTTCACTGTAAGTACTCACTTTTCAGTAAAATAATTATAAATTTTCCTTTGCTAGATTTTGTATTATAATTTTTATATAACACAGCACTATAACCTTACTTTGAAACACGACAACTGAAATCAATAGCTTACATGGGTAGTTAGATAAAAATAATTATTTTCACTGTCCTACATATAGGACGGCAGGTTTATCTGGACGAAAAGAATGTACTTAATACTATTTTCTTCATTACTAACATCATTTCTTTACAGCTTCCAGGTACTTTCCCTTTGATACCCAACTCTGCAGTTGACTACAATGTCACTACAGAAAACGATGGATACACTTCGCAAAACTTTAAGGGTGGTGTTGCTCATTTAACGACAGGAAAAATGCTTGGTGGGACCAGTGGTCTGGCTCACCACATCCACGTTCGAGGGAACCCTCGCGACTTCAACGGATGGGTCGCCGCTACAGGAGACAGCTCGTGGTCATTCGACAATTTGGTTAGATACTTCGTAAGAAGCGAAAAAGTCGAAGATGAAGAGATTTTGAACTCCCCCAGTGGATTCTTCCATGGACGTAACGGCAATATGAGATTAACAAGACAACCGAGTCCTGCCAACATCCCTATTCTCCAAGCTTTTGGTGAAATTGGTGTACCTACTGTACTTGACGCCAATGACCCATTCTTTACTCAAGGAATTACAGAACCAATACTTAACATAGCTGATGGCTATCGTCAAAGTACTGCTGAGGGATATCTTAGACCTTTAATCAATCGATCCAACTTCCATCTTCTTAAGTACACAAAAGTTACGAAGATTCTCTTCGATAACAACAACAACGCCATAGGTGTACAAGCTACCACTTCTGATGGAAGCACATTGAATTTATTCGCTAACCTAGAAATTGTTATATCTGCTGGTACTTTTCTCCTCAAATCCTCATGCTTTTTGGTATTGGTCCTGCTGAGCACTTGAGGTCTTTAAACATTTCAGTCGTATCTGATTTACCTGTCGGCAAAAACTTAACTGACCATATTCCGGCAATTATTATGCACAAACTACAAGAAGATGAGCCAGTCACTGCACCATCAAACCCCCATGAGTTCCCTTTGCCATTAACGACAGGTTATTCAGCTTTGAACCGATCTCAGCTTATTCCTGACTTCCAAACTATCAACCTAGTCTTCCCAGCAGATAATGTAGCATTGTTACAGTTATGCTCTGGGGTATTCTCTGCCGTTGATGAACTCTGTCAACGCCTTTTCGACGAATCCAGTGGAAGGGTAACCCTATTCACTCTACTTAACTCGGTAAGGCCATTGTCTCGAGGGGAAGTTCTACTTAAAAGCGTTAACCCTAATGATAATCCTTTAGTAAAACATGGGATGTACTCTAATCCACAAATCTTGGAAAATATGGCATTGTATCTTCAAGACTTTGCACAGATCGTGAACACGACTATATTCAGAAGTGTGAATGCGGAGATGGTGGATGTGGATTTCGCGAACTGCAGAGGTTCGGAAAAGAACAGCATTGAATTTTGGAAGTGTTATGCTTTGAATTGGTCTACGACGATGTGGAGGTTGACAGGGACTTGCGCTATGGGGTCTGTTACAGATAATAAGTTGAGGGTAAAAGGAGTGCAAAATTTAAGAATTGTAGATGCGAGTAGTATGCCAAACACCATCAGTGGTCACTTCAACGGAGCTATAATTGGTCTTGCTGAGAGAGCAGTAGATTTAATAAGAGAAGATCTTGGTTTATCTCCCAGACACGAAATGTAAATGACCAATTTTACATTAAAGACAATTCAATCCAGCTATAACAACTGAAATTGATTATGCTATCTTGTGCTATTTATTTTAAGAATAAATGAAAAATCTGATATACCATCAACAATCAAGAAACATTAAACATTTTGACTTGTTGTGAAAACAAATAAATCATTTAACAAAAAAGTGATTTTTATTCATCAAATGTTATTGTTTGTGTTTCTAGTAGTTTTAATGTTTTATTAAACGGTGGACTCTAAGAGTACTGTTGTTGAACGAATGATGTCGGATCCGCTAGATAAACTGTCAAACTTACGCAATCACTTTGCGATATCGCGTACGCAAGTACTTTGTAATAGGATACAATCAAAACGAAGCACGGACGCAGCTGCGTGTATCGCATTAAAGTTTTTGTAATAGACCTTCTGAAACTCGCAGTCTCTTTTTAAATCTGTTGTACCAAAAGTCAATCATCTTTAATGGAATTTTATTTTGAGAATAGATCTTTTGTTTATCTGTTTGAAATATAAGTTAAAGAATGAATGAATTAATGAAAATATTCTTTATTCAAATAAACTCACATAATAAGCATTTTAAATCGTCAATTCTTTACCCTACCACCTATTAAGACGTCTGACAAAAAAATGGGCACAGAAAAGTTCCTCATATCACAATAAAATTTGTAGATGCTTCATGTGCAACCTTGACTTTCTGTTTTGTTTATGTTTTTGTGGTTTGTTCTAAGATAAAAGGAAACAAAAGTAGTATGATTAAGCCAATTTAATTCTACATAAAAAATGTTTTGTTTATTTTAGGTGAGTTTCGTAGTAGAAAATTATATAAAAGGCTACTTTGAAAATAAACTATGATAAAATAAAAACGCTTCAGAATGCTTCTCTAGGTGTTGCACCCCAGTCTTCCTTTATAAGATCAGCCCCTTTCTCGGCTAGAGCAACGACTGCAGCGTTACTTTTTCCTCTTGTAATAATTGGTACAGCACTGGCGTCGATTACTCGTAGATTACGAACACCTTTGACTCTTAATCTATTATCAAGTACAGATCCCATAGAGCAAGAGCCGACATAGTGCCACAACGTGGCAGACAAATTCAAAACATAGCATTTCCTGTATTCTAAAGAATTTCTGTCCAGATTATTGCAAGCCGGTATATCTATATCAACATACTCTGCACCAATACTTCTAAATGCCGAAGTATTTACAATTTGATTGTGTTCTTCTAAGTAATTTGCTAGGTTTTTCACATCTATATCATCGGAAAGTATACCATGGTAAACAATAGGATGATCATTAGGATCAGTGCTTCGGAGCAATATTTCTCCTTTTGATATAGGGTTAACTGAATACAATACTGTAAATAATATTTCTTTTCCACGTACACTATCAAAAATTTGTTGACAAATCTCCTTTTTATAAGAAAAAGCTACAGCACAAAACTGAAGTAGAGATTCAGTATCAGCTGAGAAAATTAAGTTAATTGCGTGGTAATCAGGGAATTCTTGACTTTTGTTCAAAGCTCCAGCTGTATACGTCGCTGGCATGGGAAACATATGGGGATTCGGTGGTACAGTCACAGGATCCTTCTCTTGTAATGTATGAACTGTGATAATTCCTGGATGATCGTGAAAGTTTTTACCTACAGGCAAATCTGCTATGACACTTATATTAAATGAGCTTAAATGTTCCCTCGGGCCTATTCCGGACAACATTAGTAATTGTGGCGAATGAAGAACGCCTGCAGATACAATCACTTCGCGATTAGCATACAAGGATAGCGTGCTGCCATCAGCAGTGGTAGCTTGAACCCCTATAGCCATATTCCCATCGAAAAGTATCTTTGTTACTTTAGTGTTTTTAAGGATATGGAAGTTTGGTCGGTCGTTTAAAGGTCTAAGATATCCTTCTGCGGCTGTTGCACGGTACCCATCAGCAATTTGCAGCAAAGGCTCTGCAACTCCAAGAGTAAAGTTCGGGTCGTTGCAATCTAGTTTTTTCTCATACCCAATTTCAGATAGTGCTTGGAAAACTAGATCGTTAGCTTCACTAGGCTGCCTTGATGCTCGCAAAAAACCATTCTGCCCGTGAAACACGGCACTGGGAGAGTTTAATATTTCCTTATCTTCAAGTTTTTCACTCCTCATAAAATATTTTAGCATATTGTCGAAGCGCCAGGAATCATCGCCTACAGCAGCTGCCCAGGCATCCATGTCACGCGGGCTCCCCCGTACATGCATCATGTGCTGGAGACTTGCACTCCCTCCAAGCATTTTGCCAGCTGTCAGTGGTGCTCGACCGTTGTTGATATTTTGCGAGGAGAGTCCATCATTTTCACCCGTAATGTTGTAATCAGTTGAAGAGTTGTACGTCATCAGGAATAATCCTGGAAGCTGAAAATAAAATTATGTTTACTTGTTGTAGGTATTCATAAAATCAAATATGCCATTGATTTGTTTTCAAATTATTATTTGAGTATTTTGTTTTATTATTGAGTCAAATAAATATATTTAAATTTTAAAGGACAAGACAAGAGTGGTGTTTATTTTTTTTAAAATTTAATCTCATAAAATAATTTACAAGAGGCGGACTTAATGCTAAAAAAAACTTTTACACTTCTAGCAATCCTTATCAGTGTTGCTGTTTTGATACGTATAGGGCTATTGAGGAGTAGGTATTATCAGAAAAAATATCCTTTACGTCAACATTCAAGAAGATTTAACCAAATCAATTATTTCTTATACTATTTTAGTAAATTATTTTAATAATATAAATATACCACAGATTCCAGTGGAGGATCTCCACCTGCTTCTAACAGCAGGACTCTAAGATTTCCCACTTCTGTTAGTCTATTGACCACCACGCTCCCCGCAGATCCCGAACCAATCACTATGAAGTCGTAACTTGAGCCATCTGTAATTTTTACATTTACGAGTATAAACACAAACTCATATCATTTATTACCACGTTTTTATTAGGTTGCTTTCGCGTTTGGCAAACGATTGGACTCGAGGGCTCTTCTCGTTACAAGGTCTCCCGCTTAGGGTTTGCGAACCGATGGCGTAGCTTCTTTGATATTCACAAGTGCTTGTAACAGCCTAGACTGAATAAACGAGTTTTGAATTTTGAATTTCTTTGAAATTTGACATTATGACATTTTTGTCTTCGACATTTTTACATTTGTAATTTTTTAGTCATGGCTGTTACAAGAACTAAAGCAATAACGTCATTGGTTTAGAAATCACATTGGCAATGTCTTGAAAACAGCAACCTTAAGAACCAACTAGTCAGTTCCACATGCTTTAAAATATTATTTGATCAGTTGTTAACTCCTAGCGGTTCTGCACTCGGTTCTAGTTCACTTTGAAAGTCCAAGTATAAGGCTGGTCCAACAAGAAAACATAAGACTTAAAGTGATGACAACTTACTGGTGACTCTTGACTCTTGCGGCCACCTGTACCCAGTGAGTTGAAGTGCAGTCACAACGAACAGTGCACTCTGCAACGTCCTCACTGCCGTTGTCACTGTTGACACATCCATCAAGGACAACATTGTTTCAACGTCTATAACTTAAATTAAAGTCCTGTTTTTTAAATAATTGAGTATTATGTTTGTCACATCAGCTTATATAACAAAAATTTACACTATCAGTAATTATCAATTAATTTTGCATAATCAGATAAAGCAAATTGCAGGATTTTTGTGGATTTTAGATAAGTCATTTCGGTGGTCACTGAGTGGCGTCTCTAAAAATATTATGATTTTTATGATGCTTTTATCAATTTAGGTACACTTACATCACAATCACAAGGAACTTTTCTATATTGTCTCAGGTCTGGGTGGAACCATCGTTGTCTCTGATTTCTATCTCATCTGATTCTTTTGCTTACAATTCCGATTTCGTTTTCGATCTCTATTTCTGTTATACTTCCACTTCTATTTCCGCTTCCGATTCCAATTCCGCTTCCACTTCCATTTCTATTTTAATTCGTAATTAAGCATAAACATATACATGTATGTCTTTGTTCTGTGGATAAACTCATAATACGCATGTAGTAATTATTGAAGCAAAACTAATGACACGAATTTGAATAGTTTACACAAACGGAGAGTTGAAGTATTCAGAAGTATTTACGTGAAATACGAAATACAGTGTTGATCGTAGCGTAGTCTACAAGTAATTGAGAAAGTATGAAATATAAGTTAAATTAAATATTAAATTTATATTTTTCGCATTCACAATGCTATTTTTATATTAAAATAAATAATATTAGAAAAAATACTAGAAAAAATCGACTCACCTGTAGCTGTCCCGTCTGAGGTGCTGTCGGGGTGAGTCGATTTTTTCTAGTATTTTTTCTAATATTATTTATCTTAAATTAAATATTTAAATTATCCCCTACACAAAACACCCCTAAAAATAAAAATAAGAAATGTGTTGATTGGATCTGATACTCACTTTAATATTTGTACCTTTTTACTAGCTGTAATATTTTTTTTATCTAGTTCGTTGCGTCGGGGTACCACAAAATACCCAGATTTATCAGCGCACAGCGACAGTATCTATACTTAGCGGTACCCCGACGCGACGACGCAGTTTAAATATTAATTGGTATTAAGATAAATAATATTAGAAAAAATACTAGAAAAAATCGAGTCACCCGTAGCACCTCAGACGGGACTCGAACCCGTACCCTTGGGATTCCGGCCCAATGCACTGACCAATTATGCTACCGAGTCGCTAGTGGGAGTGGCGAAATTTTCTAGTACTTTTAACTTCTTCGCTGCAAGCCAGCGCAATTTCATCAATGTGAGGAATTACTTGGTAGGTACAAATATTATAGTAAGTAGAAGATCCAATCAACACATTTATTTATTTTATTTATAAGAGGTTTTTTGTGTAATTTAAATTTAATTTTTTACAGATTATTATATTTTTCTCAATACTTAAACAATATGTATAGTTAATTAGTGACTTGGCAATCGCATGGCAAAATACTAACCTAAATAAAGCTAAGTGGCCTATGTATAGTAGATTGTATCATAAGGAAGCAAAATAATATTTTTTTGGCGAGGGCGCTTTTTTGAACCCTGAACGTAGCTAGGGATTCAAAGTTCGTCGCCCGAGCCAAAAATATATTTTGCGCCTGAGTGATACACTCTACTTTTCATCACCCTTTATGAGAAAATAAAAGACGCCTCATATTTTATTGTAATATTATTATTTAATAAAACATAGAGTAACAACTAAATTGAAATTAAATAGTGATGTAAAATAGTATCTTTAAAACTACTATAGATTATCCATCACATTTACGTTCAGGAGTTAATTCTATACTTTCACTGTCACTTGAAGAACTCATTTTTAACCGACTTCATAAAATGGAGGAGGTTCTCACTTCGATTGTATATTTTTTTGGAACAAAACCAAGAATTTCTAACAATCAGTGAAAATTCACGAAAACGCGGGCTGCAGTTCGCGCGTTTTTAATTTGATTTCTTTTTTTTTCATTCGGCCGGCAACGCTACTGTGGGCCGTCGTACCAGCCAGTCTTTATTCAAACAATATTTTGCGTTTGATTTCTTTGGCAGTAAACACTAAGATGTTCCAAATTATATTTTTTGTCATGTTATTTAATTATAGTCGAGTTGAGTTAATTTATCCAAAATAATTTTCAAAAATTTTTACCCCATTCCTAAAAACGTCTGCTCCCAAAATATACCTCCGATAACGGGGTCTACCGATAATTAACAATTAATGATAATTAATCTACAAGTCAGATCTCGTTTCACGCAAAATTGTAAAATACCCAGTTCCTAAACAGTCTTCAAAGGACTATGCTAAGCTAAGCTGCAATGCAAACGCTAAGAAACTAAAATCCAATTGTGGCCGGTTAAATCGCAAAGCGATCTAAATTATGCCACCACTTCGAAAGAAGCGACGACCGAGTAAAACGGAACGTAACTGACTGTATTATTTGTCGGAGAATATTGTGCGGGAGGCAGATTTAAAAAGCCGGATTTCGAATTGAAAATAAAAAAAAAAATTAAGGCCACAAAATAAAAATTGTAAAGCGATAACAGTTGGTTACAAATCTTGTTTTATAAAATAAGTTCTGTATTATTCTTAACTTTGGCTGAGACGTAGAGAGATGGCACGATTACTGGCATGACAGCTCTACAATCATTGTTATAGCTAAGTTTCATTAGTGTCCGACCGAAACAGGATTTTCAGCCGAAACCGAAACTCATTTAGCCATATAAATAATAACAATAAATCAAGAACAAAAAAAATCAAGATCAAGAGTTTAGCCGAAACCAAAACTATGGCTGTTACTAGATTTTTGGGAAGAAACTGCATGGTCGAAACCGAAACCGAACCTTCGGTGGGACACTAATTTAGGCACACAGGTTATAGCCTGGATTAAAATAAGGATAGGTACTTTATCTTGGGTCAAATGTGCGCGGACGAAGTCGCGGGCGGAAGCTAGTATTCATATTATTGTTTATTATTATCCCCTTTTTTTCTTAACATTCTGAATCTCAATATTCAACACCCGGCTCCCGGTCTAGCACAGTAAGTTGACTACTGTACATAAATCAGCACACTTTTCTGTGCACCGCCGTAATATATTCAGAATCGAATGGCAATAAATTGGGCCCAATTAACAACCCCCTGGTGAGAGGGATTGCCCAGGACTTATCACAAACTCTTCTTTCATGGCACTTAAGAAGTGAGAAGATTCTACTCGGGCGGTTTGTCATGACCGAAAAACTGCAATCTAGCTACACAGGGATTGTGGTTAACTGCTGTTTTTTATTCATTCTCAAAGTGAACCATCCTAACTTACTATTATCCTACCAGTATTATTAATGCATAGGTGAGTTTCTTTGTCACGCTATCACGTCTTAACTAAATAAAATATTGCATGTCACGTTGTACAGAAAATGATCGTTTTTCAGCGAACTACCTAGCAAAACAATTTCAAGGAGATTTAGAACGGATTTGAAATATCTATACGAATTTAACACGAAGCAAATTAATGTCAATGTGGTATTTACATGGGGAGACTTGGCAGCCTGATTTGTTAGTCGATTTTAGTCAACCAGCGCTTTTTATTTACAAGCGATTGTCGACAATAAGGGCGAATTCATTAAAATCGACAATAAGGGCAAATTCATTAAAATCGACAGTTTCTTTATTTCTAACTAGCAAGAATGAAATCACAGGAAAACCAGCGTGATTATTAGAGCGGAGCTGCTGCTAAGAAGCTCAAAACGAAGGATAACTTAGGTACATATGTGTAATTTGTTGTTTGTGTTCGTGATCTGCTGAGTGATTCGCACCCGTAACCTAAATTGCTTTAAGCCGTGCACACATAGATAATGTGCAAATTATTGTTTATACGATACAGCCTCCGTGAAAGAATAAGAAAGCGGCTAGATGTGACAACGGTTTTAGAGTATATATAAGTATTTATAGTATATAAAATACTGCTTTATAACAGTATTTTTCGACAGATTTTCCTAATTTTTGCTTTTGTTTCATGCATATTTCCTAGAAATTTTTTGACCTGGGGCCACGGTTCCGCTAATGCTAACGTAATTGTGTCTTAATGGTGTCTAAATAGTATTGCTTTTTGACACAGTTTGTTACTAACTTCAGCTTTGATACGGTTCTTGTCAAGCGGTATTTTCGCTCTAGCGATTGATTTTTCTGAGCGGCAGAAAGATATCGCTACTGAAAATTGTGGAATTATAGCCGGATGGCCTAATATGGTTTAGCTCTCAGTGAAATACCATCTCATTGATTCCCCAGAAAAATAATATGAGTAAAAATGCAGCGTACTTTCGATTTAGTGTACTATCGATGTAGGGTACCGTCGATTTAGTGTACTATCGATGTAGGGTACCGTCGATTTAGTGTACTATCGATGTAGGGTACCGTCGATTTAGTGTACTATCGATGTAGGGTACCGTCGATTTAGTGTACTATCGATGTAGGGTACCGTCGATTTAGTGTACTATCGATGTAGGGTACCGTCGATTTAGTGTACTGTCGATATAGCGTACTATCGATTTGGCGTACTGTCGATGTAGCGTACCATCGATTCATTAATCCGTCGATGGCGCGTTTTCGATACAGCGACTGTCGATGCAGTGACTGTCGATATTATGATCCAGATCCGGTATTTCCACCTAGACCTTTTCCTAGTACATTTTGTTTTTGTTTAAAAAAAAAAGTGTCGGGTAGGCTATTTGAAAGCCTCATCTAGTAATCTGCGCGCCATGTGCCGTTATGCGCGAGCACGTTTAACCTCTAAACCCGTGTATCTGCCAGCTCGCGAGCATTTTTATGTAACGCGCTCAGGGGGTTGGACAAATTAATGGAAGTTGACACTTTAAAATAGGTACTTACTACCAAATGAGCAATATTTATGCGTTTTTCAGTAACAGCAATATTGCCTACATGTGATTTTGAGCAAAAACTGAAGAGGACGCATCGGACTTTTTGGTGGCAGGGATCTTGATTTTTACAAAAAATATAAAAGTGATAATTAATAACCTGATTATTTATTTCATTGACTTCATTTTGTCCGTTGCAGAAACACGATTCGTTAACTTTTATAACAGGGAAAAGAATATCAAAGAAACCTCTTTTAAAACAGAGATTTGCATTTTACAGATAAACCTGACCGATTTAAGCCTTAACATTTTCTTACTAAATTAGTTTAAACACATACTTTAAATTGCCAGTTGGATTTTTTAAAATACATTATAAATTTTTATTTAAACGAAAAAAACCGGTTTGGCGTCGCAAAACTGCTTGCCATGAGTGAAATAGCTAATTTAAGAGAGTTTGAGCGAGACAGTCGATACGAAAATAGTTCATCGATGCGTCGCCTTAAAATAAAATTAGGAATAGAGCTATAATATGAAAACTCTGTCATGGAGTTGATAAGCTATTCTATATACACAGGTAGGGTCACATGTTGATCAGTTAGCCACTCGGACACAATCAACCAGCTCAATATTTCGTAAATGCGACACAGTCAACTCGTGCCGCCGCGTGATTTACATGTTAAAACATGCCCCCTCCCCCGTCCCCAGTTGCCAGAAAGCTTGCCCTAACGTCGGCTGTTTGAGGTCGAATTTTGTGTTTTTTAGTGGAAAAAGTTGAAAAAAAAACGTCAGCACTTTTTCCTTTCACTTCTTTTTGTATAATATTTTGCAAATCATTATGTGTCGGCTATGTAGACTCACTAAGCGTGCTTCATTTACTATTTGTATGAACTGAGTAGAGACGCTCATTAAAAAATTAGCTTAGCGTAACGAGTTCGGAAGGTGGGTGTTCTACAAATAACCAAATTTCTATGTCCAACAGTCAACCATTGTGTACTAACTATTGTTAACTGTGTAATTTTTCTTATGTTTTATTGTTGAATTTCATATTCTTTTTCTATTTTAGATGGGATGTAGGTACTAAGTAACAAAAACGAAAAGAAGGAGGATATTCAGCAAGACGCTATAAAAAAAGCAATTGAATATGCTAATAAAATACATTGATCTCTTACTACATTAATCTCTCTAGTTATATAGAGGGGTGGCCAGGCCACATGATTAAGGACACCAGTCGATTTTCATACAAATGAGGTAACTTTGAAGCCTTGGTTCTCCGCCAAGGATTGACCGAGCCGTGATCTGATGATGGCCATCCAGGTAGTGAATGTTCCTCCATTCTAGATCGATATACACAACCAACTGATCTATCAGCATTCTAAGAGATGTAAGGATATGTTTAAAAAAACCGAAAATTTAGCATAAAAATGTATGGAAATCCTGAAATTGAAAACTCTGATCCTTACATCTCTTAGAATGCTGAACAAATTCATTCCCTGGGTGGCCATCATCAGATCATGTCTCGGTCAATCTTGGCGAAGAACCAAGGCTCGACCGGTGTCCTTATTATGTGGCCACCACTATCTAATGTGCGTGATAATTAATAAAATATTATATTTGAGATGTATGAAACCTCCTAATAGTGACATAAATAAAATAAATAATGCTTTTAAAGCTTTTAGAGCCAAGAAATATTCCAAAGCAAAGAGTCTTATTGTTGATTTTATAATCACGTTAAATTGTTCGTAATTATTATAAGTAAGTATACTTTGTGTTAATTTTCATAATAATACTGTTTAATAAAAAAATTAAAGGTCTATTTCATAACATAAACTGTCATTATTTAATGAAAATTAATTTATCATTTTACGTGACTAATTGTGTACCCCATGGTTAACTGTTGCAAACCCCCCCGGTTAATAGTGTACGATAGTGTGGACATAGTTAGCCAATTCTCATTTTTGAAAAAATCTTTGGTATAACAAAAAGTTTAACTAAAAATAACATTTCTTAAATGCCAATATGTAGCCAACAAACCTGAGTATTGGGTAGAATAAAAAAAAGGTTCTTTTTGATGAATAATTACGATCTGTGAAGGTTCGAATTTTATGTGGTTAACTGTTCGACAGGTCACCCTACATTACATATTACACACAGGTACATCTAAGTAGGTCATAAATTAATTGATATAAATACTAACTGTTCACGCGCCATCTAGTGGACTAAGCGAGAAGCGCCGCACGCAGGTGGTTTTATACGACGATCATCGATCGGCTTATATGGATTACACAGTACCAGAGAAACAACACCAGAGGGCGCTAATTCCAGCTATATATTGGGCTGCGCATGAAGACGACGACCACTTCAAATAAATTCTCACTTCTCACCTTTTTTTTTTATATACCTTTAAAAACTTTGTAATATAAGTCAATATATATTCGAAACTGTATAACCGAAGAATTCGCCTTATTTTGAACCTGACCCTATTAGACGAAAGCAGATAAATTCGAACTTTATCAATGGTCCTACGAGCCAGGATCATCGAGGGAACCACGAAGGGTCTGGCCAATTCGTTCCTTTATTTCCCTATACCGTCTTATCCCATTTCAATTTGTGCTAAAACTGTGCTTTTTACCATTAGATTCCGGTGTTCGCCTCATCAACAGGCAGAAATTTGGTGAGTACCCTACTTTTTATAATTCGTCAAAATGAGTGTTGAAAACGTAACTTTTCGCAGTAAATCTCCTATTCCTAGTGCTAGTTCTAATTTACGTGTAGAATCAGATGAAAGTGTGATTAAAGAATTGAATAAAAAACGCGGTTCAATCAAAGGTGGACTAACTTTATTCGTAAAATTTGTGAGCTCGTTCCGTAATATTGATTTAAACGATAAGCAAGTAACGGAATTAAAATTACGTAGCGATGCATCTAAACCGTTAATCAGTGAATTTAACAATATTCAAAACTCAATTGAAATGTTAATGGCGTCCGAAGACGATATTGCAGTTCAGTTAGAAATTCGAGAATCGTTTGAAAATGTTTTTTACGATACCATGGCGGAAGTGGATACTTTGCTTAAACGTTTAAGTAGTTCTGATCAAGCTAGTTGTGAGTCTAAGTGTGGCGTAAAATCGTTAGTTAAGCTTCCTACGATCTCACTACCATCTTTTGACGGTTCGTACGATAATTGGTTGGAGTTTAGGGACACCTACTTTTCTATGATTCATAATTCTACTCAACTTGAACAAATTCAGAAATTTCATTATTTACGTTCCTCACTGTTAGGTAATGCTGCTCAAGTAATCAAGTCAATTGAATTTACGTCAGAAAACTACGTAATGGCTTGGGATTTGCTTTATGAGAGACAATAACACTCAACTGTTAATACACAATCATGTAAAAGCAATATTTTCTATGCAAAGTTTGAATAAAGAGTCTTCTTTTCACATTAGAAAATTAATAGATATAATTTTAAAAAATTTACGCGCTTTAAAGACTCTTGGCGAACCCACTGAGTATTGGGACACACTCATTATTTTCATAATCACCTCAAAATTAGATTCTGTAATTGAGAAAGAATGGGAACAATATAAAAATAATTTAACTACCCATGTTAATAAAAGTTTCAAGCTAGACGATCTTATTTCGTTTTTGAGAAATAAAGCAGATACTTTAGAAATGATTAAAGCGCATAATTCTTCTTCATTTTCTAATAATAAAGTCATTCCAGAAACTATTAAACGACCTGTTCAACAAAGGGTACATAGTTTCACTTCAACAAAAAATAATTTAAAGAGTACTACCCGCACATGTCCATTATGCAGCGGAAATCACTCGCTTTATACGTGTACAAAATTCTTGGACTTTACAATCCAGAATAGATTAGAATTCGTTAATAATATGAAATTGTGTATTAATTGTTTACGTGCAGGACATTCTGCTTCAGATTGTTATTTTGGTGCGTGTAAACAGTGTAATAAAAAACACAACAGCTTATTACACCAAAATAATATCATCGAAAGCGCATTATTGTCAGTCGTGGAAGGTCGATCGGAATCGAACCCCGAACCCCACGCGTCATCCGTTTTACATACGATCCAGCAACCACGCATTAATATTGGTTGTAAGGAAACCGCGAGTAATATCGTAAGCGCGTCGGAAACTGTTTTATTATCCACAGCATTAGTGGAAGTAGCAGGCAGCGACAATGTCTACGTTAAGGCCCGTGCCTTACTAGACAGCGGTAGTCAACATTGTTTAATTACAGAAAATTTAAGCAAACAGTTAAACGTTAAATCGATACAGTCCGCTTTTCATATCACGGGTATAGGGCAGTCGCACACTTACTCAACGGAGTCGTGTGAAATTAAACTAAGATCGTTAGACGGTGAATTTAATACTCGCTTTAATTGCATAGTTTTGAATCATATTACTACTGCATTACCGTCAATCAGCTTAAATTATAATTCATTAGAAATTCCAAACAATATTCAACTCGCCGATTCTTTATTTTACAAATCGTCACAAATCGATATATTGATCGGTGCAGATGTGTTTTGGGGCTTATTGATAGACGGTAAAATACGCTTGAAAACAGGTCCATACCTACAGAATACTACGCTAGGTTGGATTATATCTGGTATTATTTATGATAGTCGCGTACATAATAATCGAGTACAATGTCATTATATGCAAACAGTTCAGTTAAATAAACAGTTAAGTAAATTTTGGGAATTAGAAGAAATTGTTTCTCCTAAACAATACCAGACAGACGAAGAACGCTACTGTGAACAATTATTTACCGAAACGACAAAGCGGGTAGACGGCGGTCGTTTTTCGGTTAGGGTTCCAGTGAGAGATTCACTTGATCAGTTAGGTGATAGTTACAAAATAGCTGAGAATAGATTTTTGTCATTGGAACGTAGATTAGAAAAATCACCAGAATATAAAAAAATGTATTGCGATTTCATGCAAGAATATTTAAGCTTAGGACACATGACGCGAATTGAGAATTATGCGTCGCCTCATTATTTTTTACCGCATCATGGTGTAATGAGGGAACAGAGCACTACTACAAAGTTACGAGTAGTTTTTAACGCAAGTCAAAAAACGACAACCGGTAAGTCATTAAATGACGTTCAGATGACAGGCCCGGCACTACAAAATGAATTATTTTCTATTATTTTACGTTTTCGTCAGTACAAGTTTGTAGCATGTGCTGATATAGAAAAAATGTTCAGACAAATATTAATTCACGAAGATCAAAGATATTTACATTTAATTTTATGGCGACAAAATTCGTCCGATCCCATTAGTGTGTACCGCCTTAATACGGTCACATACGGCACTGCGTCCGCGCCTTATCTTAGCAATCGATGCATTAAGCAATTAGGATTAGAATGCTCGGACGAAGACGTATCACGCACTATTTTAGAAAATATGTATATCGACGATGTATGTATAGGGGCGGACTCAGTACTTAAGTTATCGCAGATATGTAAGGGCGTATCGGATACTTGTTTATCGGGTTGTTTTTCATTAAGAAAATGGATTTTTAACACATCCGACATTACTTTTGATAACGATGTAGACAGTATTAACCAAACTAAAAGTTTATCATTCGATGAAAATTGTTTTAATAGGACCCTTGGTATGGGTTGGTATAATAAAAGTGATGAATTGCATTTTACAACAAAAATAAACATAGAAAATAACAATAAAATTACTAAACGTCAAATATTATCAATCGTTTCACAGGTATACGACCCACTCGGTTTATTAAGCCCGTTTATTATTATAGGAAAATCGTTGTTACAGAAGTTATGGTTATGTAAACTAGATTGGGATGAAATAGTTCCTAAGAAATTATCAATTATTTGGGAAAAGTTTATTAAATCGTTGGAATATTTACAAGTTATTCGTGTACCGCGTTATGTCATAGGACGCGATTATTCTAAAATAGAACTTCACGTATTTACGGATGCAAGCGAGACTGCGTACGGCGCGTGTGCTTACATACGGACATGCAGTAGCAATGGTGACGTCACAACGAGGTTGTTATGTTCGAAGAGCCGCGTCGCGCCAGTGAAACCGGTTAGCATTCCTCGGCTTGAATTATGCGGTGCATTGTTAGGCGCTAAATTAGGCGATAAAATATTAAAAACATTGCGTTTAACTTTTGATAAGATTTTATTTTGGACAGATTCAACTATTGTTCTCGGCTGGTTGCGAATGTCTCCACATAATTTAAAGACTTTCGTACAGAACCGTGTGGTTGAGATAAATGAGTTAACAAGCGACTCGACCTGGCTTCACGTTAGCTCATCACATAATCCAGCTGATCTAGTTTCGCGCGGTTTATTTCTACCCGAATTAAATTCATCTGAGTTATGGTGGAACGGACCAAAGTTTTTGCGTGAAGATGGGACAGCTTGGTCACAAAACCAGTTTGTTACTTTAGAAAATGACAATTTACCTGAATTGAAACAATATACTGTTAATATTTTGAGTAATAACAATTTTGAAAATACCGAGATTATTGATTTTAATAGATTTTCGAAATTTTCTAGATTACAGCGAACGTGTGCATATATGATACGCTTTATACGTAACACACGAGTGCAAAATAATGATCAAAGATTGCGGGGGCCGTTAAATGTAGACGAACTGGATAAGTCTTTAAATTTTATAATAAAGCAAGCTCAAATGCAATCATTTCCTTATGAATACAATGCACTAGTAAATAATCAAATTTTAAAATCTAATCGTAACATTTCTAGTTTAAATATATTTCTAGATAAAAATAAGATTATAAGAGTTGGAGGCAGACTAGTAAATTCAGATTTTGCATATGATAAAAAGCATCCCATTTTATTATGTAGTAAACATGTTTTTACTCATATTTTATTTCAAAGTGAACATTTAAATTTATTACATGCTGGTCCACAACTTCTTTTATCTCATATCAGAGATAAATGGTGGCCATTAGGTGGTAGAAATTTGGCAAGAAAAATTGTAAAACAATGCGTGATATGTAGTCGTATGAAAGGTAATATTTTAAAACCTATAATGGGTAACTTACCTATTGAACGCGTAACTGCAAGCTTTCCATTCATTACTTGTGGAGTAGATTACGCAGGGCCCCTATATATTTTAAATAGAAAGGGTAGGGGTTCCAAACTTGAAAAATGTTATATATGTCTATTTGTATGTTTTTCCACGCGTGCCATACACTTAGAACTTGTTACTAGTTTGTCATCAGAAGGTTATATTTCAGCTTTGAAAAGATTCATTTCTCGGAGAGGAAAACCCTCCCAAATATTTTCTGATCATGGTAGGAACTTTGTGGGGACAGCTCGTGAATTTTCAGATTTATTCAAAAAGAATTCAGAGTCTATCATTGATTATGCGTCAGATAATCACATTAAATTCACGTTCATACCTCCGTACGCACCTCATTTTGGCGGGTTATGGGAAGCTGGGGTCAAATCCTGCAAACACCATATTACTCGAGTAGTAGGAAATGCACATATGACTTATGAGGAGTTCAGCACAGTTTTAGTACAGATTGAAGCTGTCCTGAATTCCCGCCCTATGTATCCTTTATCTTCAGATCCTAGTGACTACACTCCTCTTACTCCTGCCCACTTCATGATTGGCCGGCCGCTGACAGCTCCAGCAGAGGAAGACGTGACCACTACGCCCACGCACTCATTATCCCGCTATCAACGAGTCGAACAACTACGACAAGCATTCTGGAAGCGATGGTCCACAGAGTACATTTCAGAACTACAAAGACGCACTAAATGGCAGACGAAGAATGACAACTTAGAAGCAGGAATTTTAGTTGTCATAAAGGAAGATAACCTCCCCCCGCTCAAATGGCGTTTGGGACGTATTTTATCTTTGATTCCAGGCAAGGACAGTGTACCCAGGGTTGCGATCATTCGTACAGCAACGGGCGTCATTCACCGGGCATTTTCCAAAATATGTCCACTGCCGGTCGTCGAGGAACCAGGTTCGATGTCCGACATGACACACTGTTGAGAGTGGATCTCTCAAGGTCCGCCGGGATGTTCACGCGCCATCTAGTGGACTAAGCGAGAAGCGCCGCACGCAGGTGGTTTTATACGACGATCATCGATCGGCTTATATGGATTACACAGTACCAGAGAAACAACACCAGAGGGCGCTAATTCCAGCTATATATTGGGCTGCGCATGAAGACGACGACCACTTCAAATAAATTCTCACTTCTCACCTTTTTTTTTATATACCTTTAAAAACTTTGTAATATAAGTCAATATATATTCGAAACTGTATAACCGAAGAATTCGCCTTATTTTGAACCTGACCCTATTAGACGAAAGCAGATAAATTCGAACTTTATCACTAACTTATCTTACCTAAGTAGGTCATGTTTAGGTAAAGAAGATGAGTTATTGAAATTAAAAATACTGAAATATTCACATAATAAGCATTTTTAAATCGTCAATTCTTTTATCCTACCACCCATTATTACGTCTTTTAGCTGACAAGAAAAAACTTATCAGCTTTATCAGAAGGAACGATATTTACAAATATTATGTATATCGTTTCCAGACATTAACATAAATGCTACAATTAACACAAATAAGTAAATAACAATATTGAATTAGCTCATTTCTTATTGAACTGATCAACTTTTACAATGGGACCAACTCTGAACAGTTGTTTCATACAAAAATTTAAATCGAAAATATCAAAATGTATGAAACAGCTGATATTTTTATATAATACTAAATAATATACTAGAAAAAATAGGACTCGCACCAGATCATGTTCTCGGACGGGAATCGAACCCGCGACCTTTGGATATCCGGTCCAATGCTCTGACCGCTGAGCTACCGAGTCACCGGTGAGAACGTCGAATTTCTTCTAGTATATCAACTCTTACGCTGCAAGCCAGCGTAAGAGTTGTAGAGTTAAGAGCGTATGATATTTTTTTAGTGATTTTAGTGAAAGTTGGTTCCATAGTAAAAGTTGTTCAGTTTGATGGTCCCAATAGACCATATTCGGCATTAGGGGTATTTTTTTTGTAACATGTTGTATATTATGTTTAGTAATAAAGTAATTCTTGTCCATATTATGTAAAAATATGATTTAAATTCAAATGTAAATTTTAATTTACACGCAAAAACGATTGTTCTAGCGAAACAATGAAGTTAATATATTTCGTCGGCGTTTGGACAGTGGCGCACAAAATGATTTCTGTTTAATTTTAACTTTACGAGCGCACGTCACACGTGTTATGCTAATTGTTGCTTGCACTGCGTTTAAATAATGGTCTCTAGAATTTAATGAATAAACGCAAAACCTCTTAGGTGGTGATTGTGCTCATGAACATGAACAACTTTAAATATGGAGCCAACTCTGCAACTCAACAAAAAAACAGTTTTTTTTACTCGACCTACTCGACCAGAATGTATGAAACAGCTGATTTTTTTTTCCGTTGCAGAGTTGGTTCCATAGTAAAAGTTGTTCATATTCATGAGCACAATCACCATCTAAGAGGTTTTGCATTTATTCATTAACACGTTGTATAGCTTTATTTAATTTAAGTTATGTTTGTAATATAAAAAAAAGCAATCATTTTAAGTAGAAATTAAAACGATTCAAAAGTAGGTACTTCTTAGTAAGTCTAGTTGAATAAAGTTAATTTTTAAAGAGGTTTCGTTCGATGAACACAAACTTTGAAATGGGTTGAAACTTGCTTAGTTTTTGTGAAATAATAATAATGCAAACTAATTTACTCGTGTTGTTATGTAAATAATGATTAACTATCTAATACAGATGCCAAACTCCCTCCACTGTTTTTTTATTAAAAACTGTAAGACTCCCTGAGAACGCCTTATTTATTTGGTGAAAAAAATGAGGCGTTCTCCCAGTCCTCCCAGTTCGGCGTTCTTTTTTATTGAAAAAAAAAAGTATTAGAATACAACAACATTAATTTGTCGCTGACTGTACCCCACAACAAAATAAAGCTCAAAAAAGTTTCCAATTTTTCCCGGAAGACAGATTCTTCGCGTTTTGATGGATGCTACGGTATTTCAGTGCGATTTTTTTTAATTGATGGCAGTCCACTTTTTATGTGATGATAAAATATTGACAATAATACATTATGTTATTAAATTGCTCAGTCTTTTTGAAAGGGGTGATGCTAATGGTAGTTGACTTTTTAAACTTTTTTAGCTGTTAGCGTTTTAGAAAAAAGTAAGTAGACTTTCCTTTTTGTACAGTCGAGTTCATTAATATGTTTGCCCTTTTGACAGGGTGTTGAATTTTATTACAAAGCCGCAAAGGTTGAAGAACTGTCAAAACAGTTATTTACTCGAAGACAGAAAAGCCGGAACTAATCGCGGCTTTCCGTGCGCTCACACATTGGCATTACGTACAGGCAATCTTAGGTCAAACCGGGGTAAAGTCAGTCCTGTAGCAGTTCAAAGACAGAAGCGTTTCCGAATACGCCCATTGTCCCTATTTTTTAATCATTCGTTTGAAATCGTTTATGTCACAATGGACAACTAAGGCCCTACATACAGAAGGAATCTGATTTCGGAATTATTCTGAAACGAAATATCGATAATGTATGAAAATTCCGAACGGAAAAATACAGCAAAAAAAACATAGTGCATAAATAAAGATGAAATTTTGAATTATCTCTCTGAGTGCACTCCGAAGAAACTTTGTGGTACTTTTTATCGTTTAAACAATATTTTCTAGCTTTCCGTTTAATGGGTGTTTTTGCTAAAAGTGGCCACTGTGTCAATGGCGGCGCTAGTGATCAGAGTAAGCGCTCAAAAGTGACATAAGTGCCGCTCTGGGGCCCTATTTTTTAATCCTTCGGCTAGCGTCGAGCGCTCTTTACTACTTACTTTCATTCGACATAGCAAAACCGTATTTTTGAATCGCTCGTTGGTCAGTCAACCATGTCTTTGGTCAGCGGTTTTGGAGTGACCTCCTCCTCCCACACACATGCTTTATTTTTCTGTTCGGAATTTTCATACAACCATATTCCGTTTCAGAATAATTCCGGATCAGATTCCGTCTGTATGTAAGGTCTTCAACGAATTCAAACGTCGGTTTCAAACGAATGATTCAAAAATAGGGATAATAGGCGTATTCGGTAACACTTGCGTCTTTTGTTTTGCGCTAGGAACTGCTACACCGCATGTGTGTGCGAGGAGTGTAGAATACAGAGACTTTATTTCGTGCTAATGATGATATCTCCAGAACCCGAGATTAAAATGTCAAGGCAGTAACAAAAACCTCAAGTAAAATGATGAGCAATGTTTACCTTTGACAGAATAGTTCCAGTGATTCGAATAACATGAAATAAATATACTTTATAGTTAAAAGGTGTTTATTTGTTATCGTTCAAAATTAGGGATTAGATATGATCCAATTCTACTAAAATATTTTATAAAAACCATGTTACACTAATTTCACATTCCAATAATTTATTAATTGATTCATATTACTACGTAAATAAAAACTTTGGAAAAAATCCGGTCACGAGCGAGTCGGTCTCGCGCACCGAGGGTCCCGTACCATAATACCATCATAATTATAATATAAATACACTGCGGTGTAGAATATTGCACTTTTAGATCAGCGCCATCTCTTGACGATATTGGAACTAATGTAATTTTTGTTGGTGATTTCAGAAAATTTTTGACAAACAGCGCTCTTTTGTTGCAAAAAAAAAAAATACTTTTTTATTAGCAAAATAGTTGGGAAACATCATCTAAAACCATTCCACATTTCAAGTTGATATCATTAGTAGTTCTTGAGATATCCAGCTGTGACAGACGGACAGATTGATTCCTTTTTACCATTTTGGTACGGAACCCTAAAAATACGAAAATAGGCATGTGGTGTTGCAATTGCAATAGAAAGTATTTTTGAAGCAATTTATTACGATTGAATTTTGTATGGAGATTGCAGAAGAACATTGACTTCTTTTTTATTCTTTAAATTGTTAATGCTTAAGTAAGTAAGATTTGTGCCACAGCAGCGGAGATGTTAGAGGAAACTGGACGAGAGAATTGAAAAAATCCTATGGAAAGTTGACAAAATCAACGTTTCGTAGTCCCCTGTTTCCTCCTCCAAAACTAGTCCAATTTATATACTTTTTTCATTAAAATGTAAAGAAAGGATAAGGCTGTGTTCCTAGGTTTTCCTTTTTTCATAAATTAATTATTAAAAGAGATATATTAATCTTCAAAACCCTAAAAAAAACCCTTGTTTAGATATCCAGCAATTGACGAGATTATACATAAAAAACAAAAACACAGCCAAAACATTTCTTTATTTTTTGATCAAAATAGTATTCAAATTAGTCTAGTTTTGGAGGAGAAAACAGGGGACTACGAAACGTTGATTTTGTCAACTGTCTATAGGATTTTTTCAATTCTCTCGACCGTGGTGTTTCCCTTTTAATAATAACTCAAGGATGGAATTAGCTGTCCATTAAAATAGGTAATTCAACAAAATACTCTTTCAATCTTCTAAAACGTATCTGGAACTATCCCCTTAACTTCACAATTGGGATAATTCCCCTCTATTTGGGATGAAACCCGTAACTCGAATCTATTGAACAGCGATTGTCGATCGAGCAAAAAATACAAATAAATGTTTATTGTGTGATTGGGAAAACATGATTTTGCGATTATTTTTTATATAGCTTTTATTGCGATTTTGTTTGAGTGAGTGTGTGATTTTTATGTTTATAAGTTCTTATTATATGTGCAACGATAAAAAAACCTGAGTTTATGAGAACGTAACATTATGAGCCGAGCGTATCTCAGCCTCCTAGTATGAACACCGAAACGCGATATTTAACGCATCATATAGCGTTTTAATGACACTCAACTATCAAAATCCATCGTCTTTTGACAGTTAAACATGTTTAATTATAAATTTCAAAAACCTTATAAATTTAACTACGTGACATTGGCGGAATTTTGCATAGACCACAGAGCAAGCCATTCATTAAGAAGAAGAAGAACTAGAAGAAGAAGAATCAACAGTTAATCATTCGGTGGCCATGCTAGGGGGCAGGACAGGACATTGCAGGCCTAGTAGCAGCTCCTAGCACAGCAAAACAAATGACGACGGACGTGTTTTCAAATGACCGGATTACGGACCTTCATAATTATTATTACTAATGAATAAAAGTGAAGTGGTTTGTTAGTTATGTAGTGTTTGTGACCATCAGCCATTTTTAAAGTCCCCACTGCCGGGGCACAGGCTTTCCTTATGGGGGATAAGGAGGATATATAAGATTGTGTAGCACGATAACATTCTATAACAGTGTGTAACATTTTGCTACAACATTTTAGTTGTAACAATTTGTTACATAACGTTATGTGTTTTAAAAAAGTATTTTAAAAGAGGAGCTCGGTGGCGCAGTGATATAGCGCCTGGCCCTGCGATTGCGGAGGTAAGGGTCGGTTATGAGATGGGTGACAAATATGTATTATCTCTTCTCCGTGCTTCGGAACGCACGTTAAGTCGTTGGTCCCGGCTGCATTTGCAGTCGTTAGCACCCACCAATCCGCATTGGGCCCGCGTGGTGGGTTACCGCCCATCCTCTTTATCCACCCATTAGGAAGGCCTGTGCTTCAGCAGTGGGGACATTAAAAAATGACTGATGTCATGTCGAATGTCACCTTATTTGTGAGTTATTTAGTTCGATTTTTCTAAAAAATAAAAACATAAACTGATGAATTACGCAAATAGAATACATAATTATTATTCCTATTCATATGGATTTGAATGCGGATATAAAACATAATTCAACCATTAGTCTCACTGTCCCTCCCATACGCCATAAAGTGGAGGAAGTCATAAAGTTTGACGACCGCCGGCAAATTAAATTTTTAGGTAATAGAAAAACGCAGTGAATATATTTTTCACCTTTCCTGGTTGGAATAAAAATAGCCACGTGTCTATTTGTAAAGTCATTAATAATACATCTTATTAAGCCATTTTCATAAGAAAAGAAAAACCTCCTTCAAAAAACCTGATGATCTCCTTTTTATAAAAATGGATTATTAAGTAGTATATCATTAGATATTTATGCAAAAGGTTTTGTAATGAGACTTCTTTTTTTATGAAAAATTAAACATCCAATTTTTTGCAACAGTTACTAACAAAAAATACATTTATGCAAGTAAATAAAATGAAACACTATAGTGATCTGTGTGAACTGTGTATAAATTATGTACTTATGTATTCGACTGTTAAGTAAAAGTGCAAACCTATGCATGCATGCGCATATGCATACATTTATTCAAGTGACAGAAATTATCTTATACATCTTTTATCTTAAAATCACGAGTAACAGTTGAAACAACTTAAACATCTGAAACGTCTTAAAACTCAACAAGGAAATAAGTATGAATTTTAAATTCCAAATTGGATAAGATATGCGATGTTTTGATTAAGACTGTGGTCGCGACAGCAGCGATGAGCGGTGCGGAGAATTGGTTATGGGCCTGCCATCACCTAAATTACGGAACTCGGACAAATATATCAAAAACTCCGGACATGTAAGTGAAATTAAGAATTATACCCGGACGGAAATTACAATTAAATAAAAACCTAACACCTTTACCCAAATAGTGTCCGGGTTTTACCCGGACGGATGGCATTGTCAATTCTTCCAACAATGGCATTAACGCAAAAACTGACAATTGCAATGAATCGTTACTGGCGGCCTTAACGGCTATGACACCACTGCGTCTTGGGGCTCTATTTTTGAAACCATTCGACGATCATTCGGCTGGCGTCGAGCGCTCTTTACAACTCATTTTCACTGGACATGAACAGCCATCTTTTTTGAATTTGCCAAGGCAAATCGCGCGGTCACGATGACAAGCTGAGAGGACACATCGAGACAGCACGCAGTGGTTGCCGAGACGCAGGACACAGGACACGCGCCCGATGATGTCCTGGCCGAGGGATAAATATCTCTAGTATTCTAGAGTCTACGTCCAAATGTTTAATTGTAATTTGCATTGCGTTAGAAGTTCTACAGTACTGACCTTAACCCGACGTAATTTCTATGTGTGCACAGGGAACCGCATTTATTTCAAAATTTTGTGGTATATAATGTGTTTCTTCATTAGTGGCAGCTGTAAAGTTAGCCATTATGCGCGGAGCCATGCCCCACCAACTCGTCTTTCTCACATACATCGAAAAAGTGTTCTGCGCAGCTTCTTGCACGATGTTCCGAGCCGCCAATATTGCTGAAACGTATTGTATCAGTGAGTCGCCTCGTCCGCTACCACCTGAATTCCGTTAATCGCTATGCTCATAACCGCACCTTTAAACTCCAATATTGAGACGCCAAAGTTACCCGAGAGTTCTTTGGAACAGTTTCAACCATGGGTTGTCTTTGTGATGTAAATTAATTCTGATAGCGTATCGTGGTTTTATTTTGCTTTTCTTTTTTAATAATATAAATACGAAAGTGTGTTTGTTTGTTTGTTACGCTTTCATGTCTTAACTTCTCAATCGCATATGTCGTAGGATATTCATACAAATCGGATCTTTACAAAAATCCCAATATGATTGCAAAAAAACAGATAAATTAGAATTTGCAATTGTCTAAGTAATGTTCAGGATTTTTACAAAAATCCAGCGTATCTTAGGTAAATCACGAATAACCATCATATTCCACGCGCCGATTGGCGGATGTAAACGTTTTGGACTGACAAATACTCTGATTGGCTAACGGCTACCTTTAGTCTTTTGAGAAAAGTCATGTTCTGACCAATCAGATTAAAGCTCGTAGATTATCCAATCAGTATTCAAATTTCCAATTATCCGAAATATACAATTGTTTGGATTTTTACAAATATCCAAAGAATTACTGGCACGATTGCGAAAATCTATCACAGATTCTAATTATCCGGTCCTTTACCATTCGACCTTAGATTTTTGCAAAGATCCGGTTAATAAGATTATCCTACGACACATGGACTTTAAAAAAGGGGATTACAGAAAATGACTTAATGGATGGATGGATTTGGATCTTGCCGCCCCGCTATGCGCGCTGACTGCCGGTGTCCTTTCGACTTCGACGTGGCTTCTGCTAGGCAACTGAAAAGAAAATTGGCAGCGTCCGAAAACAACTGCGGGTGGAGCTGAAAATGGAGGGAATTCTTCGATGATCCGCTCCCGCAACTCCTCGAATGATTTGCAACTAGAACAAATCTTCTTATAAAACCAATACGCTGCGCCCTCTAAATAAAAATATACAATACTCTTCTTTAACCCTTCATTAAAACCATTTTCTTTCACAAAATCGTTGAACCTGTCGAACCATTCTTCGGGGTCCGTATTATCTGTCCCGCTGAATTTTCTAAATTCAGGCAATTGCAATTCCTTCATGATTTTTGCGTTATTCTTTCTTGCACCTAAAAGCTGAAACATATAAATCGCGCGTAACTAGCGATCGCGGATGGGTGCCTCCACCATGTCGTGAGGAAGGCGAGAAATTATAAAAAATCTTTTCACTTTAAAATGCTTATTTATTTCAAACACACACTGTCACGGCGTAGCCTAGAATGGTCGTCCACAAAACAAAATAGCGAACTGCCGATCGCATTCGAATTTAATTCAAAATCCATTATTCTTTTTTAGACTGTAATAAAATAGTTACAGAACCCAAAAAGTTTGAATATGAGGCTAAGGCCTCACAGTACCCTATAGTCCGGGAACAACAGTAAATTTTTTCTTTGTACTGTTCCCGAGGGATATAAAATACTGTCCACGCAGACGAAGTTATGGTCGGACGCTACCTACGCTAGTCTTCTATATTTATAAAATTAAATTTCCTGTCTGTACATTAATACATTACATACATACATTGTTCTCATACTCATCATCATCCCTTACCCTTATCCCAATTTAGGGTCGGTACAGGTCGTCCTCTTCTTCCACTCGTCATTTTCTCATCGTCATCTTCACATTCATATCATTCCGCACACAATCCATCCATATAATGTCTGCGGTCTTCCTCTTACTTTCCAGCCATCAACATCCATAGCCAATTTTGTAACAGTTCATCCCTTCTTATAACATCCCTTTCAACTTTTCTATCATATCCTAATTTTATCGTTTGTTCTACTTAAGTTACTAAAAAATTAAATACCTCTAAAAATTTATTATTATTAGTCATTCATCATATAACGCGGGCCCAATGTGAATTGGAGGGTATTAATGACTGCAGATGCAGCCGGGACCAGCGGATTCAGCAAGAACAAAAAACTAATGTTTACATAGATGATTTTACTTATTATTATTGTTCTAATTATTCATGACTCCCATGACATTAGACCCTAAATCTCCGAAGATTATCGTCGGATCTCAATGAAACTTATTATGGGATAAATATAAAACTATAATGGGACCAAATTGAAAGTATACCTAATCGGCACACCAACGCCAGAGTAATCGGTATACATACAAAAAACAAAAAAAAATACGGGTCGAATTGAGTACCACCCTCCTTTTGAAGTCTGCAAAAAAGTCACAAATACTGAAACATTTATATTATCACCACTTTTATTTAGTGTTTTTGCCTTAAGAATTTCATTCAAAACAAAATACTCCACCACTTCACCAAATGAAATACTTCAACAATATGACCAAACGTTTTCTTCAGCAATACATTACCCAGACAAGAATGCACCTTCCTCCCTCGCAACAAGATCTGTTTTCCCGTAAGTATTATTTTCCCGTTTGACCACGAGATCCCTGTATACTATGAACTATTTTCTATCAATAAAATATGATTCTACCGGCGGATCCTATAACACATAGCGATTCACCGATATTTCAACAGACCCATCTTGGCTGATATACGGGGAGAGATAGCAAAAAAAAATGTTTTCATGTAAATTAAAAACGCTTTATATATTACTTTTCTTTTTAGCATAAAATCTGTAAAATCGCTTCGTTGTCAGTCTGTGTCTTTTTATCTATCAGTTAAAACATCACAGTTTACATAAATTATATGTGCACAATTGTTTGTGTTTGTAAACGCAACTTGAATTTTCTAGTGAGTGTCAGATATTTTGGTTATATATATTTTTGGTATATTTTAGTTATTTTCACAGTGTAATGTCTTATGGGCTACTATTGTGGGGCTCGGCTGCCAATATTCAAAATATTTTTATACTTCAAAAAAGAGCGGATTATATATGGCACGAACACGTGCCATATATAATCTTCGGCGGAGAGATTCCCTGAGAGAATTATTTAAAGAAATACATATACTAACTTTGGCTGGCCAATACATATATGAAAATTTAGTATATGTAAGGAAACACTATGATTCATTTGCTAAGAACAGCGATAATCACCATATTAATACAAGGAATAAAGATAAACTTGCTTGCTGTTCCAAGATTTAGGCTTGCAAAAACTAGAGGTTCATTTATGGGGAAACGCATAACCTTGTTTAATAAAGTTCCACAACAAGTAATTGTTCTACCTTTGCATGAATTTAAAAATCATGTCAAAAAGACGCTCATGGATAAAGGTTATTACAAAGTAGATGATTATTTGAAAGACCAGAATGCGTGGATATGATGTAACACAATAACTTACTAGTAAGTACTTTGTTGTTAATAACCTGTTATATGTATTGTATTTGGTAACGATATATCGTTACTTATTTCTGTTAAAGCTGATAAGTTTCTTGAGCCTGTTCTTCTTGTCAGTTAAAAAAGTCTGGAACGGGTGGTAGAAAAATATAGACGATTCAAAAGCGCTTAATTACTAAGTTTATTTGAATAAAGCAATTTTTTACTTTACTTTACTTCACTTTAAGTGATTACAGTAAAGGTACAGCATTTCCACAAAAATGATTTTGTAGATAATTAACAAATCGCTTACCAATTTGTTTAAAGCTTAAAAAATGGATTACCAAAACCAAAAAGATTATATTTTATTTAAAAAGCCTTGCCTTTTTGCCGTCAGTACTCTAAAGATTCGTTTAGATTCCTCCTCGAGTTCTTTATGTGAAACAATATGGCGGACAGGGTCAGCTTTTTACATCAGTATTCGAGATGAACTGAATATTCGCCCGAATGGGGCATTTTTCTTGGCCGTTTCAAATTAACATGCAAATGGTGTTATTTACCTGACCCCTTCTTTTATGGAAAATTTTCTATAAGGTGGTACCGTATTAACTGTGAAAACTTGAGTTATTCCCATCCGATCCACTATAACTGATCCACCAAGAATTAAAAATCCCAACCGATCCCCTTATAGTTTTCAATTCCCAACGGATCCCCTCATTGTATTTCTAAGCAAGAAAAGGTAGGTAAGTAAAGTCAGAAGAAAAAGAAGTATTAAAATCAAATATTCATTTATTAATCCATTATTTTTAATGCCTAAAATATATGTGTGCAGTTAAGTATATGAGTTGGAGGCAATGGGTACTATTTATAGGGGTCAAAAGGCAATAAAAAAGAAAATTAATAAAATATTAAACTGTCCCCTACTGTGCTATGGAGTATGTGACTTGTTGACTGTACCACTGTACCTATAAAAAATAAGTTAATAAGTGCTATAGGGTATCAGATGGGAATAAAATATTAATATTTATTCTTGATCCCATACACAGGGGATCCGATGGGAATAAAAAATAATTAAAAATAAAACCGATCCACCAGGATCGGGATCGGTTGCAGGGGATCAGATCGGAATAACTCGAAAACTTAAAGGGATAGTCAGGTGATGTGTTAAGAACACAATAAAAAAGTTTTATTTTATTATAATTATTATCGTCGTCGATTCTTCCGTTAGTTAACCTAAAGCACCACAAAATAATAATAAATACAACAATAATCGAATAACAATGGTATTCTATTCTCTTGTTTTACTAATGCATCATGCTAACAACATACACACACAACAATAACAAACAGCTGATGATAAACGCACACGTATCGTATGTAAGGGAATACTATAGTTGTTCAATTATTGTTGTATTTATAAATAACGGAAAAATCGACGACGAAAATAATTATAATAAAAAAATAAAAAACTCTCGAATGGGTGGCAGGAAAATTATATACAATTCAAAAGCACTTAATATCTAAGTTTATTTGAATAAAGAATTTTTCGTTTTCATTTTTCATTTTCATTTCATTTTCATATCATTTTGCATTTTCAAATAAAAATTAAAAACTTAAATAATTTTCTGATTTTTATTATTATTATTTTTAATGTGTTCTCAACACATCTCCTGATTACCCCTTTAAGTTTTCACAGTTAATACGGTACCACTTATATAGTTGAATGCCTTAGCTAACTTTAAACTTAAAAATTCTTACAAGTACACTCATAAAACTATGTTCTATGTTACACAGCGGTTCGATTTATCGGATACGTTTTTACTCGGCGATGGCGTTGTATTAGCGTGTTCACATACTACACAGTGTATCGGATTCAGTAAAAATACCGATCCGTTTTACAGGTTCGTTTTATCGGATACAAATACGTTCGGCGATGGCGTATGTAGTTGTAGGAGCGTGTTCACTTCACACACAACACAACACAGTAATCCGGATCTAGAACACATAATCTGATACGATTTTGTTACCGTATCCAGTGTAAATGCGGTGTGAACATCGTAACAGTGTAACGACGGATCTGATAAAAACGGTCCTGCATAAAACGGATCGCTGTATAGCATGGTGAATATACAACGTGTTACAAAAATACCCCTAATGCCGAATATGGTATATAGGGACCATCAAACTGAACAACTTTTACTATGGGACCAACTCTGAAATCGCGAAAAAAAACAGCTGTTTCATACATTTTGATACTTTAGATTTTAATTTTTGTATTAAACAGCTGTTTTTTTTTCCGCGAATTCAGAGTTGGTCCCTTAGTAAAAGTTGATCAGCTTGATGGTCCCTATGTACCACATTCGACATTAGGGGTATTTTTGTAACATGGTGGAACCAAATTAAGTAACAATACTGAAAAAGGTGATAGTGTTGCTTAAACTGAACAATTTTCTCCAAGGAACATAGGTCGAAATACGAATTATTTTTTTCGCCTTTCCATACTAAGTCATACATTTTGTATGGGAGGATGAATGTTTTTTTCGTATTTCGACCCATGTTCCTTGGAGAAAGTTGTTCAGTTTTAAGTAACACTATCACCTGTTTCAGTATTATTACTGAATTTGGTTCCAAACTTACAAATAAGCATGTACAAAATAATTAAAATAATGTTTAAATCTCACATACTAAAGTTCAAAATGTGATGTTCAGTTTTGATATTTGTCCAACTTTCTGTTTCAGTATTATTACTTAATTTGGTTCCACCTTATATTAATAAAATTTTGAGGGATCTGAAATTAGGCAGATAATTACGGTGACGCTAAGAAAAGTTTTTTAGAAACCACACGAAGGTTAAAACTTGTGGCATATCAAATTAAATGAGGTGAAATAAAATACACAAATAACATGTATGCTTTAATTCAATTTATGCCGATTACACAATCATGAGCTTTAAGTACATAATATCAAAGTCACATCCGGAATTATCGAACAATTTACAACCTTAGTAATTTATAGAGTGGATATATTTTACAATGAGCGAAAATGAGGTTTTTACATTTATTCGAATTTTAGTTTCTTTAGTGCCTTCTTTTTGCATAAATTCGTAGGATACCACTTAAGAAACTAAACTCGAAATATTTTTAATGAATTATTTAAAATATAAATAGTCACGAGTAATTTTTCAGTTATTCACAATTTTTAAATAAAAATTTGAAATGAATTCACCTTTTAGTATAATTTTTAAAAAATTTAAATAAAACGAAAAAGATCGGTATCATTAAATAAATGAAAGATTAATAATTAAAGTACTTATAAATGAAAAAAATAAATGAAATCAACTTTCACGTAATTTTTTAATCTTATAGTTAAGACTTACCTGATGATTTAACATTGACTTTTTTTAATTAAACTTTAATTAGCTTAATCATATTGACAATGCCGTTTGAACCTTCGATTATTTTAATTTACATCTAAATGACAAGCTCTTGCTTTGTATTAATTAAATGAAAAGTAAAATATATCCTGAACAAGATGGCGCTTATAATAGCAAAAATTTATACTGTACATTTAAATATCATAAATTGAGACATCTGAAATTTAAGAGAATGCTTTTTACAATCGCCATTATTATAAAAGAGTATTTTTTAAGAAAGAATTACTTAATAATATCTATAATTGAAGAAATCAATAACCATTAATTTTACGTAACTAATATAATAATTCAGTCTTTTGTACGTACATTTTTTTGTTTCTCAAAAATTTCAGTTGGACTTTTGTCTCTTTTTTCAACAAATTAAATTAAATGTAACCCTTATTACCTACAAAGTTCGTTTTCTCATTAAATGCTAGTTTTTTTTCATTTCACAATAATTTTAAGTGATATTTTACTCTCAAAAATGGCGTAAAATTATAAGGCACGGTTTTAATAATTTACTAAACTTACTTTTACGAAGTAGATTGAGAAGGACGTTTTACACAGCTAAAGTTTTCTATCTAATTTTTTTAAATGGAAACACATCTACATTTGGCACTTTCTCATTTCGTAATCCAACAAAAAATGAATAAAAAGTTACCATAACGTAAACTTTCATTGATATGTTTTATAATTGGATTGGAAATTAAATGAAAAAAGAAAAAGGAAATAAATGTAATTAAAATAAAACAAAAATGGTTTCTTTCATTAGACTTTTTATTTAAACTCGAAATGCAACAATAAAACATTTCTGTAGATATAAAAATCGTATTTATCAATGGATGGATTTTCAAACATTTGAATTAATTGAAATTTTCTCTTCAAAATTATATTCGAAAATCGCACAAGATCCGAAAATGATTACTAAACATATTTTAAAATAAGTTACAAGTTTGATTTGAAATTAAATGAAACAAAAAATAAAAATGTAAGCTTAAAACCTTAAAAATAAAATTAATAAAACTTTGGTATTCATATTAAACCGATTATTTTTTGAGTAGAAAAGCTATTAATATAATAGAAAATTACATGAATATATTTACACTCGATCTAAGCTGCGTATAAATTAAGAAATTAATTAAAACAAATTAAAGTTATTGTCAGTTCGCGATTGGAGTATTAATTTGTATAGTATTTACAGTTGCATGTCTGAAATGCGAATAAACTTATGAATAAGCATTTACAAAATAGTTAAAATAATGTTTAAGTCTCACATACTAAAGTTCAAAATGTGATGTTCAGTTTTGATGTTTGTCCATTGAATAATAACCAAATCTTTTGTTTAGTTACCAGATAAATCTGTATAAAAATTTCAACAAATTACCAATTTTTTATTTCAAAAATAATCGTTTGATCGTTCAGCAGTCACCTTTACTATTCCATAGATAAATCATTATGTATTACTATTATGCATACAATAACAAATGCGAAAGCATTCAAAAACATTCGCTATAAAACATCCTTGAAACAATCGGCTATATCATAACCATGGGATAAATTTAAAATTTTCCCAATAATCATCATTATTAAAACTCACACAATCATTAAAATCGAAACACCTCATATCATAACATTCATTAAATTTAAACACTATCCCAAAAACTTAAAGAGATCCGTCGTAGGAATCGATCGATATAACGAAATATCGAAATGGAGAAACCATCATTCTAAATTTCAATAAAACAATTTACGCCTAGTTAAATATAATTTATAAAATGATTCATTATTGGACAATGAGAGTCATTAATTTCATTATGCTGTTTGGACGTCATCTTAATTATTATTAATAATAATTACATTAATAATGATAGGTCAGTTGAACAATTTAAAGTTAAGGTTAACTTCAGTCCAAACAATAAGTTGTGAGCGATTGCAACCATCTACTGGTTAATGAATAACCAAATATTCAAAAAATAACTCGACTGAAGTCGCTATGACTCACATGAAAAAAGTCTTAGTTATTAATATATTAAACTCTCGTTGAGACACTAACTATTGGCACTAGTCACTCACAGTTTCATCACTCACTAAAGTCGCACAGTGAGTCATTTCACAAGTCACTTATACACCCACTGATTTGATTTCTATCTACAATTTTAACTAGTCACATTATTTATACATTATCTATACGACGTGTGTTTCACTTCTTTTGTTAAACGACTCGTCTATGGTGACATTTTGTTTTTTTTCTTTGCGGATCGTTCCGTACTGCGGAACGTCAGAAGTAAGGTTTTGGACAGTGAGAATTTGGCTGGAGTTTGAGTTCTGAGGCGTGCTCGAGGATACTGGGCTACCGTACTGGTTGCCGTATTTATGTCTCGATGGATCTTTCAGGATCGACTGCGGTTGTTTCACAGATGGCGTCTGCGATAGTTGCTGATGCTGAAACAAATAAGAGAGGTATATTAATAACTAACTATAACTAAAATAAATATTTGACTACATCACATACATTGCTCTGATTCCAAAGTAAGTAGCTAAAGCACTTGTGTTATGGAAATCAGAGACAACGGTGATATCACAAACATCCAGAGCCAATATAGAAAAGTTAGTTTTCTAAATTGACCCAACCGGGGATCGAACCCGGGACCTCAGAGATGGCGACACCTTGAAAACCGGTGTACAAAGCCACTCGACCACGGAGGTCGTCAAAAATAATTATAATTAATAAAAAATCCTTACCAGTGGCGAGGGGTGAAATTATGGCAAAGGGAAGGCGTTAAGGAATTTGTTAGTAAGTTTGTTTGTTTGTTCATTACGCTTTCACGTCTTAACTATTCAATCGATCATCATGAAAATTTGCATACTCACTGTCAGGGGTACAGAAAAGAAAAGGAAATAAGGTACCTTTCGTTCATTCTAGAAAAAAAAGTACTATTCCCTGTCCACGCAGACCGGCCGCTAGTTAATAATAAATGATGTAATTTTTTAAACAATAGTTTTAACGGTATGAGGACTACAATGTTATAAGTTTGAAGCCTATGTTTGTGTGTCTGTACGTATATTCGTAGTGCCTAAATGGATCAAGCGATTACAATGCATTTTTTTTAATTGAAAGTAAATCTAATCGAGATTCTTAGCCACGTTTGATGGATGGCTAAATAGCCATTATGGATATGGTTAACTGCCTGCCGAAACGGTAAAAGATATATAGATGGTGCTATGACTAAAATAATGAACACCTTAGGCAAATTTAGGTGCAAGAAAAATTAAACAAAACAAAATAAAGTATCTTTTTTTGATAAAATTTTTGTATCGTTCAAAGTGTAGATACATAACGTAATCTAATTTCTAATTTATCTTATATTGTTTTTGATTAATATTTTTACAATGTTTTCTTACTGGATGTAAACTCGGTGGTATGGTACGAACATCGACTATTATTCTTCTCCTTTTCAAACTAACTCGATATCTGCAAAATGTTACCCATCCCTGGAGGGGATCGAACCCACGACCTTTGGATTAGAAGTCCAACGCGCTATCCTCTGCGCCACAGGGACACTTATGGTACAAACTCAAATAACCAATCGAAAGCGTGTGTTCTGACGTATATATGTTAGTGTAAACAAGTGCTGATATTGTTATTTTATGTACACGAATATTAATTACTTGGTTCTATTGGTTTTGCAACTTTTAGTGCGTGAATATTCTTGATAAAATATTTTGCACACACCTAGGGCTGCCAACTTTTTTTATAAAAAAAGTATAATAAGGTAGGAAAAGAAAAAATAACATTATTTTAGCAAAATGAACAGTTTTTTTTAATGTTTTGAAGCCCAAACGCTCTAGACGTAGTGCTGGGCGTTTACTTTTTAAAAAGATCTATTGGATAGTAGTGATGTTTGCAGAATACAGTATTTTTGTATACTTTTTTTTTCTACAGTAAAAAGTATTAATGTAGTGAAAAATAGTGACTGTAATACTTCTTTTAACAGTATAGTTGGCAACCCTACACACATCGCTACGTGAATCGCTGCATCTTAGGCAATGAAAATACACTACGCGAATGTAGGCTGGGCTGTGTGCTAGTTGGTCTTTATTATTATTTTTTTTAGGTCTACTTAAGTGTCAATTATTTTTAGATGTTTTTTTTCACCTGTGTACAATTTCCTTGGTGTAGTACAGTGACATCTGGTGGTGGGACCGCCATTTTGTCTAGCCTCTGTCTCCTCAAGGTGCCTCCTGATGACTGTCTATCTAGAGCTGGAAAAAAAAATTAGAAGTGAATAAAAAGATAAAAAAACTCAAAAATATAATTTGCTAACATCTCTAAAAGTGAAGCTTCATCTAAACTGATTTTATTTGCATAACTGTAAGTGTCAATTCGTTGTTTATTAACCGACTTAAAAAAAGAGGTGGTCATCAAGTCGACGCTATGTTTTTTTTGAGTTTAATATTTTTAGTACTTATACTTGAAACAGCAAACGCATTATACAACATAGGTAACATAACTTTATCATAAAATCATTTTATTCGCACATTCTTATAATCGATGGAGTTTTAGAATAAGATAACTCATAATAAATGCATCGAATACACTCAACTATAATAATTACAATTGATAATTTGCTAATAATTTCATTTTATAAATTAATATAACATGATAATATTGATGGTAAATATTATAATATGAAATGGCATTAAGTTAAACATATTGCTGTATTTATTTAAATACTAAATTCAAATGCAAATATAAGTGACTCTCGACGATATTCATATTTCATTAAATTGTTTAGTAGATTTGTAAATTCATAATTATCAGATCAAAATCTAAAAGTAAAAACATTCTGACAACCGAAAAACGATGAACACTTTCAAATTCAAAATTTCGAACAAATTATTCTAAAATGCATTCTGAAACTCTGAAATGTAATTTAGATGCATTCGGCGACTTTTATGACATTAATTGCATGTAAAATATTTTCAGCAAAAAAGGGTGGGGATGAAATTCGAACCTGCATTTAGGCCAAAAATACCGTTGTAAATTGTAAGTGGTGTTCAAATACTTAAAGCTAATTGGTCTATTTGCTTTGCGGGATTTCGATTGGTCTATGTTGGTCGAGGACGTTTTAATTGGTTTAAACTCTTGGCATTACTAACAGTTTTATAGAAATAGATTGCTTTGCCATGCTGCGACTAGTATTTCAATATCCAAATTCTGCGGGCATTTGTTTTTGTAATATTGCATTCGTATTATCAATTATAATGCCTAAAGATTAATAATTAATAAATGCTTGGACATTTTCACATAGCGCCATCTAGCCCCAAACTAAGCCAGGCTTGTTATGTGGGTTATAGATAACTGGTATACTACTTTTTAAATATCATACATAGTAACACCCAGACCCGTCACGGAAATTATTTATCATTTCAATTTCTGCCCGACCGGGAATCGAACCCGGGACCTCTTGCGTGGAAGACCGGCATGTTGACCACTGCACCACTCAGGTTATCGATTATCTGCTACACTAAGCTACATATTTAATATTTCATTAATTAAAAAATTGGAAATTAACTATTCGAGCTATATACGACTTGCGCCCGTTCCTATTACTTAAAGTATCATTAAAAGTTCAGCAGTCTTACCATCTAACCCGTACGTGTGAGGGGGGCTAGCCATATGCGACGGGGACCCCCCTGGGACCCCCCCGTTCATGAGGTGGGGCTTCGGATGCTGTACCATGTACTGCTGTGGAGGGGTTGGTGTACGACCAGCTTGCTGCTAAAAAAATGAGAAAAATTGATGAAACCTGGGACCTATTTTTTAAACGTGACAATTTGTCACCTGTCATGACAATTTTATATCTTTCAAAATAGAACAAATTATTCATTGCTACACCGCAATCTAAACCATATTTTCATGACAATTCACAAATTGTCACTTTATTAAATGGAGCACTGGTTTAAAAGTAATGAAAATAAAAGTTTTACGGCGCTAGCTGACACACGTTGAAAGCCCTTCAATTAATTGAAGAGAAAAACTATTAATTTCAGAAATAAATAAATGTAAAAAATTGTAATAGGTAATAACTTACAACCACCCCATTTCCCTTTACTATAACGTCAAGTATTAATATTTAACTTGAAGTGAGAAGTGTAATAGAGCCGTCACTCCGCCTTCATTGCAATTTCAGAAGTTCGCAACATTTTGCACAATTTCATATATTACAATTCCTGATGCAACTTGAATTTGCATTTGAGGTCGAGTGTAAGCTATGAAGATTACATCACGAAATATTAGGTGGACGGAAAAGTTCACTTTTTATGGAAAAAAGCCCATTAAAAGATTTTAAGAGCCTTAAATTTAGAAAAAATTTAAGTGTCTGTTTCAAAATCGAAAAGTAAGTTCTGAGTAGCTTACTTGACGGATGATTTGACATATTTTTCATATCACAACTGTCAAATCATTTGTCAAGTAAAGCTACTCAGAACTTACGTTTTGATTATGAAACAGGCTAATTCTAATAAAAAATACGACAGCACGTCAGGTTATACAGTTAAACAGCGAAAACAACTTTTATTACGTAGGACATAAAGGCGGTTTTAAGGTCAATAACAACAACTGAGGTGCCGTCGTGTGTACTTTATATCTATGAAAAAACAAAAAAAATCCTTACTTGTTGTAGGTACTCTCCGATCAGAGGTGGGTAAGATAAGTACCTATCAGAAGACATATTGTAGTAGGAGCCGTCTAGGGGCGGCATGGGGCTCGGAGCTGGCACGTAATTCTGTTTACCTGTGAAAAGTCATACAAGTCATACAAAATCCATACTAATATGTATTACATATACAAAGTGTGAAAATAACTCTCACAGTCTTGATGAATTTTAGTAGATAGATTTTACGGCTTAGAAGATTTAAGGCCTATTCATAATGGCTGGTAAAAAGGACCGTTCTCGTAATGACTTGTTCTTGAAACTAACCTTCGCATAATAGGTATCTCATTCTGGAAAAGACTCATTTGAATAATTGTTATTTTAGCTGTTAAACTTCCTTTAAATAAATAAATAAATGCCTAATTCGTATAATGAGCTGATTTTGGAAGGACTTATTTTGAACCGAATCTTGCCAGCTTTAACATAAAAAAAAAACAAAAAAAAATATTGGTGACTAAAAATGTTTACTATTTACTAAGGCCTCATAAAATCCATTATCTCACGAATAAGGTTTAATATCAAGAAAATTGAACGACGACTTGCGTCCGATAAACGCGATTCTTTTTACGTAATATACCTGCTGATATTTGTCGCTATAGGTACATGCTTTATTTCAGGAGTAGAGGTGAAATTTTCCGTGTTTGAGAGTTTCCGCTTCAGTTGAAGTGCGTTTCCACTTTCACCCTTATCGACACTTAACATCAGGTGAGATGTAGCTCAAGCGATTCCGTATTGGGAAATAAAAAGTATTTCCCACGCGTGAAAAACTGTATTTGACTACGCCATTGTTTTTGTAAAGTAAAATAACTTTATGAGGTCATTTAAAAACTTGTTTTTGACATTTGAAAGGCTAATATGGTTGTAAAATAGTTTTATCATTAAGACACACTTCAATTCTAAATAATATACTAGAACAAATTCGACTCGCACCAGATCATATTCTCGGACGGGAATCGAACCCGCGATCTTTAGGATTCCGGTCCAATGCACTTACCACTAAGCTACCGAGTTACTAGTTCTAATATATTATTTAGTATTGTATAAAAATAGCATTGTGAATAAAAAAATTCGATTTTTAATTAGATACCTTTAAAGAATTACTACGAATAGGTTACTTTTGGCCTTCTTTTGGCTAAGCTTGCTAATTACATCGATAGTTTTCAGATTTTAGTTCTTTTTGTCGCAGGCAAATTCTATTATTAATCCGTTTCCAAACGTCGTCATCAGATTATAAACGTAATCCGTTATACAAAATGCCCTACGCAGAATTTAAAGTGTCGTCGTTTTATAAAAGGCTTCTAGACATTAGTACCGCCGGCCGTTAACTAATTGCCGCGGCATATTGTTCAAATTAGTATCACATTTAATCACGCATGGCGCGCTGCATATCGAAACATTGAATATGGCAGCCAGCAGTGCAAATGCGGAAGAAAAAAATATTCTTCTTCTTTTTTTGTTATGGCAATCTACTTTCCTCTTGGAAGTAATTTTTGCCAGTGTCAAGTGTTAAATAGTTCAGTGGTAGATATTGTTTAATTTTTCATTAGAATGCGGGTGCATCGCATTCCAATGCTGCTTGGAGCATTTGGCACCAAGTATATCAAGACAGTTTACTCGGTTAGTTCTGCCGAGGAAGCCACCACTTCAATAAAAATATCAGCTTCACACAACCAAGATCGCGACTATTTCAATTATCCCACATATTGTTCAGTTGCGTAGACACTTGTACCATATAACTGCACCAATTTTAAGACACAATATCCACTATGAATAAATTTGAAAATAATTAAAATAGACACCAAACCGAACTCGACAAAATGGCGCCAAAAATTTGAAAAAAATATTAAATGCAACAAGTTGACCGACAAATAAAAAAAAAACAATAAAACTCTTTCAAAAATTTTTATACAAAAAAGTTTTTAACACTTACCAGCACTTCTTCCCAAGGTGTTATGCCCACTTATGTCTTTATGTCTATGTGGGTGGGGTAATGTTCTCGCGTGGTCGCCCTCATAGACGGCGTAGTTCGGTGGGGGGTAGTCTAGTGGAGGGGGTATGACGAGGCCCTGCTCATCCATGAGGTACGCGTCCGTCTGCTGAGAAGGATTGGATTATAGTTTATTTTTTAATAACCATCATGAAATTGGTCTTAAGACTTGCTTATCAGGGTGGTATATACAGTGTATGGGACAGCTTGGCGAAAGCTGAAACTGTTGTAGCATTATTTATGATTTAAATTGACTGTAATTTTCTTTTGAAAACTTTTCTAATTTTCTGTTTTTCTTTCCACTTAATCTGTGATGTGTTGATAACTTACTACAAAGTCCTGCCAAACATCATTTTAAAAACGTTTACTTAGAATTTCCGGGAAACTAATTCACTCTCAAAATATTTACAATAGTGGTCGGAATTCATAGTTTTCCTTTTCGCCAAGCTGAATAGAATAGAATAGAATATATTTATTGCATTTCATGTGGTACATTAAGGATCTTACAATTAGTTTGGTGCATACACATGAGCCCTGTAAGGGCATAACAATATTGTTACTTAAATTAAAATTAAATTCAGGCTTATTTAAAGTGTTGCTATAAAAAAAACCTGCCCTATACACACTGTATATTTCAGTCTTATTATATTATCAAGTCTTATTATATGTCCTGTGTTATCCCACGGGAACAAAAAACCGGGATAAAAAGTATCCTATGTATTAAGTTGGATCCAAATCTATATGTGTCCCAAACAGCCCATTTCATTCAGCCATTAAAGCGTGATTTCACAAACATCCAAACCCACAAACTTTCACATTTATAATATTAATAAGATAATTACATTATTTGAAACAAGTTTAGATTAGAGTTGAATTATTAAAGATTGAGTCGTCTAAAGACACTGTCGGTGATAAAAGAATCTCCCGTTTAGATATAGCTATTTTACTTTATTATAATTATTAAAATGATTTAAAGCTACATTTCATTGACCATCAGCCATTTTAAATTAATTATTCGTAGAAAATCATGCAATAAAGTTAAAATTTCAAATACTCGATAAAACTCACCTGACTAAGCATATGCCTGTTGGGCATACTCGGCACCTCAGGGATCGGCGGAGGTTGTCTATCATCACCGTCATCTTGAGAGTAAGTTTCGGACTTTTCTGACACAGAGCTTAAAGTCTCTCCTGTCATAGTGTCGTTGTATGAAGACGGCGCGTACATCTCTATCGTAGCAGATTTTGAGGATTGGCCGGCTTGTTCTGTGGGTGGAAGTAATATTTGAAGGATTTTATCATGAATCGTTTGAATATTTGGGAAATAATCATACAAATACAAAACTAATAGGGGTCATTGCTTAAATGCTTAGTCGCTCTTTTCAGAGACAGTAATTTGGCGTAGAGACAAAATCAAATTTTGATATTCTAATAATTATTTTTCTTCGGATAAGGAAGGTAATTTTCAATGTGATTTTATAAAACGTCGTTTTAATAAAATGACTATGGCAAGTAATATAACTTTATATGTAGCATTACATTCTGATTTTTAAACAAAAGATATACTAGCTAAACACCAAAAACAAACATTACAAACAACGATTACAACTACAACAAACACTACAGTCAATAAAAATATTAAGGCATCAAAATTGCAACATAAAAATAGTTACCTTTCAATCTCCTCGATCGCCTTTTCAACACAAAACAAGCAACTAAAGCAGCGTTTATCAACACCAATATAGCACCAGTAATAGACACGTAGACTATAACTGACTTCGACACATCAGCTGTTTCTACAACTTCACTTGACACGACGTTCAATTCGCCTACTTCTGACGAAGCTATTGAAAGAAAAAATGCAACTAAATACAAAGGTGCAAACAAAAAAGTGACTTATGCGAATTTGAAGAAAGAACTTATCAAAACAGAAGAAAAGGTTGAAACATCAAAATATGAAGCAAAAAGTTTTTTTACAGAAAAAAAAGAATGGAATTCTTCAAATTCGCTAAACACAGACAATAAAAAAGGATGCATGTCTACATAAAAGTTTTGGTTCAAGAATCAAACCTCTTATCCTTTTATTCGTCCTTCTGTGCAGACAGAATCCTATCAGCAGTACGTTAAGTAATATAAGTGCGGTTCCTACTATTGTACCAGTGATAATAAAAACACCAGGTACATTATAAGAGTTGTACTCTTCTGAACTGGATTGTACTGATGATGGGATAATGTCTATAGTTGCGTGGAAAAGAAATATTTAATTGAAAATATTTTATTTGTTCATGTGAAAATGTTTGCATTTTGGACTAAAATATTACTTATTCTTGAAAAAAGTATTATCAATGATTAAGTTTGGGACTTAATCTGAAATATATTTTAAATTTATTTTACTTACTGAGTGTAGTAACTTTAGTATCATCAGGCCTGTATTTGCTCTGTCCAATGTTGTTAATAGCCATAACTGAGAAGACGTAGTCTGTGTTTCTCTCCAGACCACCAATAGTATAGTTCGTAGAATTCCTCGGTTTCACATCTTCGTATTTATATGTTTCGTCATAGATTTTCCTAAAGCAATCAACAAAAAAAAAACATTTCAAAATCAGAAATAGAGAGACTTTTAAGATTTAAACGCGTCAAAATTACTAAAACATTAAAACGTTAATAGATAGATACCTTAGTTTGATTAGCTAATGATTAATATAAAGACCGTTCTTACCTATATCGTATCCTAAACCAAGATTGAAGACCACCGTCGAATCCTGGCACCCATTCTAATGAAACTGTGTTGTGGGTAACATTCGTAACACTCAGCGATATTACTTGATCTGTAAAAAATAAAATAATTTGAGAAAGTCCGATATTTGAACATCATTGATTGCTCTGTGCATTTTTATTAATGGGTACAAACTAAGCTACATCACATAAATTGCTGAGATTGATCTCAAGAGTATTTAAATTAAAGTAATCAATATTATTACCTACCTATCTGTATATCAAAAATTACACAAATTGTATTTTATTCATGAGCCATTAATATAATAATAATAATAAAATGTATTTATTTGTCACTTCACAACTTTTTACATGGTACGTGTGTAAATGAATTATAACAGCTTTTATAACCTAAAATTGTGAAGGACTGGTGCCCGAAATAGGTTTCGCAGAAACCTGTACTACAGGTCGCCAGCCTCCTCCCGCAGAAAGGATTACAATAGCTTAGAAGCACATAGCAAGCTGATGAGCTATACAACCAATAATATACTGTATAAGAAAGCTAAGACAACGATAATTAATATACATTAGTCTATAGTAACATAACTAGTAATAAGTAAAGTAGTTAGAGTAGGTAAATAAGTTATAGAGAATATTTGTAAGTTGGTAGGTTTATGTGTGAGTGCTGAATAAAACTGTGAATGTAAATATGATTGTGTTAGAGTTGTGAGTGTATAGATGATGATTGTGTGTTGTGTGTTGTTGTGTGTTTGTGGGAGGTGTGTGAAAGTAATAGGGGTGAAATGCAGCTAGCGAGTGAGCATGATGGACGTACTGAACAATTTCAAACTGGATAAGCAACAGACATATAGGTACACAAAAATAATAGACAAAACAAATACTTGGGATGAAAATTCAAACATAATAGGAGGTTCAAACTTAATAGGTCAGGCAGTTTCCTGTTTAGAAGAGGGGTAAAAGTAGACTCTCAACGGCCTCATAATCCAATGTCTTCAGGTGTTGTTTTACAGAGTTTTTACAACTGACTGCGAGTAGTGGGTAGATGTTGAGAGTGGTGTTGAATATATTATAAAGATGAAATCCTTGATAGCAGTAGAAATTTTTGGCGAAGGAAGTTCTTAGACTAAGAGAGGTGCAGACATTACCTTTTCTGCGCTTATCTTTCATCTTTTCATGGTCGTATGGGGTTTGTGTATGCTTTCTCAAGATTGTTTTAAGGATAAACGTTTGCCGAACCGTGAGCATGTCCCATTCTTTATAGAGGGAAGTAGTTGGGTAACGATATGGGAGTCCCGCAGCAACCTTGAGAATAAGACGTTGGGCCCTCTCCAGGCCTAACATGTGAGTTTTGGCAGCTCCGCCCCAAGCTGTGATACAATACTCGAGAAGGGAGTGACATAAGGCATAGTAGACTGTTCTTATAACGTTGCGATCGGCGACATGCTTGAGGTTTCTAAAAATGTAAGTGAGTTTTCGCAACCTAGAAATCATTGTGTCGATGTGAGGCTTGAAGGTAAGGCTTTGGTCCAATATGACTCCTAGATACCTTATGCACTCCGTTCTTTCGAGGGAAGGGCAGTCACATGTAGGCAAGGGTGAATGGGGAGAGCAATTGTGGACAGTAACACCATAAGATTGTGAAGGAAGCTGGTCTGATCTAATTGCAAAAGTAACATATTTAGTCTTTGTAACGTTGAGTGTTAGAATGTTGCTCCTCGGCCATTGGTTGACCTCATTAAGACCCTTTTGCGCATTGCCAAAGGTTTCATCCCAGGTATCTCCACCAAAGAAAAGGGCGGTATCATCAGCGAAAGTGAAGACCTTACCACCAGTGACTTGAATTTGGCAGAGGCCATTTATGTACAGCAGGAAGAGTGTAGGGCCAATAATGCTGCCCTGAGGTACACCATAGGTGACATCGGCCCCATCACTAATCCAGCAGTCTATTTTGGTCCTCTGAGTTCTATTGCTCAAGTAGTCTTTGAAGAGTTGTAAGGGCAGTCCCCTGATTCCGGCCCTTTCCAGGCTTGTCAGAAGGCATGGGATCGAAACCGTGTCAAAGGCCTTTGCCAGGTCTAGGAATATCACCGCACACTTCCTTTTGGCATCCAGTGTGGTGACAATAGAGTCAACTAGATCATGTACGGCATCACTCGTAGACCTGCCACCTCGAAAACCGTACTGTGAGGGTGAAAGGAGATTGTTTGTCTCAAGGTATTTTACTAGTCTCTCATTCATCAGGCGTTCGAGTATCTTGGAAAGGGTTGGAAGTATAGAGATGGGCCTGTAGTTGTCCACACGGTCCCGATCACCCCCCTTATGGATGGGTTTAATTAGACCAATCTTAAAAGCAGTAGGAAAAATTCCACTCGAAATCGACAAGTTGCAAATGTGTGTGATCGGAATGACAAGGAGTGAGGCGTACCTTTTAACAATTTTACTAGATATTTGGTCTATTCCGACAGCACATCTTTCCTTCAGTCCAGCTATGATGCGCGATACTTCAAACTCATCCGTTGGAGCCATCACAAAGGAACCCAAAGGAGATGTATTTAGGGAAGAGTTAAAAGTGGGATCCATGCCAACAGTGGGCTCAATCGTATCCGCAAGCTTTTTGCCGATGGTCGCGAAATAATTGTTTACCTCATTAACACTACTTTGAGGGCTTTGCAGAGAAATGAGAGATGGGGACTTATCCGAAGACCGTTTGGAGCCACTTATAGTCCGGATTACCTCCCACAGCTGCTTCTTATTATTACCTGCATTAACGATTTCCTGTTTCTCATATGTACGCTTAGCTTTTTTAATTGCCGATGAACAGAAGTTTCTATAGCGTTTATAGGTGGTCTTTAGTACTTCGTTGTCAGGATTCTTTTTTAATTTTTTATGTAGATTATCTCTATTTCGCATGCAACGTAATAAACCTTTTGTAATCCATGGCTTAGATATTAACTTCCTTTTGGGTTGCCTGACTGTTTTAGTACAAGATTGAATTGCATCAGAGAGGTAAGTGACTAGTAGCACGGCAGCCAAATTGGCATCTGTAGTATCAAGAACAGGCTGAAAGTCCAGACTTTTGACAGTTATGTCAAGAAGGTCAAAGTCAACACGGTAAGTTTTATTAGGTTTAACTGAGGGGAGACTGGAATTAAGATCTAGGCTAAGAGCAACACAGTCATGGTCCGTAATGGATGAGTGAAATACGAGACACGTAGCATTGAGTTTAGTTCTAAGGTTCATATGGTCTAGACAAGTTCGGCCATGGGTTGGTTCAGTATGACCGGGGAGCAAGCCATGGCTGGCCAAGAGATTCAAATATTCACGAGACCGATTGTCTGTGGCTGCAGGTAAAATGTCAATGTTGATGTCCCCACAGAGTACTATGTTTTTGAAACGGCTAAGCATAGATAAAACTGTATCCAAGGAATTCACAAAGTTAGTAGTATCAGTACAGGCCGGTGGTCGATATATACCAACAATACTGGTTTCATTATTTAATTTGAGTATGAGGCAATTTGCATCAAGAACGTGGGGCTCCTCAACGGTTACATTTAATTGTTTATTGTAGTATATTACCACGCCCTCGTTTTGGGTCTTATTTCTTGTGGTAGCTGCAAAAGCGTAGTTATCTAAGTCTGGTATAAATTTAGATGACTGGAGCCAACACTCGGATAACACAATTACGTCCCACGGAATTTCAGATCTTTGCAGAAGAGTAGTAAAGTTAGGCATATTGCAATTAATGCTTCGTACGTTTTGGGAAATAATATTTAGGGTGCGGGTATTAGACTTAATATGTTTACCTGCCTCGTCCACGTCGCAGCTGATCACTCGCGCTATTGTAATGGAGTCAAGGTCGCGGTTTATCAATTCTATATTTTGCATAATGTTACTCTCTATTTGCAAGTATAAAAAACGTCACGTGATACAACAAGTGACGTGAAATGAAAAAGTTGATTTTAGAAAATAAATAAACCGCTTTCTGTGCTCCAAGGTCCCCTTTAAGTGTTATTAGTAGTTTATCTTGTGAATATGGTTTATGATTGTGTTTGAGTGTGGGTGTGTGATTGTGCGTGTACTCGTTAATAGGATGAATTTTTGTTTCAAGGAGTGTGTGAGTGTATAATAAGTTCGTCAGTTTACATGCATCCAATTACCAAAATTATATAAAAAAAACTTTTACAACGACATCAGACACTGTGAGCACGACTTCACTCGACCACGGAGGTGAAATAGTAACTATAAACATAGTGATCTTTTTTATTTGAAGTTAAGGATTCCAAGTACTTACCTGGTGCACTAGTAATATCGAGCTTGATGGAAGAGGTACCGAAGCCCATGTCGTTTCTAGCACCGCATTCATAGGAACCGTAATCGGATGATGAGACATCATTGATGAGAAGTATGGATGTATAAGTGATGGCGTCGATTTTGTGGAACTCAGCGAAGTATTTAGTGGATGTGTTTACGGGTAGCTTGGCGCCGTTTTTAGACCATGTGAAACTTGGTGCAGGAGCTGCTTGGCACCTTAAAATAGATTTACAAATTGATTCTCTTAAAGAAATGCTATTTGAAAATTAGGATTGCCAAAATTTTAAATATTGTTACAAGTGTTTACATGATAAACGTTTTAAAAAACCTGGTTATTAGAACATTTTGAAATCTGAAATGATTTCCCAACTATTGATATACCATAGTAGAGTTGGAAAAAAATGCTTATCTCCAATTTACGATTCTGTTTCAATATCATGTCCTAAACGTATATCTTTCATACGATGGTGTTTTTAATGCCTTTGTTTAAAAAGACAGGTAATATAAACTTTGAGATATCATTAAGTTATACTTACTTGCAAGTCAATCTGCCAACATGTCCCACATTAGAAGCAGATTTAGCTAGACTAGGCGATTGGTCCATTTCTGGTTTAAATTTAACAACCAACATTACATCTCTCCTACTTTCTCCACCGACTCCATTATTTACTACACATTGGAAAGTCCCTACATCTTCTCTTGTCGCTTTTGGTATAGTTAGATAGCTGGTGGCATTTCGAGGCTCAAATGTTATGGATTTGGATGTAAAATCGTAATTTTTACGCTCCCATTTGAAATGATCAGAGTTCAATGGATTTCCTGAAAAAAAAAGTTCAAATGGATCGAAAAGGAAATTGATTTATATTTTGGTACAGATGATTTTTTAATCTAATTTAATATAACTTGTCTTAAATTAGATAATAGTGATATAAACGGTTTACCTGTTGCTGTACAACTTAAAACTGCATCCTCATTTGGGTTGGCGATACCATTTTGTGTTAGAGATTTGATTCCAGCGGGATCTACAGAAAAAATAATAATATCGTTAGCAATTTATTGGAGAGACTTATAAAATAATTACACTTATTTTATATGCGTAAAAGAGCTAAAAGGTATTTGATTTAAAATGCACTTTTGTGGCACGTGGAAAGTGTAATTTTTCTGATATGATAGCTTATTAGTCATTTTGAAGTTTAATATATTATGATATTATTTAATCGATCGATTGTTATCTATAGAGATACCACTAACCCGTGTATTCAAGAGTATTAGCTTATGTTAAATATGATTAGCGATTACTACAATCGATTGAATCTTATCGACACCAAAATAGTAGTGTAAATGTAATCACTCTTTAGTTATGAAAAAAAATCTTTCTTTATTACAAATAGAAAAACGAGTTACGCAAATTCATTCGAGTTATTTAGTTTTCAATGTATCTTTTGAACTGTATCAAATTGATGTACCTAACTCCGTAGATTTTCTGAATTCATTAAAATTTAGTTAAAACATGTAGGTAAGTAGAAATTAGGTTTATTATAATATTCAACCTCCTAAATATTTAAACCTAATTTCAATGGCTTTGCCATTAGAATAATGTTAAATACACTTACATTGTACAGTGACTGTAATATTGATGGTGGAAGCTCCCTGAGAGTTGACAGCCTCGCAAGTGTAAACGCCTGCGTCGTTGCGCGACAATCTGGTCATATTCAACATGCCTCCGTCCGATATTATTCTGTCATCTGTGGCAAAAGAAGGATCACAATTAATTTAAAAAATCTGGACAAGTCACTCTAATATACAAGGTGTTACAAAAATACCCCTACCCCAGCGAAAAAAAAAACAGCTGTTTCATACATTTTGATATTTTCGATTTTTATTTTTGTATGAAACAGCTGATTTTTTTTTCGCGATTTCAGAGTTGGCCCCATAGTAAAAGTTGTTCAGTTTGATGGTCCCTATATACCATATTCAGCATTAGGGGTATTTTTGTAACATGTTGTATATGTACCACCTCTGTGGAATAGTGGTTCGCCCACCCGTGTATGACGCTGGAGTAATTTATACTTGGTTTGGTTGATGGAAGGGCTTATTTCATGTCCACCTGGCTGACCACCATTTTAAGTCTGACGTCATAACAACAATTTAAAAATTGTTTTGTTCCGTCAGCTAGAGGTAAGATAGCCAGATCCTCAATGGTGAGGATTCCGGGTATAGTACGATTACACTTTCGGCCTTTTCATCAGGTGAGGTGAAGGCCAAGCACTATCCCGTTGTTGATAAAATAAAGTCCATTGGAAAACTTGCTCTGATTCCAAAGTAAGTAGCTGAAGCCATTGTGTTATGGAAATGAGAAACAACAATGGTACCAAAAACACATGGGACAATATAGAAAAGTTCGTTTTCTAATTTGACCGCAGTCGCGGGTCGAACCCGGGACGTCAGAAATGGCAAACCATTAAATCTTTTGTGCAAGCCACTTAACTATGGAGGTTGCCAAACTAAGCAAAACTCGTACAATAGTAACAAGTTATTTGCATTCTTGTATGAATCAGAATTGAATTTTACTTTTATTCTCCATTTTTTATACAAGTAGGCGAAAATTCTTCAAACGTTCTAATAAAACTTAGTGAATATCTATAATACGCGGGTAAATTTTAATTAAAATAGCAAAAGAAGAGAATTAATCAGGAAAAGCAAACTTAATAAGGTTAATGTCAAAGGTTTTTTGTTAATTAATATTGAAAAAAGAGGAATACGTACAACGCTGTTATTAAAACCGAATTGAAGATCATAATTATAATGAAAGTTAAATATTGAAATGGAATTTCAGAGATTCAAAGAGATCAAGTGATTTAATATTTTGGACAAAGATTTTTGGAAGTTTAACAATTATATAAGAAAGAACGAAAGAATGAAAACACACCATAGATAATTTGAATGAAGTAATGCCCATGAATTATCAAAGATAATGTTTTTGACTGTTATACCAAAATTTTGATTATAAACATTGTTTTTATTTTGATGTTTTAAAATGGTAAATAGAGGAAAAAATATTTTCTGCATTTAACACAATCATAAAAATGTAAATAACATAAAATGACGGAAAGTACCTATGCATCACAAGAAATACAAATAAATATAAAATATACTAATAATGGTAGTAGAAGGTATTTACGTTATTCTATTTAGATGTTTTGATTCCAAGAACAATGAAAATTTTAAACAATCATGGTACCACTCAACCTTAACGATAATAATGAAAACGGTCAAGAGCGAGTTGGTCTTGGGTTGGGTTGAGTTCCGTACCATCATTCTGAAAAAGTTTTACTATTTAGAGATATCGTTTTATTTTTCCTGTAATCTTAAAATAAACTTCTATCACATGCAAAAATTTCAGGTTTTTCTCTATGCAAACTTCGGAGATAAGGAGGGGGGGGGGGGGGCGGTATTTTTTTACATTTTTCTTCAAAAAGTAGAAAACTATGAGGCCTAAAAAAATAAAAATTTGATTGAAAATGTGCAGCGCACTTTCATATGATAGTCCATATGCTCTAGTAGCCCTCACTTTGAATATTGAAGACCCCTTTGCAAAAAAAATATAAATATTTTTATTTCTCTCTTATTTGCAAAATACTTGGGCAAACGTCATCTAAAACTATTACCAAGTTGATAGCATTAGTAGTTCTCGAGATATCCAGCTGTGACAGACAGAGTCGCACCATAAGGGTTCCTTTTTACCATTTTGGTACGGAACCCTAAAAACCAATTGGGAATGGAAAAGGAGACTTGCCGACATTAAAACATCAACTTACTTGAAGTGCTATACGACGACTGCGTGATCGGTAGCCCATCTTTGGTCCAGGTATAAGTGATGCCTCCAGGGTTGCCATGGGCCTTCAAAACTATAACCAGAGTCTCATTTTCTTCGCCAGCCACCGACTCTTGAATGGACTCGTCGAAGATCGGTGCGTCTGAAAGTTTATTGATTGTTAGGGTATTGCTGTTGTTTATTGACATATCGACTGCTCTAGTCAAATATTAGGTATGTCAAAGTCATAAGAAAGTCATTAACAAAAGCGAATAAAAAAGAATTGAAACCCTTGTAGGTTTTTCATTCCCACATTTCGGTCAGTTAAACATTTTTGGCCAGATTCTTAAGGCACTGCTAGCTTACTATTAGTCTTTTCTCAAACGCTACTTCTTTATTTACTTATGTCCTATTTTTAGATAACTTGTCATTATCAATAAATGATTCATTTATGGTAGATGCATCAAATTTCATCATGTTGAAGCAATAGAAATAACTTGAAGTGAATTGGAAAGAGATTCCAAATCAACGGATAATATAAGTTAATGAGTTATAGATAGATAGTACTCACATAAAACCTTCAAACTTAAAGCATCGTGGACACTCCTTTGCAAGGCTTCGTTTGTAGCTTGGCAGGTGTAAACAGCTCCATTCATATCTTTAGTTATGTTCAGTTTCAGTTCTATAGTTGACACTGTCCCTCCGTGGAGTCCCTTCTTCAATTGCATTGGTTGGCCTAAAGACATGTTTAGTGTTTAAGTAGTCAAGATTTTCTTTATATTTTGGTTGTCTATCTTCATTCATCATTATAATTTCTCTTGAATCGACACTTATGGTATTTTTATGTGAGAAAAAATAATAATTAGGTGATAATTTTAAATTAAGATATCTACTTAAATCTTTTTCACTAACAATATTCAAAGGCGACGAATATAAACCGTCGTAATACTTGTAACATGATGTGGTAAACAGCTATAAATAACTCATTTTAATATGGTGAAATCTTGTATGCCTAAAGCAGAACAAACTCATTTCGAAAAAGTGATTACGCAAAATTAAATCCTGAAGCTTACGCAATTAACTTGAGTATTAAACAACTCGTTTTTATAACAAAATTTAATCAACCAAGTAAAAGGCTAAAGAGAAAATTTATTTCATCTTGCGAATTTTCGGATTGCTAGTAATAGTGTTTGTTTGATGTGGCGTAATTGGAAATTTGAAGATGAAATTGCGGTTATAAATCTCAAGATCAGAGAAGTGGTTGGATTTTTTATAAAATATTAAATAAGATTAGATACATACTTCAGATTTAAGGCAAAAGCATCTTGCAGAGTAAAAACCCTTGAGACATCCTAAATCATTTAAGTATTTTTATTGTATTGAGAATGCACATTTAAGTGGTTAGCTATAAAGCGAAGCCCAGTAACATTACTGAAAATAAAGAATAAACCCCCTTCACATACATCTGCTTAGCTAAATTTAGTTCTGTCACAAATTAGAAGTTTAGCTATTTCCCCACTTAACAACTATTCTCTTGACCTTCCTTCATTGTCAGTAAACTTTTATTTTATTGCTAATGGTAACTGTTAATGTTCTTCTACTTCATAAAGTTTGAGAACTTTAAAATATGGAATGTTATTATTCTCTTTACCTTGCACGGGTATGCCATCTCGCCACCATGATAATGTAGCCGGTGGATTGCTTGAAGCTGCATCACAGAACAGAGTAGCTTCTATTCCTGGTTTGAGTTCATCTGGTTCAGCTCTCACTTTTACTGTCTCAGGAGCAACTGGTGGGAGAGGAAAATGTTCAGTTAATTTGAAAGGAGTAGGCAGCGAACTAAAATCTATGGAACAAGCATTCCGCTCAAAAAATAGACAAACCACACAAAATGACAACCAAGTGGGCGGAGCTAGCGAGCAAATGGCTGCATAACTAAATAATTATGCAGCACAAAGCGACTGAACACACTCATATATATTTTTTATTCTTATACGAAAAAATATTTGTGTTATAATACGTTCTCTGCATCTTTTTACTGCCTTCTTTGCGTCTACTACACCATTTGATTACACAGGACATCATTTCTGATAAACTCTCTCTTTTTATTTAAAAGACAAACTGCAATTATTGTGAAGAACGCTAACATCTGTCACCGGGCGCGTGGCTGGCCCGAATGCTGTGCGTGTTGTCATTTTTTTAGCCCCGTGGTGCCATTGTTTATTCAATATTTGTTTGCAATTACACTTCCATAGATTTTATTTCGCTGGGAGTAGGCATTTTTCGAATTGTGTAAGGTTTTGTTGATATTTAATTAATTAGACTTATCTTTTGTTTTTCTCATGTAAGATTTTCTTTATTTTATTTAAAATCATTCGTACTTTTAAACGATTGCATTTAAGTTAGATTTTTTTGTTGGAAACTGTTAAGTATATCTAATTACAAAAGTTTTTCTTCTTTCTTGATTATATTCGTAGAGTTGACTAGTATAGCAGAGTAAATACAATAATAAACATGTCTGTGCTTGTCATCTGCATAGTATTTGACTTCCAGCGTGAATTTCAATAATACCTTTCTTAGCTTCCACCATAATAACTATCTATATGCCAAGTTTTCCCGATTCGTTTAGTGGTTCGAGCTGAGCGCTGATAAATCAGTCAGAAAGGCAGTCAGACTATATTGCTCTTTATGTTTAGTTATAGATGTTATTATGTTTTCTTTATCACTTACCTACTTATCAAAAATTCGTCAAGTATTTAAATGCGACGATTTAGTAAGATATCACTTCGCGTTTGTCTAACTCAAATAACAATTTGAATTATGGAAACGTTCAGAATTTCGAGTGGTTCTTGATTACAGGTTGCTCATTACAAATTTAAATTGGCAAAAGCAATATGAATTCCTTTAATGCCGTAGAAACTTCTCGAAGTAAATCGTTATTATGCGGGAATTAAAAAATTCATTGCTGTGCCTTTTAATTTGTTTGAATTGACTTAAATTGGGTTGGTGGTGCGGATTTTGCATTTTATTAGGTGGAAATGCAGATTGGTAGAAATTTCCAAGATGGATAAGTATAGCAAAATGGACAGATATTTAATTTAAAGTAAAATGGTTGTTGATATTTTGGATCCTTTCTTTTCGTGATGCTCCTAATTCTTGGCCTTTTCAACTACAAATAACGCTAGCTTGCTTGGAAACTTTTATGTCAGACCTCACAACTTTTTTTGCAAAAATGCTGTCAGTGATTCTGATTGAACCTTAAGTTCAAGATTATTTAATATTCTGAGAATTCTTAAAAATAAATATTTTTTTTCAGAGAAACATGCACTTATTTCAGAGTAAAATGCCGTTTTACGTGCCAAAGTGATTTCTGGTTGACTGTTTTTTCCACTTTCTCTGTTCGTTAGTTTTTTCTCAATATGAGTATATATTTCATCAATTTATTTGTTTATAGTTGTTTACTTACAATGCACGTTAAGTGTAACAGTTTCAAACAGTGGAATCTCAGTAGCGCTGTTGGTGGCTTCGCAGCGGTACTGTGCTAAATTGTCGGTGACGTTCGTCAGGATCGAGATCTCCGCTGACACTGACTTGTCGCTGGTCTTCGTCACTGAGTGGATCTAAGAGAAAAAATATAGGTATTTTAATTATATCACACGCCTTCTACAATATGAAAAAGTAAGTAAAAAATTTAAAGTCGTTTAACAGCAATAAGTTTTATAGGAGCATTTTTCAGAAGCATCAAATCCCTACGGCATGTTTTTTGATTTAAATGCTTTGTTTACCAAGTAACAATGATTCAAATATAGCAACATAATAACATACAAGAGGACCACACGAACCTTTTTGTCGTTCTTGAACCAGGTGAGGGTAGCGAGTGGATTGCCTCCTGAGGATATGCAGGACAGCTTCTGCACGGTTCCTGCTGATAATGTGGTCCCGGGGATGTAGCCGGTTATCATGGGGGCTGAAGGTGGATCTGAAAGAGAAGGGATGCTTTAACAATTATTTTACGGACATTCGACTAATTTGCTTACGTATCCTCTTGAGTTTATCCATAACTCCCATACGAAAACAGAAGTTCACTTTTTCCATAATTTAAAGGAGTCGTGGAATTTTACGAGCAAACGAACATTTGTAGATATTTAAAGAACATAAATACGTTGTTCCTTAAAAATCTATAAATAACATAAGTACAATCTTTATAAGTAAATACAATAATTTATTGTATAACAAAACCACCCACACTATATCACAGATAACAACATTACTTTAACGTTATATGGTCTTCTCAAATAAGGGTCAGTGAAATCCAACTAAAGGAAATAGCAATTCGGGTATAATCCGCATTATCGGTTGAAAATCACAGGAGATACAGATAAATATCGTTTACAATATTGGATGTTCTATAAAGGGTACTACTCACTTGCCGACTGTAACTGTATTGTCTAACTTACAGAAAATATCTTGGATATAGTTTGGCATAACAATTCTAAAACTACGTCATAGTTAGGAAACATAGTGGTGGTGCTGTTGTAGTACTAAATAAAATAAATAAGTAAGTCCCTAACGCCGCAAAAAGGCGAAATAGAGATCGATTTGCGAAAACCACCCGAATTGTTTTTTTTGTTGTTATAAATTTTATAATGTAAGTAAAATACAAGTCTTTGGTGGCAGCCACATTCAATATCGCCTTGTATAGTTTGTTTATCCTTACTTGTCTTATTTAGTAAACAACTTTTGACGGCTGTCATAATGTCTTTTAAATTAAAATCGTTATTTTAAAATATATTGTCTTATAAAATCAGATTATCAAAAATTTTAGATTGTTGTTATGGCGTCAGACCTAAGTAAAATGGTGGTATAGCTACCACTCTATCTAATGTACTTGAAATAAGATCTACCACTAACAAAACCGAGTACAAATGTACCCTCCTGGGAAAGACGAAGTAAGACTACTATTTAGTTGCACTACAATAACTCAAAAAGTTACCGAACTGCAGTCAATAGTTACAGTGCTAGTCCGCGCGTGTGCACCCACCTTAAGGGGGGTTATTCTAGTCACGTGCAATCAGAATCAGCATTCGAACGACATACCGATCGGCTACATGTGTACGTAATTTGTTGTATGGCCCGATGTTATTAGTAACTTTGATGTGTTTGGATAATGCACATATTCGAAAAATTCGGTTACAGTGTGTTCAATAATGCAGGTTCGACTTTCATGAATATTGGATGTCATGAGATTGAAGTTTGAAAACAATGGAATAAATAATACATTTTGCGACACACTAGGTACCCATACAACTTCATCGAATTTTCAACAGTTTATCAAATACTTTTTCAGATTTTGATTGGGAAATTAAACCAAAAATTTAATCGCGGAAAGTTTTGTTAATTTAACAAGTAAGTTCCAGTTAGATAGAGAAAGTATTTGTGCAAAATTTTTCGTGCATGCACACATAGACACTACATAATAGGCAATCTTGGCCCAAACCAGGCTATAGTCTGTTCCATAGCAGAGCAATTCCCAAGCAGTTTCTAGCGCAGCCAAACATTACTTCCAAGAGGAAAGTAGATTGCCATAACAAAAAAAGAAGAAGAATACATGACAGCAGTGTTTTCGAATACGGTCATAGCGGGCCTTCTGTCTAGAACACAGCCATTAAGATTTTATGGTATTTTGTTGTATTACATGTTAGTATCACTGAGCATATAATCACTAGTGTCACTGAGCATAATAATCACTAGTGTCACTGATTATATAATCACTAGTGTCACTGAGCATAATAATCACTAGTGTCACTGATTATATAATCACTAGTGTCACTGAGCATAATATAATCTTAAGTATCACTGAGCATATAATCACTAGTGTCACTGAGCATCTAATCACAAGTGTCACTGAGTATAAAAATCACTAGTGTCGCTGAGCATATAATTACTAGTGTCACTGAGCATATAATCACTAGTGTCACTGAGCATATAATCACTAGTGTCACTGAGCATATAATCACAAGTGTCACTGAGTATAATAACCACTAGTGTCACTGAGCATATAACTACTAGTGTCACTGAGCATATAATCACTAGTGTCACTGAGCAAATAATCACTAGTGTCACTGAGCATATAATCACTAGTGTCACTGAGCATATAATCACTAGTGTCACTGAGCATGTAATCTTTAGTATCACTGAGCATATAATCACTAGTGTCACTGAGATTGTTATAATAACTATCGGCTAGATAGACTGTGGTATAAGAATGTATAAGAGTGGTATGTGAAACTGATGCAATTAATCTGACAATGTACACGATAACCAACTTCAGAGCGCTTGTGGTGTAACAATGTGGTGTATTTTAATCTGTGCGCACCATACAACCTCGAGTGAAGTTCCCGATGATTACCTTCGTTGTCAAATTAATATATAATATAATTGTTGGCACCGAAGGTCTTCCTTTAGATTATTATACAATACAACATGTTTCGTAAATGACCGTCTGTTGTCAAAAAAAAATCACATTGTAATCGCTTTAAAAAACTTAAATGTCAAAAATATGTCAGTTGAAGTGTTTTTTATATCCAAATAATTTAACACCACATATTTCATCACACACACTCTACCAATCTATAAGCATCATTTGACAGAGTTAGTTATGCCGGGATAATTAAACATAAGCCCAAACAAACAAGCGGGAACATGTCCCAATTATACCAGAACTGGGGTACGGCCATTATTTTAATTACTGTACCGCACTGGTTTGTAATATGGGGGTTGGGGGTACATTTAGAAATACTGCGATGAAAATTTGCAAAGCCTTTTGACGTCTCAGTCTAAGGGTTAATTTTGGTTTAAGTGAAAGAAAAGCAACTTAAAGTTTTTGTGAATAAAAACCGTAAAAGTACTTAGTCGTCACAAACATTACTATGAGCTCCCACAGTGCCCGCGAACGAACCAATCACACGTGATACGTAAAACAAACGAACCAATCGCAGAGCTCTGTTTCTACGCAGTGCGTTCGCGTAGTCAAGCGCCGTTTGAGTGTTGTTTGTGAATACGGGTGTCAATAGGGGTTCCGTAATAATTTTGTAGAAAGATAACATTTGATACTACATACACATACATAAAATAGTATACAAAAGCAGCGAAACTTACGTACAAAACAACATAAAGTCATCCCATTATACATAACCTACACTAAGATATGTATGTGTACTAATAGTGCAAAAAGTCACAGCTCAGCGATGTATTTGCTACTTGACAAATCACAGATTTTCAGCTGCAACCAATTACGGTAACTGAATGTGATATAACTAAAAAAATACGTTTTTTATTGCAAGTTTTTTTTAGTTTTACTTAAGTTTTTGCATAATTGTTTTTTTTGCTTTCTCTCTGAAAAATTTAAATATTAAAATAATAGTTTTTTTTGAAAAAAAAGCATAATTATACAAGTTGTCACAAAAGTGCCCCTAATGCCGAATATGGTATATAGGGACCATCAAACTAAACAACTTTTACTATTGGACCAACTCTGAAATCGCGAAAAAAATCAGAAAAAAAATTCTAACCTAAAAGCAGATAAGAACATTTACACCGAACATCAAAAAGTTACACCGAAAATCGTAATTTTTCAATTGTCAGTCCGAATGAAATTTTAATCAATCCGAAAGGCATTATTCGGTCCTCCGGGTGTGATCATGGAAATGAGATTTGATTAATTGTACTGAAACACTGAATGTTGATACTTCCCAATGGGATAGCAGTTTGATACAACTATTTGGCACAATTTACAAACTTAATTCTAGTAACAATTAAAGTAAGATCCTTTTTTTTTTATTAGGGACAACAAACAGTTTACACAATATTGTATTTCTTATATATTATGTTTGTACAATTTTGTTTGGTTCATTGTGAAACCCACACCGTTATCCACGATCCTTGTGGAGTAAAAAATATTGATTGTACGCAATGACTTCAATTACATAGACGAGCTGTTCAAAATTAAAATTGTGTCACAACCAACCTTCGCGGCGCATCAACTGTTTCTCTCGGTCGCTCGCAATAGACTAAAGGAGTTGCGGTGCATGCATTGTAACTTAATGAGCAATTTTTCGGTTCTGTACAGCCTGTCTAGTGTAGTATACACATAGAAGTCTTTGATTGTACGCATGACGGCAAATCAAATAAAAACCTTCTTTATGCCCGTAGTAAAATCTGTTTTCGCAGTTAAACTGTTTAACTTGGTCTGATGTCGTGTAGACATAAATTTTAGGGCAAGTTTCACAATCAAAAAGTAAGTTCTGAGTAAGTTACTTTGTCAGATGATTTGAAATATTTTTCATATCACAACTGTCAAATCACCTGTCAAGTAAGCTACTCGGAACTTACTTTTTGATTGTAAAACAGGCCCTTACTGTAACAAAGATGTCTTGTTTAGAACATTATTTAAAAGAACATGAATCTATTAGATTTAAATGTACTGAAACACTCGAGCTTGATGACTTCCCAGTGGGATAGCAGTTTGTACTGTTGGTACAACTATTTTGTACGATTTAAATGTAATAATTTAGTTTAAGTGGTGAATTTTAGATACAATGTTTTTTGGTTGAAAGAAAAATTCTTGTAATTTAAATTTTGCTGTGATGTGAAAAATCGGGAAATTATTCAATGTAGGATTCAAATTGTAGGATTTTTTAAAAAAAGAAGAAAAATATTTTTATCTAATTTATTATAAGTGAATTTATTCAAAATAAAATGGTATTTTTGTAGTCTATTTAAATTGAACTTGTAATTGAATTTCGTTGGCATCTCGTATATTTTAAATTTAATATGTCATTCTGGGGATTTTGATAGGCTAAATAATATAAGTACTAGAAAAAATTCAACTCGTCATCAGATAATTTTCTCAGGCTGGAATCGAACCCGCGGCCTTTAGAAGTCCGGTCTAATGCTCTGTCAACTAAGCTACCGAGTCACCTAGTGGCATCGTCGAAATTTTCATTAATCGTCGTTATGGAATAATAATTACAGATGATAATATCAAATATCTATTACAAGAAAAATATTAATGAATGTTTGTAAGTTATAGATTTTAAAACATATTATTATGTAATATACAACTTACTAACACCAATGTTTTGCAACGTTCTACCGATCCGATTCGCTTCACTTCTCGCCAATAATCGTGACAATCTTAACGATTATGTGACCCATATCGATAATGATATCGATTCCGTATTCCGAATGACTAAACCACAATACCGGCATATGTAAGCAAAACAGTAATGGCATTCTCTCTTTGATTGATGTTTTTTGCTACTCGGACCGATACTGAATACACAGTGGAAGTTAAACCAGCATTACCAAGGCAAACTGAGGCATGTTTAATAAACGTGACCATTTGTCACCTGTCATGACAATTTTATATCAATCGCGTCAACCAATTTGAAAATAGAACAAACTACTCATAACTACACCGCAACGATAACCAAATTGTCATGACAATTGACAAATTGTCACGTTAATAATAGGGCCCTAGTGCCTCATCCTACTAATAGATGTATAAATGCTAGAATTTGTAAGTGTCTGTGTGTGTTTGTGTGTTTGTTACATCTTCACGCCTAAACGGCTGTACTGATTTGAATGAAATTTGGTTAGTGAACAGATTAAGGACCTGGTTTAATATTGGCTACTTTTTATCCTGGTCAAAGGTTCTCTAGGGTCCATGCAGACGAAGTCGTGGGCGGCCGCTAGTGTTAGGTATGATTTAATAATAGTTTTTGAATAAGGTGCAAACTAATTACAACCGTTAGCTGACAAGTGACAGGCAAATAATAGAATTTCTATTATTACATTATTATACTATTACTATTATTATACTTATTTACTAATTAGGTTACAAATCACACTACACTTTTAAAAACTTAAGTCACTTTGTGTGGACGGATTACATTTTTTAATTTCGATTGTAAGCAGCTCAAAAATGTGTCGAAAAGAAATGCAAAATCTTTTAAAAAATAAAAAAATACTGTCTACTTGAGGACCTCCTCTTTTGTTGAAGTCGGTTAAAAAGCATCACAAAATAACTTGAAATCTGAAAAGCTCAGTTAACTCATCTAAGTTTTTATACTTTTTGATTTTGTGCTTTTTATGCTAATGTATAGCACCATTTAACTCTACACTATGTTGTGTAGACATTTATGTGTACACAACACTCGTTTTTCCCTCGTAATGTGTCCGTAAGGTATTCAACGCGAAATGAGCCAAGCGAAATGTAACAAAACAAATAAATATCTCAGTTATTGTGCAATTTTTCACAAAAAACTGTTCTGAGGCGAAGGAATTTGTAGCAATGAGCCTTGCTTCATTTAACAGCTGATATAAAAGTTGCGGAAGAAAACATTGAAAAATTGATTGGGAACATTTTAAATAATGTTCGATCTTTTCTACTTAAATATTTAAGCTATGTCATCGTAGTCATAATTAAATTAAGGTAAAATATTAAAACTATCAGCAAAATGAAAACAGCTCATAAAAAAGTCGGTTAAATCAATTTTAACTATCGTAGAAGCTGTGAGTTAAATTATTTTTAAATACTAGTATTAAGTTTATTATTGTTAAGTTTATTAGCGACCGCCCGCGACTTTATCTGCGTGGAAAGTTTTTTTGCTATGCCTCGGGAAAAATATTTTTTTTCGGGATGAAAGGTACTCTATGTCCTTCTCTGTACCCCTGACAACGTGTATGCAGAATTTCATGATGATCGGTTCAGTAGTTAAGACGTGAAGGCGTAACAATCAAACAAACAAACGGACTTTCGCATTTATAATATTATTAAGGATATAATCTTACCTAGTATTTATTTAAAAAAGTAAATTAACGGTGACGTAACTTACGCCAGGCCCTATAAGTAAGTAAGTAATTTTCCACTATCAACTTTTAAAACTCCTCTAACTACTAAAAAGTGATAAGGTTTAAAATATGCGAATTGCAAAAGACAATCCAGAAACTCATCGGCACAGACTAAAAAACTGTTCCACTTTTAAAAGCGGAAAAAAGTTTTCTGACCGCAGTGTTTAAACAACACTCGACCTCCGTAAGGGTTGTCACCGCACTAATAATAGTGAGCAATTAATTCGGTCGACGTCCGTGCACTCATTACTTTAATGAGAGAGACGTGCCAGCCTTGCTTGTGTGTACTATGCCTTATATATATTTATTGCGTATGTCATAAATTGTTGTGTAATTACTAATAATGCAGTCTGTAAGAGTGTATAAGGGGAGTATTTTAAAGGATAGAGATATTTACTGAAATTCAATAAACGGTTAATGAAAATAAGTTGTAAAAACCGACAACCTCCTTTTGACGACCTCCGTGGTCGAGTGGCTTTGTACACCGGTTTTCAAGGTGTCGCCATCTCTGAGGTCCCGGGTTCCATCCCCGGTTGGGTCAATTTAGAAAACGAACTTTTCTATATTGTCTCAGGTCTGGGTGTTTGTGATAAAACACTACAGAAAATGCAGTATTCTTACCCCCTTACTGATAAAGTATAGCAGTTGTATAGTTACACAATGGTTACTCTCTGTCAAACTATTTAAGTTTCACATTAAAAAGAAAGGGACAAAATACTGCGTAACTATACAACCTTTATTATTAAGGGTCTTATAAATAATACCAGGAAAAGAAAAGAAAAACTAATTACTGATTATAACTAAAGGCCTTTCTGGCTAGGTACTAATTTAAATTGACAATCACTATTTTTGGGCACAAGGGCAGAAAAAAATTTTTAGCAATGTAATAATTAGCAATATACAATAAGAGAACAACTACTTTCTAAGCCCAAAACGGCTTAGAAAGTGGTTGTTCTCTTTTAAACAACCAATAAAAAACATTGTTTTGATGTTTATTTGCACATCAACCGAGCTATTTGGTTATTCTAAGGATAGCTTACACAAGGCGCAAATTACAAAGTGATGTTTATTCATGAGGGGCTACTTTCGAGATCTTGAACTAGCCTTATAGCTGGAATGTTAATTTGGCTGTCTCTAAGCAATTTTGGCCTTCAGTAAAATGTTAAGTGTTTGCTGAAAATTATAGATCAAATTTAATTGTCTTTTGATGTCGTTATAATTATATTTTGAACTTTATACTAAAACCAACTTGCCTAGCGATAGAGACAGTGAGCCCCCCTAGTATGACGACCGAAACAAACTGTCAAAATACATTGTCTTTTGACAGTTGAACGTGCTAAATCTCTATATCATATCGCGTTTGCTAGGGGGGCAGATGGGAATCAAACCTGCGAACTTTAAGAAACCAGGCGTATGCTGTGACCGCTGAGCTTCGCGATACTGTTTTTAAAACTATTATTATTATTAAAATAGTATTGTGAATTTAAAAATACAAATATTTATTATTTCAGTGTTAGTCTCGAAAATAAACTTGTGCATCAACGCCCGAGCGGCCGCATGCGGCCGGATAACAATGGAATATCTATTGTATCCCATTTTGAAGAGTTAAGTTAAGCTGAATAATCTTTAAAAAACAAAAAACAACACGTTTTTCATAAAAAAGTATAAAAATCGAACTAAAAACATGAAAAATGAAAAAAACGGACTAAAAAGTATAAAATAATTTCTTCCGTAAAGATTTATAACTCTATACAAAAACTGAAAACGTGGGGCGCAATTTGTAAGATTTATCATCAATTATCTTTTGCACTTATTTTATGTTATATATGACATTTCAAAACATTATCTTTAGTAAAAGAATTTTATTAAAAAACAGACATAGTAAAAAGGTATTCCATTCCGAAAATCGCAAAACTATCTGAAAGGCATATAAACAGTGCGGCATCTGACTTCCGGTCTGAATTATCATATTTACGGAACCGGAAGCCGGATCCCAACATGGCGGCCGTTGGGTAGCGCGCGGAAAATTACCAAACGCGTAGAGTTGTTATTTTGCAATTTGCGGCTACGGTTTATCATGGAATTTATTGTTCGACCTGTGGACTTATTAAGGTGGTACAATATAACGGTATTTTTGGGCCTTTTATTTAATATGCAGAGTTATTTGTAAACCACTAATAACCTCGCAGGAATAGATTACTTACATCTTAAACAACAACATTTTTTCTACGACTTTTCCGAAAAACGACATAAAATCTACTTTCCATACAAACGTCTGAGCAGCTGATTTGTGTATTTTTATCCTTAAATTAAGATTATGAGTGAAGAAAAAACAATTGCCATATCAAATGCCCTTTTTCTATGGATTTTTTTTTATGAACTCAATTGACGTGACTCACGATTTCGTGTTTCATTTTAACCAAAAAAAACAGGGAGATAAAAACGCAAAATAATTTCATATAACTATTACAAATATTGAAAATTAGACAGTACGTTATCAGGTCAGCTAGCTATTTCGTAAAAGTGTTTATATTTACGTTTGATATATCAATATTTATTTATTGCATAAATAATGCACATTTCGATGGAAGTACAAAAAGTCTTCATATATCAATCTTAAAACCCATTGCAGAACCCTAAGATTTAAAATGCACCCCTTCCTACATTTTTCCAAACCCGATAAACTACCACTGGATTACCTACACTTAAGCACGACTTTACCGACCTCTCTTTCACACATCGTTCCCTCTCACTCACCAGTGAGCACACAGCATTAAAACATGCAGTAGGTCAAACCACTAGAATTTAAAACACAACATTGTTATGCGAAGCACATAAAAACTTTTAGTTTGGGGTTTTTAATTTAAAACTAAAAATGTGTGAGGCAACCCGCTGAAAAGTTGGTACTAAATTGAAGTAGCTTAAACACTAGAGGTGTTTAAAAAAGTTTTTTCTGGTTTTTGTTAAAGTTTTAAATTTCTACAATAGCCAAGTGTTTTGTTTAAAAACAACACGAGTTTTTGTCGTGGCTGGTTTACTGTTTATATTCTTATGTATAGTCACTATAGCAATTTTTAATATTGGTGTGTGTTATCATAAAAAAACAAACAATCAAATACAAGAAAACCTAATAGAAAGCCTAATTTTATGGAAACAATAACCTAATTTGTAATGACGGTACCGACTTCTCTACGCTGTGGTGAATAATACATGTTGTGTCGAGATGTTTATGACCCATCTTTCAGCTTATCGAAAACATCTTCAGAATTAAGTAGATTCACTGCGAAACCTAGATAATAGGACTAATACAATGATAAAGGGGTCTAGTTAGTATGGGAGGACAAGGCAAAGAAAATTTTGTGTATAGAGTTATAAGTTTATTATTATTACAAGATCGTGCGGTATGCCGCAGGATGCCGCAGTTTTCTTTAGTATGCCGCAGGATGCCACAAAGTGCCATGCCGCATCACGCCATGCCATGCTGTTAGTGGCCGCAGGATGCCATAAAAAAAAGGATGACTGGGTATGCCAAAACGTAGCGTGCTTCGCCCCGTGCCGCACCGCCAAGTCCGCCATGCCTGTAGTGGGCCCAGGCCATTTTTATATTATGGTTAATATGGTTACGCCGTCGACTACATAGACGACAGCGACGCCGTCACCGGTTTAGATAAGTTTGTGTAACTGTAGAGCTATCTACGACATTAAAAAAGAACAGCGACAAAGATCAACCTTGCTGGTTTTAGTGGATCTCTGATATTATAAAATACGTTGCGCTTTCTATGATATGAAAAATATACTGTTATTTATAACTATTTATTATTTATATCTTTTTCCTTTTCTTTTAAAAGGCTATTTTGCTTTTTGTATGGGACTAGCTCCGAATTCTTAAGGAAAAACTCAGTTGCTCCATACATTGTACTGAGTAAGATGGAATAGGTAGGTAAAGTTTGACGACCTCCATGGTCGAGTGGCTTTGTACACCGGTTTTCAAGGTGTCGCCATCTCTGAGGTCCCGGGTTCGATCCCCGGTTGGGTCAATTTAGAAAAACGAACTTTTCTATATTGACTCAGGTCTGTGTGTTTGTGATACCACCGTTGTCTCCGATTTCCATAACACAAGTGCTTTAGCTACTTACTTTGGAATCGGAGCAATGCATGTGATGTCAAATATTTAAAGTTTGAAATATATAAAAAATACCGTTTAGGTCTTAGAGCGATTTCATAAGTTTTTTTTTAATTTAAAAAGACAAAAGTAATTGCTTTCCCTTAATGTTTTGGGGTTAAATCGTTTTTTATTCATCTATAAATACCGGGATCACTACATCCGGGGCCGGGACAAAGGTTCAAAGAACCCGGATCTTATTCAATTTAAATGGAGCTTGAAGGTGGACACAGTCATGTCTGAAACGATTCCTGAAAGTGGTATTTCAGGCGTATTAATCAATTGTTTTGATGAAAAGGTCTACTAAAAAATTTAATTTAAGATATTAGAGGGCCTATTTACTAATGACCATAAGCCATTTATAATGTCCCCACTGCTGGGGCACTACTGGGGCTTCCTTATCGGTTTATAAGGAGGATGGGCCATGACCCACCACACGGGCACAATGCGGATTGGTGGGTGCTAACGACTGCAAATGCAGCTTGGACCAATGGCTTAACGTGCCATCCGAAGCACGGAGGAGCTCGAGATGATAAATTTTTGGTCACCCATCCCATGACCGGCCCTTGCGAAAGTTGCTTGACCTCCGCAATAGATAGGCCAGGCGCTAAACCACTGTGCCACCGAACTCCTCTCCTATTACTAATAATACCAAAAATTTTTACGTATTCCCTGTAAAATAAATAACCACAAAAGAAATATTTATAAAATAAAACTTGTTTCGCATTTATATATATTTAAGTATGTAAGCTTCATGTTTTTATGAGAAATAAATTCTTTGAACGTAAATCTCTCTCTCTGTTTTTAATTATTTCATAACTAATGTCGTATAATATGTATGTAATTTATATGAAATGAGATGAGCCAGACGTAACGTTAGCCGTGCCCAGCCGTGCTTCATGATTAAAAAGAATATAGCTTCCGGAAAACGTAAACACACGTAAAGTTCAAGTTATTTGGAAGTCCCCTTCTCACCGCTAGATGGCGCTGTTCGAATGACAGATTTCTAAAGTAAATCTGATTAGGTTTATGAATCGATTTTTAATAAATCAATACAAATGTATTTGGTATCGTCTCGGCGTTGTTACGACACTCCATAAAATCTAAAATGACTTACAACAAAATCACATAATATTAAATAATATACTACAAAAAATACTGCTCGCACCAGATCATGTTGTCGGACGGGAATCGAACCCGCGACCTTTGGATATCCGGTCCAAGGCTCTGACCGCTGAGCTACCGAGTCACTAGTGGGGACGTCGAATTTCTCCTAGTATATCAACTCTTACGCTGCAAGCCAGCGCCATCTTACCACGACAAGGAATTACCTCGACATTCAACTGAAAGTTTCCTATTACATGTAACTTAAAACCTCTATAGCTAAAAATCACGTCAAATCGACGTGACTGACTAGCTCACTGCCACAGTCGTCACATCTTTCCAAAACCGTCCTAGCCCTCGAGCGTTCAGAAAAGTAAATAGCGGATGGCCTTTTGTACCCCACGAAGGTTGACTTTTCTAACGCGCTAGCGTGCGGTTGAAGGGTTGATGGGTACGTGATTGGAAAATATACCGGTTTCCTTTTAACTGTATACACAATACAACACGTATACTTTTATATAAATGTACTGTAAAGCATGAGTCTCGGTAAATAGAGGTGGTTATGAAAGGCCCTACAGATTGATTGACGTGTCTTAAAAGCGTTTAAGATTGGTGTTTCAATAGACTCATATTCTACTAATATTATAAATGCGAAAGATTCTATTTGTAACCTCTTCACGCTTAAACGGCTGCACAAGTTTGAATGAAATTTGGTTGGTGTCATTAGGATTAACCTTATGTTGATCCAGGTCTTTATCTGTCTACCAACCGAAACCGAAGCCTAAGTAATATACTTAGGCTACTTTTTATCCTGGACCCTATTCAATAAAAGTTACAATTGTAATTTACAATTACAATTTTCGTTACATTACTAACAATGTTAGGCGGCTTTTTACTATTCATGTAATACGCTTAAACATAATATAATAATAATAATAATAATAATCTTTAGTTTCTCATCACAAACAATAATCCTAAATTATTCCTTATATTTATGTACTAAGCTAGGTTTGTGTGAGACTGATATCCGAAATGGGTAAGTAAATACCCGTTAGCACAGATCATCAGGCTCCCACCGTCGGACATTTGTGGCAATCTAGTAACAAATGTGTAAACAGCAACGTATGTCGAATTGTAGTTGTAAATTACAATTGTAACTTTTATTGAATAGGGTCCAGGATAAAAAGTAGCCTAAGTAATATACATAGGCTACTAATATACTTAGGCTACTTTTTATCCTGGACCCTATTCAATAAAAGTTACAATTGTAATTTACAATTACAATTTTCGTTACAACACTAACAATGTTAGGCGACTTGTTACTACGCTTAAACATAAACAGCAACGTACGTCGAATTGTAGTTGTAAATTACAATTGTAATTTTTATTGAATAGGGCCTTGGTATTTTTTTTTTAGCAGGTGCCCTGTCCTCACACAACAGTGACGGTTTAAAAAAATACATAAAAAAAACACCATTATGTTACTGTTTTCCAAATTACACAATTCCCCTCCTACATTCCCATACTAAATAGTTGAAATTATACAGCTACATCCATTAAAAATAAGTCTTCAAATCAAATACGATTTTGCTATAATTGATTTATGAACTTGGTAAAGTTAGTACTAACAAAAAACGTGTATCTATATTATGATTCATTGGACAGGATCCTAACCTGATAGGATCCACGCGGAAGAAGTTGCAGGGGACAGACGGTGCTAGTTAGGTTTTTAAAAATAAACATAGAAGAAAGAAAACTTATCTACCTACATAAATAAATAAATAAATATTTGACAACATCACATATATTGCTCCGATTCCAAAGTAAGTAGCTAAAGCACTTGTGATATGGAAATCAGAGACAACGGTGGTATCACAAACACCCAGACCTAAGCCAATATAGAAAAGTTCGTTTTCTAAATTGACCCAACCAGGGATCGAACCCGGGACCTCAGAGATGGTGACACCTTGAAAACCGGTGTACAAAGCCACTCAACCACGGAGGTCGTCATATATTTAGAGAATTTTCATGAACTTATATTTAGAGAATTTAATAGCCTATTATTCCAAAAATAGAAATAACAAACTCTCGAACATTCTGAAATATTTCTTATAAAAACATGCTTCATTTTTTATTCCAAATAAAATCTTGTGAAATGGAAAATTTCCCGAGAAACGCTAAATCGAAAAACAACACAGACACTGAAAACTCCATTACGTAGGTATAATATTGCTAGCTAATTAATTTCCAGATTATTAGGTCCTGAAGGAATGTCGGAACTTAATTATCTTAGTGTGTTAGTGAAATGATATAACAAGGTAGATTCTAGGTAAGTAGCTTTTTAGGGTTCCGTAGTCAACAAGGAAGCCTTATAGTTTCCTCATGTCCGTCTGTCCGTCCCCAGCCTAGCTCATAGACTCTTAGTACTAGAAATCTGTAATTTGGCATGGATGTGCATATTAATTACGCCAACAAATTGGAAGTAAAATTGTGAAATATATATTTCTTGTTATCTACCCTACACGTGAAGTAGGGATGTAATTTTTTTCTTGTCTACCCCATAGTGTGGGGTTTAGTTGGATAGCAATTTTGAAAATATTACGGGTTTGTGGGAACAATTTTTTGATTGAGGTATCCGTTTGTGAATCATTAAATTTTAAAGTGCAAAGAGTCAAGTGTCTTCCCCCCTGCCAGCTAAATAGTTGTTTTTGGATACGTGAAAAAATTCACGGTAGTTGTATATATGACGAAGTTAGAAGAAAAACTATCACAGCTAAGTAGGCTTTACAAGTTTACGAGTAACATTCGACTAACTTATAAAATGTGCTTGGCGAAGTATAAATTCTTTATTAGGAACTACTCAAATAACTTTGTCAGGTGTGTGAAACTACTAAAGTATACATTTAAGTATATGAACCACGGGCTACGGAACCCTACACTGCGCGTGGCCCGACATGTACTTGGCCGGTTTTTTAATTGTATGTGAGGGAGTGGCTTATACAGCGGCTTTCATGATGTTCTGCATACATTACACGAAATTAATTTAATGATCAATAAAGAAAATGGTTTTCTAAAACAGTGCCATCTATCGATAAAAATGAGTACTTCCAACTAATTTGCACTTACCGTTTTCCTGAAACTCAATTTTTCATTAAGAGCGAGCTTCTTATTAAACATGAGGTACGGTTAACGTTACGGCCGGCTCATTTCATACATCTCCATACATTATGGGGCATTAGTTTTCGGATCACGTAGCGGGCCGTCGAGTTGAGACATTGGTCTCCGCTGACTCCATTTTAACTTTGATGGGGTGGAAATGCGATGAACTATACACTACACAACTTTGCAAGAGGAAGATTGATACAGTGAAACCCGAATTGAACCCAATTTACTCTGTTTTCTATTTAAGATGTCGTTAAATTACATTGTCGTTTTTATTTTAAAGGCTTAAGCTGTGTTTTAAGATTGTTTTTATATTAGGGCTAGTTAACACTAAGGGAATATGTATATTGTGATAAGCACCATATGTGTTGTTACATAACCTAATAGACACTAGAAATCTTGTTGCGATCGGCAAATATCATAAATGCAAAACAGAATTTGATTGGTTACTTTAGTTACTTGTAGTAGTTTTGATTGGTTGTTTCGTACGATACCGGTATACGGGGGTGATTAGGAACTGCGGGGTGAAAAATAACATCGACATTTTCGATTAGAAAAATAACAAAACAATCAAAAATTATCAGAATCAAAAAATATAAAAACAAAAAATCATTTTGAATTTTCTGATATGTTACCTATCAAAAATTTCGCTGTTGTTGTTCTCCAAGCAGTTGCTAGTCACCCCAGTTAACGGATTGAATACATCACCCGTCAAAATTGCAGAAAGGGCATAAGTCCAACAAAATTTAAAAACAAACTTTGATAAACGGAACGTTTCATACTCATAACCGAAACAAATAATGCAAAAACGGCATTACTTCGAACACTCCGGTACAGTCTCTCGATCATCAAACTATACAGTTTGTGCAGAAAGGGCACAACGTAAATTATAAAATTAAAAAGATTTTACTTAATTCCCTAATGTAAATTTAAATAGACTAAGGCCCTTTCTGCAATATGTGATTCTTAGCTTAGATAGTACTCGTAGCATGGGTTTTTTTGAAAGAAGTCTTTATAAACAGTGTCATAATTTCTAAAACTCTTGATTGATCATAATGACTAATGTTTTGCCAACCTAAACATAAAATATAAAGTAAGTAGACATAATATGGTGTAAAAAGTCTGGAAAAAAGTTTAGAACGGGTGGTGGGAAAATAGAGACGATTCAAAAGTACTTAATTATTATGTTTATTTGAATAAATAAATTTTGACTTTGACTTATAGCCACTCGGACCAAAATCGCGGTTTTCTGCGCATGCGCATAGACATTTTGTACATATTATCTTCTTCTTTCTTATCGTATGAGGATTAGTGGCCACCTCTGGTGTTAGAATTTATCAAGCCGCCTGTAAGACCTCTAACTTGGCTTAACGACTGTTATCAGACGACAATAGCCAGGACCGACGGTTTAACGTGCCCTCCGAAACACGGAAGCGCTCAGTTGTACCTTAACGGTCACCCATCCGAGACCTGGCTGGACCGAGCGTTGCTTAACAAACGTGATCGAGTACTATCAGTCTGTCAAGCTCCGCCATGAGCGCTTCATGAAATTCTCAGTACAGCTGTGTCAACACAAGGAGTATTCTTAGCGCAACAAAACAAATGAGGGGTGAGAGGACCTTAAGCCCGGTTTCCACCAAAGCGGAGAGGATAGGACATGTCTCATTTTTCTATAGAATATTTCCACATCTCCTCTCCGCTTAGCTCGCGCGCGGCACAAGATTCTATAGAAAAATGAAACATCTCTCCTCTCCGCTTTGGTGGAAACCAGGCCTTAGGGCCTAGACAAGTGGCAAACGCTTTCGATTATTCGAATAGAATATAAGTGACAATAGGTATTTGAAATAGACATTTCAAAATATCATGATTGTCTATGGTCGACATCTTACTTCAATTACATACAAATTTCTTTTCTATTCGAATTGTAGAATGCTACTTGGCTGTAGGCCTTATGTCTAAACACGCATAGACCCAAGTCCCTACTTCCCAAGAGTACTTACACAGCACGTTGATGGTGTGTGTCGCCACCACATTCTCTGTGAGCTGCGCGTTGATGCCGTGGCAGACCACGACCACGGAACGCCTGTTTGGTTCCACCACTACTGTGATATTTGATGTGGTTATCCAGCCACCTGCAGAAAAAAGTTTTCGTAAGAAAAAGTAATGCTGTAGACTTGCCTGTTGTTATACGCTGTGAAATTAATAAATAAGTATTTGACAACATCACATACATTGTTCCGATTACAAAGTAAGTAGCTAAAGCACTTGTGTTATGGAAATCAGAGACAATGGCGGTAACACAAACACCCAGACCTGAGCCAATATATAAAAGATCTTTTTCTAAATTGACCCAGCCGGGGATCGAACCCGGGACCTCAGAGATGGCGACACCTTGAAAACCGGTGTGCGAACCACTCTACCACGGAGGTCATCATAATAATTATATTCATAATGATTTATTCTTCTTCAACAACTTCTTTTAAATAACGGTAAATAATATTTTCATTTGATTGTTTTAAACTATAGGTGGATAAATATTGAGCAAATAACACATACATTTTAATAACGATAATAAATTGCAAAAGCATTAATTGTATTATGGAAATTAGAAACAACATAATTCCCAATATCGATATAAATACCTCAGATATGACAAACGCCAAACAATAATTTAATTTCCATGAAAGTCTAACTTTTCCAAGTTTAAGTATTTAATGCTGCTTGTATAAGTATAAGGAATAAAGTTTATTTTTGACTGACAACATCTTTCACGATAAAGTCTCTCAGAGATTTAAAAAAAGGTATTTTCTGTTCTGAAAGTCGCGACAAAGTCTTGGCAACAACCTTGAACAAAATCACGAAGAATATTCCTCAAAAATTATTTGGACGTTCATGTCCTTCGCAATCTTTATTAGTTATTTGATACGAAATTTTCTTGCAGTGCAAAAATCCAAGAATCTTTGATGGAACTTGAGTCTAATTTTTTAGCGTCCCTTTATATTTAATTCTTAATCTTAAAAAAATATTTCGACTTTCTTGGGTGTGAATTTTGTTTTTATGGGACTAACTTAAACGGGACTAGCGACCCGCCCTCGCTTCGCTTCGGTTTCTTCCTTTTTTTGCCAAATGCGACCTCCAACAGCACCCAAAAAGAAAACAAATACCATACAGTCGGTCGTCACCGCCATTCGCTCTAAGAGTCTGTTTCCGTTTCGTTCGAGTCCCGTCCCGACATCGGTGTAAGAAACGCGCTTGAATTTATTTTCGCGCGTGTTAATTTTTTACGACAACTCATAAGATATTCATTTAAATTGTATGGTGTAAAGGTTTAAATAATGTGCATGAAATGCTTAAGGTAACTGTATCCTTCTAAATAGCTTTCCAAATTATAGCATTGTACGTGATCAATTTTTTTGAAGATATAATGGGTATAGTGGCTATACTTAAAAGATATGCTATCACGGACTTTCTGTAGATATAATAAGAAAGAGAAATAATTATATACTACCACATAATATACTAGAAAAAATACGACTCGCACCAGATCATGTTCTCGGACGGGAATCGAGCCCGCGACCTTTGGATATCCGGTCCAATGCTCTGACCGCTGAGCTACCGAGTCACTAGTGGGAACGTCGAATTTCTCCTAGTATATCAACTCTTACGCTGTAAGCCAGCGCCATCCCACCATTGTACAAGGAATTACCTCGACATCAACTGAATACCTTTCCAGATATTTTTAAACAATTGATTAAGATGAGAAAGCTATATAATTTTTAAATTTTGAGATTTAAGCATTCACAATGCTATTTTATATACTACCACATAATATACTAGAAAAAATACGACTCGCACCAGATCATGTTCTCGGACGGGAATCGAGCCCGCGACCTTTGGATATCCGGTCCAATGCTCTGACCGCTGAGCTACCGAGTCACTAGTGGGAACGTCGAATTTCTCCTAGTATATCAACTCTTACGCTGTAAGCCAGCGCCATCTCACCATTGTACAAGGATTCCCGTCCGAGAACATGATCTGGTGCGAGTCGTATTTTTTCTAGTATATTATGTGGTAGTATATAAAATAGCATTGTGAATGCTTAAATCTCAAAATTTAAAAATTATATAGCTTTCTCATCTTAATCAATTGTTTAAAAATATCTGGAAAGGTATTCAGTTGATGTCGAGGTAATTCCTTGTACAATGGTGAGATGGCGCTGGCTTACAGCGTAAGAGTTGATATACTAGGAGAAATTCGACGTTCCCACTAGTGACTCGGTAGCTCAGCGGTCAGAGCATTGGACCGGATATCCAAAGGTCGCGGGTTCGATTCCCGTCCGAGAACATGATCTGGTGCGAGTCGTATTTTTTCTAGTATATTATGTGGTAGTATATAAAATAGCATTGTGAATGCTTAAATCTCAAAATTTAAAAGAGAAATAATTTCATCATATTTAATTTTTTTATAGCTCAAAAGGTTTATGCAGCGTTTTCGATGCAAGCCCCCAGTCAGCTTAATTTTTGCCGACCTCTTTAATTTATCGTCATATTTACCAATTTACATAAAACCTCAACTTATTTTACACTTAAACCTTTCTCAGGAATCACTCTCTCAATTGGTAAAAACCGCATGAAAATCCGTCCAGTAGTTTTACCCTTAGAAAAAAATACAGACGCGGCGAGGGACTTTGTTTATTGTGTAGTGATATCAGCTAGGAATGAAAATCATTTTGTAAGAACACACTTCTCCTTACTTTTAGGAAATCCTGCAAACTGAGATAGGTATTTATTAGGGTATTCCTTTATTTATTTATTTTATTTTATTTATCATAGGAAGACCAACAGCCCATATTACATAAAAAATTATAAGAAAAATTCCTTCCTTAGATATTACAGGCTGATTGCTGATTTCCAGTTGCAGGTTTCGATATCAAATTTATTTCATTTCTCTAATTTATTTAATTTCAAATCGCCAGTTGTAAGGGGAGGGTATGGCCTCTGATATTTTAAACATGGCAGATGTCAACTCTTACCTTCAGGAGATATAACAGTTCTGTTGCTAGCTTCCTTATGGTGTTTTCCTAGCACCAACCACTTCACATCAGCAGCAGGGTTGGAAGGCGCAGTTGCACAGCTGAGAGGCACCGGGTCCCCTACCCTGGCTTCTGAAGGGCCGGTGATGGTCACGTGGGCTGGGGCAACTGAGAAAAAATGAGGTTGAATATTGAAGAACATCAGCATTACAATACATTGCTCCGAATCTAAAGTAAGTTAATAAAACAATGTGTTGTGGTAATAAGAGTCAATGATGATACCACTAACACCCAGACGTGAGACAATTAGAAAAGTTAGTTTGTTTTAATTGACCCAGCCGGGGATTGACCCGGAGCCTAGCGACACATTGAAAACTGGTGCACAAGTGAAATCAAATTAAAACTTAATCAAAGATTTTTCACCTCACATTCGATCGTGCGTTAGAATTTGTATGGGATTGGACCACGGAACTAAGTTTTTTTATGTGGATGGGACCGCCATTTAACAAAAATATGTGGTGTACTACATTCATTCTCATTATTTTACTTTAGATTAGTGAATATGTAAAAAACTTTAAAAAAATAATTAATAAAGCTGCTAGTGACAATGGAAAAGGAGAAACCTTCATAAAAACATTCACTGCAATGTTTATTTCGAAAATCGATCGGCAATCGAAATTAATTATACTCTATTAACATAAATTAATATTATAAAAATTGTGAAATCTCAGCGAAAAACAATCGTAGTAATTTTCGTAGCTAATAACACAGCTACGCCGTAGCACGTCGTAGCAAATTCGTAGCTCACGTAGACATGCGTCACAGGTATATTAAACAACCAGAATAAAAGTTTTGAGCAAACAAAAAGCGCGGGTACACCAAGGGTACATTACTACACGCACAGCACAGGGTAAAAAATCTTCTGTTAAGACAGCTTTCACGCAGGGTTGCGAACATAGGGGTGCCAGTTTTCGTACATCTTTAAATCGCTTTATGAAGCTTTTTCTTCTGGTTTCCACAGACGATTTTTGTTTACTCTGTGCTTGCATTTACTAACAATGTTCATATCCGATGGTTTCAGAGATTCTTCTTTCACAAGATCTTAAGTGGAAACAAACCAGATAATAATTTTATTTGCATTGAATAGAGCATGCAGTATGCGCAACTCAATAAAGCAGGCAGTTTCATAGTTCAGATCAAATTAAATTGTTTATATTTTGATGTGCAGTTATTGTAGTATAAAATTTCATTAAAAACAACTTTTCAACCTTCGCAACTTTCAGGTTTCGTGTTTATAAGTGTTTTTTACAGGTGTAACTATTATTATGATAAATATTATATTAGGATTTATTGCCAGGCTTACGTCCAAATACTCAATGGCTTCTTGGCTAAAATCTTTAGTTAAGGTCTCCTTAACTTTAAGGAAGCTGTCAGATTCATAAAGTTCCTGTCAAATCTGAAAACTTATTTTTATTTAAGGGTGCCTTAAGGCCCCTTTATACCTCAAGTGGCATCCTCATTTGAATTAAATTGATTGCTCGCTAAGTACATAATGTATCGAAAATTCACATGTACAGATTGAAGCTAAGGTTCTATAGTTTATTTACAAACAATAACCTCTGTAAAATTTTGTTCGTTGTAGTAGTAGTTTGCAAAAGTGCTAAAAGTGGCGCGAGCAATATATTTAATTAAAATGAGGGCGCCACTTGAGGTATATAGGAGCCTTAACTTCAAGATTCGTTTGAGTATTTGGCCATTAAAACCTTGAGTAATACTGTGAAGTATCTTTAAAGAAGTTTTGTTTTATCTATCATAAATGGACATCATCTTTTGTCTTCAAAACAAACAACCTTTCCCATATATTTAATGTCACATAAGCAAAGGTTTTACGTTCACAGACGGAACCCTAAAATAAGGAACACAATACGGTATCTCCTTATTGTTATTTTGGAGATAATTTGAAGTTCATGTTATTATTTTTGGGTCACGACTTTGATAAAATTCGCTTATGTATTTAGTGTCAATAATTTTCACAGTTTTCATATTTTTGAACATTATTTATTTATATAATACTAAATAATATACTAGAAAAAATACGAGTCGCACCAGATCATATTCTCGGATGGGAATTGAAACCGCGACCTTTGGATTTCTAGTATATTATTTAGTATTGTATAAAAATAGCATTGTGAATGCTAAAATCTGAAATTTAAAAACAATATTTATTTGATAACATCACAGGATTACAAAACTCAAACTACACTAGACTTCAAAACTTAGTGCCACACTTTTAAAATTGTTATAACTTTTAAAATACACAAGTTATTTTCGAAATAAAAAGGACTAAACATTTTTTTTTAATAATAACTTCACATTAGACAACTTTCTTGAGAATTTTTTTTTTTAATTTTATTTCACAACTCTAAATTCTATTGTTTAAGAGAAATTACAATTAAGTGTGGCACTAAGTTTCGAAGGCCAGTGTATTTAAACGTGTGGAATTTTAAGTTAATAGATTCTTATTATTTTGGGGTAATTTGACGTACATTATTTATTACGCTCCAAATGTAGACTAACAAATTCGACGTGATTCATAATAAACATTTACTTGAAAATTACAGAAATAATCATGAAAATAATAAATGACGAATAATAGTTTGATGAATAATTCAATAAAACACAGTGCTTCGGATATTCACAGTAACACACACAATATTTATACATGTTTCAGTAGACGACGCGATTTTGAGAAAATTCAAAATGGTAGCTTTTAAAAAGCTTTTAAAAGCTCTCCCTAACTTGTACAGAAAGTCATTTCTCCCAATATTAAACTAACTAAAAATTACTAGAAATAACTAATGTAGTATTTACACGAGTCGACTTGACGTGCAACTTGGCAGGCGATTTTAATCAATTAGCGATTTTTATCGACAATCACTTGTAAAATCTAATAGCAAACCTAATTTCAATGAGGTGGCGATTCGATTTTACAAGTGATTGTCGATAAAAAGCGCTAAATTGACTAAAATCGCCTGCCAAGTCGACCCGTGTAAATACCGCCTAACTAAACAATAGTCTTGGTGAGGCTGTCTGTAGGACCACTGTTTGTACTGAAAACTGGGCTAATATTATTATAGAACTCTGCAAACTGTGCAGAGTACACAGCGATAGAAATTAAACGAAACGATTTAATTTTCAGTCGGTCAGATGTGAATTTTGAAAATTAATTCATTACTAACAGTTTATATTACAAGTTGTTGATATAAGATAGTGTAATTATGATTCTAAGATTTCTTTTAATTTTATATAATTATTTATAGTATTTTTAAATTGTTTAACATTTATTTTTCTTAAATGTGTAAGTTGTTTTAAAATTAAACATTTCTAAGCTTTCATTTTGTTAGTTTTTGGCCCACATTGTTTTATTTCTAGCCTACTTCATTCATAAATAGATTGCGAAATAAATAATTTGAATATATTACTTTGTAAATAATTACACAATACTTATTTAAGTAAGAAGATTGGAATAAAGTTAAATATTAAAACGCAAAACAATTATTTGTAAATCATTAATTTGTTAATTATAAATATAATATTTAGCTCTATTATAGTTTGTACTTTCTTAACAAGTTATTCTACATTGGTGAGATGGCGCTGGCTTGCAGCGTAAGAGTTGATATACTAGGAGAAATTCGACGTTCCCACTAGTGACTCGGTAGCTCAGCGGTCAGAGCATTGGACCGGATATCCAAAGGTCGCGGGTTCGATTCGATCGAGAACATGATCTGGTGCGAGTCGTATTTATTTCTAGTATATTATTTGATATTAAGTTATTCTAATCTTTACTTAAGTAATTTAAATTCATTGCTTTATCATTAAACTTATCAAATATAAATGACTTTTCACCAGAATTTTCTTTTTAATTAATAAAATTTGAATTATACTGAGTAAACATTTTGGCAACTCAAAGTTTGGACCAAGAGTGATTGCTTCGTTCGTAAATGGAATAATTTAGCTGAAAAATATGGTTCTATTAAATTTTTCGCATTCACAATGCTATTTTAATATTAAGATAAATAAATATTAGAAAAAATACTAGAAAACATCAATTCACCCGTAGCACCTCAGCCGGGACTCGAACCTCTGGGATTCTGGCCCAATGCACTAACCAATTATGCTACCGAGTCGCTAGTGGGAGCAGCGAAATCTTCTAGTACTTTTTACTTCTTCGCTGCAAGCCAGCGTTATCCCATCAATGTGAGGAAATACCCCTGACATCCGAAAGAAACAGTCAGTGGTCAGTGCATTGGGCCGGAATCCCAGGGGTGCGGGTTCGAGTCCCGTCTGAAGTGCAACGGGTAAGTCGATTTTTTCTAGTATGTTTTCTAATTATCTAAATATGGTTCTAATTTATTTTGTGTTGCAATAGTATAGTATAAAATATTTCGATTTTTTTAAATAATAGTTGTGATTTTACTGAATTTATTTTGTAAGTACAATGTACCTCAGAATTAACTTGATCTTTACTACCAATGATATGTTTGAGCCCCAGCATGACCGACGATACACGATATATATCGCGTGATATAGCGTTTTATCGACACCCAACTGTCAAAGTCCATTGTTTTTGACAGTTCAACGTGATAAATCGATAAATCATATCGTGTTTGATGAGGGGGGCTGGTTCGATTCCCAGGAGACGATTTTGAGCTTAGCTTCTCCTGGATTCAACACTGAAAAAATGCGGGTACCTAGTGGTTTAATATAGCTTTACCCAATAGTTTGTAGTACAAGCGACTCAGTGCATGTCACAAGCAGGCATCGAATCCGGTTCATCGAAGTGGAAATGCTTTGATCGGATAACCGAATATATAGACACGGAGTAAAAAAAACCTGTGTTATAGACAAGGCGGAACATTTTGCTCGTTTATAACCGCTTGACTGTTTTTGTTTACAAAAAACAATCTGAATATCCTACTTCCTATTATATCCTACTAATAATGTAAATGTGAAAGTTGCGCAAAAACGGCTGAACGGATTTGAATGGAAGGCACATAGATAATTTTTATAATCTGGCTTAAAACAAAGGATATTTTTATCCCGGGCAAAAGTACCCTACGGATTTTTCGAGTGGTCATGCGGACGAAGTCGCGGGCGGAATCTAGTGGTTCTAAATGACGAGGTTGGAGTCACTGTATCGGAGATTAATTATTAGTGTTAAAGCTATGGAAGTTATTTTTTATTTATTATTATTATATTTAGTTAGATATTCTAGGAAGTCAATGTTTATGTTACTCAAGAATAATGCCCAGTATTAAATACATCGAACGACGAAATCGATGTTCGGATTACGTCGAGTTTTTACGTAATAGGCCCTCTGATACAGTTACTTTACATGTCATGGTTTGTTTACATTAATGACTGCCGAATACTTTATTCTCAAGTTAAAATAACCAATACAAATCTACTTGCGACATTAAAACAAAACTACTGAAGCTCCGATAGCCCTTCGTTCCCCCGCGTACTTCAAACGCACTTTGACTACCCAAGCAAAAAGAGTATAACTGCAAAACTGGAGTTTTCGCGTTACGGTCTACTTGGAAGGCAGTCCTTAGGGACATTGGCGAGTTACCTGCTCTTTGTAAATAAACAATGATTGGGGGTGGGCGGAGCAGAATGAGGCAGTGAAGTTTTGCCGTTTTATTTGGTATTTATTTGATAGAAGCTACTTTTTGTTTTAATTCTTAGTTGGTATACAGTTAGAAAATTTTGTGTTTGCATCACTTCATCACTGTGATAATAGTGTATGGTATTGAACTTTGTTTGTTTTACATCCATGCATACTCTATGATGACTGTACTGTTTTTTTTAAATGATTTACTATCATGTCTTTGCAAGTAACTTGATGTTTACGCAACAATCTAACATTATCATTATGGCTGTCGCCTTTTGTCAAGCTAGATAGACTAGAAAAACTCTTACACTAAACTGATAATTGAATCTGGGACCCTTGGTTGTGTACCGGCTAATAGACCGTTAAAGTGTTCGAATCGTGCTAGAATGTTAACGACTTATGTGATAAGTCTAAATAGCATCATAAATCGCTAACTTCTAAGCAATTGTACCACATAAATAACAATTAAGTACTATGCTTTTTGACTACCCTTTAAAGGGTTATATATCAAAGGATTCAGTTTACCCATGAAAAGGGAAATCGTTGCGTTTGCAGAATTTACCCGTCTCCATTGCCAAAATCCCTCCTCTGCAACTTTCCGAAGACATTCCGAGTTTATAAAATGGAAATCGCGGGATTTATTAAGTATTAACGGGAGGGTACGCACAAATTGTAATAGGAAAATATTTATTGGATGTTGCCTCGTTCTCTCGTTTTGTGGGGCTTTCGGCTTAAGGCGTTTTGTCATGCGTATGCCGGTTTGTTTTTGTTTGGCGCTTTTAAGCGAATAAATAGAATTTAAATAAAGTCGTTGCACGTGGCAGATTTATTCATGCAAAGTAAATTATTATTCATGCCCAGGGCAAAGAGAATAATTTTGATTGTACACGTATTTTATTTTAAGTAATCCTTTGTAATAAATAAGTTAATAATCATAAATGCTACCAAATTACGAGATATTAACAAACAAATAAATAACGGGTTGACGTTTCCTTATAGTAATTAATATTAATATTTTTTGCATGTTGTGTCGGTACGGTTACGGTAACAGTATGTACGTTGTGGTGCACACAGACCATAAGACAGAAAATAAACTTTTCTAAGATCAAAATGATAAATACTTACAAAGTACAGTGAGGTCTATTTCTGCTTTCAAAGTGTTGCTGATCATGATGTTCTTCGCTTCGCACGTGTACCGAGCTTTATTGTCAGAAGCATCTGCTTTGAAAGATAGGACGTTTTCAGACATTCTGCCACTCGTTCTGTAACAAAGATATGGGTAATTAAGTCAAGGGTAAAGTAACACAATCTTGAACCAAAAAAATTGCAAGCGAAGACGGTTATAATAAGCTATTCCTCTTAGCTTTATGTTTTTATGCTTTGTGGTCATGACATGAGTAAAAGGTTTGACCGAACATTGTACAAACAAATTATTATTATTCAGTCTGCTTTTTGAACAATTTTTGTTTTGTGGTCATCATTTAAGTTTTACGTAATAAGAAAAAGTATAAGAGGAAAACATTCATGACACTAAAATAGGACAAATAGAGTCAAATGACACTGATTTAGTAACAGCTAAAAGTTATATCTCTTCATAATTTTCCCAAAATAATAATAAAAACCTTTTTTTGACAATCTTAATTGCAATTCCTATCTTCAAGTAATAATCTCAAATAAAACAAGCACCAGACCAACTAATGTCAATTGTAACGAGAACTACTGCCGACAAACTGCTATGCAGTTTGGCAGACATAATGATTAAATACTGTAACTGTGTCTTCTTTTTAATAAATAAAATAAAAAACAAAGCTCTTGGCGGCAGAACTATACATTAACTCGCCAGCTATTTAATTTTCACGTTGTATAAGTTCAAACAAGTATGTACCTAACTAACTACAGCTGCATATAAAATACTAAGTTCTTGTAAGTTGGAACGTTTCCAGAATCAAGATATGAGAGTTTGTTTGCCAGATGATCTCAGAGGGCTTGTGCTCTGTTTCTTTGGCTACGTAACGTAACCATGGGTTATAAATTTAAGCAAATACAAGGACTTGGTGGCCTTGTGTTTGCTTAAATTTTAAAAACATAAATTACAAAATAAAAAAATCTAACGAAAAAGTAGTTTTTCTTACAAACATAGTTTTAGTTTTGAATAGCCAAAAATTGCTAAACGTAACACAGGCATTAATAAAATAAGTAGGTAGGTACCTATTGAATTTTTTATATTCTTCGTTTGGAAGTTATTACTTATGCACTACTGTACTACGTATTCGTAGTACAGTAATAGAAATGGGTGTTTAGTTTTTGCATGGACTGTTTTCTGTATTATCACAATAATAGAGATTTTATACATTAGTTAGAAGAAGAATACATTAAATAGTAAGTAATTTATAATAAAGCAGATCCATTTCCATTGTTTCCAACAATCCCGCTAAGATACCGAAGAAGCGGTACATGACTAAAGTTACGACGTCTTAAGGCAAACTCGTGTAACTTGAAAACGAGCGTTTTCCCCGCTTCACTTTTTAAATTTTCTTTGTAGGCACCAGACAGAAACCGCGTTGAAAATTATTCATTTCCAACATCTGCAAGTTTAAAACTAACCTCTGCTTCGTAGTTGCTGCAATATTTATAAAGCGTTGAATCTGCGGTTATTTCTTTTTTTTTTCAAGTTTCTCCGTGAAATTTTTAAATATATCTGGCATTAGGCAGTGGTTGTTGGGCAAATATTACAAACTTTTCGAAACAATCACTATTGTAGATCTTCGAACGTCGAAATTCAACTTTTTTATTATCTATCATTCGTTTTTTCTGGTAAGCCAAAAATGTGATATGATAAAAAATATGCCTCTCTTTTTTAAACTAGTAATGCTTATATAAGTTTTTTTGCACTAGAGATGATTAAATACTCAAGTTATTAAACTCACAAAGCGATCCATTTATAGGCACGCGAACAATCCTCTTTGTAACAGAGTCTTTCCAAATTTCGAACTAAAAACGTAATTACGAATTCAAAAGCGAGAATCCGCTGAGAAGTCGGCGAATAAGTCAAACTTCCGTCTCAAGAGATTGTTTTCAGTTTTGCGTTTTCGCGAGTTATGACGTTTTGCCACAGTGCGGCGTAATACAGTATACCCATTATTACCCTAGTCATCAGATATTTTAATTAAGGAAAATATTAAATTTTTGTTAGGTATCCAAAATACCTATTACGATATCATATTTTAAACATAATTATATTAATTTAATAACAGTACAGTTTGTCATAAGGTTGGAATGGATTAATTACGAGATAAAAGTATTTGAAAACATAGTTTAAAAACATTTCCTATTTTTAAATTAATGTGAACTACTTTTAAAACTGCACCACAGCCTTCTTAGGCTTATAGTATAAAATTTAAATTAAATTAAAATTTATTTTGCGAACAGATTTTAAATAACATTTCAATGACGTCGGTTAAAACAGATTGATCCTAAAAATATATTTTATAAAGTTTAAGTAAACTAAGTGACATAATAATATATCATTTATAGTGTCATGAACATAATGGATTTTGAACAAACGCCAAATACAAAACTTGCTTTATAGAATTAACAGTCCATAAACTTCATGAAATAGGCTTTGTCTTTCACACGAGGAGACCAAACTAACCTACATTACAGTTTTACAATGAATTTTAGTACATTTACGGATTTAAATTTTAAGGTCAAACATTTTGACAACTTGAGTGCAGTGGTCAACATACGTCTACTACGCAAGAGGGCCCGGGTTTGATGCCCAGCCGGGCAGAAATTGAAATGAAGAATTTTAATTTATGTGTCTGGGTGTTGCTATGTATAATGAGTATATATTTAAAAAGTATATAAGTAGTATATTAGTTGTCTAGCACCCATATTACAAGCTTTGCTTAGTTTGGGGATAGATGGCGCTGTGTGAAATTGTCCAAGCATTTATTATTTTATATTATTTGTTAATATTCATAATCACTACTACTGTATTTAGAGAATAAGTTTGTTGTTTGTTTATTAAGATTTCATGTCTTAACTACTGAGCAGTACCCTTAACACAAACATCTATCGAGAAAAAAAACGTGCGTCATTGACAGTAACTCTATCAAGTACTTTATACTTGATAGAGTGACTGTCAATGAGAAAATTAATTTCGCTTTTCAGCGGTAGAAGGCGCTGTACAAATTTGTCATACAAAATTACTGTATCGAATTTTTTAACGCGCTTATTTTTTCTCGATATGAAATTTTGCATACACGTTGTCAGATACAGACAAGGACATATGGTACCTTTCAACCATAGAAAAACCACTGTTCTCAAGGGTTAAAAAACCGGCCAAGTGTGAGTCGGACTCGCGCACGAAGGGTTCCATAAAAATAACGTTTGTTGTATGGGAGCCCCCTTAAATATTTGTTTTATTTTAATTTGATTGCTTATTTTTAAAGTGAATATAATAACTAAATATTCTGTGAATATTTCAAGCGTCTTCCTGTTGCCGTTATTAATATTGAGCAAAAACGAACAAAAAAAATCATGTTTGTTGTATGGGAGTCTCCTTAAATATTTATTTTATTCTGTTGTTTTAGTACTTGTTGTTAGAGCGGCAACAGAAATACAGTATCTGTGAAAATTTTATCTTCTTACTATCACGGTTCATGAGACATAGCCTGGGAACAGACGGACAGACAGACATACAGCGAAGTCTAAGCAATAGGGTCCCGTTGTACCCTTTGGGTACAAAACCCTAAAAATTAACTGTCCACGCAGATAAAGTCACGGGCGCCCGCTAGTTTATTAAATTTCATAGGTATAATCAAGCAAATCCTTAATGTTTTTAGTTTGGTTCTACTGAAAGTTTCTGCTCTGTGGTTCAACTTGAGTTATAAAAGTGTAAATTATGCATTTAAAGTAGACTCGTTTGTAAACTAAAGATTTAATCGGTATGTTAATTTTAGAATATTATACTCGCACTTTCTTATAATAAATAAATAAATAATTGACAACATCACATACATTGCTCCGATTCCAAAGTAACTAGCTAAAGCACTTGTGTTATGGAAATCAGAGACAACGGTGGTATCATAAACACCCAGACCTGAGCCAATATAGAAAAGTTCGTTTTCTAAATTGACCCAACCGGGATCGAACCCGGGACCTCAGAGATGGCGACACCTTGAAAACCGGTGTACAAAGCCACTCGACCACGGAGGTCGTCATCGTCATAGTTCAGACTTACATTTCCATAGTTTTTGACCATGTTGTTTTTTCTACATTAGAGAAAACACCATGGTCAACAGAATTGAAAACTATGGCAAGTAGACAAAATCAACGTTGTATTAATTACTTTTCATCAATGAAAGCCTTTGGCTGTATTCCTGTTTTGATTTTTTGTATAATAATGATTTCTACATGTCTAAAGAATGGTATTTTTTAAGTTTTTAAAGATGATTATCTCTTTTAATAATTAATTTACGAAAAAAATAAAACATAAGAACATAGCCAAATCCCTTCTTTAAATTATAAAAAAAGTAAGTAAATCGGTCCAGTTTTGGAGGAGGGAACAGGGGACTATGAAACGTTGATATTGTTTATTTTCCATAGGAATTTCAATTCTCTCAACCCTGGTGTATTCTCTTAAGGCCCCTATATACCTCAAGTGGCGCCCTTATTTTAATTTTTATTGCTCGCTAAGTACATAATGTATCGAAAGAAAAAGTGGCCACTTTTAGCACTTTTGCGAACTACTACTACAACGAACAAAATTTTACTGAGGTTATTGTTTGTTAATAAACTATAGAACCTTAGCTTCAATCTGTACATGTGAATTTTCGATACATTATGTACTTAGCGAGAAATTTATTTAATTAAAATGAGGGCGCCACTTGAGGTATATAGGAGCTTTAAGTGCGTATAATGTGAAAACAAACAAAAAGTTCTGAGATATTAAAAGCTAAGTAATAATGAGCCTAAAGTAATCATAAACAACTTTCAGTATCTTTAAGTCGGCTTTAAACCTATGATTATTATCTCAAAACATTAATCAATTATGTTAATATTATCTAAACCAAAAATTTCAAACTTTATCCCGTTTGCACAACTGCAACTCGACCAAGATGGCGCATGACAGCTAAGTTCATGACTCCGTTTTGGTTTTAATATCTACCTAATTTGGGCGAGTTGTAGCAACGAAAATACTTTTTAACGCCCCAAAAAAGCGATACAGTCGCGCATCAAAATGCCACCCGAAAAACTTTATGATTTAACCCCTCAACCGCTGACCGAGTATTTACACCCTCTTTGTCTTAACGCTTCGCTCCAGTGACCACGAGTAATATTATCTTGCTCCAGTGATTTTCTCACGATGACCCTTAGTAAACAATCATGTGAGAATGTTTTATACCGTGTGGTAGAGGATTTGTGAAAGGAGTTTGGTGACTTGTCTTTGGTCGTTTTAAGGTTTGTAATTTGAGTCAAAAAGTTAGTTTTTGTCAAATATAGATGTCGCTATTAGCTTGACAACTTAATTATTATTAATTTGCAGAGCTTATGCTCTGCTTAGTTTTGTGTGTCCAATTAGTGATAAACAATTTATGATTCCAAAACAAATGCTTAATTCAATAACTACGTCTATAACATAACATCATATTTTCATTAGTTAGATTTTAACCCTCGACTGTCGGTTTTCTGTAGATGTTTATTTTTCCGTGATAATTAAAATGTTACATAATAATTTGCTTTACTGAGAATTATCTGCTCTAGGTTATATAGCCCTTAATGTTTAACTTTTTTTTTAATAACACCACAGCCTCTATACCAAAAGCTGGTTTAATTGAAATACTTATCTCACGAATCTATATTCTTACAGACACGCTCGGTGCTCCCAAGTTATCCCACAGGATAGTTACAGACACCTAATGTGGGAAAAAGATACCGCAGACTATGGCGGCCATCTCGTTTAATTGTTTTCAACACACTTGCTCGTAAATTGGTCCTTATTACATCGCTTTTAGGGCCATAAACTAAGCTATAACACACACGTGCGTAATAACATTACACACTAGTGCGTAAAAAATATCCCTACAAAGTTAAATTAGTACCTTACTGCAAGTTATATGTGAGTAAACATTTGCAGTTGTTAACACTTATCAATCCGCATTGGGTACGTGTGGTGGTTTATGGCCCATCCTTAAGGTTGATGCTGCCGACATATCAGTGCAGAAAAGGGATCGGTATTGCCTTAGCTTGCACCGTTTAATCTGCATTTCCTCTCTGCGTAAAAACATGCGCAAATTGCTCGCGGTCGCACCTCCATGTCTATGCTCGCTATGTAAAAGCATCCATCTATGTAAAAACATCCATCTATGTAAAAACATAGATGGATGCTTTCGTGAAATCAATAGTAGATTATGCAATAAGGGCTTAAAGTAGTGTATTCTGTCCCGGGCGCTATATTGAATCCCGAGTGCGAGGGATTCTATGGTTAACTCCCGAGCGGAGCGAGGGAGTTAAGGCTAGAATCCTGAGTACGAGGTGTTCAAGATAGCCCAAGACAAATACACATTTAAGCCCGCGATGCATACTCTACTTTTTATACTTTCTGCGAGGCAACTGAAACCAATGACTGTTATAAAGAAAGTACTTAAGTATTTTTTTTTTATCTATTCTGTAGTGTTCAGTTCGACATTCGAATAAATCCTTCTTGATGCGCTGGTGAAAATAAATTTCGTAAAAAGTTTACTTTTTTCTTTTTTTAATTTGTATATAGAATAAAATCTCATTATTTTTTTTAAATAATAAATAATAATAAATATTTGACAATATCACATACATTGCTCCGATTCCAAAGTAAGCAGCTAAAGCACTTGTGTTTTGGAAATCAGAGACAACGGTGGTATCACAAACACCCAGACCTGAGCCAATATAGTAAAGTTCGTTTTCTAAATTGACTCAGCCGGGGACCGAACCCGGGACCTCAGAGATGGCGATACCTTGAAAACCGGTGTAAAAAGCACTCGACCACGGAGGTCGTCAACATACAGCCTAACTCTGAATAAAATCTCATTGCACCTTAACATTTTTGAAACCAACCTCGATCAAGCACGACTACATAGGTTGCATTCCAAATTCAAATCACATTATTCCCCATGGGAAAAATGACTTACTTTAGGAAAGGTTTGCATGACACATAATAGGCCATTGACGAGCAGGTAGTATAAAAAAAATATTATGTTACATTGCACCGCCATCTATGTAAAACAGCGAGCATGGACATCGAGGTGGGACCGCGAGTAGCTTCGGCATGTTTGTTATGACGATAAACAGAATACATAGTAGAAATCCGTGTTACTATACACACGTCCCTAAAATTCAAGAACTAAACAGGCCCTAATTACAGATCAAACGGGTTATATAACACCACTTCCGATTGTCAGCCCGGAATCGAACCTGAGACTCCTAATTACAAACATGGGAAGTTGCCACAAATGGTTCTAATTGCTTGAATGATTGCCGCCAATCACGGCCGTATTCACAAGACTAATTGTAAGGGGGAGGTTTTGGTGGTGAGCAGTAGCGATTGAAAATTTATTTGTTTTATCAGTAGCTAACTTACGTAACTAACACCTGTATACACAAAGATTACTATAAGGTCTCACAGTGCCCGCGGACGCAAAGTGTCCTACTAACCAATTACACGTAATAGTTTAGAGAAACGAACCAATCACATAGCTTTATTTCAACGCAGTGCGTTCGCGTTATTGACTCAAACGACCCTCAACATGTTGAGGGTTGCAATTATCGGACGCAATTCATCGTTCAATTTACATGATATTGAACCTTATTCGTGAGTGTATAGGGTCACGGAGTGGGACGAACATCATCCGCTAGATATGGCATCACCATAAAATAGACCACGGAGATCATAACTCGCTCCTCCTATGACTAAGGTCGTACCACATTTCTTCGATCTACAAAAGGTGCATTATTTGAATAGATAGCGATCTTCCCACGAGGGGAGCCCAACCGTGAAGAATATATTTTAATGATAATTATCATTTCTTTTCTCCTACAAGCTGCTCCATATTAGATTGGCTTTTTAAACCGTGTACTTTGAAAAAAATAATTTTTCTTTCAATACGACTATTTTACTAAAGTAAATAAATATTAAGATAGTAATTATTACTTGGATTTATAGGTTAATAATGGTCGTTAAAATACTTTTTAAGGTTAAATAAAGGTAAATATATTATGAAGAAAATAAATTAAGGAATCGGGAATTGAGCTGAATAAGACAAAATTCATAAATTAAAACCCTGATGGGTATGGAACTCGGTGGCGCAGCGAAAGAAGAGCTCGGTGGCGCAGTGAGGAGCTCGGTAGCGTAGTAGCTTAGTACCTGGCCCTGCGATGATGGGTGACCAACAATTTATTATCTCGAGTTCCTCCATGCTTCGGGAGACACGTTAAACCGTTTAGTCTCGGCTGCATTTGCAGTCATTAACACCCACCAATCCGCATTGGGCCTGCGCGGTGGGTTATGGCCCATCCTCTTTATCCACCCATAAGAAAGGTCTGTGCTCCAGTAGTAGGGACATTAAAAATGGCTGATGTTGAGGGTATCAAACCCACAACCATTAGCAACCCGAGCGAATGCTCTAACCGCTGGAATTATCCAGACCTTGGCTTTTCTCCTATAAAATTTAGGTGGTTAATAAAATAGTATTGTCAATGTGAAAATCTAAATACTTCACTCATTGCTTAAGTTATGAATCATACGAATAAATACAGAAATATCTTCATCAATTTCCTGCTTTTTTGATTGAAATGTTTGTAATGCTTAGAACATTGAATTTCAAATTAAAATAACAAGTAAAACATCATTTTGAACTTAAAATATAATATGTTCGCTGAGTTTATTAATTAAAGTAGCTGTACTATTATCTCTATGAATTAGGAACACTACAGAAGCCAGAAGACAAACATAAAAGTCAAGTATAATATAACAGTATAAATATAGGGAAGTTTCCTCGAGTATAAGAAACGGGGTCATCTTATAAATATGTTGGGTTCAATTTCTCCGACGGCTTATATCGAAGGGCGACGATAATGTTTTAAATATTATCCTTGGTTAAGGGGAAGGTTTTTCTGACACCTCTTTTTAGGGTTCCGTAACTAAATTGTAAAAGGGAACCCTTATGGTGCGACTCAGTCTGTCTGTCTGTCCACAGATCATTAGATCTGTCGCCAAGTTAGTGAATTATATTCAGACAATAAATAGAGTATTATTTTAGATACCAAATTGCATTAAATTGAAGTGAATCAAGTAGTTTTAGGCTGTTGTCAACCCAAATATCCTAAATAAATAAATACGAACTTGGAGACCATTTTAATTAATATGATGACAAAAATTTGGGACAAATATACATTCTGGTGACAGAAATAACCACCATAAATGATGACGATAGTCATTCAGACGTTTCAAGCCACTTTTGTTTTCGTGCCGGACGTTTGAGTGGATAATATTGTCTTATTTTAGTTATTGGTTTAAAACAATATTATTGTTATACCTATCACAATTGAAGGCAGTAATGACAGTCTGTGATTATTGGTCAGAACCTCTTTTTCTTTATCGTTTTTACATGCCGTTCGTTTTCCGGAAAAAATAAATAAATAAACGAACATTCCCCTTAACAAAAGCGGGGATATAGGTCAAATCGAGTGACATTCATTCGGGAACAACTTTTTCGTCGGCAAGGGCCAGGAAATGGAAATTTCAACAAGGGTCGCTGAATAGTTTTATTTTTCGATGACGGATTTTCGATGGACATTCTTTCGCTGAGTCCGTTTTGCGGGTTTTGCGATGTCGTTTTGGTTTCAAAGAGTTTGGTTACGTCATTTTTTTGTGTAGTGTGTTTGTATTTTAACGATAGATAGCTTTTACGAAACCTTTGCATATGACTGGTTTTTGAAATACGTTTTAAAAGACGCTCACGAGCAAAGGTTATTTATTACAAAACTGAGGATTACTTAAGAAAATATACATTACTTGAAGATATATTTATGTTGCAGCCAACTAGCTTAATCACCCGTTCAATTAGTTGAACAATGTACACACGACGGCACCTAAGACTTACATGTTGACCTTGAGACCACCTTTATGCCCTACGTAATACAAGCTGTTTTCGCAGTTTAACTTATACAGTTAAACTTACGTGGTGTCGTATGTACATTGCAATTAATTGAACAATGTATAACAGAAGCCAACTTCAGAGCGCTTGCTGTACATAACGGTGTACTTTAATAAGTAAGATTTACTCTTTGCCAAGTATTCTCGAGTGAAGTTGCCGCGGATCACTGTCTACTGACAATTTAACCACATTGTATTATGTAACATGTATCTAAAATTTCATTTTTTCAGTTCGTATTGTTAGAAAAAAGTCCTGTAAAAAATATAACGACGGTTGAAAAACAATAAAGTTTTTAATTTGGTTTTTATTTATTTGATTACTGATTTAATTTATTATTATTATTATTATTATTATAATAAAAAATAAAATATTATTATCATATATTATTTTATTACATATCGTTTATTTATCTTACTTATCTTGGGATCAAACTCACTTACAATAAAGTTTTATATTTTTTCTAGTTTTAAAATTAATCCTACTTTTTACTGTTTCAATGTATCCTTTTTAGGGTTCCGTACCCAAAGGATAAAACGGGACCCTATTACTAAGAGTCCACTGTCTTCGTGTGCGTGTCCATCTCGCACTTGACCGATTTTTTAACATACCTTTTTTTCTTTTTAGTTTTAGAATGCTAAAAAGTTCAAAACAAAATGTGAAGTTTTGAAATGCTTAACAGCCTCGTTTCTCAAGAATTTTCAGACAGTTTTGTTCAAACGCTTTGAATTGCCCTTGTGAAAATGAAACTCAGACATATTTCAGTTTAAAGGTTAAAAGCTTGAGAGCCTTTGCCCTGAGGTATAATAAGATAAGTCTAGTTAGCTTTATAGGCTTTTGACATTATATTGGGTCTTTCCTTACCTATGAAATTGGTGTATTGGTTAACTGGTTATCAGCTGTTAAGGTTTTTTCCCCTCCAATATAACTCGTATCTCCAAGAATTTTATGTTTTTAGTAGACAACTATTTTGAACCTATCAAGTTCCTTTCCTTAACTAATTTGAAAATGCGAAGGACATAACATTCATGAACTGGGTTATCAACAAGGAATAAGGGTATTTTTAAGTTTGTAAATATCGTTACTTATTTCTGTTTAAGCTGATAAGTTTCTTGCGCCTGTTCTTCTTGTCAGTTAAAAAAGTCTGGAACGGGTGGTAGAAAAATATAGACGATTCAAAAGCGCTTAATTACTAAGTTTATTTGAATAAAGCATTTTTTTTACTTTTACTTTACTTTTCTCACACAGAAAACCTCATAACTTCTGTGATGTAAAATATTTGTCAGTTGCTGGGTATTACATCAAATTATGACAATAGCAACAAACAATAACAGCTCGTCTATGTAATTGAAGTCTTTGGTTGTAGCCTAAAGCCCAAACTTCTCGTATATAAAAGAGAGTTATTTCTCTTTCAGTAATTGCTAGGGAGAAAAGTGTATATTTTCGAGTAAATCCTAGGCGTTTCGGAAATAGTGATATTTTTCCTGCATTTTGTGGTATAACTGTAAGATAAATCAAACGAACGTGAACAAGATGCAAGCAGCCTCGTGTTGGTGCAATTCACAAGCTGAAGAGGTAGCGGGGGCGTGTGTAAATTATTTACTTTTTTTTACACAAAGAAGTTTTACAGCAAGTACATGTTTACAAAGTCACGATACATAATTTATAAAGTAGGATGCAGCTCCAAACATATGCCGTATAACATACTGTTTATATTCATACAATAAGCTAGGGAACAGTATTTTTAATTTATTTTTTTGATATACACATTTTAACTTAAAATATGGTTTTTTTCTTTAGCCTTTCTACATACTTTACAATAAATTTATAAAAAAATCGTAAAAATTAACACGCGTTATTGTTTTAAAGTAATCACTACCGTGGTGACAGGCAGGAAGTTACGATGACGTCATCGTATTCCATTCTCTCACTAGTCTCGTTCGCAATGGAAGAATGGCGTCAACTTGCGGATAACGTAATAGTGTTTCAAGTAGATTGATTATTTTCAATAACTTTGTAAATACTTATCGTATCGAAGTGAAATAAAAACTAAAAATAAAAATTTTGGAATTACGGCTTCTTTAATGGTTTTTTATTTCTTCTTTTTTCCCGCGTTCACTCAAAGTTATGTTCAAATAATGTTAACTTTTTTATAAATACCCTAACTGTGATTTTGATCTGTATTATGCACAGGATGACTACGCTAATTAGCACTAATTGATTCATTCACGAAATAAAATCGGAAAAATTTACCCTAGAAATAAAACTAAAATTTTGTGTATTTTTCTCTAGAAGAGTCGGAAAACTTAAACATCTCGTGAAGCAGTAAAGTATTTAACTTTAAAGAAATAAATTAATCTCCATAATAGCAAAGATTAAAATAGAAAACTGTTCAAAACAATACAAAACAACACAATGCAAAATCTATTGTTTTATTGACGATGTGAACTATTGTTCTTCATACTATGTAACTAGTAATTTGAAATACGTAATGAAATGCTACAGGGAAACTACAACTATCGTTATTCAACATTGCATTGTCTTAGTGTAAAAAACCGGTCAAGAGCGAGTCGGACTCGCGCACCGAAGGTTCCGTACCATCATAATAAATACACTGCTGCGGTGTAGAATATTGCAGTTTTCAGCGCCATCTCTTGACCGATAGTGGAATGTTATTTTTGCTTCTGAAAAAGTGTGCTATTTAGAGAACTATTCTAAATTTCATGTTGATAGCATTAGTAGTTCTTGAAATAGCTGTGACCGGCAGACAGACAGACTGACTGAATCACACCATCGGCACCACAAGGGTTTCTTTACTATTTTAGCATGGAACCCTAAGCATGACTATACAATAGCCATACGGTGAGAGTTTCAAAACGTGTCTAACGATTTCTTACAAAAAAGGTCTTTATTGTTTCTAGCACATTCGAAACATGTATGGGATTGACATAAGGTTTCGTTAACAATCGAATTTTAAAACGTCAAATCCATACATGTTTTGATGCGAAGCGATAACGAAAATTTGTAAATGTGACATTGGCTACGGACTCTGATAAAGATTTCACTTTGTTACTTAAAACTTATACTAAAATGGATTTTTGACAAGGATTTTTATGTTACCAGTTACTTTCAAAATAAAATTTTTTAGCACAAAATTGTTATAAAATAACTTTTCGTAGTAAGTCTCGTGGTCTTTGAAAATATAACAACATAATGTATTTACCTGACAAGCATTTTTCAATTTTAAACCCTAAATAGTTAAGTAGCATTTAAGTCGCAATCACTTTGCCACCCAAACATGCTTGATATAAATCGCTGCCGCCCAAGAATTGAGCTACATCATTATAAATTTCTCTCTAAATTTGCTGAGGCGTTATTTATTACTTAATCTCGAAGCTGTGTAAATGTTTTTAAGAGTAAACTGCTTTGGAGATATAACTCTTTGAGAACCGCTTAATGTCTCTTATTTTCTCTCCTATTATTTTGAACCTACAAGATATATTTTTGTGATAAATTCTGTAAAATGTTTCGTTTACTGCGACCATTATTTGTATTGAATACGTGTGTGTAGATTAAAACTTTGCTTCTGGAATACTATGGAATGAGTAATTTTAAAAAAAATCTACAATCTTAGCCCAGTTTTTAGTCAATTTTAACTTAATTCTGACTTAAAAACTTATGATATCTGGTGGAAAGTCTACACTTTCTAAATAAAAGATACATATTTATTTCAATTTATAATTATCTTTATTAATTTACTAAACTAAATAAAAGTACGTAATTTCTATTTAGTCTGTGGTAATAATAGCTAATTGTTCTAGCATCTGGTACCAAAGTCTAATCGTGTAATTAATTATTTTTGCCGACCCATCTCATGACCGACCTTTATAAAAGTAGCTTAACTCTATGACCGGTCACCATCGTCATTAGTAACCATTATTTATCTAAGTAGTGTGTGACATAAAATTCCATTTTCACTTAACACAAAAATTACCACGACGCCAATCAAAACCTCATCAATCTTGGTCTAGACTTGATAAATTGGAATGTTCCACTCTTTTCACAAGAACGAAAATCTATTTTCAACGGCCTATCTGTTCTTAACACTGTCCACTCTAAAGAGAACACTCCACAAGACGTCGAAAAACGTCACGTCGCAACAAGGTCACATCGGCCTTCTTCGAGAGCCAACCGATGGCCATTTATCAAACTATCGTTAGCACAACCTTTGAGCATTCAACGACGAGGCGACGAGATTTTTCTCCATCGAATACGCATTTGGGAAAATCATTTTACAACCTCAAATTCAATGGGAGACCTCGACAAAGTTGGAGGAATTTATTCGTCTTCAAATAATTTGTCTCAAATTCTTAAAAGATTTTTGACAGACCAAATGTGTGAAATTGAATGGCGTTCAGTTTGTTATTCTTATTTACACTATATTTGATATTTTGATGTGATAAATCTTTAGCTTACAAAGAATAGAAACGTCAAAAGGAAAAGGAACTAAAACACTTCATGACATAAAAAAACAAAGGTACCACGGAACCATAAAACACGATGACACTTTCTCGACGGGGAAAACTTACGTCATCATCCCCCATTATTTTCTTTTTATTTCACTCGCCCATTTTTTTACACACCAAAGCCTTACAAAAGACGACGCTGCAAGATCATTAGTCAAACTCGGATCGCCGCGACAAGGTCACGTCGGATGGAAAGCTTCAGAAACTATCTGGCGCGAGTTTTGAAGAGTTGAGAAGCAATTTTCAAGTTGGAGAGCTGGTAATTGATACGGAGCGGCAAAAAACTATTATTAGGATGATTCTCGGGAATTCCAATTCTGTTTGGGAGCAACGTTTAGTTAAGCCATCAGCTCTGTGGAAGTTTAATAAGAAATCGAAGATTTAATAAGAAAGATGCTTTCAACTCAAGTTTAAGTTATTTGAATAATTTTAGCTTCATTGTTATTCTAAAGTTTCATATTTATTATTCATACTACCAGCATTATCATCACATTATTGTTGGTATATGAAAAATAATTACTGATTTGTAGCAGAAATACTTTGGCAACCCTAAGATAATGTACTATTTGAAATACATTTTATATTGGATTCATACTTGAGAGTTTTTTTTGCTAATTTTATGATTCAAACAATCACTTTTAGATTTGAGAAATGAACATAATAATTGAAAATAAAAAGATCTAATATCTCAACGTCTTTATAAAATAAATTGCTTGAGGGAAGTATCCGTCAAAAGTGTTTTATTTCAACATAATAGTTACAAACAATCTGGTTTTTTGTTACTATAACAATGAAATCTTATCCCTTTCGCCTTAACCCTTAAATTTTGCGACACAAAGATCAAATAGTTACGTAACGAGTCCGTTCGATTCCAGCGCAACTATCAAATTGTACGCTATACAGTACCGCGCTCAATTTCAACTCGGTGTAGACTCACAAAGAAAAACACTTCAAGTGTCCTCTTACACTATTTTTATTGGCACAAGTGTAAAGCTGGCAACATTATACAAGGTGTTACAAAAGTACCCCTAATGCCGAATATGGTATAGAGAGACCATCAAACTGAACAACTTTTACTATGGGACCAACTCTGAAATCTCGAAAAAAAATCAGCTGTTTCATACATTTTGATATTTTCGTAATTAATTTTTGTATTCACAGCTGATTTTTTTTTTCGTAACACCTTGTATAGATTGGTGTTTTTTAGTTTATTTCAAAAACTAACCTCCCTCTGAATAAATTAGGTAAATCCTCATTTGTTTTGAAACAAATGTTGTTTTGCGTTCAGCAAATAAAAGTGATTGCTTTAAGCCAGGGCCCTATTTAATAACGTGACAATTTGTCAATTTTATTGTCATGACAATTTAGGTAACATGCGATGCATGTAGCATATGAGTAGTTTATTCTATTTTCAGATCGGTTGACGCAATGGATATAAAATTGTCATGACAGGTGACAAATTGTCACGCTTATTAAATAGGACCCAGGTTTACTTAAGTTCACGTTTAATAATAAGGAGGAAAGATACTACTCACAAGTTATTTCAGCTTTAGACAGAACAATTAATTTATAAGTACAAAATTATTTCGATTTATAGAAATACAACTATCCATTCCACAAAAAATATCCTAAGAAAGTTTTGCAGTCATTTGAAGTCAGGTCGTCGGCTTCACGATAATTGCCACTCAAAACTATTTTATCTAAACGAATAAATAAAACATGTAAAAAATAGGTAAATTACCAGCGATAAACAGGCGCCCCTACTTACTCATTAATGTATCTGACACTTTGGTGCTATGGGGTCATACGATGATACTTTACTCACTGACCACGACAAAAGGCGATAAATCATAGAAAATCGGAATTAACCATATTAAGTAAACAAAAAAACAATTTCAACAAAATCTACCACAGAATTTCTACTTTGATCAAAGCTGTACGAAAACGCTATCGCTTATGACATTGTACCACAACAAACAGAGCGTTTGTCATCTCAGACTCTATTGTGTAATGTCTTTTAGTTCAGCACCGTATGATACGCTCTTTGTCTGAAACACAAGCAATGAGATGAGTATCCAATGAAACACTAGTTGGCACATCCAAGGTTTTTGTCAGCGAACTATAATCTATGGAACAAGCATTCCACTCAAAAAATAGCACCAAAAAGAAATTACAACCAAGTGGGCGGAGCTAAAAATGCTGGCAGTTATGCAGCACAAAGCGACTGAACCAATGAACACTGGTTGCATAATAGTAACCATAATCCGTATTTCATTTGTCCTAAAGTCACTTGGCATACCTCGATTGGCATAATAATCACATAGCATACTATTCATTTAGCATAAATTTTTAAATGCATAAACATTGTATTGCATAACTTTTAAAAAGACTTCAAAAAAAGGAGGAGGTTATCAAGTCGACGGTATTTTTTTTTATGTGTGTTTTAACATAACTTCACCAGTTGTGAACCGATTTCAATTATTCTTTTTTTTGTTTGAAAGAACACAGTTCATGTGTGGTCCCATAAAAAAATTACAGAGATCTGGCTAGTAGTTTTTTCATAATCCTGAAAAATAACAATTAATTGGCTTACCATCGCACAAGTTTTTGCGGATTTTCAGGTATAACTTCTTTGTTTATGAACCGATTTCGATGATTCTTTTTTTAGCCCTGTAGTGCCATTTTTAAGCAATATTTGTTTGCAATTACACTTCCATATATTTTAGTTCGCTCGTTTTTGCAAGGTTATGGTGTTATTACATGTTTCAAATTCATGTTTCCAAATTCACTTTCACTGAAGGACACAGTAACATAATATGTCACCGGACATACCCGATTTCCGGAGAAACTAGATTTGCCTAGGCTAAACTAGTTCTTCCTATATGCGATAGGATCAACTGGTATAGCCTAGACCAAACTATTTTTTCCTAAGCCCGATAATGCACTAGGTAGGTTAGGTTAGGTTAATGTTTTGACCTCTCGATGCTTATAACAGGATCAACTAGTTTGGCCTAGCCTAAATTGGTTTATTCTATCGAGCTTAGGACAAACTAGTTTGGTCCAAGCTTTACCAGATAATCCTATCGCGTATAGAAAGAACTAGGCTGAACTAGTTTGTCCTGAAATCGGGTTTGGCCGGTAACATTATATAATGCTGATTACACAATTTCTTAAGTGAACTTTTTTTTGAGATCAGGATTGAACGGGCCTTGATATCAGACGAACGTGTGAAATCAATAATTGTTGTGTTTACTCTCATTCAATTCAATGTCGTTGAACGGCTAAGTTGAAAATATTGAGAATATTAAATTCCTTCCACCCGGTTGAACAAGATTGAACAATGCCATTTTGTTTTTCTTGTCAGCTAAAAAAGTCTAGAACAGGTGGTAGAAAAATTTAAACGGTTCAAATGCGCTTAATTTTAAGTTTATTTGAATAAAGATAATTTGATGTTGACTTTCACTTTGATACTGAATAAAATTGGATGGCAGCTAAGTGAACCGTCTAATACCGCCATTATGCAAATGTAGATTTTATTGTTTACGTACGGCTATAGCAAACCGTATCACATTTTATTACTATTGATGACAATCAGTTTGTTGATTGCGTTTTCATGTAGAGCGATTTTCGTAGCTCTGTCTCCTTCTGGCATGTACAAAAACTTTTGGTGAGAGTGAAACGCGATTTTTTTAGCATTGCAGTGATATAGGAGTCTTATGGCCGAATACTCAAACGTCACTCAACTTTGAGAGTCTCTCAAACATCGTCCTGTCGCATAAAATGTCAAAGATAAGACAAAAACATGATGTTTGAGAGCCCCTCAAAGTTGAGTAGCGTTTGAGTATTCGGACCTTATTCAATTTGAATGAATTCAATAATTCCCTATGAAACTAGTAAATCTATAAAAAGCGGGATATCTCGGACCGTGTTAAGACGGTTATCAACAGACGGACAGTATGATAAATGGGGAGGATTAGGCTCGAGTTCGATTCCAAGGTCATGCTCTTTGGATCCCCGATCCCTTGATTGTATGGACGTCAATAGAATTTCAAAGGGTGTTTTGTGCTGTTTCTGTTTATATGAAAATAGGAAATATAATAGAATTATCTGATAGCATATTTGAATGTATGGTTGATTGTGTAGAATGTAGAATGTTTTTATTTATTTGAGTTATAACACTCTATTTATGGATTTAATCGTAACTAGCGACCGCCTGCGACTTCGTCTGCGTGGAAAGTTTTTTTGCTGTCTCTCGGGAACAATTACTTTTTTCGGAATGAAAGGTACCATATGTCCTTTTCTGTACCCCTGACAACGTGTATGCAAAATTTTATGATGATCGGTTCAGTAGTTAAGACGTGAAGGCGTAACAAACAATCGGACTTTCGCATTTATAATATTAGTAAGGATTAATAACCCATCGCTCAATTTGAAAAATAATGTTTTGACCAGGGGTTAAGTGTCGAGTTTCATTATACAAACTTATTTATACGAGATTTGACATAATTTACAATATTTTACCATTTTCTTAAACCAATTGATAAAAATTGCGTTTATTTTCAGTTCTGAAATCAGGTTTAAGCAGTAAGAGGAAATAGTTGCTATTATTGTTAGCTCTATTTAGCACTACAACATGTTACAAAAGTACCCCTAATGCCGAATATGGTAGATAGGGACCATCAAACTGAACAACTTTTACTATGGGACCAACTTTGAAATCGCGAAAAAAAAAATTAGCTGTTTCATACAAAAATTAATTACAAAAATATCAAAATGTATGAAACAGCTGATTTTTTTTCGCGATTTCAGAGTTGGTTCCATAGTAAAAATTGTTCAGTTTGATGGTCCCTATCTACCATATTCGGCATTAGGGGAACTTTTGTAACACGTTGTATAACAAAATCTTTATACACGAGTACTAAAAATATACTATAGTATGAAAGAAATTAACGTTTATGTCAGACTATTACACAGGGCATTAATAACACAAAGTCCTCATCGTTTCCAGACCTTAATTAAGATTAAATCGTCGACTTCTCTGTAGACTTTCCCACAATGTGTGAAAAGTCAATTTTCGTTTACATCGCTCTGTTTTTATATGACAATTGGGTACTGCCGTTAACACACGCTGCGATGTAAGGCGAATGAAGGGACGATCGTGATTATTTTACTGGATCGTTTTGTTTCAGATTGAAATGGTACATACATTGAGTTATAGGCAAAACAAAGTGGGTATATTTTAAAAGGTTTACGATGTTTTTATGCCATAAAATCTGTTTAATATTAAGACTTGAAAATAGACGACCACAAATACTTTGTTATAATGTAGTGAGTCTACTTTTTTATATTAATATTAATTAACACTAAAAAAATTATATAAATGTAATGCTTTTTAATCAAACAAGTAGCTCTTATTATTTAAAATTACAATCCAATACAGATCTTTTGCGGATTTTTTTAATACGCGTGAAATAAATAACCAACCATTTTTGTTTTATTTTCCATACTTCAAAGAGATATCGCTGAAGTTTTGTTGAATTAGAACGTTATTTCAATGAGAGAAAATGTATTTAATGTTTATAAACAAAGGTTATAACTGTCAATAAGTAATAAATAAATAAATGCTTGGACAATTTCACACAGCGCCATCTAGCCCCAAACTAAGCAAAGCTTGTAATATGGGTGCTAGCCAACTGATATACTACTTATATACTTTACAAATGTATACTTATTATACATAGTAACACCCAAAAATTCATAATTTCAATTTCTGTCTGGCCGGGCATCAAACCCAAGACCTCTTGCGTGGTAGACCGGATGTTTACCACTGCACCACTCAGGTCGTCAATAAGTAAAAGCAAACACTACCAAGTATTTACAAAAGTGTAAGCGACAAAGGCGGTATTTTAAATAAAACTCCAACGGCTTTTCTTTAACAAAATTTATTCAGCAGTTACTCTAAACAGCGGGGCTATTCAGTACATATCAGGGAGAAGCAAGCTTTTGTAGCGAAAAGATTAAAAATATTTACTTTCCTTTTGAAATGCACACTTTTATATAATGTTTAGTTTACTGCTGTAATATTTCGTGTTCGGTTTTTAAATGATAAAAATGTGTCCAACGACAATTATTGAAGTTGTTAGGGTGCTCCCACATGTTTCAAAGCGTTTTGTAACATTGTGTTACACTATAATACTCTAAAACATTGTGCCACAAAATATAAGAGAAAAAGTTGGAGAATGTTTTTTAAATTTTGAGATTTAAGCATTCATGCCAAATAATATTCTAGAAAAAATACGACTCGCACCAGATCATGTTCTCGGACGGGAATCAAATCCACGACCTTTGGATATCCGGTCCAATGCTCTGACCGCTGAGCTACCGAGTCAATGGAGAATGTTGCATAACATTATGCATTGTATAAAAAGAGCATCGTGAATTTATCTTTAATTAAAAAAATATATAGCTGTTTCATTTTTATCAAAGGTAATCTACCTTAAGATTTAAAGTGGAGTTTTTCATTGATATGCATTGAAATATTAACATCAAAGTAAGTATGTTTTGGATTAATTAATGTAATCCGTACTATAGAAGCGAAAGGCTTCTATCTAGTGTAGACAAAAGATTTAAATAACTTTTCTTATTTATTTTACGTATAGGTATTGATAAAATTCGTGGCCAGAAGGGCACAGCCTAGCTTCTCTTCTTCTGAACAAAAGCTAGAGAGCTGTCGTTCGCATTTGAAAATATAATAATATTCTTTTTTATCTTTAGTTTGTAACCAAAGAGTTACAGAACCCAAATAGTTTACATATGATGCTAAGGCATCACAGTACCTACCGCTAGAGAGTGGAACTTGTGGCGTCTGCAAAGAGGTCACCACTCCTCTATGGTTAATAAGCAGAAAAGAAAAAGATTGTTCTGACTTCTGTCTTTCGTGCTGATGTCACAGAATTTTATTTTTGCTTTCTTTCTATTGTAAATTAATATTATTCCTGCCTTATATAATGTGACTCTTTGTAAATATTCACTGTACATAATATTTGTGAAGTAAACCAAGTACTAATACCACTCAAGCTGTGTTTCTACACCCGGGAACCAACGCCCCGCACAAACTCCTTGCCTGAGTCTGTGTTTCCTGATAGGTACAATCTGGGGGCCTTCAAGTCGCGAGTGAACAGGTTGCTTCTAGGTAAGCGCGTCTCATCTAATCGTAGATCGCATCATCGCTTACCATAGAGCTCAAACACACAGAATGCGTTCCGGTCATGCGATCCGATCTCAGATCGCTGCGATCTATGCGACGTATGGGATCGGAACGCAACCAATGTGGAAGGGATGAGAACTCCTTACATCGCATACCTAGATCAATTCAACTCAATTCAATTCAATTTATTTGCAAATACAGGTAGTACAGAGGTATTTAATATATTATATTGTATGTAGCTTAATCCGTATTTCACCACATGGCATACAAATTAACAAATAAATTTAAAAGTTACAAATGTTTATCCTCTAAAAATTCTTTAACACTTAGATCGCAGTGATTTGAGATCGGATCGTATGACCGGAACGCATCTTGTGTGTTTGAGCTCTGATAGCGGTCAAGCGCTTGCTTATCTGTCATATAAAATAAATGTGAACTTGAATGCGAAACTGTAATGATAATGTGAACTAAGAAAATTCGAAATAAAATTACACATTCATGTTATTCTAACATGTTACGTAGTGATGTGATATCAAAATTTTGACATTAGTTAAAGACCCAATAATAAACAACTTACCACATAATATTTATGTATATGTAGAGTATTTCAACATTCATATAGCCATTGTTGTATGGGGAAGTTATTCTCATGATAAGTCTGCAGATGAGGGCTGCGATTTAATCTTAATTACTCCCGCGCGTCTCGGGCGGGCGGGGCTGTAACTTAAGTAACTGTGGTGTACAGCCCTGACTTTGTGCTATAAAATTGTAAGACATGTTTATGAGAATAAATTGCAAAAACTCAACATACCTATAATGAAAATTAAAATAACTAGACAGGTTTGACTCGCGTACCGAGGGTTTGTGCATAAAATGTACCAAGATTTAGTTTTTAAGTGACCTGGGGTCTTTCATATTATGATTATTCAGATATGTTCAATTATCCACAATGACTTAATGGAATCAGATTTAAAACACATTATCAATCTAAAATATGAAAACAAATTGCAGATGTTACGTAAGATAAAATCACAAGCTTTTTCCTATCATTCCACTTTAAAAATCGTGACTTTTTAGATTTCCGGTATTTTTTACCCTACTGCGTACTACGGTATACTATGTTGGTAGTTTAACAAAAACTAACATATTGGAGTCTGCGAAGTGGCACCGAACTCCAACGAGATTCTAAGTGTATTGACTTTGGAAACTCAATTTTTCTGCAGACTCTACTATTGTTTAAACAGATAGTTGAATTACTTTTGGGAAGTAGGAAAATGTTTGGTCCTTTCGATAACTTTGCTAGATACGAGTACTTGACAAAAACACATCATTTTGTGTATAATTACTTAAAATTCTCAAAATATTCTCGTCTTCGATTGACTGAAAAATATCTCTTTTTTACCGACTTACCAAAGTACCATTTGGTGAAGTGGAACTGATGGCAAAAAAATATCCTTCGTAAACTTCAAAAATATGCATAGGTACAAACTTTCGAGTTAGTAATTATGCAGATTTGAATTTTTATTTCTTGCTTTTTAGAGCCGTTTATTTTGAAGCTGTTTTGCTAAGATTTTTAAGGTTTTTGAAGGTTTTGTTTTAAAAAAAATCTGTTTTACAGATAATGGAATTTCACAGATACTCTTTGCTTACAGTTGCTCCATCCATCCGATGACCGACCCCTACGAAAGTTGCTTAGCTGCCTTGCCTAAGCCTTGCTATTAAGCAGAGAATATACTAAACTGATAGTAGATTTAAGTATCTATTTGTTTTTCACTTGATACCTTCCTTTTATTTTCACACGTTCCTGAGAAAAAGGGTTCTGACAGACAGACAGACAACGAAGTGACATTGAGGAACCCAAAAACAGAAGCATTAATAGCTAGATTTTTATGCGAAAAGTACATAAAAATTTATTTACAAAATAACAAACGTTACAATGGAAACCGTGACACCTCCGGTCTCAGTTCGCGTTCATTTAAATGTAAAAATTCGAGAACAAAGTAAAAGTTGTTCGCTACACTGGATTTGAATAACTTGGTTAAAATTAACCACGAAACAATTGTTCAATATGCTTCACAAACGCCGAAGATTATTTGTGATCACAAAACAGATTTTAATATCATTCATTCATCATCATAATATCACTCATTTTTGATTTGTTATCTAATAATGATATATAATAAATTGTGAAAATTATAATTTTACTTTGAGCTCTCAATTTTGATAAAGATAGATAATTTGATGACATTATGAGTATTTAACATTTATTTATTAATCCCATAATAAGCTTTAAAGCAAAAATCAATTATTTATTTAAATAAGGTCACAAAGGTAATAAGCATTTTTAAATCGTCAATTCTTTTACCCTACTTTTGATATTATATTAGGATTCAAAACAACTATAAATGCATATGGTAATTGATTTAACTATGTCAACATTGCATTAAGGTATAGAGTAATATCATCTTTTCACTACGCTTTGCTTTTAAGGCTATTTTATAACTAATTCTAGATAACAGATTGAAAAAAAAAAATTAATTTTCAGTAATAAAGTGTCCCGACACTACGACAAATTCTATATTTTTCTTTCCTAACATTTTCATAAATATTTTTCTTCCTCTTTACCAAAATACTATTATAATTTGATATTCATGACTGACAGATTTATCGCTAAATGCCACACATATAGGTGTCAAGATGACAACCACGTGTCCTGTCTAATATAGAAGCCTCTGAAGGGATGAGCTCAATCCAATCCTTATTCAATCCCGACATGAGATTGACAAACCTTCGTCTAAAGTATTCACGCGGCTTCTGAAAAACAACGGGCTCGAGATTTGTATGAATTTGCAGGCATCAATGTCGAGGCATTGCGTAGATTTGGGTTTTCCTGTTTATGTACTTCGTAAGTTTGGAAAGAGATGGCGATGATTTGAATATTTTCTACAGGTTTTATAAATGAGAATCTAAGCTCTTGATTCAGATTCAAAGTCTTGAGACGAATTAATGTTAAAATAAGAATATGTAGAAATTTTAAGCATACCTACTTATTCATATTTATTGCATCCATTAGAAGTTAAAAGCTCTGCCAAGTTTGAACTAAGTTATTTCTGAACTAATAATGACAAAACTTAGACAGGGCAGTATGGAATCGAAGAATTCACAGATACCGAAGCTATAGAAATTCCTAAGCAACCTTTGTATGCTCCAGTGGCGAAGTGTTCATACAAGCCGATTCCCATCGGCTTACCTTTTAGAAATCCCCCCCCACTGATCCACTATGCAGACCATAGCATTTTGTAGAACGGCTTACCTTCGCCATAATTTCACCCCTCACCACTGGTAATTTTCAGCTATAAAAAGTAATATCTAATTATTGTATTTTATCATAATAAGAAAATAACTAGGAAAAGTGTATGGCGCTAACTTGATATAGTAACCCTAATATTATAAAGGTGAAAGAATAGGATGGAAAACAATAAAATATATTATTGGGCGACCATTTTTCTTCACATGCTTAGTGTTGTGTGACGTCATGTGAGGTTATCGATGAAATAAAGTATCGAGTTATATATTTCGCTCGCATTGTGATCAAATTGAGTGGACCTAATGGATAAAAGAATGGCATTTTTCGCTATATTCCGTATTTTTCGGTGATTTATTATAAGGTGTAGCAGTATATTATTTTGTAGATACGTTTTAGAAATAAGAGTAATGACTAATAACATGTCTAGACAGCTTGTTTATTGCAAACATGTTCTAAGTTTAGTTAAGGTAAAGACATTTTGCTTTTGCACATTGAATTTTGTAACAAATAACAGAACAGAAAATTGTGGTTTATATTTATTTCATTCTGTTTCACGATAAATAGGCTCATATTTGTAAATAGATTCCGAATAAATCTTTTCCCCGGCAGCCAGCCCTAATTTACTACCTGCCAAAAGTTCCATTTTTCATTATTTTTTTGCATGAAAACAAAAAAATGAATTTCTATTCTTCCGCACCGATCCGTAAAGAAAAGCGTAGAGGGAAGTAAGCATTTTCGGGTGCTAGTGTTGTGCTGAATCGATTATCGATAAAACCGGTTTCCCCAGCATTAACCGGCAAATGGAACTATTATCGAGCTTTGTTCGTATGCACTTAATACAGTAGAATTTAGGAACATTTCGTGATTTAGTGTACGTTTGAATAATAAACGCTTTAAGAGATGCGTTCCGATTTTAGAAAATGGAATGGAATAGCCTTCGGTTTAATACGAAATGTCACGATATTCTCTTTAGAGGAAATGTTTTGTGTGATTTCCTATTGGTTTGAGTTTGACTATTATTAAATTTCGCGTGATAGATACCTTTGATATTGAAATAACTTGGAACCACTCTTGTGCAAAAAGCTCTTTTTTTAGGAATTAATATTTGATATTAATGTTTTAGCATTTCACTTATTCGTATAAATAGAAAGGCCTTCATCTCAACTGATGTTAGCACTTCACCCAGAATCCTCAACCACTGAGTGACCTCTGACCTCTATCAACCATGTTACAGTTCTAAGACTTCCGCGCGTACAGTTCATCTATATATATAAAAGGGTAAATCACTCACTCACTGAAATCTCAGAAACTACAAGTGCTAGGAGTCTCAAATTTTGCATGGGAGTTCCTTTTAGGGCGTAGGTGCTCACTAAGACGGGATTTTGCGAAATTCAACCCCTAAAGGGGTGAAACAGGGTGGCAAAGTTTGTATGGGAGAACGCGATTCCTTGGCCCGATTGACTTGAAATTTGGCATTCACATTCTTTCACAAAATTAATTAAATACCTGTTTCGTATTTTTTTGATATTTATCCCCTAACAGGGTTAGAAAGTGATAAAAGGCCACTTTTGGGGTGCTTGACTTCGACGTCGGAATTGAAACTTCTTTGTGCACTTGATTGATTAATTAAGAAAAATAAATATCATTTGTCATCTCAACGTAGTATTACATTCTCTTTTGTCATTTCCCCTGAGAGTAGGTAGAATGCATTTCATTGAACAGTACCTATGGCGTTATGTTGGCAGTGCTGTCATTTTTCCTTATTGCGTTGTAATAAGGTGCAAAATTATTCCATCTGATCATCAGATTAATTTTAATAGAATACAATATCCGGTCAAGTCGCCTATGCTATGACAATTAATAAAGCACAGGGACAAAGTTTAAGAGCGTTTGGTGTAGATCTGCGCAGTGATTGTTTCTCCCATGGCCAGCTCTAATGTCGCCTGCTCGAGAGTCAGCTCGCCAAATAGCCTTTTTATTTTGCAACCGGATGAAATGACAAGAAATGTGGTAGGTATTTAGAGAAGTGTTGGATGATCGATCGATATTGATAATCCTGATAATGCATAACATATTTTTATTTAGAACTGCTTCCGGCATGCGTATTGCAATGCTCCGTTTTTTTAGCCAGGGACCTTCTCGGTCGTAAGCAGAACAACTCACCAAAGTTTCATCATAATCGGATAAATGTTTAAGGAGTCCCGCCGTCTGTACACTTAGATCTTTTAAACTATGCAATAAAAAACCGCATCAAAATCGGTCCATAAGTTTGGGAGCTAGGTTGCCTCAGACAGACAGACACCCACACAGGTCAAACTTATAACACCGCTTGCGTTAGTTGTGTACGTCGTATATACATATACATATAGTGGTGGCCACTTAATTATGGACACAAGTCGATTTTCATACAAATGAGGTAATTTTGAAGTCTTGGTTTTTCACTAGGGATTGAACTAGCTGTGATCTGATGATGGCCATCCAGGAAGTGAATGGAGAAGATTCGGATCGCAATACACACCCAACTGATCTGGTCGGCATTCTAAGAGATGTAGCATCAGAATTGTCAGTTGCAAGATTTTCATACATTTTAATGCTATAATCACGGTTTTTTTAACATATCCTTACATCTCTTAAAATGCTGGTCAGATCACTTGGGTGGCCATCACCAGATCACCGCTCGGTCCATCCCAGGCGAAGAAGCAATGCTTAAAAGTTACTTCGTTTGTATGAAAATCGACTGGCGTCCTTAATTATGTGGCCACTATATGTTACAAAAGTACCCCTAATGCCGAATATGGTAAAGGACCATCAAACTGAACAACTTTTACTATGGGACCAACTCTCAAATAGCGAAAAAAAATCAGCTGTTTCATACATTTTGATATTTTCGTTTTTAAGTTTTTGTATGTAGTATAGTCTAATAACTTCACACTCACCACATTAGTAACTATATTGTACCCGTGCGAAGCCGGGGCGGGCCGCTAGTTAGAAATAAAACACTTTTTACGGATTACAGCGCGTATGTTTATCAATTCAAGTTGTTATTTTAGAATTATTCAGTTTTAGTTTATTGGTTTTTTGATTCGAACACCGAAACGTCGTTCGGCCTATTTCCTTTGTCCCCCACTGTTTTTACACCACTGGGGATATCGGGAAGTAAAGTATAGAAAAATACTTATTTTCTCTATATCCCCCCGTGGGGGATAAAGGTGGAAGACAACGGGAACAGGCCCTAGAAAGGTGTCGAAACGACGGGGAAAAAAGCCAATAAATCGAAACTGAATTATTTAAAATACACTACTATAGCACTTCACCCAGAATCCTTAACCACTGAGTGACCTCTGACCTCTATCAACCATGTCACAATTCTAAGACTTCCGCGCGTACAGTTCATTAGAAATAAAACACTTTTTAAATAAACACTTGAATTCATTATATGTCAGACTGAGATAAGATGGTAGGTAACTTGGCAGACTTAAAACAATCCCTGCCACCAACCTAGCTGAGTGTAAATGTACAGTCAGTCCATGAAAATGTTGAGAACCTTGTCATATTAAAACCTCTCACATGTCACTGTCAATCTTTGTCTTATCTGTCATTAACTTGACACAGTACTAAATACAGTAGTTAAGGGACTGACATGAGCCAACTAGCGCCGCCAGTCGATTTTATTTTATTTATTCTAAATTAGCCCAATTTCTTCAAAAAGGAATCAGTCAAGGTTTTGTTAATAACGTCTAATATTTATTGAATAACTTTACACAGTTTGAAAAGGCATTCAAACAGTTTAAAACGCGATTTTGTTAAAAGTGGCCACTGTTGGTTCAAACCCGGTTTTACACAATTGCACGCATTTTGTAAAGTTGTAACGTTATTCAATAAACATTAGACGTCATTCACAAGACCTTGACTGATTCCTTTTTTAATAAATTGGGCTTATTTAGAGTAAATAAAATAAAATCGACTGGCGGCGCTAGTTGGCTCATGTCAGCCTCTTAATACTAATTAGTATTTATTTAAATTAAATACTTACGTAAACAATTCTAGGGTGCTAGCATTATGATTCAATTCACAAAACAAGAGTAGGGACCAATATTCATCGTTCAAACAGAATTCCTGAATATGCCGTTTCAGATGCCAATTATGTACCAGGTACAGAATACAGGAGTGAATACTCGAACAGAGACACAAATTTTAACCACCTCTTTAGTCCATATTTGTTTGACAATTAGTGTTTGACTAGTGTTCATTATCCCGACGAGATACATCAATGTAAGTTTAATGGCGAGGGGTAAAATTATGGCGATGGTAAGCCGTTCTACAAAAATGTTATGATCTGCATAGTGGGTCGGTGGGGTGGGATTTTTAAAAGGTAAGCCGATGGGAATCGGCTTGTATGGACCCTTCGCCACTGGTAAGTATTTATATTAGTTGGTTAGGTGATTTTAGTTCATCTTGTTAGCAACTAGCAGCAATTACATTGTCTAAAATTAAATGCTATGTAAGTAATAATATTTAATGTTTTTGTGTGATGGCCATCAAAAGTTCCTTAATATTGAAATTAGTGTGTGTATTTACACACATTACAGATTATATTATTTCTTAAAATAATAATTAGGTACTTAGTATTTTTCTCATTACATTGTTGAAGATTATAACCTCATGCTTTTAAAAAAATCTGGTGCGAAAATGCAATTATTGTTAAATATTTCTCTAATATTATAAGCACAGTGAGTCGGTAATTTACCAGTAATACATCAACCATGTATTAGTTATACGAAAAAGTTTAAATGGTGTTTTTAAATATTTTGTCTCTGTCCTACCTACCCCTAAGGTACAAACACTATAATTATTTCTACTGAGCTCCAAAGCGTTGTCATCAAATAATCCGCGCTTCATAGGCACTCACGCATGGACGAGTCTCATGCTCGGATGCGTCGGTTAATTCCCTTTAGTAAGCTTTACACAGGTGACAACACTAGTTTATAATACACTTATAGGAGCCTTATTAGGTGCTCTCTTTACAGTGGTGACAGAAGTATTTATACACCTATATATACGGGTTTTTTAGGAGCTTGTTATTATATGCGTAACTTTTTATCTTAAGCCAATATAAATAATTTAAATGATTTTACTTACGACATAAGAAATAATAAAGTTCTTGGTCAAAATACTAAAAAAATATAGTTGACATCAGCCATTTTTAATGTCCCCACTGCTGGTGTACAGGCCTACCTTATGGGTGGATAAGGAGGATAGGCCACAGCCCACCACGCAGGCCCAATGCGGTTGGTGGGTGTTAACGACTGCAAATACAGCCGGGACCAGCGGCTTAACGTGCTTTATGAAGCACGGAGGAACTCGACATTATAAAATTTTAGTCACCCATCCCATGACCGATCCTTGCGAAAGTTCCTTAACCTCTGCATCGCAGCCAACGAGCTCCAAGTTCGAAAAAAAATTACGTACTTTCTTATCAATAAAATATTTTTATTGATAAGAAATCAATAATAATGACTTAATTTGAACTCAGTGAATTTTTAAAGAAGCCGTTAATTCGTGACATTTCACACAGATGAATAATATTATTACAATACTTATTGATTTATTCCGGATAAATGCCTACGTTGATATTGATTTCTCCCGAAGTATTTTCATTCAACCGAAAACCTATTTGACAATATTTTTTATGTAATGTTGTTATTGTTTCAGTTGTTAACATTACCATGTATTTTGCTAATACATCATCGTACAAGAATGTATTAAGTATTATATATTCATGCGAACGGTCGAAACGCAAGCCATACTTACGCGCCTCGAGTTCGGTCTGCTCTCGGTACACAAACAGTCACGAATGCGCCGCAGTGACGAACGAAAGATTTACGTACGATTGATTGAAATAAAAGTTCACAATATCTATGGACCTCACTAAAATCCGCTTCACTTCACCCTTAGACGCTCAAAAAAAAAACAATCTTAATTTAGGAAAGTGATCTTGTTCTCTACTTTCTCATTTCTAATGATGCTTTTTTTTAAACCATCAGAGCGTTGATCATCGACACAAGGACCACATATATTGTGACCGTGTTAAACTTACTATGACAAAGTGTCATTATAGACTATACCTATTGTGATGTTTTCATTATATTTAATTAGCCAATTAATCCAGAGATAACATTTTTAAATCACATGGAAAGTCCGAAATTATGGTACTACTATTACGTAATTTGAACTAATTTGTTTCTTCCTTTAATAGGTAGATAGTTTTTTTTTGTTTTTTGTTTTCACCATCAGTTTTGTTAACCTTTTTATTGCTTATTAATATATTTCTCGGCTAAGGTAGACCCTATAATGTGGATTTCATAATATAACGTATAATAACAAAACTAGAATCATACTTAAGTACTTAGACGAAATTAAAAAACTGTAGGCGGGCAGCCCTATCGCGTATTGACGAACCGCGTGGCTGTAGATAATTATGTCAAAGATAGGGCCGAATCACAATACTGTATACCATTGCCGTGTTATAGGTACTACAAAATATCAGAATTTAAGCTTTCCCGTTAATGAAAGTAGGTCGATAATTGATTATATTCGGCTTTGTTTCGAAAAGGGTTATTAGTTCGGTTTAGCTTCTGGGAAGGTTTGTTGTTACTAAGCGAGCGTACCGAGCAATGTGGAAATATTCGAAGCCATATGAAGAGGAAATTAAGTTGACATTTGATTAACGTTGAACTTTACAATTGAAACTTTCCATTGATTGATAATACAAGCATAAACGTAATAATAATATTATACAACATAAGTGTGAAAGCACTTTTATTATGGAAATAATTACGGTACATACTACTACACATACCAACGAGGCAAGAAAACCTACATTGAAATGGTATACAGCACACCTTGAAAACCTATGCCCAAATTACTTATGAAATTCTTCAAAGTAGATGACATTATAATATCGAAGTTTGATAAACTATTTCGCTTGTCACTCTTAACTGAAGATAAAAGACATATTTTTTTACGATTTTAGAAAACTAAAAAAAATATCGATACATTTGCATCAAAGTCTCCCATCACTATCCCGTGAGTGCAGTTAGTGAGCCCCATAAATCAGCTTCCGTCCCTCGTAGGCACGTCTTAATACAATTTTCTAAGTGATGTGTACAAACAAACAGCTTATATCGATGAATAACAATGTTAGGGTGCGCTTCAATTTATGATGAAATCCAAAGAGATTCTTGGCATGGTATGAGTGAACTATTTAAGTTTTTTTATCGGCTTCCTCCCATGACTTAGACAATCGAAAAATCTCTAGGGAATCTTTTTAGGACAAAAGTATCTTAAGTTTTAATAGATAGAATTTGTAAGTTTTTTATAAACTTTTTATGAAATAAATTTATTATTATTATTATTATAGATCAATCATATGATATTAAACAATATTTACTCAATGGCATTTTGAGAAAACCAATATTTTTTTATTTTATTGATTTGTATTGGTTTGTTAGTAATTTTATTTCTTAGGCAGCATTTTGTATTTAATATTGCACCATTTAATGTGTAATGTGTTGACATAAATAAACTACGTTCACATATTGATAAAACGCCATTTTTAGTTTATTTTTGACATTGAGTGGATATTGCCGCCTTTGATATTATTATAAATGATTCAGATAGCTAGTTTTAAGAAACTTGTGGCCGCCCGCGAGTCCAGAACAGATTTTTTTCTAGATGAAAGGTACAACAGACAATGTTTATTCAAAATTTTATGATGATCGATTGAGTACCGGTGATCGATTGAGTAGTTAAGACGTGAAAGTATATCAAACTAACAAACTCAAAGTTAAAGTCAAACTAACAATAATTTAACTAAAGTTAAAAGTTAAGCACTTTCTATTCTAATTATACTTTCCTACCGTTCGAACAGATCGAATATATCTAAGTATATTTTCCTACCGTTCTTGACTTTTTTACTTTCGCATTAATTATAATTTGTGTTAAGATAGTGATGCAGAACAAAACCGATTATAGTTTTTATCGACATCAGTACATCCCTAGGCTTCGGCCTACATAAATCATGGAGACATACGCCCTATCTGTTGCCAGCTTAATACGATCCGCAGGGGGTCGAGGGGGTATTTTTTACAATCCCCACGTAAGCAAAAAGCCAACGGTATTTGTAGTGAATACACTACTATCGAATCCTTTTCTGAAGAATAAAACTAAATAAAACAAGCTGTGAAAAGAAAAATAAAAAGTATTTCGACCAAAAGTAAAAGTAGTCTGAAATACTCTTTGAATTTTTCAACTTAAATTAAACGTTTTGAAAAATCAATCTGTGGCCTTACCAAACTGTTTTCGCTACCGTAAACTATTATTTTCTCTCTTTCACTCACATTGACAATGAGCAGTATATCCGATAGTTTACGTTAGCAAAAAAAGTTTCCGTCAACTCATGGTAGAGCATTTTTATTTCACCACATTTCAGCCACAGAGTAAACAAAAACAGACAGTTACATTTCAAAATATTAAATTCCTTGTGACGACAATAACAGGTTTTTACAAAGAAAAAAAACAATAATATTTTAGGTCCGTTCCGAAATAAAGACATCAAAGTCAGTAAGCCTTTGAAATACGAATTATTGCGCGGAATAAAATAAGCAAATCCTTTTCACAAAACAGTTTCCTTTCTTTGAAGTGGCTCCAAAGTAATTAGATTGTTAAAAACGCGACACAAAGTAGGTTTTTTTATTAGATTTTTTGAAGAAGTGGTACGTGTGGCAGTTTTAATAAGTACGTACAAATAGGTATTGTACTTCTTGTGTTTTTTAATTTTATTAGGTAGTCGTAAAAGTTCGCGGCCTTTTTGTACTAAAAATAATAAAGATGCAGCAAGGAATATCTTTATCATCAAAATTACCAGACCTAAGCTGCTGAATCAAAATAATGCTGAAATATTTGTTTGCATTGGTGTTCGACAAGCTCTTTTCTTCTCTCATCTTCGAAAAAAAATTGCAAAACATATCTATTCAAAATTATTAAAAATTTGAAGAAGCAATACAATTAATACTAAATAATATACTAGAAAAAATAGGACTCGCACCAGATCATGTTCTCGGACGGGAATCGAACCCGCACCGAAACCGAAAGTCCGAGAACATGATCTGGTGCGAGTCTTATTTTTTCTAGTATATTATTTAGTATTATATAAAAATAGCATTGTGAATACTTAAATCTCAAAATTTCAAAAAGCAATACAATTATCAATTTGTTTTAATGTCACTTCATTTACTAGAGTCAAACAATATATTAGCATCCCGCCTAATTAGTATTGCCAGAAATATAACACGCAAAATTCATGCTTCAAAAAGGTCGCAATCTTTTCCGACTACCTTATTATATAAAATAAAATGTAAATTTGTGAAAATACGTGTGTAAACTTTGAGAATGTTGAAGAAAAGTTGAAGTAAAAAACATTTGTAATATTGATGATTACGTAAGTGAAACTCACACTAATGGTTATGAACAAATATTATGATTATTATCTTATCTATCCTTTTAATAGGGCAAGAGAGATGCTCAATTTTAAGTATTGTAACTTTGCATTGTTCTGAACATAAATGTTTTTAACGATAAAAACTTTATATTAAAAAAACGTTTTTATTCGCTCTACATCTTTTAGTTCTTCTCAAATCCTTAAAAAAAAAACAAATAAATTATTTTCTAATTCATCTTTAATCATTTTTAAATCCGTAAATAATTTCCTTACTAACCTGTAAGCCATCCTGATCTGTTCTCCATTCTTGTACCAGATGAGCTGGGCTGGTGGGTTTCCTCCTCTACTCCTGCAGACCAGCTCCAGGCTCTGCCCTCGACGGACGGTCTCTCCTTCTGCGTAACCCTCGATGTATGGTGCTCCAGGCGGATCTGATGAAGGAAATTCCAAATTCCAATTCAATTATTCAGTTGAGGCTGCTACAAGCACTTGTGAATATCGAAGAAGTTACGCCATCGGTTCGCAAACCCAGCAGGAGACCTAGTAACGAGAAGAATCGGTGTGAAACTTGTCAAGGGCTGCACGGTATTTTTTTTAAACTATGCGGCCTAAATGATACCTTCATATTATGATACTTCGTATCCTCACTTCGATTTTTTAAGACCCCCTTTCAGTCCCTGTTGCAAAAAAATATATTTTTATTTCTATCTTATTTGCAAAATAGTTGGGCAAATGTCATCTAAAACTATTCCAAATTTCAAGTTGATAGCAGTAGTAGTTCTCGAAATATCCAGCTTTTACCATTTTGTACAGAACCCTAAAAAAGGAGTAAGTTTGTAACTAATTAGATATGTCTTGTTCTTGTTTGTTTTTATACAAATTTATACAGTACACCTGTTGTTTAGCTGAATTTTCTACTTATCATGTACATTTTCCCTGGGGCAATGCTTTTACTTACCCTAGGCTTAAGGGGAGATTAATTAGAAGGCCTTGTAGGAAATGTAAATATTTTCGGTACCTATTTAATAAGCCAGTTAGTTAGATAATTAATAGGCAAGTTAGTTAGTTCATAAGCCAGTGTGTTGGTTAGTTTAAAGTTAATTTTGAAAAATAAAAATACTTTTTCAATAAATAAGTACAATTAAATGGCTACACAGATTAATTAATCAGTGTTTTTAAATTTGAGATTTTAGCATTCACAATGCTATTTTTTTTACTTTACTAAATAATATACTAGAAAAAATACGATAATAGTACTTTTAGGGTTCCGTACCCAAAGGATAAAACGGAACCATATTACTAAGACTTCGCTGTCCGTCCGTCTGTCACCAGGCTGTATCTCACGAACGGAGATAGCTAGACAGTTGAAATTTTCACAGATGATGTATTTCTGTTGCCGCTATAACAACAAATACTAAAAAAAGAATAAAATATATATTTGAGGGGGCTCCCATACAACAAACGTGATATTTTTTCGTTTTTGCTCGATATTAATAACGGCAACAGGTAGACGCTTGAAATATCCACAGAATATTTAGTTATATATTCACTTTAAAAATAAATAATCAAATTATAATAAAACAAATATTAAAGGGCGCTCCCATAAAACAAACGAGATATTTACGGAACCCTTCGAGCGCGAGTCCGACTCGCACTTGGCCGGTTTTTATTTATAGTATATTATTTAGTATAATTAAGCAGTATTTAAAATATATAGATCACACAATTTTATTCATAAGTATCATAAAGTTTTTTTAAAGCTTTTTCTAAGATTTTAAAATTCTTATATTTACATTTTGAACCCAAGTTCAAATTAAAGATGAAATTTAAATTGTGAACCATTTGACTTGATAAATATTTGATGCTCCCCAATGCTCACCGAGCAAAAGTAATAATGTCTAATGGTTATAATTAACTGTGGCATATCAACATGGAGGCTTTGATGAAACCGCAGTAGCGTTAAATTTAACTGTGCGTCTATATTACGTATATTAAAAATGTTGACAATTAACTCAAGAAGACATGTGTGGGGTTAGATTTAATTTTTATTTTAAGTGAATGTTTGGTTGGTGTTAAAGTGAAAGTTAGAACTTCTGCAACCTGGGCCCTATTTAATAAACGTGACAATTTGTCACCTGTCATTACAATTTTTATTCATTGCGTCAATCAATTTGAAAACAGAACAAACTATTCATAGCTACACTGCAATGTAAACCAAATTGTCATGAAAATTGACAAATTGTCACGTTTTTAAATAGGGCCCTGGAGATGAGCGGCCATTTTTTTTCTTGCACCTAAATTTGCCCCAGGTGTACATTATTTTAGTCAAAGCACCATCTCTGTATCTTTTACCGTTTCGGCAGGCAGTTGGCCATCTCCATAATGTCTAAATAGATTTCCATCAAACGAGGCTAAAAACCATCTCGATTAAATTAGCTTTTAATAAAAAAAATGCATTGAAATCGCTTGATCCGTTTAGGCATTACGAATATACGTACATACATAAATATTTGACAACATCACATACATTGTTCCGATTCCAAAGTAAGTAGCTAAAGCACTTGTGTTATGGAAATCAAAGACAACGGTGATATCACAAACACCCAGACCTGAGCCAATATAGAAAAGTTCGTTTTCTAAATTGACCCAACCGGGGATTGAACCCGGGACCTCAGAGATGGCGACACCTTGAAAACCGTTGTACAAAGCCACTCGACCACGAAGGTCGTCATACAAACATAGGCTTCAAACTTATAACACCCCAGCCTCCTTGCGCTGCGTCGGGGGTTAAAAATATCGGAAATATTTTTCAGTTACTGTTTTCAGTACAATTATTTTCGATCTATTTAGTTTACTTGTTTTTTTTTTATTACGTTCCTAGGAATTGTTTGGTAGTTTTAAAACACTCCTATGAACTAGTGTAACCAATGTTTTTATTTATTGTCGTCTCTACCCCGTATGTACACACGACGGCACCTCAGATTATACATGTTGACCTTGAGACTGCCTTTATGCCCTACGTAATAAAAGCCGTTTCACTGTATAACTTGACGTGCTGTCGTGTGTACTAAAAATAATTAAAGGTTCAGAATTTCAGTAGTGAAAAGTTAGTATGGATGGATTTTGTTTTGTATCTATACTACCTTTAAAAACTTTAGATAAAATAGGTTTTGCTAGAAGCTGTTCATAAAACTTTAAGTAATTACTTAACACAATAATTTGATATACTATTTTGTGGACCTCAAAGGGATTATATTTGATTAGTTTACTAATTACAAAATTATTGTTTACAGTGCAGAGATTTTAATCGGATAAACCTTTCCATGAATGTAATTTAGATTTTACGTGTCAGTTTTGCAACATAACCTGTTATTAGATTTTCTGTGAACTGCCAATAAATAAATAAGGAATATGTTGAGGCAGGATCTCTTCTTCATATATTCAGCGAAAAGGGAAGTACTTCCGCCGAGCGTGTCTTTGCTCGGGGAACGCGGTCCTACTAAACTAAATTAATGAATAAAATCAAAATTCCGGACTCAATCACGTTCCAAAATAACCAAAACCAATCGATTTTTAATCGACTTCAAAAAAAGAGGAGGTTATCAAGTCGACGTATTGTTTTTAAATACTCGTCTGTCATTTTTATAACCTTTAATTTTAATATTACAATTATAAAATTGCAAACTAAAACAATTTCAACACAGTTTTTCCAAGGCCAATGAACTCGACGAAATATGTTTAAAAGCAATCTTCTTGCACACTCGCTTGGAAAAAGCGCTTCGCTTCTTGTGCGCGAGTCTTTAAGACCCTTTGTGAAAAAATTACGGGCCTGTATCACAGAATAAAGTATGTAGCAGCATGAATATATATTTGTACAAACTTGCCGATATGACGTGCAAAGGAATCTCGGTACACTTCGGTACATAACCGCCGCGTTCGCGCCATGATTACGTACGAATTAGGGCCATAAAAATATAAAAATTTGGTGTTCTAGATAGAAGCGCCGCTCTGGCCGTATTCGAAAATACTTCCGTCATGTTTTATTTCGCTAGAAGCTGGTAAGTGCTGATTGAGTAAAGCCCGGTTTGGCATGAGATTGTATGTAGGTAATGTCTGTGTGTGCGTGCACGAAACACGGCACGGGAAGCATGGCTTTATCTACTTTCTATTTTGTACTATATGGGTGTTCAGACGGTGATAATAACAATCTACGTAAACTATGGCAGGAAGTGAATTGTTATTGTTCTGTATATTTTATAAGCGCGTTTTAGTACCTACTGAGCCAACTTAGGTATAAATTAAGAACATTGGACAAGATGAACTACTGGTTGCTTAGTTATTCTGTGCCTGTTACACACCTCCCCTTGCTGTAAATAAATTGGAGGGTGATTTAAAGAAATTAACCGCCATTTTTTCAAACATTTATTTTCGTCTGACTTTTGAGCGATGATAGGATTTGTTATATCGCGCGTGGTTTTTTTATCAGTTGATATATACTCGTACAGACCATGGTGGCAATTATACCATTTTGTCTCGGGTCTGGATGTTTGTGGTACAGTTGTTATCTCTGATTTCCTTAACAAATAATTTAAAAACTTCTTTTGGAATCAGAGCAATTTAACTAAGTTTTATTCTCCTATTTATCAAGTATGACTTTAAATTTCAGTAGTATTAATTTAATGAACGAAATTTTCAGTTTGACACATATTACAATAGAAAGATAATATTTGATAATTGTATTTGTAAATTACAATGTCTGTTTGCCATGCTTAAAACATGACTCAATGCATAAAATAGTCATAAGTACTACTCAAGGCTCACTCAAGACTCCTTAAATAGTATCACAATGTCTGTTTGTCGTGCTTAAAACATGACTCAAGGCATAGAATAGTCATAAGTACTACTCAAGGCTCACTCAAGACTCCTTAAATAGTATCACAATGTCTGTTTGTCGTGCTTAAAACATGACTCAAGGCATAGAATAGTTATAAGTACTACTCAAGGCTCACTCAAGACTCCTTAAAACAAACAGGCTCAGAAAACAGCTTCAGTATGCTGTTCTAGCTAGCCCTGACCCTGCGCGCCAGGGATGTGCACCGCTTACGCACTGTTGTGCAAAATCAGTCTATGCGGTATTGTGCAAACATCCCTGACGCACTGCAGGACCGAGGCAGCCCCAACAGTACCCTAAAAGCACTGTTGAATTGGCCACGCAAGGCACTGTATTGTTTTTTGTATTATTACCTAAGCTGTTTGTGTAGAAGGACGTAAAAATGCTCTGAAAAGAGTAATTTTGACGCCCTCCGAGCTGCGAGCAACCCTACGGGCGATTATGTTCGCTCTGACAGAAAGTGCCCTGCGCTCCCTCTCAAAGTCAGCATCGTCCCTCAGGCATAGAATTAATATAGTATACAACATGTTATAAAAATACCCCTAATGCCGATACATTTTGATTCATATATTTTGATATTTTCGATTTTATTTTTTGTATGAAACAGCTGATTTTTTTTCGCGATTTCAGAGTTGGTCCCATAGTAAAAGTTGTTCAGTTTGACGGTCCCTATATACCATATTCGGCATTAGGGGTATTTTTGTAACATGTTGTATAGTACTGACGTACAGCATGGCCACTCCCATCCTCCCACCGATCAGCGATACCGCACCCCGCCCCGCACTAGGTTGGCGAGTTATCTATATCATTATTGAGGGCCGTCGGTTCGGCAGTTGCAAAGAGTACTTTTTAACCGGCTTAAAAAAAAGGAGGAGGTTCTATGTTCGTCTGATTATTTGTTTTTTTTTTAAGTTTTCATAACAATAAGCTTTTCAGCTAATGTTTAAAAAAAATAAATGCCTACTTAGAAATTAAGTCAATTAACTACATATCAATATCAGGTAGGTAACCCTGAATACTTCACCCACACATACGCAGTGTGTACAGACGTATGACAGTTGATACAGGTAATATGATAATTACGTAAAAGTTTTCATAACAATGAGCTTTTCAGCGAACGTTTAAAAAAAGTAAATGCCTACTTAGAAATTAAGTCAATTAACAGATATCAATATCAGGTAGGTAACCCTGAACACTTCACCCACACATACGCAGTGTGTACAGACGTCGTTCTGTTTATGTAATATAAGTAGGACACTAAACGAGATGTTTATATGGATTGCCGCGGTGTGCCTCAGGTCAGAGGTTACCAGGTGTTCAAGATACTTAAATTGTTCTACTATTCGCAAAGGTATATCATTTAAATATTATGTTATTAAGTAAAGTATAAGTATTTATGTTATTGAATTAATATATGTATATTTAAAATTGACGATCTCCGTGACACATAAGTAAATGTTTTTGGCAGCTAGTATAACCACACCCCGGACACTACATAAAGCCGCCCCATTATAAACAGATGACGTCAGATGACGTTTTTGTACACGCGCAACTGTGTGTCTAAGTCTAGGGCTATCGACGACCTCCGTGGTCGAGTGGCTTTGTACACCGGTTTTCAAGGTGTCGCCATCTCTGAGGTCCCGGGTTCGATCCCCGGTTGGGTCAATTTAGAAAACGAACTTTTCTATATTGGCTCAGGTCTGGGTGTTTGTGATACCACCATTGTCTCTGATTTTCATAACACAAGTGCTCTAGCTACTTACTTTGGAATTGGAGCAATGTATGTGATGTTGTCAAATATTTATATATATTTGTCAAAATTGTATTAATATATTGACTTTCACGATATAGGTACCTAAGTGTTTATGTAGGTAAAGAAGAAATAATGAACAAAACTGAAAGACTATGTTGTTTTATTCTTGTTTATGTATTCCAACCATTATAATTTAGGTTATTATTAAATCCATATTATGTCTACATCAGCCATTTTTAATGACCCCACTGCTGGGGCACAGGCCTTCTTTATGGGTGGATAAGGAGGATGGGCCATGACCCACCACGCAGGCCTAATGCGGATTGGATATTATGTAGTAAATTATTAATTTTAATTTTTTCCTATATTAATATGTCAATTAAACAGAAATTATTAATATGAAACTAAAACCAAATATCAATTATTCCACAGTGAAATAATCATTGTAATGATATCAAAGCTACCATCTACTTAATTTTTAATAAAATTCACTCAAAGCACACTTTCATTTCATGGCAACTCTAAGGATTTTTTGTTCCAAAAATAATAAGGCAAGGAACAAAAGAGTGTTTAATCACAAAATATTGCGTACTCAATTAAAACGCTGTTTCATTACTTTAAAAGGAGTCTTTTGTGACCGTCGACTAACTAATTGTTATTAATATTTCATGGTTAGAAAGGGATTCTAAGAAAATGTTTAGTTAAGTAAAAATATGGAGTTTAAGTAATTAAGACTTTACTACGTTATTTTATTAAATTTTTTAAATATTATTAACTATTTT